>LR738716.1:68062583-68086560 GCA_902687465.1 Secale cereale
CTAAATATATATGTTAAATATATATTTATGTGTATATAAATATATTTTTTCTTAGGAAGTTGCTGTATATATGTGATGTGTGTATATGTGATGTATATATATGTGTATGTGGCTATATAGTTTTTTGTTTATATATGCTAAATATATATAGAAAGTTTTATATATGCAAAAGTTACAAATTTAGAAAAAGAAGGATAGGAAAGAAGAAAATAAGAAAGAGGAAAGAAAGAAGAAGAGGAGAGGAAGAAGAGGAGAAAAAAATAAGAAGAAGAAAAAAAAGAAAAAAAGAGGAGAAGATGAAAGGAATAGAGGAGAAGAAGAGAAATTTTCTCTTCTTCTCCTTTTTTTTTCTTTTCTTTCTTCGATCTTCTCCTCTAGCGGTTCCTTTTTTCTTCTTCTTCCTCTTTTTTTTATCGGATATGTCTATGTCGATATACACCCTCCCCGATAACTTCGACATTAGGGGGGGGGGGGTGTCGAGGGTCGTCGAGGGACCGAGGGTCGTTAATGGTCGAGAGATGGCCGAGGGGCCGAGGGTCGTCGAGGGGTCGAGAGGCCGAAGGTCGAGAGGTCGAGAGGTTGCCTAGCAGTCGGGGGTCTAGGGTTGTGGATCGCCGAGCAGTCGGGGGTCAAAGTATTGAAGAATTCCATGACTTCATCATTTGCCAGAAGTAACCGGGGCATTTTGGTACAAAGTTATGCAAAGTTATTCTGGAACAGAGTTCCTGATAGGATAATCCGTCTTTTGTTACGAATTATCCTATCCGGGACTCCGTTCCAAAATAACTTTGGAGAGCTTCGTACCATCATGCTACTGTTACTTTCGCCTAATGATGAAGTATTGGTTTTGTTGAATCCTTTGACACTAGACAAAATGTGACATGATCGGGGTCTAGGGTTGTGGATCGCCGAGTAGTCGGGGGTCGAGGGGTCGAGAGAGGTTGCCTAGCTAGTGTCAAAGTATTAAAGAATTCCATGACTTCATCATTTGCCAGAAGTAACCTGGGCATGTTGGTACGAAGTTATGCAAAGTTGTTCTGGAACGAAGTCCCTGATAGGATAATCCGTCTTTTGTTACGAATTATCTTATCTGGGACTCCGTTCCAAAACCACTTTGGAGAGCTTCGTACCATCATGCTACTGTTACTTTCGCCTAATGATGAAGTACTAGGGGCTGGGACGCCACCTTGTGGCGCCTTCTGAGAGGAAGCCAGGGCGCCACCAGCTTGGCAGACGCCCATTCTAGTTTTTCCTTTTGCAATTTTGGTAACAAGATGGACATGACATGTTATTAAGAAGTTGCACTAATTTTTTTTAAAGGAGCTAAATAAATGACACTTAAATACAAGAAGATTGGGGCATCTTCAATGTGAATCACCAAAAGGATACAATTTGTGGACATCCGTCGAGCGTCAGTCGTTCAACGCAATTTACCAAAGTGGACTTGAATTATTATTTACAACGCAAAAAGGCGGACAGCCAGCACAACAAAACTAAAAACCAAAGAAAAAAGTTTACTAATTCCCACGTCGGAGCCGCTGGCCTCGTCGTTGTTTGCGGCCAACGCCAACCCACGGGAGCCGCCAACATGTGACTTTTTTGCATCGTCATCGTGGTGCTTCTGTGCCTCGTTATCCTGAACCTCAATATCCTTGAAGAGCCACTCCCACTGTGCAAAGATAAGTCGGTTGCTGCATGTGACGAAGATGGTCCAAGGATGGAGGCGTCGCTCGGAGCACAACTGCTCCTCTTCTGCCACTTCATGAATGCAAGGGGAAACTGATTGACCTCTCAGCTCGACGCTTGCCAACTAAAAGGGACTTGTTAATTTTGTTCTACAAGTAACTCAAACAAACTTGCATAGAGGGCTTTAGCAAGAGTGTAGTTCAAATCCATCTCATGCAAATATCAAAAAGATAATAATATGATGAATTATAAATCAAGGGAAAATGCAACCAGCAAATTCAATATCAGTTTTCATGTAATCAAACTTCAAACACAATAGGCAGATGCGACTGAGTAAACTAAAGGTTGGAAATATTTAAAACACAAACTATGTCAGAAAAGCGTGAAACACAATACAACATAATTAGCTCACCCCTTCATATTATCTATGGTTAGTGTCATAAGCTGATTTTCTTTAATTTCAAAGCCAAGTGCTTCTGCAAAAATCATCATTGAAGTAATCATATCAGAAATTCGTGAAACTGATTTGTAAAGCTTCATAACTGCAAAATGCGATAACATGTCTATAAATTCAAACGTAAGTGGCACAGCCACAATGTTGCTAACCCCTTTTTCAGATAAATGCAACAGTATCACAAGACAAAATGAGAATATAAGTGCAAAAAAAAAAACACTGCATCATGAATCATAGTCTACTTCAATGCAAAAAATGTAGCATGGAAGTCTACTTCAATGCAATGATAAAAGATAATAATACCTCTCCATAGTAATCAATAACTAATATCCTATCTGCTTGAGTTCTTCAAGGTGAAGTAGAACTGGTTCATGTATTGTATCCTGATGTGGCCAATGTCAACTGAAGAGAAGTGCTTGTGTAGCCAGCATAACCGGCTGCCAAATTTCCATGGACTTCATTACAAACACTCCACAGTCATCGGTGCGTGGAAAAAGCAAAATTACAATACACATGCTAGAGCAAGAGATAAAGAAAACTCAAAAGATGAGATAAAAAATATGGATGTAATTTCACTAAAACATAAAATACCTATTTGTGGAGGAACCCAAATAAAGCATCCTCTAAAATATTTTTCCTCCTAATAAGTAAAATTAAGATCATCGCCTGGACGACAACAACCGCTAAAAGGCCTCTTAGGAAGAGAATCACGAGACATTCTAATGATAAAAAGCCTGAAAAACAACACATACAAACTGCCTTGCATTATTTTTCAGTTTATAAGGCAGCAATCGGTCTGCCTAAAGCACGAAAAATCAGGCGCCTGGTTTGAAAAAGAAAATAACCCTTATTCTTCATGATAGGTCACACACAAGCAAAATCAACATTAACCACTACAAAGGTGTTAGGACAATGACACTATGTACGCTAGATATCTCTGCAAGCTCAATCTCATTTTTATGCCATAGTATGTGAAATAGTCAAGTGTCCTCATTCACCCTAAAATATATATTTGCCAAACCAACGATGCATCAAGCCCATAACAGGTTGCCTCAGAAAGGATTACATAAAATTTCTTTTTTTACCAACAAAAATTTCAAAAGATTTCTTTATTCATAGAAATATAAGTGAGTATCTGATTATAAGGGAAATACACCCTCTTAAGGCAAGTATAGTAGTTCATAATGCTCAGCTAGCATGCAAAAAACACAGATCAGCCATGTAATCTTCACTGGCTGATAGGTTATTACTTTTATTTCCTTGTTTGTGATGATGATAAGGTCAACAGTGATGGGTCAGGCATGTTGTTCTTCAGAAAATAAATCTATAAAATACATCACAACAGCTATTTTAGCTTTCACAATATTGGCAAATATAACGTGTATTTTTAGAGCCATCGGCAACACCAAGCTTCAGAAACTCCGTGTAGAATAACAGAAAATACTGATCAATTACTCGCTATTACCGAGGTGAAGCTAGCAGTTACACAATTAAGTATTCCAGTGTAAGAATAAAAGTAGAACATTTACCTAGACTCCCATTAAGCTCATGGGCTAGATGCTGCTGATGGATGAACACTAAGAACAGGAAGTGTGGGTGAACTATCTGACATCAACATATCAGTTAGGATGGATGGAATGTACACTGGATGCATGCCAAAATATACTACATTAAATAATATTAGCACCAAGATGTTTAGATCAACTATTCTATCATTTGGAACATACAATTGAAGAGAAAAAAATAAGGTAATTATAATACGCCCATGAGATCATGAAGTTAACACCTGCTGTACTATGCTTTGTCATAGCTTTGATTTCTTTAGTTTGTGTAGCAAGAGGAGGATGCATTCCTACAGAAAACAGCCACCTAACTCAATTTTGGTTCCTCAAGTTTGGTACAGAATGAACTGCTAACCTAATATTTTTTAGGATTCTTAGTAGCCCTATCAGCAGGGAAAAGTTCTTGAAAACATTGATGTGTTAGCATAGAAGTTTCGTAACAGATTAGAAATTACAATGGGGAAACATTAGTCAACATGTGTATTAATACTGACCTTGATGCCTCCATGAAGCTTGTTAATAATCTGTGTGCCCAATGCTTCATTTTCTACATCTTCTGCAATAATTAGAAGAGGCTCAGACGTGTTGATCATTCTGGCCATGCCCTTTTCGTTTGTCGACACATAATCAACCATTCGGATACCGTGTCTCGTATAAATTGCATTCATTCCAGAACCATGCCTATTCTAGAACCAATCTTCCACGTCTCGTATCAGTAAGTATTTCTTTTGTCAGAACAATAGCACATGTTTTACCTAAAAATGCTCAAACATCAGTACAATACATCCGAGTATTGTACAACTGACTTTATTGTGCCCCCTTCAACTAGAGGAAAATTGCGGCATGAAGAAAAACTGATCATTTTCAGAGACTATAGTAGGGTTCATTTGGTAAATGCTCTGCAGAACTATGATAAACTTCCATACATTAGCTCTCGAGTTGCCTGGGTTGTCAGACCAGATATTTGGTACTTCCTTCGCATGTTGCCACGATGAGTATTTCCACCTTTACTCCTCTCAGTGCCTTCTTGATCTATGGTGTATATAAGTACAACAAGAGCACAAAAATCAGTTTGGAAACAGTAGGCATTGAGCATATTTCAGCACAAGAAACCAACATTTTATTTGCTCTTAAAAGGAAAATTTATTTTAGCAGGGAGACCTTAACATGTTCAGCGTCTGAGAGTGGCCTCGAATAGATGTCAGAATGCGGCAGCCGCGCGCCATAATCTATTACAGACAATGGCTCAATGTAAACCGTCACTGACATATCTGGAAAAGCACAAAAATGATGAGAAATAAACACATCTTGTCATAAATCGAACAGACAATATTGAGTTCTCTTTCACAATAGTAGAATACTTTACCAATATTGAGTGACAAGCCAAAGCAGAAAATATTTTGATATGACAGTTCTAGTGGTGAGATTATTTCCTGTATGCGAGATACTTTACCAATATTGAGTGACAAGCCCATTTGAGTAGGTCTAATGCTCTGGCAAAGCCCAGACCAGCTCTGTAATCCATCGCCAAGGGGTTGCCTCCTGCCCAGGTTAGGTGAAAAGAATGACCCTCTAAATGGCGCATATCTGCCAGATAAACCAAAGCCCGCCCCCGCCTTTTGAAATTAGAAGTGGTTCCACTAATGTTGATGCCTACATGGATATCCATGGCATTCCAAAGGCTTATTCCTTCTGTTGATCGTTTTGTAGATGAAGTTGATTCTCTTTCAGGATAGTAGAATACCATATCCATGGTTTGATAGTGGCGAATCACTTTGACTGCTCGTTCTACAGACATTGTTGGTGTCTGAAGGTTGTATTACATAAATCAATAAACCTAGAGACAAAATCAAATCAATTGAGGGAGATGTCAAAACAGGGTGGAATATTGAGATCGAACCGGTATGATAGGTGAATATTTTAACGCGGAGATAGGAATCATACCACCCACAACAGCTTGGCACCTAAATGATGCATATCCATGGACGATATCAAATCAATTGAGGGAGATGTCAAAACATGGTGGAATATTCTGCAGCTGCAAGAGTCCTTCACTATCAATGATGCCTTGATGTATCAATAATAATTATACTTGTCAGCACTCAGCACACAAGAACATGGAAACTAAATTACCTCCAGAAGAATTAATAATGTCATGCACCTTATTTCCGTAAGTTTCTAGATATAGAGAACGAATCAGTAGGTGGATGTCATGTTGAGTGTTCCCAGCGTACTGCAAAAAGAAGAAGGGAAAGATGCTGGGGTCGGACGTCAGAGCTTGATGGAGAAGAAGTAGACGGGGACCGGGGCTCCCCTGCTGCCGCTCCATGGTTGAGGAGAAGGAGGTCCATGGCGGCGTCCAACGGAGAAAGCCCCCGCAGTCTTCCACCGCCGGCGTGTTGTTGTGCAGCCGGACCTCCACCGTGGCCAAGCTCGACGACGGCGCACCGTATCCGCGCGGGGAGATCATGGCGACGAGATTCCTCGTTCGGGAAGGTCGCGAGTAGAGGCTGGAGGAGGTTGGGCTCGGGGCAGGAGATGGAGAGGGAACGAGGGCGGCGGCGACGGCGGCGGTAACCCTATGGGAGGAAAAGGAAAAAGAGGGACGCTTCAGTGCGAAGGGAGGCTGAGCACTCGTTTTTTTCTCTCTCTCTCAATTGGTATAGTAAATCGCCACAGTAAAAAAACGCGGACGTGGCTAGCACGAGCGACCGCGCTTTGCGCGACGCTTAAAGGGCTTAATTGGTTTTGTTGAATCATTTGACACTAGACAAAACGTGACATGAGGGGGTCTAGGGTTGTGGATCGCCGAGCAGTCGAGGGTCGAGGGGTCGAGAGAGGTTGCCTAGCTAGCTAGTGTCAAAGTATTGAAGAAATCCATGACTTCATCATTTGCCAGAAGTAACCGGGGCATTTTGGTACGAAGTTATGCAAAGTTGTTCTGGAACGAAGTCCCTGATAGGATAATCCGTCTTTTGTTACGAATTATCTTATCTAGGACTCCGTTCCAAAACAACTTTGGAGAGCTTCGTACCATCATGCTACTGTTACTTTCGCCTAATGATGAAGTATTGGTTTTGTTGAATCCTTTGACACTAGACAAAATGTGACATGAGGGGGTCTAGGGTTGTCGATCGCCGAGAAGTCGGGGGGGTCGAGAGGTTGCCTAGCTAGTGTCAAAGTATTGAAGAATTCCATGACTTCATCATTTGCCAGAAGTAACCGGGGCATGTTGGTACGAAGTTATGCAAAGTTGTTTTGGAACGGAGTTCCTGATAGGAATAATCCGTCTTTTGTTACGAATTATCCTATCCGGGACTCCGTTCCAAAACCACTTTGGAGAGCTTCGTACCTAATGATGAAGTATTGGTTTTGTTGAATCCTTTGACACTAGACAAAATGTGACATGAGGGGGTCTAGGGTTTGTGGATCGCCAAGCAGTCGAGGGTCGAAGCTAGTTCTACGTTTGCCATTAATATATCCATCTGTCATGTTTGAATAATAATTGGCATGTTGTAAATATTTGTAGAAACAATGGACGACAACACCCGAGACCTAGCACAAGAAGCGATGTTGATGGACATAATCGCAGACGGACAAAATGCCGTCTTGTCGTTTCTCAACGACACCGATGAGCAGGTCGAAAAAGAGCTGCAGCTGGAAGATCTAGGCTATGATATTGATGGATCCGGTGACCCAATGCACATGGAAGAAGTAGACCGTGAGGACGGCTCCAGTGACCCAATGCCGGTGCAAGAAGGAGACCGTGATGCTGGCTCCGGTGACCGAACCGAGTCCGGTCAGGAGGTATATATGTTAGTTAAGCATATGCTGATTAGTTAATTGATGCATTCATTAACTCTCGTCTTTGTTCCATTTTCTAGCCCTCCGGATCGAGCAAATCTTCGGTAAAGAGACGAGGAGCGAAGAAAAAGTTGAGGCCAGATGAAAAGTTTGAGATCTCAGAAATCTCGCGCTCCGGCGAGCCGATTGCACCCATCCGGACAAAGAATGCATTTGTTAATCAGTGCGGGGTTCTGGTTAGGGACAAGATCCCGATCAACATCCATCAATGTTTAAAGCCGGCTGCAAACGACGCTCAGGTGACTTATGTCACTGATATGCAGAAAGAAGATCTTTGGACTGAGCTGAAGTCAAATTTCGTCCTACCGCGGGAGGATGATCCGGCGAAGCCAGTTAAAGAGGAGTTAATCAAGTCTGCTGGACTTTCGAAGATGGCAGACCAATTCAGGGCATGGAAGAAAAAACTGAATACGTTTGTCAAAGATAAAAAGACTCCAGAATTCGTGGGCATATATGAGAAGATCAAAGATGACTGGCCCGCATTTGTGGCCCATAAGAAGTCGGAAAAGAGTCAGAAGATGTCGGAGACAAACCGGATAAATGCTGCAAAGAAGAAGCATCACCATCGCACGGGTCAGGTGGCTACCTCAGAGCCCAGCCTAAGTGGGCCAAGGCTGAGAATGATCTGCTTCAGAAAGGGATCGAACAAGAGACAATGCACTGGCCAGACGGTTGCCAGACTTGGTTCTTTGGGGCTGGTGGAACCTTGGACCCTGTAACAGGGTGGTGCATTTGGACGGACAAGCAATTGGAAACACCACTCAGGAAGATGCGGCAGTATATCAAAGCAGCGCATGAAGGGACGTTCTTCCCCGACAGAGAGAACGACGAGCTGACAATGGCCCTCGGGAATCCTAAGCACCCTGGACGGACACGAGGCACGCCAGGCTCCCTTCCGTGGCGTGCTGGGTTTCTGGACGCAGGAGGCTACAAATGCCACGACAGGAGGAAGAAAATGGAGCTGACCGAAAACCAGGCGCTGCGGGCCATAATACAAGCGATAGAGGAACGGGAAGCAAATCGGGACAAAATAATTGCCGAAGCTTCCCCCGAAGCTACCCCGCCATCTCAGCGGAGAAGCAGCGTGGCTTCCACCGAGCTGCTTCAGCCAGAGCCTGTCTTGACGGCTACTGCCAGGAATCCCGTGGATGCTGTCACGCAGGCACAAAATTGCCACCTTATGGCGCAGTGGATGAGTCTGAAGGTCAAGGGGCTGCTGGCTCTGTTTATCCTTCTGGACCCGGCAACACTTTTCACTGCCGGCCGATTCCAGAAGGATATGCTAGGGTGATGGTCGACGAAATAACGGAGGGATTTGAGGAGCTCCAGCTTGACCACCCTACCGGTGAAGGGGAGACTCGGCTGGGTTCTTCACTGAAGACTCCATGCCTATGGCGGAAGGACCTCATCAACATTCTCAACTGGACGCCTCCGCCTCCTCCTCCTCCTCCGGCGAGTCAGGGCACTCCGCCTCCTCCACCGCCTCCTCCTCCGGCGAGTGACCATCAGGGCACTCCGGCTCCTTCTCCGGCGCGTGGCGGCACTCTGCCTCCTTCGCCGCCGGCGCGTGGCGGCACTCCGCCTCCTTCGCCGCCGGCGCGCCCGAGCAGCCAGCCTGCTCCTCCTTCTCCGCCTAGTCAGCAAGGGCGGAAGAGACCTGCCGCCGCTCCGGCTGCTCCTACTCTGGCGCGTAAGCAAGGAAAAAAGACAGCCGCTTTGTCTGGTCCGGCGACGTCTAGTAGTACAGCCAGAGGCGGGAGGCGATGCAGATTCGGTCCTTCTCTCACGCCTCTAGAGAAGTTACCGTACGAGAGGTCCGACGAGGAAAACACGAAGATCGCTCAAGGCGAAGTGAAGGACTTTTTTTGAAGGGTTGAAAGCACAGAGACATCCACCTCCGGAGGAGAAGATAGATGCGGTGAAAGCAAAGCGCACTCTTGCTGCCCTGAAGCAACCAGCGAAAAGTAAGCCGCAGGACAACTATGACCGCATGATTCAAAAGTCATATCAAGCAGCGAAGCGGTCGGGAAGTACTAAAAGTGATCAGAGGTTAGCAGAAGGACGAGCTGGGAAACAAATTGCCCAGCTCGGCGAACAAGCGGACCAATCGTGCCCCCCGCTCAAGGTGTCTAGCGACATGGTCGCTAATGATCCGAGGATGGTGCCCGGTTATACCAATCTTGCAGATTACGTGTCCGACGATGTACACTATGATTTCTTGGACGTGCAGATAGAAAGATACGAGTACAAAAAGCCTCTCGTCAAAAATGAAAGATCTCTATCAACGAATATGCGAAGATTGAATGATTGGTACTTGAAAATCTGCAGAGAGTCTGGGGGGAGGGATAACTTGTATTTGAGAGTTAAACCGGAGCATGACCTCGTTGGAATTGAACTGTTGCCTGTTCCATTTGAGGAATTCTATCAATTTTTCAATCAATTGGCCCTCGATAAAGCAACGGTCACCTGCTACTGTCTGTAAGTAGTACTACTTCTGTCATTAAGTCTCTCTATATAGCTGATCTTCATTGCATGTATTTATAATTATCCTTACTATATTATGCAGATTGAAGATCGTCGAATTGAAGAAAAGACAAGTAGGTGATATTGGGTTTATTAACACATACCTCATAGATGCAACCGAGGTTAAATTGCATCCCGACGATACCGAGACCAACTTGCTACGATCGTTGGTGGTAAATGAAAACAAGGATATAATACTCTTTCCTTACAACTTCAAGTGAGTGTTACTGTCTTGTGCATATTTGGTTTCCCTTATATATCAGTCAAGGTTATAGTGATGTAATTGATGAGTTCATGCATTCGTGCGCAGCTTCCACTACATTCTCTTAGAGATTAAGCTTGAGAAGGGAGTAGTAACTGTCTTGGACTCTAAACGTAAAGATCCCGAGGAGTATGCGGACATGACTCAAATGCTCGTCAGGTAAGTTAAATCGATCAATATTATCCACCATGCATATATATCAGCAACATCATTTCTGATATCAACTAATTGTTTTCTTTGTCTGGCAGGGTTTGGAGAAAATTCACCAAAAAAGCTCCGGGACTGCCGAAGAAGCTACAATTTAGATACCCGAAAGTAAGTACTATATAGTAGCATGTTCCGCGCGCGCATCTCCTATATCTTGATTCAAGCGCTAGTTTCATCAATACCAATTTGGCATTCTTGCTTATCAGTTTGATTGACCTCTATTTCTTGTAAAGTGGTTGTGGCAGGAACCCGAGAATGATTACTGTGGATACTACATTTGCGAGTCCATCCGCCACACGACATGTGAGCGGGGCTACACTGAAGAACAATTTGAAGTGCGTAAGAAATCAATAATATTCACAAATTTATAGCATCATTTCATGTATTGACCCCCTACTTCAAATTAGATGTTTCGGATGCGGGATGAACTCCTAACACCAGATCGTCTACGAGCAATTCAAGAGGAATTGGCGGCATTCTTCCTTGAACACGTGATCGCTGAAGATGGAGAATACTAGTGGACCATGCATCCATATGATAGGAGATTATATTTGTAAGAGATAATTATTGTATATATGTGCCCGGTAGTGTCGGATAGATATACGAGAACTTGTTGTTCGACCAATCTCTTGGAGAAGGAGAGGTGGTCGATATTACTTCTCTCTGTATGCATATATATATATATATGTTGATTATACGATCTTCTGTTTCCTTGGTTTGCTTTACTAGCTAGCTAGCTAGCTACCGTGTCTAGTCATCTCTATACGTATGTGTAGTACGTAGCAAGCACGGACATAAGAGAGGACACTTCTCTCTATTAATTAGCTAGCTAACACAATATGAAACACCTAAATTAACCCCCCAAAACCTCCAACCCCCCTCCCCTTTCAAAAAAAAAAACAAAAACCACAGCCACAGAAATGCTTGCGCGTGGATGCCTTTTGGTCCCGGTTGGTACCATCAACCGGGACTAAAGCCCCTCCTGCCTGGGCTCGACGCACAGGCCACGTGGACACCCTTCTGCCCCGGTTCTGGATTGAACCGGGACTAAAGGGTCAGAGCATTAGTACCGACCCTTTTGTCCCGGTTCAGGAACCGGGGCTAAAGGCCCAAATGAACCGGGTCTGATGACCCTTTATCTACTAGTGTTTATATTACATTATTTTATTTGAATGGGCCAGGCTAATCACGTTTCTGGGAAGGGCCACGCCAGGCAACCATGTTCCATTTTAGGACACTAACCAAACAGCCTTCAGGCATGCTCCAGGCACATGCCAGGCCAGACATTTTCTGGTGTGGGCATGAACCAAACTGGCCCTTAATAAAGCCAGGAAACATATATGGTAAGAATGATATGAGAATGAATGGTTACTGGTGTGTTACATGCAAAGTTCCATAAAGAAGTGGTATCATTGTGCCACACTAAGGCCTACATCAAGGTGCTCGATGGTCAATAAGACGGTGGTTTGCCGAAAAAGGGTTTCCATAAGATGGTGGTTTTGAACGAAAAAGGAGGATTCTAATTTCTAAGAAACATATGAAGTGTTTTTTTCTTTATTATCACCATTGCTTCCTATCAAACTGTGAAAAATGTCCAGGTCTAGAAACAACATTGACCTCCAAAATGGAAATTTGGAGCAGTGCTAAGAAAAAATTAACATAGGAAAATATCTATAGAAAATGAGTGCACGTTACTAACAATTATGCTTGAAAGCATGCCCACAAAAATCGATTGAATAATTATTGAAGGCTTTCTTTGCAAAAGGTGTTGATACTAAAGAGAGCGTTTGTCGGGGGAAACTGTCCTCCCACGAGCACCTATGGGACCGGAACCCCTTCTACGTTGCGGTAAGGGAGCGGAGGGAGCACGAAGAGCAGATCGAGGGGCACACGCGGGCAGTTTTACCCAGGTTCGGGCCGCGCGGACGCGTAAAACCCTACTCCTGCTTAGGTTGTATTGAGTTCTTGAGCTCGGGAGCTTGAAGATCTACAGTACTAGCTACACCGAGCGAGAGAGTTGTCTAGGTTTCGAACCGAACCTCCTCTACGTTGTGCATGGGCCTCCTTTTATAGCCCAAAGGGGTCACCGACAGGTGTCAACGTAGAGGAGGGTAAAAGTGTAAATTTGGTGGTAGTTGCAACAGTGCATGAACAGTATATGAACAGTGGTCTTCACCTAACTTTGACAGTGGGGGACAAGGGTATTAAATGCCCGTCGCCGTCGCCCCCAAAAGCGTCCGTCCATGCTTCTCCGTTCGCCACGGCGGTAGCCTCGTCACCGTGGCTTGCCACCGTGTGCCCCAGGCTGCACAGCCGTCAGCCACGTGCCCCTGGAAGGGCTCCAGGGCGACGCGTGGGAAGATGAGCTGGAGCGCGGGCACACAGCGTAGGCTTCCCCGGCAAGCACCTTGCCGGGGTCGTGATCTTGCCGGGCCCAAAAGCTTGTCGCTCTCCGGGTCCTGCCGGGGCGCATGATGCGCCAAGGTATCTCTTGAGATATGTATTCCTTGGCCTTCCTGGCAAGCTCCTCTTGCCAGGGTCTTGTGCTAAAGTGATAACCTTGAGCCTGGTGCGGCCTTCCCGGCAAGCTCCTCTTGCCGGGGCCTTGATCTTCTGACTTGTATACTTTGTTCTTGAATGGCTTCATAGGGACTAGAACGGTTCTTGGCGAGCACGTGGTAAGCCCTGCCACGGGAAGCTGCTACTGCCCGTGCACAAGTTGGGGTACTAAGGTACCCCTATCTTAGTACACCGACAGGAGCCCCCGGGCCTGGGCCACACACGGTGCCGAGCGCTGTTGGGCCAGGCCCAAGACAGTGCACGGGCACACGCGGCCCACGGCAAGCTGTATCCCCTTCCGTATTCGCCGCATCCCTCCCTAACGGCACGCGTCGATTGCGGCGTCGTGGGAGAGATCGTGGCCTGTTCTTCAGGGGAATTGCGCCGGCGCTTGCGCGGCTGCGGGAGAAGATCCCCGTGCAGCTGGCCGACGAGGCGCGTCGGCTCTACATGGGCACCATGGAGCGGGTCTTGTCGAAGATCGTCTACCGCAACCCCGGCATCAACCTCGTCAATGTCCTCCGCACCTTGCCGCCCGAAGCTGATCAGGAGGCGTTGAAGGCGCAGGTTGCCCACATCGTCGCCAAGGTGGGCAAGATCACGAGGCGTGAAGGCGACCACGTAGATTAGATTCCTTTCTTTCTGCTTCCTTTGCTGCTGCAAAGCATGTTACGGACAAGAATCTGTTAGTATTGCGGCAAGTTATCTTTATAATATACAATCTTATTTTGAGCAACCAATGCAGTGTTATCTCCCTTGCTTTGGTCTCTTCACTTTGTATGCATTCCACCCTACGCTTTTAGGGAACTTGCAGGCAAAGGACCCTTGCCGCGAGCGCTGAATGCTGGACTCTTAGCAGCCTGCTGGCAATACCCTTGCCGGCAAGAAACCTTGCCGCAGCTAGTCGCAGCACACTTAGATTGCTGAGCGAACTCGAAAACGAAGTAAGGGCGCGACACTTGTCGCAGCTCACTTAGGTCGTTGAGCGTGCTCGAAACAAAGTAAGGGTGCGGCTAGCCACGGGTAGGTTCCTCCGCGCACAGGTTTTCCATACAAAGTGTGGTTGTTCAAGGAAGACAACTAAAAAATTCGAAAAAGTTTGAGTTACTCAAACTATGGCAACTTAGCTTTCATAAATTGTTTGCTCCCCGACAAGGCTTCTCTTTCTTGAACAGTACTTGGTTCATGCCTCCATCTTCTTCCCCCCGGCAAACTTGTGTGCGAGGAATACTCCTTCTGCTTAAGAGGGAAAGAAAAAGAGGAGGAAATACAAGTATAGGACCTCATGGCCCGCTAATGCTTACCGGGGACGTGCGTTGCACAAGGTGTCAGATGATGCATGCAAATAACAAAGAAAAGCATGGAAATGACAATTAGCGCGAAGCACAAAAGCTTTACTAATGCACGGGATCTGCGCCCGGCTTTGTACAAAGGTTTACATGCAACAGCGACAAGACTTGTACAAAAGGTGGTTGTCGGAGTGGATCACGGCAACCGCGCCTTACGGGTGAAACTTGCGAAGATGCTCTATGTTCCAGGAGTTGCTCACCAGTAAGCCTTCTTCGGTCTCAAGGCGAACAGCGCCGGGCCTTGTGACTTGTCTCACCCGATAAGGGCCTTCCCACTTCGGCGTCAACTTGTTAGAATTCTTGGCGGACTGAACATGCCGAAGAACAAGGTAACCTTCCTCGAGACTCCTGGCCTTGACCTTGCGGCTATGATAGCGACGCAAGGCTTGCTGGTATCGAGCAGCTCGTACAGCAGCCTGGAGACGTTCCTCCTCAAGGAGCAATGCATCATCTTGTCGCAGTTGCTCTTGCTCGAGCTCATCATAAGCGAGCACTCGAGGAGATCCGTATACGAGTTCCGTGGGGAGAACTTCCTCTGCTCCATAGACAAGAGCAAAGGGTGTCTGTCCGGTGGCTCGATTTGGTGTCGTCCTGATTGACCAAAGAGCCGCCGGCAGCTCCTCTATCCAGTTTCTTCCGCACTTGTGCAGCCTGTCGAAGGTTCTTGTCTTGAGTCCGCGCAGCACTTCAGCATTGGCCCTCTCCGCTTGACCATTGCTCCTCGGGTGAGCAACAGAAGTGAAGCAGACCTTAGCGCCAAGGTCTTGGACGTACTGCATGAAGGTGTGACTTGTAAACTGTGTGCCGTTGTCGGTGATGATCCTGTTAGGGATTCCGAAACGGCAAACAATCGATCTGAAGAACCTGACTGCTGACTGTGCCGTCACCTTTCTCACTGGTTCCACTTCTGGCCACTTTGTGAACTTGTCGATTGCTACGTACAAGTACTCAAAGCCCCCGACTGCGCGGGGAAAAGGGCCGAGAATATCGAGCCCCCAGACCGAGAAGGGCCAGGACAAAGGGATCGTCTGGAGAGCTTGAGCTGGCTGGTGAATTTGCTTGGCATGGAACTGGCACGCTTCACACTTGGTTACTTGTGCAGTTGCATCTTCGAGGGCTTCTGGCCAGAAGAACCCTTGCCGGAACGCCTTCCCGGCAAGTGCCCTTGCGCCAATGTGGTGGCCACATATGCCTCCATGTATCTCTGCCAATAGCTTCTGTCCATCTTCCCTGGAAATGCACTTCAACCTGACACCATTGAGTCTTCTTCTGTACAGTTCATTGCCAACGAACTGGTACATACTCGACTGCCTGGTTATTTTCTCTATCTCTTCTGGCTCGTCGGGAAGTTCTCCAGTTTGTAGAAAGTGGACGATTTGTTGTGCCCATGCTGGAGCCTGAGGCTCAACAACAAGGACTAAAGGCATGAGGGCTGTTGCGGGAACCTCAGCTTCTACGGCAAGAACCCGCGGCTCTGCCGGAGCTGATGGTCCCCCGGCAAGCCTGCCGGGGCAAGGCTTGTCGGGAACGCCCGCTTCAACTGTACAGACCCTTGGATCTGCAGGAGCAAACTGTTCCTCAGCATCTTGGCTGTTGATCTTGGGGACCTTGGCGGCGGTTTCGGGAAGATCCGCCGGCAAGTAGTCGCCGGAGACCAACTTTCTCTTCTTGTTTTGCCCAACTGATGGTGTAACGGATGGCTGAGTTAACTTGAGCACGAAGGTCCCTGGTTCCACAGGTAACTTCATTGCAGCACACTTTGAGAGGCCATCTGCAATATCATTCTGAGCTCTTGGGACGTGCTCCATTTGCAGACCTTCAAAGTGTTCTTCAAGCTTCCTCACTTCATCAACATAAGCTTCCATCAAAGGGCTCTGGTAACTCTTATTCACTTGTCGGACCACCAACTGTGAATCTCCCCGCACAATCAACTTCTTGATCCCAAGCTCGGCCGCAATTCTGAGGCCGGCAAGCAAACCTTCATACTCTGCAGTATTGTTTGTCGCTTGCTCCTTGGGAAAGTGCATCTGGACAACATACTTGAGGTGCTCTCCGGTGGGCGCTATGAGTACCACGCCGGCACCGGCGCCTTGCAGCGAGAAAGCACCATCAAAGTACATTATCCACTCGTTGCTCGCTTCTTGGATGGGGACGCTTGTCTCTGGGACTTCTTCATCTGGCGTTGGGGTCCATTCTGTTATGAATTCTGCCAAAGCTCTGCTCTGTATGGTTAAAGTACTCTCAAACTTGAGACCGAAGCTTGACAGCTCCAGTGCCCACTCGACGATCCTGCCTGTTGCTTCGGGATTCTGCAATATCCTCTTCAACGGAAAGCGAGTGACCACCGTTATGTCGTGTGCTTGGAAGTAATGGCGCAGCTTCCTTGAGGCCATGAGGAGGCCGAAAGGCAACTTCTGCACCCCAGAGTATCTTGATCTAGCCCCCTGCAAGAGGGAACTTACAAAATACACTGGGCGCTGCACCATCTTCCTTCGCACTTCTCCTTGTTCCTACGCAGACTTGTCCTTGTCGGGGCCAGAGCTTGTCGGGGAAGCCCCCTGCTTGTCGCTGGATTCGCTTGCCGGGGATGTGGGTTCCTCATCCGCCTCCCTCTCTGCTACTAACGCAGCACTAACCACTTGATTGGTTGCCGCTAGGTACAGCAGCAACTTCTCTTGTGGCCTAGGTGCGACAAGTATCGGAGTGGAGGACAGGTATCCTTTCAAATCTTGCAGCGCTGCCTCCGCTTCCGGAGTCCATTTCATAGGGCCTGCCTTTTTCAAAATTTTGAAGAAAGGCAGGGCGCGCTCTGCAGACTTTGAAATGAACCTGCTGAGGGCAGCCACGCAACCAGCAAGCCTCCTTACGTCCTTGATGCGCTTCGGGGCTTCAATCTGCTCGATGGCTTTTATCTTGTCGGGATTGGCTTCAATCCCCCTCTGGGACACAAAGAACCCGAGAAGCTTGCCGGAGGGAACTCCGAAGACGCACTTCTCGGGGTTCAGCTTGAGTTGGATCTTGCGAAGATTCTCAAAGGTTTCCTCTAAGTCCTGTATCAGGGTATCTTTGCTCTTGCTCTTGACCACTATATCATCCATGTAGGCTTCTATATTCCAGTGGATCTGTGGCTCAAAAGCAGTGTGCACCACCCTCGCAAATGTTGAGCCTGCATTCTTCAATCCAAAGGGCATGCGTATGAAGCAATATGTGCCGCATGGAGTAATGAATGCAGTCTTCTCTTCATCTTCCTTGGCCATGAATATCTCGTGGTAACCTGAGTATGCATCAAGGAATGAGAGAAACTCACATCCAGTTGTGGAGTCAACAATTTGGTCGATGCGCGGCAAGGGCAAGGGATCCTTGGGACAAGCTTTGTTCACGTCGGTGAAGTCTATACAAAGTCTCCACTTTCCATTAGCCTTTTGCACGACAACTGGATTGGCCAACCACGTGGGATGTATTACGCCTCTAACCAGGCCTGCTGCTTCTAGCTTCTTTATCTCTTCAGCTATGAACTCTTGGCGCTCCACGGCTTGCTTCCTGACCTTCTGCTTGAGGGGCCGCGCGTGAGGACAAACAGCAAGCTTGTGCTCTATTACCTTCCTGGGAACGCCGGGGATGTCAGACGGCTGCCATGCAAACACGTCGACATTCGCCCGCAGGAAGGCAACGAGCGCGCTTTCCTATTTGGGGTCGAGTGTAGCACTGATGGTGAAGGTACCACCAGTGCCGTCCTCCTTGGCGGACACCTTCTTGGTTGCCGGTGGAGCTGCCATCCCTTTCTTGCACTTGCCGGTGGAGCTCGATGGCGCGTCCTCGACGGCAGCGAAGCACTCCGAGGAGGTGCGTTTGCCGGAGTGGGCTCCAGAGCCCTTGACGGACTTGGTCTTGTTCTTCCCCCCGGGAGCTTCAGCGGCAAGTGTGTTGCTTTCTGCTGCGGCTGCTGCATCCCGGTAGATCTTGTCGGCGCAGATAAGCGCGTCCCTCTTGTCGCCAGGGACAGAGATGACGCTTATCGGCCCCGGCATCTTGAGCACGTTGTATGCATAGTGGGAAGCTGCCATGAACTTGGCGAGGGCAGGACGGCCAAGTATCCCATTGTATGGTAATGGGATATCAGCAACATCAAACGTGATCCTCTCCGTCCTGAAGTTGAGCTCCCCGCCAAAGGTCACTGGCAGCGTAATCTTCCCCTTCGGCTTGATCCTTCCCGGGTTGATCCCTTGGAACGACCCGGTTTCCTCGAGCTCGCTGTCGGGGATCTGTAGCTTCTTGATCACAGCTGAGGAGATCAAGTTCATGCCGGCCCCGCCGTCAACCAACATCTTGGTGACCTTGAGGTTGCGGATAGTTGGTGAGACCAACATCGGCAAGCACCCGACCGCAGTTGTGCGGTCAGGGTGGTCCTCAAGGTCAAAGATGATGGGCGTGCCGGACCACTTCAGCAGCCTGCGTGACTCGACGGGCGGCTCAGCTGCATTCACTTCCCGCACCCACTGCTTGAGCTGGCGGTGGGAAGTGTGCAGAGAGGCACGTCCGTCGATACACAGAACCTCTGTGGCCTTCTGGAACTCCTACTCGCTGTTGTCTCCTTCTTCCATGTCATCATCGTCGTCTTCATCCTCATCCTTGTCGCGGCCCCGGGGAGGTCTGTCACCTTGCCGCTGCTTGGCCTTGCCGCGGTGTCCTCCCCGGCCGTTGAACGGCCGCTTCTTGCTGGGTTCTCCTCCGCCTCCTTGGGCCTTCTCCTTGTCGCGACGCTCGTATTCAGCCTTCTGCTGCTCTACGAGGTACTCGACTCTCTTGCAGTTCTGAAGATCGTGGCCCTTGGTGCGGTGGATCTTGCAGTACTGCTTGTCGGAGCCGTTTTGCTTGTCGGCTGCCGCTACAGTGGCGGGCTCCTTGCCGGAACCGCCAGCCTGTGCCTTCTTGGCGGTAGCCTCCTTGCCGGACTGCTCGACAACCAGCACCTCCTTGCTCTTCTTCTTTCTGTTATTCCGCCGCCGGCTTTTCCTTGCCGGGGCGGCGTCTTCACTGTCGCTTCCTCCTGCGCCAGTATCCTCTCCGGGGAGTCTCCTCCCCTCTTCAGCGCGCGCACACTTGTCAGCCAGAGCGTAGAGCTCGCTGACATCCCGGATCTTGGTCATGGCCATCTCCTCCCTCATCCGGCGGTTACGCACGTTCTGGTGAAACGCGCTGATAACTGCGGCAGGGTGGACGTCGGGAATGTTGTGCTGGACGCGGCTAAATCTTTGGATGTATTTGCGCAGGGACTCTCCCTCCTTCTGGGCGAGGATGTGGAGATCGCTCTCCTGGCCGTGGGGTTTGTGGCCGCCCGTGAAGGCGCCAACAAACTGGTGCCCATGAGGAGATGGAGTTCTCCGGCAAGTGCATAAGCCAAGACCGGACGTTTGGCTTAAGCACTAGCGGGAAGTAGTTGGCTAGGATCTTCTCGTCGCGTCCCCCGGCAGCCTGCACCGCAATGGTATAGATGCTGAGGAACTCAGAGGGGTGCGTCTTGTCGTCGTACTTCTCGGGTACGTCGGGCTTGAAATTCTTCATGCTGGGCCACTGGACTTGCCGCAGCTCACGGGTGAACACAGGGCAACCTGCCGCGTACGGCAAGTCGCCTGGTTCAGCGGGCGCGTGCGCGTCGACAGCGGTCCTAGCGCGCTGATCTGACTGTCTTCGGGCTTCTCGTCGACGCTCGATGCGAGTCCGAGCGTCCTCTTGCCGCCTGTCGTCTAGGACTTGGCGCTGATCGCGGCGAGCCCGCGGATCCGACGATGCCGTAGAGTCGTCGTCGACGTTGATCCGGCGGGGTGGCGATTTCTGCTTCCGCGACGGGGAGTGCACGGTAGTTGCACCCCCGGCGGTCTTGTCTCCATCGGCCATCGTCTGGTCGACTTGCCGCGACCGCGACGTCGCCGGCTGCTGCGGCGTGTCGTTGTTGGCGAAGGCGATGAGGCTCTGGATCGTCGCCCTCCAGTCTTCGGCTTTATCTGCCGCTGGAGGGAAGTCGAGGAGCAGCTGTTCTCTTGCTAGAGCTTCTGCTGGAGAGGAGGGGAGCGGCGGCGAGCGGTGCGAGGAGCGAGATATGCTCGGACTTCTAACAGGGTTAGAAGGAGCAGTTTCTCGCCCCGGCGACCGCGCCTTGCTCGTACCAGCGCGCTGGCCTTAAGCATCCCGCGATCCTCCGACTTGGCCATGCCCCAGCAACCGTATGGTACCTCCAGTACCACGCCGCTGCGGGTCTTGTACCTCCTGAGAGGGACGTGGGGCGTGTACTGACACCGAGGCTTTGGAGTTCGCCCGGTCGTCCGTATTGTCCTTGGACTTGGTGGCGCCGTGAGTCTCCTCACTGGCGGTCACCCTTCCGCCGGCGTCTACCCCACCAACCGTTGGTTCTGGTGGTGGCGGGATCGACGCAGACGGGCCTCCGACCTCCGAAGCCTTCTTCTTCGGAGGCATGTTGATGCTGTCGATGAGGTTGATGAAGCTGGTGAAGTTGCTGAAGGTTGCGCCCGCGTGAGTGCCGGATCAGGTTCGCACCACCTCGACGCCCCCTACCTGGCGCGCCAAAGATGTCGGGGGAAACTGTCCTCCCACGAGCACCTATGGGACCGGAGCCCCTTCTACGTTGCGGTAAGGGAGCGGAGGGAGCACGAAGAGCAGATCGAGGGGCACACGCGGGCAGTTTTACCCAGGTTCGGGCCGCGCGGACGCGTAAAACCCTACTCCTGCTTAGGTTGTATTGAGTTCTTGAGCTCGGGAGCTTGAAGATCTACAGTACTAGCTACACCGAGCGAGAGAGTTGTCTAGGTTTCGAACCGAACCTCCTCTACGTTGTGCATGGGCCTCCTTTTATAGCCCAAAGGGGTCACCGACAGGTGTCAACGTAGAGGAGGGTAAAAGTGTAAATTTGGTGGTAGTTGCAACAGTGCATGAACAGTATATGAAAAGTGGTCTTCACTTAACTTTGACAGTGGGGGACAAGGGCATTAAATGCCCATCACCGTCGCCCCCAAAAGCGTCCGTCCATGCTTCTCCGTTCGCCACGGCGGTAGCCTCGTCACCGTGGCTTGCCACCGTGTGCCCCAGGCTACACAGCCGTCTGCCACGTGCCCCTGGAAGGGCTCCAGGGCGACGCGTGGGCAGATGAGCTGGAGCGCGGGCACACAGCGTAGGCTTCCCCGTCAAGCACCTTGCCGAGGTCGTGATCTTGCCGGCCCCGGAAGCTTGTTGCTCTCCGGGTCCTGCCGGGGCGCATGATGCGCCGAGGTATCTCTTGAGATATGTATTCCCTGGCCTTCCTGGCAAGCTCCTCTTGCAAGGGTCTTGTGCTAAAGTGATAACATTGAGCCTGGTGCGGCCTTCCCGGCAAGCTCCTCTTGCCGGGGCCTTGATCTTCTGACTTGTATACTTTGTTCTTGAATGGCTTCATAGGGACCAGAACGGTTCTTGGCGAGCACGTGGTAAGCCCTGCCACGGGAAGCTGCTACTGCCCGTGCACAAGTTGGGGTACTAAGGTACCCCTATCTTAGTACACCGACAGTGTTGAGCATGCTACAAGCGCTTCAATAAACATAAGGGTTGACTTCAGCCCTTCCACTGCACATAGCCGTGCTCGTCGCCCGCTCGCCCCAACCCTTGCACAGCACATGCACACACACACACACCTACCCAGCCCTTCGCTCTAGCGCGGATGAGCCGTGCATCCTTGCCAATGCCCCGTTGGCAACCATGGCGGCCTGTGTGAAAGGTCTCTGCTTTCGCTCTTACTTTAATTAGTATAGCAACCATATCCTATCTCAATTCAAATGAAGCTCATCCAGCTAGTGCGTGTAACCCTGTCCTTGCGGCGCCGCCTCGCTGCATCGGAGCGCCCCCGTCGGCCGCTCCAGCGGAGCCCCTCCTCCCACCGTCGCTGCCGGGGCTGTCGCCAGCAAAGCCTGTGTGCTGCAGCAGTGGCGGCGGCGTTTCTCCTCGGCCAATGTTTCGTTCAGGCTAGAATTGCATTAGCAAATACTCCCCCGTTCCTAAATATTTGTCTTTGTAGAGATTTTAACAAGTGATTACATACGGAGCTGAATGAGTGAATCTACACTCTAAAATATGTCTATATACATCCGTATGTGATAGTCCATTTGGAATCTCTAAAAAGATAAATATTTAGGAACGGAGAGAGTAGTCTATCTGCATAGATACGTATTAGACAGCTGGCTGCATGCGGCCATACACTCCGGAGATGGAGCAGCCGAGTCGCGTGGCAGATCAATGTGGAGTAAGAGTCGGGAGCCATTAGTCGAGTCTTGGCCCTGGACGTGGGAATCCAAAGGTTCTGCAGACATGGTTGCCACCCAAGTTGTACGTGCATGCAGCTGGTTAGTGGAGTAATTAGTGGATCAAGTAGTTAGTGCCATGACCACATGTGTGTACGTGGAGTTAGTGGGTGAGGGGCTGCGCGTTGGCCGTGTAACTCTGTCTATTTAAGCCCATGTATTTTCATTATGTCATTTGAGAGAACATGGAGAAAAGGCACAAGTGTGAGTGCCAAAAAAATCCCTGTGTGTTCTTTTACCTCTTGTGTGTGTGTCTTCCTTTTCCCTCCGTGGGGCAAACCCAACACCTCCATGCAGCGGGAGCACTAGGTAATGTTTTTGTTTGTTTGTCAAAAAAGAGGTAAAAGCCCCGGGCCTCTGCATCAATGTAATGCACATAACCATTTGATGTCTAGCTAAGAGGGATGTGGGAAGAAGGGTGTATATCAAACAGACGTAGAGGCCATCACATTCTCTATACAATAGTGTGTGCAAAACGAAGTCCACAAGTCCAAACTCGGTGTGCTTTATTTAACACTACAATGATGCACACCTAACAAGAGCAGATAATAGATCATCCTTTCTGAACTCTATAGGCGAGATGAAAGAAATAGTAAGAGTAACAGTTTTGCAGATGAGTACTAAGAGAGATACACTACCAAAAACTGAAATATTCATGTGAGCCCAAACCCGATAGGAAAATAGGGTTTACCGACAGGGAAAGTATTTCCTGTCGGCCAACCGTCAGGGTTAGCCGTCACACATAGCTTGACAGGGAAATTTTTATATGCCTGTCGGCTGGCGACGAGAGATTTCGGGCGCAACAGGTTGGCGACGGATTTGGGCACATCAGCCTCGGGACGATGAAGGATTTGGGATGCCGCTGGCTGGCTGCGGCCAGATCTGGGATTTGGGGGCGCGGCTGGCTGGCTCGGGTGGGGAATGATTGAGATTTTTTTTCACTAGGGCTTTATTCCAAACTATCCAACCGGTGAGCAGCAGCACAAAAATGAGCTCGGCCATTGGCGGGACGGGCTTTGTTTTGGCGCGCGTGGCTGAATTCATGGCGCCAAACATGGGCATCATTTTGCTGTGGGTTACACATGCCAGAGATATTGGTTTGTCATGTGGGCCTGGCGAGCCAAACGAACTTCTTGGAATAAGGCTTTTCGCCTCACTCCCCCCCCCCC
>LR738716.1:68100097-68149191 GCA_902687465.1 Secale cereale
ACGAGGACGGCGGGCTGGAGGGCGGCGACGAGGACGGCGCGCGGCGCGGGCGATCCCGTGGCATGGGAGCTCGAGGCGGCGGCGGGGGCGGCGAGGGCGCCGGCGCGCGGGGGCGGGACGGGGCAGGGGCAGGGCGACGACGGCGGCGAGCACGACGCAGGGGCGCGGGGCGACGGGGACGATGAGCTCAGCGTCGATGAGCTCGGCGGCGTCGATGAGCTCGGCGTCGTCGGGGGAAATGGGGATTGGAAACTGAAAATTGCTAAGTGCTACTTATATACCCAGGGCATTGGTCCCGGTTCGTGGCAAAAAACGGGACGAATGCCCCCTTTGGTCCCGGTTCGTGGCACCAACCGGGACCAAAGGTCTCTTTTCAGCAGCCCAAAGGGCGGGAAGGAGAGACCTTTGGTCCCGATTGGTGCCACCAACCGGGACTAAAGGGGGGCATTGGTCCCGGTTGGTGCCACGATCCGGGACCAATGCCCCCCCTTTAGCCTCGGTTGGTGCCACCAACCAGGACCAAAGCCCTTGTCCTGCCCCGCGGCCAAAATCTTTAGTCCCACCTCGCTAGTTGACAGGGGCTCGGAGTGGTTTATAAGCCCCACTGTGGTGGCTGTATTGAACTCCTCTCTATTGCAGGCTTCTGGGCCTAACTTTGCGCGCTGCCATGTGAGTCTGCTGTGCCTTATAGTCCAGCTGCATGCTAGGCCGTAGGCCTTGCAGGCTCACTGGGTAGCGCCCTATTTTTTAAATGTAGTTTTTTTCCTTTTCTGCTTTATTTATTTCTGAGTTGTTTTTTGCTGTATTTAGAGTTTCTTTGTGAATATTCTTGCTTTAGGTAAAACCAATTACAAACTTTCAGTTAGTGCTAGTAGTATTCAAATTTGAATAGTTTAAATTTGAAATTATTTGCTTTCTTTGTTGCTTTATTTATTTTATTTTGTTTCTACTTACAACAAAATACTTTCTTTGTTGCTTTAGGTAAAACCAATTACAAACTTTCTGTTAGTGCCAGTAGTATTCAAATTTGAATAGTTTAAGTTTGAAATTATTTGTTTTCTTTGTTGCTTTATTTATTTTATTTTGTTTCTACTTACAACAAAATACTTATTGTTGCTATTTTTTTTGCAAGTTTTTTTGTTTTGTTTTCTGCATTATTTATTTTCTTTTGTTTTTTGCTTTATTTTTTAATTCTTTTTGCTTTCAGGTCAGCAAAATTATAAACTTTCTGTTAGTGCCATTAGTTTTAGAAAAATTATAAACTTTTTGTTAGTGCCATTAGTTTTCAAATTTGAATAATTAAAATTTGAATTCTTTGAAATTTGTGTGAATCGCAAGTTTGTGGTTAACTTTACTAAAAAATGAACATAGATGCACCTATAGAGAAAATTCGACCTAAATTCATAGTTTTCAAATGAACTCTGAAAAAGTTGGCATAGCATGTGCATGTACAAAGCAGACAATGGTATCATACTCGTCTGTTACAAAGTTGGCATGGTATCATCATAATAGTTGCGGAAAAAAGTCTTCACTTTTTCTTCGCTTGTGTCATTTGCTTATTGCCCCGTAACCATGGATAATCTTCATCATTTATCAGGATGCTTGGGTCAGCCTTGACTTTGAAGGGAGGAATTTCATGAAACTTTTCATAATCTTCAGATATGTCTGTCTTGCCCTCCACTCCCAGGATGTCCCTTTTTACTGAAAGAACTATGTTGCGCTTTGGCTCATCGTATGATGTATTCGCTTCCTTATCTTTTCTTTTTCTCGGTCTGGTAGACATGTCCTTCACATAGATAACCTGTGCCACATCATTGGCTAGGACAAACGGTTCGTCAGTGTACCCAAGATTTTTCAGATCCATTGTTGTCATTCCGTACTGTGGGTCTACCTGTACCCTGCCTCCTGACAGATTGACCCATTTGCACTTAAACAAAGGGACCTTAAAATCATGTCCATAGTCAAGTTCCCATATGTACACTATGTAACCATAATATCTGTCCTTTCCCCTCTCGGTTGTTGCATCAAAGCGGACACCGCTGTTTTGGTTGGTGCTCTTTTGATCTTGGACAATCGTGTAAAATGTATTCCCATTTATCTCGTATCCTTTGTAAATCAACACAGTCAAAGATGGTCCCCTGGTCAACAAGTACAACTCATCACAAACAGTGTTGTCACCTCTGAGACGTGTTTCCAACCAACTGCTGAAAGTCCTGATGTGTTCACATGTAATCCAGTTGTCGCACTGCTCCTGGTGTTTGGAGCGTAGACTGTTCTTGTGTTCATCGACATACGGGGTCACCAAGGTAGAGTTCTGTAGAACTGTGTAGTGTGCTTGAGACCAAGAATATCCGTCCCTGCATATTATTGAGTCCCTTCCAAGCATGCCTTTTCCAGTTAGTCTCCCCTCATACCACGATTTAGGGAGACCTATCTTATTAAGGCCAGGAATGAAGTCAACACAAAACCCGATGACATCCTCTGTTTGATGGCCCATGGAGATGCTTCCTTCTGGCCTAGCGCGGTTACGGACATATTTCTTTAGGACTCCCATGAACCTCTCAAAGGGGAACATATTGTGTAGAAATACGGGCCCAGAATGACAATCTCGTCGACTAGATGAACTAGGACGTGTGTCATGATATTGAAGAAGGATGGTGGGAACACCAGCTCGAAACTGAAAAGACATTCCGCCACATCACTCCTTAGCCTTGGTACGATTTCTGGATCGATCACCTTCTGAGAGATTGCATTGAGGAATGCACATAGCTTCACAATGGCTAATCGGACGTTTTCCGGTAGAAGCCCCCTCAATGCAACCGGAAGCAATTGCGTCATAATCACGTGGCACTCATGAGACTTTAGGTTCTGAAACTTTTTCTCTGGCATATTTATTATTCCCTTTATATTCGACGAGAAGCCAGTCGGGACCTTCATACTGAGCAGGCATTCAAAGACGATTTCTTTCTCTTCTTTCGTAAGAGCATAGCTGGCAGGACCTTCATACTGCTTCGGAGGCATGCCGTCTTTTTCGTGCAAACATTGCAGGTCCTCCCGTGCCTCAGCTGTATCTTTTGTCTTTCCATACACGCCCAAGAAGCCTAGGAGGTTCACGCAAAGGTTCTTCGTCACGTGCATCACGTCGATTGAAGAGCGGACATCTAGGTCTTTCCAGTAGGGTAGGTCCCAAAATATAGATTTCTTCTTCCACATGGGTGCGTGTCCCTCAGCGTCATTCAGAACAGCTAGTGCGCCGGGGCCCTTTTCCAAAGATTACGTGTAAATCATTGACCATAGCAAGTACGTGATCACCGGTACTCATGGCGGGCTTCTTCCGATGATCAGCCTCGCCTTTGAAATGCTTGCCTTTCTTTCCACATTGATGGTTGATCGGAAGAAATCGACGATGGCCCAGGTACACATTCTTCTTGCATTTGTCCAGGTATATACTTTCAGTGTCATCTAAACAGTGCGTACATGCGTGGTATCCTTTGTTTGTCTGTCCTGAAAGGTAACTGAGAGCGGGCCAATCGTTGATGGTCACGAACAACAACGCCTTTAGGTGAAATTCCTCCTGTCTGTGCTCATCCCATGCACGTACACCGTTTCCATTCCACAGCTGTAAAAGTTCTTCAACTAATGGCCTTAGGTACACATCAATGTTGTTGCCGGGTTGCTTAGGGCCTTGGATGAGAACTGACATCATAATGAACTTCCGCTTCATGCACATCCAAGGAGGAAGGTTATACATACATAGAGTCACGGGCCAGGTGCTGTGATTGCTGCTCTGCTCCCCGAAAGGATTAATGCCATCCGCGTTTAAAGCAAACCATACGTTCCTTGTGTCCTTTGCAAACTCCTCCCAGTACTTTCTCTCGATTTTTCTCCACTACGACCCGTCAGCGGGTGCTCTCAACTTCCCGTCTTTCTTACGGTCCTCACTGTGCCATCGCATCAACTTGGCATGCTCTCCGTTTCTGAACAAACGTTTTAACCATGGTATTATAAGAGCATACCACATCACCTTCGCAGGAACCATCTTCCTGGCGGGCTCGCCGTCAACATCACCAGGGTCATCTCGTCTCATCTTATACTGCAATGCACCGCATACTGGGCATGCGTTTAGATCCTTGTATGCACCACGGCAGAGGATGCAGTCATTAGGGCATGCATGTATCTTCTGCACCTCCAATCCTAGAGGGCATACGACTTTCTTTGCTGCGTATGTACTGTCGGGCAATTCGTTATCTTTCGGAAGCTTCTTCTTCAATATTTACAGTAGCTTCTCAAATCCTTTGTCAGTCACAGCATTCTCTGCCTTCCACTGCAGCAATTCCAGTACGGTACCGAGCTTTGTGTTGCCATCTTCGCAATTGGGGTACAACCATTTTTTGTGATCCTCTAACATGCGATCGAACTTCAGCTTCTCCTTTTGACTTTTGCATTGCGTCCTTGCATCGACAATGACCCGGCGGAGATCATCATCTGGTTCCTCTTGATCTTCAGCAGCTTCACCCGTTGCAGCATCATTGGGCACATCGTTTGGTTCCTCTTGATCTTCACCAGCTCCCCCCATTGCAGCATCACCGTATTCAGGGGGCACATAGTTGTCATCGTACTCTTCTTCTTCGCCGTCTTCCATCATAACCCCTATTTCTCCGTGCCTCGTCCAAACATTATAGTGTGGCATGAAACCCTTGTAAAGCATGTGGGAGTGAAGGATTTTCCGGGTAGAGAAAGACATCGTATTCCCACATTTAGTGCATGGACAACACATAAAACCATTCTGCTTGTTTGCCTCAGCCGCATTTAGAAACCCATGCACACCCTTAATGTACTCGGAGGTGTGTCTATCACCGTACATCCATTGCCGGTTCATCTGCGTGCATTATATATAATTAAGTGTGTCAAAAACCATTACAGAACATCATAAATAGATAATTAAGTGACCAAATTAATAGAAGTTCATCATCACATTAAAACCAAAGTACATACATAGTTTTCATCTAACAACATATAGCTCTCCAGAGCATCTAATTAATTTTCACCATACACATCGAAACTATGTAAAACATTTCAATGCGAAAACAAATGCGATCATAATCGCAACCAAGGTAACAATTGATCCAACGGCATAATGATACCAAGCCTCGGTATGAATGGCATATTTTCTAATCTTTCTAATCTTCAACCGCATTGCATCCATCTTGATCTTGTGATCATCGACGACATCCACAACCTGCAACTCCAATATCATCTTCTCGTCCTCAATTTTTTTTATTTTTTCCTTCAAGAACTTGTTTTCTTCTTCAACTAAATTTAACCTCTCGACAATAGGGTCTATCTTGATCTTGTGATCATCGACGACTTCCGCAACATGCAACTCCAATTCCATCTTCTCCTCCATTTTTTCCAATTTTTTCTTCAAGGAAATGTTTTCCTCTTCAACTAAATTTAACCTCTCCACAAGAGGGTCGGTTGGAATTTCCGGTTCAACTACCTCCTAGACATATAAAAACATCTATGCATGTCAGGTTGGTCGGCATAATTGTCATAAACACTAAAACAAATAGTTATAAATTAAAGATAATATACCACATCCGAATCGTAGACAGGACGAGGGCCCACGTGGGCGGATATCAAAACCATCGCACTATATAATAACAAGCAATAATAAACGTAAGAAAATTAGACAAATATCTATCTAAAGCAATAATAACAAGCAATAATAAAAGTAAGAAAAGCATTGACATAACAAGAGGCTCACCACGGTGGTGCCGGTGACGAGATCGGCGGGGGCGATCGACGCCGGCGAAGACGGGGACGGGACGTGACGGACCGCTAAACCTAGAAAAATCTCGGAGAAAATAGAGCTTCGAGAGGAGAAAAGCTTAACTAGTGTGGCTCGGGCATTCCATCGAAAACGTTGTGTGCATAGGAGGTGAGCTAGAGCACCACCAAGCCCTCTCCCCCTCGGCCAGAAAAAACAGAGCAGTGTGCTCTGCTCTTGCGCAAGGGGGTATATATAGGCACCTCATTGCTCTCAGTTGGTGACATGAACCGGGACTAAAGGGGAGCCTTTGGTCCCGGTTCAAGTCACCAACCGGGACCAATGGTTGTGGGCCAAGAGCAAGACCCATTGGTCCCGGTTCGGGGCACCAACCGGGACCAAAAGGTCCGGACGAACCGGGACCAATGGCCCACGTGGCCCGGCCGGCCCCCTGGGATCACGAACCGGGTCCAATGCCCCCATTGGTCCCGGTTCTTGATTGAACCGGGACTAATGGGCTGGACCATTGTCCCGTTTTCTACTAGTGACTGCGAAGGTGGCTGCCGGCAATGGCTGTGAAAATTACGAGTTCAGTAGCGCGGAGGGGACGAGTATCCAGGCTGTGAGTTGGGGAGGAAGATAATGGAACTGTCGCCAAGGAGCTGCAGCAGAACCGTGAGGGGGTGTGTTTCCGCATACCTCCTATTCATATCTTCTTGTAGCAGTCAAACCCATCCTAGTTATTTCCCTATTTTCCTTTCCAAGTCTGATACATGGTATGCAGCCATGTAGGAGACTATGAGAAATATCTTCCAAACTTCGGAGGCAGCGTGTCTTTTATAAGGACAAGTCATGTTTAGAGGAGGACAAATACGTGGGCTCGCTTGGTATCAATTACCTCCAAATTAAAATCGTTACCATCTTCTGCTACAAAAGAACACCTTTGTATTAAGATGTTTCAGTTAAATTGTCCCTGCATTATTTGAAGCGAAGGAGAGATATATATGTTCAGAATAATTAGCCTGGAGAGGCATTACGGGAGTATAAATGCATATGGGGAGATGTGACTCACGTGACGTGATTATGAAACACTACAGCCTGCATCATTGCGTTATGGATGCGCGCTTCTAAGGTAAGGCCCCTCCCAATGCTCCACCTTGTACAGGTGCTAAGGCTGCCATGTAGGCAAAAAGTCTGATGTGACAAGGTAATTAAAAGGAGAGAGATGAGTGTGGTGACCTCAGGAAGAAACAATGCTAAGCGCGAGAACCTAGACAAAAGACTTAAATGGAAGAATCCCACCAATGCATGAAGAACTTTAGTTGCAAAATCATTAAGTGAAGCATGCTTAGCACCAACAAGTTAAGCACCTATGCATTGGGGGCTTTAGTTGCTAAAGTTTTTAATGTGCTTAGCACCTCATGTTAGCACCAATGCATTGGAAGTAGCGTAAGAAGGACTCTAGAATCCTCATGAAGCATCTTCTTTCTTTATTATCACCATAATTTTAAATAGCGGAATATAGTTCTTAGTGGTGGATCTCTTGTAAACGCTATAGTGTGCTACAACGGTACTATAGTGCGCTATTTAGAATATTTGTTCATGTTTTTGAACAAAAATTCTTAACGTAGGACCTATCCTAAACGTTATGAGAGAATGTTGCAGAGCCTGTTAGGGCTCAGGGTGGGGAGTTGGGAGAGATGTGTTATGGGGATTTTCTTTTACTAGTGACCTAAAGCAGGGGTAAAAATGAGCTTTCATGTTGCACTTCACGGTGTTAATTAGTGGACAAAACTGACGGAAGTGCCATGAAGGGAACAATGTGAAAATTAAGTGTCAAAAATGGGAAAAATATTTTTAGGGCCAAAAAAGGAAACGGATTTTAATAAAGGGCCAAATAAGGAATTCTCTCAAACATTATAGCATGCTATAGCAGAAATATGGCCGGAAATCCAATTTTGCTGCACGGAGCATATGCTCCTGTTCACCAAAAATATATTTTGCAAATGTCTAAAACATTTGAAAAATAATATATATGTTCGTTGTCACACCTAAATGCTACCTGCAAATTTTTAGGGTGAAAGAATAAACATTTTTTATCTCTGTAAAAAAATACCTAATCATGTTTCAAATGTCACCTCCAAATGTTACAAATAATTTTATTCTTTTCACGGACGAAGCACTGCTAGTCCATTTCGCATGGGCGCAACAACGCGCAAAGGTGGTGGAGGCGAAGGCTTGTGGCGGCGAGGAAGGAGGTGGGCGGCCTTGGTGGTGATGGTGCTAACACGACAACCGGAGGGCGTGGTCCGCGCAGGAGAAGTCGCGGCCAAGGACGAGGTGGTGACGGTGGCAACAACAGTGGCGAGCGCGTGGTGGGCCGGAGTGTAAGCATGGCGGCGGCGATGCCGGCCCGTAGGGGTCATAGATCTCCAGCCGCACCCCAACAAGCCCCCCCCCCCCAAGGCCCTTTTTATCGCCGGTGCCTAAAAATCGGCCTAGCCGCGCCCCCAGAAGCCCATTTTTCGCCGGTTAGGGTCGAATTTCGCTCCGGCGGACCCAGGCCGAACCCGGCGTGCTGGGGGCCGCTCGGGGGCGCCGGGCGAAGCGATTTAGGCACGAAAAAAACTCGGCCCGCCGAGTCAGCGACTCGGCGCGTTCGCCGTCCTCCTCGCCTCTGTTCCCGCCGGAATCATTGCAAGGCGGCTGCCGCACCGGTCAGCCTTCCATCGATGCCTCACGGGCGACGTAGTGAAGGTGCAGCGACGGCATCCCACCCGCTTCCGCCACGCATACACGTGGCGGCCATGCGTTTCGGGGCATGAGAGATGGGAATGGTATGGCGACATGGTATGGCGATAGAGATGCGAAATTGAGAAAACTGCCAAAACCACTATAGTGGTGTTGTTGTTGGCATGGCAGGCACTTCGTTGTGACAACCATGGCTAACTGTTAGCTAGCTGTGACAGAAGGCGCGAAGTGCTCACCACATTTTGTTTTCCATTTAGTGAATTTAGCGTTTTATTATTTTTAGGATAGATTTTGTGTGTGGCATAAGTAGTTTAATACTCAAATTTGATATCTTTTTAGTTAGTTTGCTATTTTTGAAGCATTAGTTGATTTTTCTCACCTCTACAAAGGTCAAAACGCTCTTAGGTTCAACATAACATGCAAATGAGCTCGGAAAGGGATAAAACTTGACATGGTGTCTTCATAGGACCTGTATAGAGTGTGGTAAATATTTGAGAGTGTCACGGCAATGCACATTGTGTACAAACCAAACACTTTCTAGTGAAGTATCACGGTTTGGAATGGAAACCACCGCCCACCACACACAACTTTTTTCTACATCATTTCTTGTTCAGATTGTTTCTATGCTTAATACACACCATTGAAATTTCCATGCTAAAATTTGGTCACTTATTGTGTTGGTTTTCTATTTTTAAAGCATTACTTGACTTTCTCGGCACTAAGAATGAAAAAACACTCTCCGGTTCAACATAACACTACTGCAGGAATGTCTAGCGGTCGGGGAGGAAAGAGGCCATCAGTGGCGGGCAAAGATCTCACGGGTGCCCTCCACTGACGTCCCTCCATTGGTATTATGTCATCTGTGGCGGGCATGTTGTCTGCCACTGGTGACCGTTGTACCTGTGGTGGGGAGTTTACAGCGTCCACAGCTGAAAGATATAATCAGTAGAAGTTATTAAGAGAGATGGAACTGTAATCTGGGGGGTACTAACTAGCCCCTATTGGGTCTACTCTAATGTGCTTGTTGAAGATATCTCATTTGCTGTTCTCACACGAGTTAAGTTTACAGTTAACTTTGCAATGCAAGTACTCTAAAATGGACACATTATCATCATCGATGATCCACCTCAGACAGACGAACTTCCTGGAATAGGATTTTCACGCGGCGCTCTGGACCATACGTAGTTTCACCCCCACACAACACCCAAACGTTCTCTCTCTTATGCAGGATTCAAACATTGGTGAATGAGTGCCATTGCAGGAACCAACCAACAAAGCATGGTATGGAGAATGAATGTGAAATGATTATGGAGCTTCATAGTGTGTGGTAGCAACAATATCATAGAAAACTTTGTAATAATCTTTAGTACTATGCATAGAATAGAAAAGTTTAGCTCCCCATTATCGTTTAAAATTCAAGGCCAATTATGTAACAACACACGCAATAACCCAAAATATTCTTATTTAGTATTATTTTTCTCTGTATTCCGTATTCTCCATCAGTGGTGAAACAAGGAGATTGCAACCGAATATCAAATTCCTTTTAACACGGTGGTGTTGTATTATTTTGGATGAAAACAATAGCACTCCACTGCATATATTTTTACATATTTTGTTGGTATAGATCTGTATGAAATGGGAAAATGGGAAAATGGAAAAAAGAAAAAGAAACTAGTAAACCAATGTCAGCTGTGCTTTATCTATAATTGTCCACCTAGGTAGGAAGGCCAGATTAGGGCTTTTTCAAAGCCCTATATATTGCAGATTAATGCTATTTCTTCCTTAATCTTTTCCCTGTATCTGTATAAATTAGGCACTGTGCATTTAAGACAATATCATTCCTGATAAGTAATGTAGCCCAGGTACCCAGGCTTATGATTTCCATAAAAAATTCGTCTTAGCTTACTCCTTCCTTTAAGGTGGACAAAATTTTGAACCAGGGTTGATAAGAGCGACAGTTGCATTTCAGCTCGTCCTCTGGCCTATGGCCAAAACACAAGTATCAACGATCGAAGTGGGAACATGATTGATCACAGCTACATCCTACATTTATGCTGGGACTATGTGCAGCTCGTGTGGACGTTCCGGGCACATTCCTCAAGTCCATGTTTGTTGGCAACCTCCACTTCATGTTCTAGGACTGGGTGGTGCCATAGCAGCCGGAGGCCACTATGACGACGTGGGGCTGGCCATGAGCGACACCCACGCCAACCACTTGCATGATGCATGGCACACTACAAAGGCGGAAGCTGGCAATGCCTGCAGCACTTCTGAGGTCAGGAGCATGGAGCACCACGAGAAGCTGGGTTGTGTGGTGGGGAGGAAGATAATGGAGCTGTCGCCAAGGAGCAGCAGGAGCCCAGCGAGGGGATGTGTTTCCGCGTGCCTCTTAATCATATCATGTTGCACGAGTCAAGCCCATCCTAGTTTTTATTTCCCTCTTATCCTTGCTAAGTCTCGATACATGGTATATGTTATGTAGCCATGTAGTGGACTATGAGAAATATCTTCCAAACTCGACAGGCGGTGTGTATTTTATAAATACAAGTCATTTTTAAATGAGGATCGGTTGGTGGGCCTGTTAGCTATTCATTGAAGGAAATATGCCCTAGAGGCAAAAATAAAGTTATTATTTATTTGCTTATATCATGATAAATGTTTATTATTCATGCTAGAATTGTATTAACCGGAAACTTAGTACATGTGTGAATACATAGACAAAACAGAGTGTCCCAAGTATGCCTCTGCTAGACTAGCTCATTGATCAAAGATGGTTATGTTTCCTAGCCATAGACATGAGTTGTCTTTTGACCAACGGGATCACATCATTAGGAGAATGATGTGATGGACAAGACCCATCCGTCAGCTTAGCACTATGACCGTTTAGTTTTACTGCTATTGCTTTCTTCATGACTTATACATGTTCCTATGACTATGATATTACGCAACTCTCGAATACCGGAGGAACACCTTGTGTGCTATCAAACGTCACAACGTAACTGGGTGATTATAAAGATGCTCTACAGGTGTTTCCAAAGGTGTTCGTGGTGTTGGCATAGATCAAGAATAGGATTTGTCACTTCGAGTGTCGGAGAGGTATCTCTGGGCCCTCTCGGTAATACGCATCATAATAAGCCTTGCAAGCAAATGACTAATGATTTAGTCACGAGATGATGTATTACGAGACGACTAAAGAGACTTGCCAGTAACGAGATTAACTAGGTATGGTGATACCGACGATCGAATCTCGGACAAGTAACATACCGATGACAAAAGGAACAACGTATGTTGTTATGCGGTTTGACCGATAAAGATCTTCATAGAATATGTAGGAGCCAATATGAGCATCCAGGTTCCGCTATTGGTTATTGACCGGAGATGAGTCTCGGTCATGTCTACATAGTTCTCGAACTCGTAGGGTCCGCACGCTTAACGTTTGATGACGATCGGTATTATGAGTTTATGTGTTTTGATGTACCGAAGGTAGTTCGGAGTCCCGGATGAGATCGGGGACATGACGAGGAGTCTCGAAATGGTCGAGACGTAAAGATCGATATATTGGACGACTATATTTGGACATCGGAAAAGTTCCGAGTGATTCGGGTATTTTTCGGAGTACCGGAGAGTTACGGGAATTCGCCGGGGAGTATATGGGCCTTATTGGGCTTTAGGGGAGTGGGGCTGCGCCCCCTCCTTCCTTCTGTTCTCTTTCCCTTTCCTTCTCTCCTACTCCTACTACTTGGAAGGGCTCCTAGTTCTACTAGGAAAGGGGGAATCCTACTCCCGGTGGGAGTACGACTCCCCTAGGGCGCGCCATAGAGAGGGCCGGCCCTCCCTCTCCTCCACTCCTTTATATACGAGGGTAGAGGCACCCCATAGACACACAAGTTGATCAGTTGATCTCTCCCAACCGTGTGCGGTGCCCTCCTCCACAGTAACACACCTCGGTCATATCGTTGCAGCGCTTAGGCGAAGCCCTGCGACGGTAACTTCATCATATCCGTCACCACACCGTCGTGCTGACGAAACTCTCCCGTGAGGCTCAACTGGATCAAGAGCTCGTGGGACGTCATCAAGCTGAACGTGTGCTGAACACGGAGGTGTCGTACGTTCGGTACTTGATCGGTTGGATCGCGAAGAAGTTCGACTACATCAACCGCGTCACTAGACGCTTCTGCTTCCGGTCTACGAGGGTACGTAGACACACTCTCCCCTCTCGTTGCTATGCATCTGGTAGATATATCTTGCGTGATCGTAGGAAAATTTTGAAAATACTATGTTCCCCAACAGTGGCATCATGAGCCAGGTCTATGCGTAGATGATATGCACGAGTAGAACACAAGTGAGTTGTGGGCGATAATAGTCATACTGCTTACCAGCATGTCATACTTTGGTTCGGCGGTATTGTGAGATGAAGCGGCCCAGACCGACATTACGCGTATGCTTACGCGAGACTGGTTTCACCGTTATGAGCACTCGTTGCTTAAAGGTGACTGGCGGGTGTTTGTCTCTCTCACTTTAGCTGAATCGAGTGTGGCTACGCCCGGTCCTTGTGAAGGTTAAAACAACACATACTTGACAAAACATCATTGTGGTTTTGTATGCGTAGGTAAGAACGGTTCTTGCTAAGCCCGTAGCAGCCACGTAAAACTTGCAACAACAAAGTAGAGGACATCTAACTTGTTTTTGCAGGGCATGTTGTGATGTGATATGGTCAAGACATGATGAGTTATACGGTTTTGTATGAGATGATCATGTTTTGTAAAGTTATCGGCAACTGGCGGGAGCCATATGGTTGTCGCTTTATTGTATGAAATGCAATCGTCATGTAATTGCTTTACTTTTTCACTAAGCGATAGCGATAGTCGTGGAAGCAATAGTTGGCGAGACGACAACGATGCTACGATGGAGATCAAGGTGTCGCGCCGGTGACGAAGATGATCATGATGATGATGGAGATCAAAAGCACAAGATGATGATGGCCATATCATGTCACATATTTTGATTGCATGTGATTTTTATCTTATTATGCTTCTTATTTTGCTCAGTACGACGATAGCATTATAAGATGATCCCTTACAAAATTTCAAGGTACAAGTGTTCTCCCTGAGTATGCACCGTTGCGAAAGTTCTTCGTGCTGAGACACCACGTGATGATCGGGTGTGATAGGCTCTACGTTCACATACAACGGGTGCAAGCCAGTTTTGCACACGCAGAATACTCGGGTTAAACTTGATGAGCCTAGCATATGCAGATATGGCCTCGGAACACTGGAGACCGAAAGGTCGAGCGTGAATCATATAGTAGATATGATCAACATAAGATGTTCACCATTGAAAACTACTCCATCTCACGTGATGATCGGACATGGTTTAGTTGATTTAGATCACGTGATCATTTAGATGACCAGAGGGATGTCTATCTAAGTGGGAGTTCTTCAAGTAATATGATTAATTGAACTTTAATTTAAAACGAACTTAGTCCTGGTAGTATTAGCATATCTGTGTTGTAGATCAATAGCTCGTGATATAGCTCCCCGTTTATTTTATATGTTCCTAGAGAAATATAAGTTGAAAGATGTTACTAGCAATAATGCGGACTAGGTCCGTGATCTGAGGATTATCCTCATTGCTGCACATAAGTATTATGTCCTTGATGCACCTCTAGGTGACGAACCTATTGCAGGAGCAGATGCAGACGTTATGAACGTTTGACAAGCTCGGTATGATGAGTACTTGATAGTTTAGTGCGCCATGCTTTACGGCTTATTACCGGGACTTTAAAAATGTTTTGAACGCCACGGAGCATATGAGATGTTCCAAGAGTTGAAATTAGTATTTCATACTCATGCCCGTGTCGAGAGGTATAAGACCTCTGACAGTACATTGCCTACAAGATGGAGAAGAATAGCTCAACCAGTGAGCATGTGCCCACATTGTCTGGGTACTACAATTGCTTGAATCAAGTGGGAGTTAATCTTCAGATAAGATAGTAATTGACAAAGTTCTCTAGACACTATCACCAAGTTAGTAGAACTTCATGATGAACTATAATATGCAAGGGATGACAAAAGTAATTCCCGAGCTCTTCGCGATACTGAAATCGGCGAAGGTAGAAATCAGGAAAGAGCATCAAGTGTTGATGGTTAACAAGACCACTTCTTTCAAGTAAAGGGCAAAGGGATAGAAGGGGAACTTCAAGAAGAATGACAAGAAAGTTGTCACTCCCGTGAAGAAACCCAAAGCTAAACTCAAGCCTGAAACTAAGTGCCTGTACTGCAAAGGAAATGGTCACTGGAAGTGGAACTGCCCTAGATAGTTGGTGGATAAGAAGGATGGCAAAGTGAACAAAGGTATATTTGATATACAGATTATTGATGTGTACTTTACTAGTGTTCATAGCAACCCCTGGGTATTTGATACCAGTTCAGTTGCTAAAAATAGTAACTCGAAACAATAGTTGCAGAATGAACAGAGACTAGTGAAAGGTGATGTGACGATGTGTGTTGGAAGTGGTTCCAAGGTTGATATGATCATCATCGCACACTCCCTATACTTTCGGGATTAGTGTAGAACCTAAATAAATGTTATTTGGCATTTGCGTTAAGCATGAATATGATTTGGTCATGTTTGTTGCAATACGGTTATTCATTTAAAGTCATAGAATAATTGTTATTCTGTTTACATGAATAAAGCCTTTGATGGTCATATACCCAATGAAAATAGTTTGTTGGATCTCGATCATAGTGAGACACATATTCATAATATTGAAGCCAAAAGATGCAAGGTTAATAATGATAGTGCAACTTATTTGTGGCACTGCCGTTTAGGTTATATTGGTGTAAAGCGCATGAAGAAACTCCATGGTGATGGACTTTTGGAATCACTTGATTATGAATCACTTGGTGCTTGCAAACCATGCCTCATGGGCAAGATGACTAAAGCTTCGTTCTCCGGAAAAATGGAGCGAGCAACAGATTTGTTGGAAATCATACATACTGATGTATGTGGACCGATGAGTGTTGAAGCTCGTGGCGAGTATCGTTATTTTCTGACCTTCACTGATGATTTGAGCAGCTATGGGTATATCTACTTGATGAAGCACAAGTTTGAAACATTTGAAAAGTTGAATTTCAGAGTGAAGTAGAGAATCATCGTAATAAGAAAATAAAGTCTCTACGATCTGATCGTGGAGGTGAATATTTGAGTTACGAGTTTGGTCTTCATTTGAAACAATGTGGAATAGTTTCACAACTCACGCCACCCGGAACACCACAACGTAATGGTGTGTCCGAACGTCGTAACCGTACTTTATTAGATATGGTGCGATCTATGATGTCTCTTACAAATTTACCACTATAGTTTTGGGTTATGCATTAAAGATAGCTGCATTCATGTTAAATAGGGCACCATCTAAATCCGTTGAGACGACGCCTTTTGAACTGTGGTTTGGCAAGAAACCAAAGTTGTCGTTTCTTAAAGTTTGGGGCTGCGATGCTTATGTGAAAAAGCTTCAACCTGATAAGCTCAAACCCAAGTCGGAGAAATGTGTCTTCATAGGACACCCAAAGGAAACTGTTGGGTACACCTTCTATCACAGGTCCGAAGGCAAGATATTCGTTGCTAAGAATGGATCCTTTCTAGAGAACGAGTTTCTCTCGAAAGAAGTGAGTGGGAGGAAAGTGGAACTTGATGAGGTAATTGTACCTTCTCCCAAATTGGATAGTAGTACATCACAAAAACTAATTCTAGTGATTCCTACACCAATTAGTGAGGAAGCTAATGATGATGATCATGAAACTTCAGATCAAGTTACTGTTGAACCTCATAGGTCAACTAGAGTACGTTCCGCACCAGAGTGGTATGGTAACCCTATTCTGGAAGTCATGTTACTAGACCATGATGAACCTACAAACTATGAGGAAGCGATGATGAGCCCAAATTCCGCAAAATGGCTTGAGGCCATGAAATCTGAGATGGGATCCATGTATGAGATCAAAGTGTGGACTTTGGTGACTTGCCCGATGATCGGCAAGCCATTGAAAATAAATGGATCTTTAAGAGGAAGAATGACGCCGATGGTAATGTTACTGTCTACAAAGCTCGACTTGTTGCGAAAGGTTTTCGACAAGTTCAAGGTGTTGACTACGATGAGATTTTCTCACCCGTAGCGATGCTTAAGTCTGTCCGAATCATGTTAGCAATTGCCACATTTTATGAAATTTGGAAAATGGATAACGAAACTGCGTTCTTTAATGGATTTATTAAAGAAGAGTTGTGTATGATGCAACCAGAAGGTTTTGTCAATCCTAAAGGTGCTAGCAAATTGTTCAAGCTCGAGCGATCCATCTATGGACTGGTGCAAGCATCTCGGAGTTGGAATATACGCTTTGATAAGTTGATCAAAGCATATAGTTTTATACAGACTTGCGGTGAAGCCTGTATTTACAAGAAAGTGAGTGGGAGCACTACAGCCTTTCTGATAAGTATATGTGAATGACATATTGTCGATCTGAAATGATGTAGAATTTTCTGGAAAGCATGAAGGAGTGTTTGAAAGGAGTTTTTCAAAGAAAGACCTCGGTGAAGCTGCTTACATATTGAGCATCACGATCTATAGATAGATCAAGACGCTTGATAAGTTTTTTAAATGAGTACATACCTTGACAAGTTTTTGAAGTAGTTCAAAATGGATCTGTCAGAGAAGGAGTTCTTAGCTGAGTTGTAAGGCATGAAGTTGAGTAAGACTCAAAGCCCGACCTTGGCAGAAGATAGAGAAAGAATGAAAGTCATTCCCTATGCCTCAGCCATAGGTTCTATAAAGTATGCCATGCCATGTACCAGACCTGTTGTGTACCTTACCATGAGTTTGGCAAGGAGGTACAAAAGTGATCCAGGAGTAGATCACTGGACATCGGTCAAAATTATCCTTAGTTACTGGATAACTAAGGAAATGTTTTCTCGATTATGGAGGTGATAAAGAGTTCATCGTAAAGAGTTACACCAATGCAAGCTTTACACTAATCTAGATGACTCTAAGTATCAATCTGGATGCATATTGGAAGTGGGAGAAATTAGCTAGAGTAGCTCCATGCATAGCATTGTAGACATAGAAATTTGCAAAATACATACGAATCTGAGTGTGTCACACCCGTTGACTAAACTTCTCTCACAAGCAAAACATGATCACACCTTACTACTCTTGGGTGTTAATCACATAGCGATGTGAACTAGATTATTGACTCTAGTAAACCCTTTAGATATTGGTCACATGGCGATGTGAACTATGGGTGTTATTCACATAACGATTTGAACTATCGGTATTAAATCACATGGAGATGTGAACTAGATTATTAACTCTAGTGCAAGTGGCAGACTGAAGGAAATATGCCCTAGAGGCAATAATAAAGTTATTATTTATTCCTTATATCATGATAAATGTTTATTATTCATGCTAGAATTGTATTAACTGGAAACTTAGTACATGTGTGAATATATAGACAAAACAGAGTGTCCCTAGTATGCCTCTACTAGACTAGCTCATTGATCAAAGATGGTTATGTTTCCAAGCCATAGACATGAGTTGTCATTTGATCAACGGGATCACATCATTAGGATAATGATGTGATGGACAAGACCCATCCGTTAGCTTAGCACTATGATCGTTTAGTTTTACTGCTATTGCTTTCTTCATGACTTATACATGTTACTATGACTATGAGATTACGCAACTCTCGAATACCGGAGGAACACCTTGTGTGCTATCAAACGTCACAACGTAACTGGGTGATTATAAAGATGCTCTACAGGTGTTTCCATAGGTGTTCGTGGTGTTGGCATAGATCAAGAATAGGATTTGTCACTCCGAGTGTCGGAGAGGTATCTCTGGGCCCTCTCGGTAATACGCATCATAATAAGCCTTGCAAGCAAATGACTAATGATTTAGTCACGAGATGATGTATTACGGAACGACTAAAGAGACTTGCCGGTAATGAGATTAACTGGGTATGGTGATACCGACGATCGAATCTCGGACAAGTAACATACCGATGGCAAAAGGAACAATGTATGCGGTTATACAGTTTGATCGATAAAGATCTTCGTATAATATGTAGGAGCCAATATGAGCATCCAGGTTCCGCTATTGGTTATTGACCGGAGATGAGTCTTGGTCATGTCTACATAGTTATCGAACCCGTAGGGTCTGCACGCTTAACGTTTGATGACGATCGGTATTATGAGTTTATGTGTTCTGATGTACCGAAGGTAGTTCGGAGTCCCGGATGAGATCGAGGACATGACGAGGAGTCTCAAACTGGTCGAGATGTAAAGATCGATATATTGGACGACTATATTCGGACATCGGAAAGGTTCCGAGTGATTCGGGTATTTTTCGGAGTACCGGAGAGTTACGGGAATTCGCCGGGGAGTATATGGGCCTTATTGGGCTTTAGGGGAAAGGGAGAGTGGAGGCTGCGCTCCTCCCATGCTTAGTCCGAATTGGACTAGGGAGAGGGGCTGCACCCCCTCCTTCCTTCTCTTCTCTTTCCCGTTCCTTCTCTCCTACTCCTACTACTTGGAAGGGCTCCTAGTTCTACTAGGAAAGGGGGAATCCTACTCCCGGTGGGAGTAGGACTCCCCTAGGGCGCGCCATAGAGAGGGCCGGCCCTCCCTCTCCTCCACTCCTTTATATACGGGGGTAGAGGCACCACATAGAGACACAAGTTGATCAGTTGATCTCTCCCAACCGTGTGCGGTGCCCCCCTCCACAGTAACACACCTCGGTCATATCGTTGCAGCGCTTAGGCGAAGCCCTGCGACGGTAACTTCATCATATCCGTCACCACACCGTCGTGCTGACGAAAGTCTCCCGTGAGGCTCAACTGGATCAAGAGCTCGTGGGACATCATCAAGCTGAACGTGTGCTGAACGCGGAGGTGTCGTACGTTCGGTACTTGATCGGTTGGATCGCGAAGAAGTAGGACTACATCAACCGCGTCACTAGACGCTTCCGCTTCCGGTCTACGAGGGTACGTAGACACACTCTCCCCTCTCGTTGCTATGCATCTGGTAGATAGATCTTGCGTGATCGTAGGAAAATTTTGAAAATACTACGTTCCCCAACATTCATACCTCCAAATTAAAATCCAGTATTATCTTCTGCGACAAAGGAGAACCTTTGTTCTAAGATGTTACCATTAAATTGTCTCTGCATATAAATTGTCTCTGCATTATTTAAAGCGAAGGGGAGATATGTTCAGAATGATATGCATCGAGAGGCAAAAGAGTGGTTATGGGACTATAAATGCAAAGCTACACGGAGAAGTGAGTTATGTGGCGCGATTATGCAACACTACGGCCTGCATAATTGTGTCATCGGATGGGCACTTCAAAGGTGAGAAGGGGGATTGTAGCATCCTCATGAAGCGGCTTCTTTCTTTGTTATCAACTTACCACCCTTGTTTTCCAGCCAAGCTACAAAAGAATGTTTCATCTCAAGAAAGAAGAGTGCCCTTGAAATTTGAAATTTTGAGCACTCAAGTTCTAGTGCATCCGTTGCATGGCAATCCCTACACACTCACATTGATATCTATTGATGGGCATCTCCATAGCCCATTAATACGCCTAGTTGATGTGAGACTATCTTCCTCTCTTTTGTCTTCTCCACAACCACCACTCTATTCCACCTATAGTGCTATATCCATGGCTCACGCTCATGTATTGCGTGAAAGTTGAAAAGTTTGAAAAAATTGAAGTGTGAACCAATTGCTTGGCTGAAACCGGGGTTGTGCATGATTTAAAAATTTTGTGTGATAAAGATAGAGCATAGCTAGACTATATGATTTTGTAGGGATAACTTTCTTTGGCCATGTTATTTTGAGCAGACATAATTGCTTTGTAAGTATGCTTGAAGTATTACTATTCTTATATCAATATAAACTTTCGTCTTGAATCTTTTGGATCTGAACATTCATGCCACAATAAAGAAAATCACATTGAGAATTATGTTGGGTAGCATTCCACATCAAAAATTCTGTTTTTATCATTTACCTACTCGAGGATGAGCAGGAATTAAGCTCGGGGATGCAACGTATCTATAATTTTTGATTGTTCTATGCTATTATATTATCTGTTTTGGATTTTTAATGGGCTTTATTATGTACTTTTATATTATTTTTGGGACTAACCTACTAACCCAAGGCCCGGTGCAAATTGCTGTTTTTTTGCCTATTTCAATGTTTCGTAGAAAAGGAATATCAAACAGAGTCCATACGGAATGAAACCTTCGGGAGAGTCGTTTTTTGAACAAAAGCAACACAGAAGACTTGGAGTACACGTCAGGAAAGAAACGAGGCGGCCACTAGGCGGGAGGGCGCCCTTAGGGGGGTTAGGCGCACCCCCGACCCTCGTGGGCCCCTCGTTGCTCCACCGACATGCCTCTTCCTCCTATATATACCTTTGTACCCTGAAAACATCTGAGAGCACCACGAAACCCTAATTCCACCACCGTAATCTTCGTACCCGTCAGACCCCATCTTGGGGCCTGTTCCGGAGCTCCACCGGAGGGGGGATCGATCACGGAGGGCTTCTACATCAACACCATAGCCTCTCCGATGAGTTGTGAGTAGTTTACCACAGACCTTCAGGTCCATAGTTATTAGCAAGATGGCTTCTTCTCTCTCTTTGGATCTCAATACAATGTTCTCCTCGATCTTCTTGGAGATCTATTCGATGTAATTCTTTTTGCGGTGTGTTTGTCGAGATCCGATGAATTGTGGGTTTATGATCAAGATTATCTATGAACAATATTTGATTCTTCTCTGAAATATTTTATGCATGATTTAGATATCTTTGCAAGTCTCTTTGAATTATCAGTTTGGTTTGGCCTACTAGATTGATCTTTCTTGCAATGGGAGAAGTTCTTAGCTTTGGGTTCAATTTTGCGGTGTCCTTTCCCAGTGACAGCAGGGGCAGCAAGGCACGTATTTTATTGTTGCCATTGATGATAAAAAGATGGGGTTTATATCATATTGCATGAGTTTATCCCTCTACATCATGTCATCTTGCTTAAAGCGTTACTCTGTTCTTATGAACTTAATACTTTGGATGCATGCTGGATAGCGGTCGATGTGTGGAGTAACAGTAGTATATGCAGAATCGTTTCGGTCTACTTGTCACGGACGTGATGCCTATATACAATGATTGATACGTCCAAAACGTATCTATAATTTCTGCTTGCTCCATGCCTCTTTTGGGTGATATTGCTATGATATTTATACACTTCCATAAACTTTTGATCATATTTGGACTAACCTATTAACTCAGTGCACCCCAGTGCCAGTTTCTGTTTTCGGCTGTTTTTGTATTTCAGGTTTTCACATTACGAGAACTGCCAGGAAAAATCCAGAAAAAATATATAAAAAATCAGCGTTCCAGGAGCTACCGTGCGGCCAAAGTACAGCCGCGGGGACCCACATGGGCTCCAGGCGCCCTGTGGGCGCCCTCCCCCCACCGGGCCGCGCCGGGGGGGGGGGCGCCTAGGCCCCCCAGGACTCCCCCGGTGACCCCCTTTGGCATATATTTAAAGCGCGTCGAGGAAACCCTGACCCAGGACCCCTTTTCTCCAGACGCGATTCCGATCTCCGCCGCCATCGCCATCAAGCTTCGGGGGACCAGAATTCCTGCGCCGGCACCCTGCCGGGACGGGGAAGTGCCCCCGGATTCATCTCCATCGACGTTGCTTCCTCCCTCCATGATGCGGGAGTAGTTCCTCCTCGGGGCTGAGGTTCTTACCAGTAGCTATGTGGTCAATTCTCTCTCCCATGATGTGATCTTCGTTGTGATCATAGGCTATGTTAATCTAGGGTGATCCCATGATATTTCCCCTTCCTCTATGTATTGGATTGATGTACTCACTTGTCTTTATCTAGTATAATCCCCGAGACCAAGGTGACAACGGTCTATTGGACATGGATTAGAAAAGTATTTTCATGAGTGATTTCCTCTCTTGTGTGTTGATTGAAGATTGAGAGTCTCTTGGTGCTTGTCTTTGACTATCCTTTAGATATGTTGTGGTGATTGTGGGACTCTCTTTGGATGGCCGCGGTGACATTGGGAAATCCTTAGATTGAGAACTACGAACTTTGAGGTGTGCTTTTGTAGCCCTACATAATTCTCGTCCTCTCTTGACCACGAAGGAATGACCTCCGAGTGCATCCCCTTTGCATGTTTTATGGGAAATATCATGTGATTCGATTATGTTAATGTTGTTGGGAGTTGCCACTAGTGAAAGTATGAACCCTAGGCCTTGTTTCCACCATTGCAATACCATTTGTGCTCACGTTTACCACTTGTTTGCTTGCTGCACTTTTTATTACATATTTATATTACTTTGCTTTGCCACTCCTATCATCCATATTTTACCATCTCTTCGCCGAACTAGTGCACCTATACAACTCCTAGTTGTATTAGGTGTGTTGGGGACACAAGAGACTTCTTGTATCTTAGTTGCAGGGTTATTTGAGAGAGACCATCTTCAACCTCTACTTCCCTGAGTTCGATAAACCTTAGGTCATCCACTTGAGGGAAATTGCTACTGTCCTACAAACCTCTGCGCTTGGAGGCCCAACATATTCTACAAGAGTAGAAGCGTGTGTAGACACCAATGATCATGCCTAGATATTCTCATAACTATGCGCTTTTCTATCAATTGCTCGACCGTAATTTGTTCACCCACCGTAGAAATCTGCTATCTTGAGAGAAGCCACTAGTGAAACCTATGGCCCCCGGGTCTATCTTCGATTATATTAGTCTTCCATCAACTATTTATCTTTACTTTACTTTCATTTTGCAATCTTTACTTTCAATATATATAACAAAAGTACCTAAAATATTATCTTATTATCTCTATCAAATCTCACTTTTGGAAGTGGCCGAGAAGGGATTGACAACCCCTTTATCGCGTTGGTTGCAAGGTTCTAATTTTTTTTAAGGTACGAGGGACTCGCGTGTAGTCTCCTACTGGATTGATACCTTGGTTCTCAAAACTGAGGGAAATACTTACGCTATTGTGCTGCATCACCCTTTCCTCTTCAAGGGAAGAACAACGCAAGCTCAAGAGGTAGCACCTGACGATGAGCCAGATGAGATTAAGTGGTCGTGGGAGGCAAATGGGCAGTTCTTTGTGAGATCAGCGTATGCGGCTAGGTTTTGGGGACGAGAGGTAATCCCAACGACGGACTTGACATGGAAGTCGCGCGCTCCTGTGCAATGCAGATTCTTCACCTGGTTGACCATGAAAGACAGGTGCTGGACCTCGGACCGTCTTGCACGAAGAGGCCTACCACACCATGCTGCATGCCCTTTCTGTGATCAAGAGGAGGAAAGGATCAACCACATTATGCTCATGTGTGTGTTCACAAGAACAATCTGGGCGGTAATCTGTGCTCCGTTGGATTCACCAGCTTGGATCCTATCTCCCCAAGAATCACTGGTGGAGTGGGCGATCGACAAGCGAGGATCGAACAATGTGTGTACGAAGGACCTACGCACCATCTTCACATTAACGTGATGGGAGTTGTGGAAGCATAGAAATGCAATCGTCTTTGAGGGAGCGCGGCCGTCGGTTTTCCAGTTGCTGCACAAGATTTGCTATGAGGGTTTGGTTTGGTCCTCGGCCGGGTTACTAAAAGGGAATGTAACTCCCTTCTTTAGCAGGGTAGAGAGGTGGGTGAGTGGTGAGGATTAGGATCTAAGGATAACCCTGTAAACTACGGTGGAGGCACTCTTTGCCTTATCTTCTTGTGCATATTCGAGGAAAAAAGTGCATGAAAGATTCCCTATCAACCAGTGGGGTGTGCATCTAACTTGCTTTCTTATGAAGACTTATAGCATTCGATGAAGCTTGTCTAATTGGGCAGTGAGGATGGTTTAGGACTTTTCAAGAAGGAGGCACAAGACATTTCCCCCATTTGTGGCTGAACTAGGATGTTCGAGCGTCTTCACCCTTTGCGATCACTTCAAGTCTAGCTCGGATGCAGTGTATGGCTGGATGGATTCTGCCGCTCGTGCCAGAGCTGCAATCATGTATATGGGCATCAACTTGATGGTATAAAATCTCCATGGAATCACCCTGAAGATAACTACATTGGCAGAGCAATAGCTCTGACGACTCATAGACTTCGGACTTCTGCTTTGATCGCTTTGCGAATACATTGGGTTTCACCCTGACGTTAGCTGAAATTGCCAGAGCATCACCCTGACGGCATCGTACTTCTGGAGCATGGCTCCAAATATCCAGGAATAATTCTGCATGTTCACAGAACCATAGTGGCATCACACCAAGGGGTCTACATCAATCATGGAGGTTCTTCTATGAAAGGAAATGAGAGTGCCTTCTTTTATACGTGCATAGGATCAACTGCTAGCAGGTCTGTTAAAAAAGTATGATGAGTTTATTCTTGTTTGGATGAGAATACTTGTGGTACCCCTCAAATGGGATTTGCCAAGTAACATGGATGTTTCCCACACAAATACTGAAACAATCGGTATGGTCAACTAGAAAGGGGGGTCTATATGCAACTAGCAATTTTTCACTTTGTTTTCAAATTTTTGGCTCGACGACAAAATAGGTCGTCCAGATATGCAACTCTAGGTGGAGAACCTACTTGACAAGCACAACAAACTACAAGTGGAAGCAAAAAGGAAACACAAGATAATAAGCTTGCACAAAGTAAAGGATAGAAGTAACCACAAGAGGAGACGAGGATGTGTTTCTGAAGTTCCCTCTTGAGGGAGGTACGTCTTCATTGGAGCGGTGTGGAGGCACGATGTTCCCTAATATCCACAATTGCTCACCCTATTCTCTTCACGCCCTCGTACGATACAGGTGATGTGAATCCATTAGAGGTGCCCTTGAATGTGGCAACTGAAACATTTACACACAAGGTTGGCGCAATCTCCATAACTTAATTGGAGGCTCCCAACACTGCCAAAAAGCTTCACCACAATGGATTGTAGCTTTGAGGTGACCTTTTCCGTCTAGGCTGCCCAGACACCCAAGAGTTACAACATCATCAATAGAACGTAGGGGAGTCAAATTTGCTTTTGTATGTCTTCTATCTTAATCCCTAGCAAATCAACAAGTTTGGTAGGCTAGGGAAGGATATCAGACAAGATAGAGATTTGGCAACAATCGAGGAGGGAGAGAGGCAAGAAGTAGGTGGTAGGAGGAAGAACCCCCTCCTTATATTGTCCAACCAAAAATCTAACCGTTATTTGCAGCAAATGCATAGGGCGGCACAACCACTCTAGATAGAAGTACAACTGCCCAAGTCCCAGTTATTAGTAGACAAGGTCCAAGTTGTACAACAACTTAGACACGCGGTACACCACTTCAAGAACAAGGTGTTGATGAGGCCAAAGAGGTACAACTGTTAGGGAAACCGCTCTTGCATTGGCCAAGTACCGCTTCCAGACCCGATGGGAAAACCCACAAGCGATAGTTAGGCTCGTGCAAGCGCCAGTAGTACTGCTCCAGGACAGGGAGCGGTACAACCGCCAGTACAACAACCTGGTTGTGGCCTTGTTGCCCACTCCATAGAGGGAACGGTAAAGCCACTGGCACAAGCGGTACAACCGCTTGGGTGATTTCTGCTAGGTTGATTTTTGGTTTTTCTCCTCAAACGGATAGGAAGGTATATGTGAGTACAAAATGAAAGCAACTTGCACTAGGCATTGAATTACTAGGTTAGTTAGAAAAATTTATATAAATTGATACAAAAACTATGCCAAAATGATATATACATGGCTTGAAACAATAAAAAAATTATAAATGTGTTTGACATGTATCATACCAACAAACGGCTGGCCAACTACTTCCGCCGAAAAGAAAACGACAAACAAACTTGGCTCCCCTCAACCAAGCATGGGATTCCAGAAAAGGTATAGATTGCCGATGTTGTCACTGGTAGCCGCAAGGGCGTGCTAGAGGAAAGCTCAGGCCCTAGTGAGAAGAAGGATGGTTGACAGCGGTGGGGAGCTCGCGACTAGGGTTTCTCTCTGGGGCTAGTGGTCCGGAGTCTCGGCAAGCCTTATGTCAACTCTAGTTCAACTATTATCCAGTTGGCCAAATCATGGGCAAGAAAAAGCTTTACCAATATATTGGTTAGCCAAGTGATTGATAGGGTTAACTTGTCATTAAACCAAATGTACGCACATGACCAAACTTTAGTAATAAATGTTTCCAGCTCTAAAGAATTTCAGTATAGACACTTATCATATATTGTTAATGAAAATAAATAGTATTTCATGATTTCAGTGTATAATTCATGATGAACATACTCTCTATGATGATGTTGACCATCCATACATGCCTGCCATTTCAGTGCCTCAAATTGGCGCCTCGGGATGGTGGCAATGGGGCAGATCCCTCTCCCTTGAGCTATGCATCTCCTCCACGCCCCCGAGATTCGAGCTCCTCCCAAGATGCCACGACCCTGCCTTCCCTCCCAGTTGTGGTACCTGCCGGTCTGGCGATGATGCAGCGTACCTTGCCCCGGCCTATGGCGCCCTTACTTGCGCCGAGTTACCGGGCGCGGGCAATGGCGAGGCAACAGTGGTAGTGGCTGGTGCGGGGCGCCCCACGGTGGATCCTTGTTGACGTTGTTCTTGACCTGGCGGGCTTCGACCCGCGTTCTCCGGTGCTCAGGGCTTGCCAACGTCCTCTGCCGGGCGGCTTCGGCCTCGGCAACCCTGTAGTTGTGCCTCTTCCAGCTTGTCGGGCTTGCAGATATACCTAAGGCTACGGCTCCGGCAGCTCGAATATGTGTCCCTCCCGTCCTAGCTTGCTGACGTTGCCGGCCGCCGTTGCCTCCATCACGCGGTTGTCTTTGCTTCACTGCGGGCCATACCTAGTACACCTAAAACCTTGCCCTTTTCCCAGATCCAATAATCGTGGGCCTAGAGGCGCTGCAATGGATTTCAGCTGCACCACCCTTCGAGGTCAGGGGATAACCTAGGTTCGGTTACTCAGGGTCGGATGGCAACGGCATCTCGGCGTAGCCCTCCTTCCTGAAGGCACTATCTTTGATCGCCCGCGGTGTCCCTGGTGTTGGCTCTGGCGATGTTAATCTTCTTGCTAGTGAGGGATAGCCCTTCTTGGTTCTGGGCTTGGTAGGTTTAGTTGTGTTGTATCCTTTGTTCGGGCCGAGCATCCCTTCTCTCACTGCTCCGGGCACCATGTTCACATCTTCATGCGTTCGTGTCTTGTTGTACAATTTGTTGTACTCCCTCCGTCTAGGTGAGTAAGTCATCTTAGGTTGTGCACCGTGACCAAGGTAGAGTGAAAAATAAGAGAAGTTAATGTTCATTTGCTAATTAATAGCATTGCATGCAATGAATTGACCAATGCATGTCGTGTCTGGTAGCCTCAAGTCATTAAAAGCAGACACACCCCATATCTCTTATTGGTTGATTCCTTTCTTTATGCCAAGAAACAAAAAACGAGATGGAAATTAATGTACTGCGCCTAAGTGTTTTGGGATTATTTGATTTTCGTAAGATGACTTACTCACCTAGACGGAGGGAGTACTAATTATATTCCTCCTATCGATGATAAGATACACAATCTTTGCATATTTGCGAAAAAATGATCGGAACATATATACAACTGGACTGTACTTCACCCAGGTAATGGTACATCAAACGAGCAATCAAATGTTTTGCAACCTCTAAAATGTTTAAAACTCTAACTCCTCAAAAAAATTGCAGAGAAAATTTCGAATTCCCTATGACTTATTCGTCAAACAAAGTTGAAGCTTGATGCCCCAGGAAAACAATTCAACATTTTAAACAGTTGGCTACATTCGGTGCCCCTGGGGAAGAAAAAACTGCATCCCTCTCAGATAGAAACTCTTAAACATACGTTTTGGTATCCTTTCAATGGACTCGCTGCCCATCAAAATGGCTCTGAAATTGTCCTAGAATTGATTTTGCGCGGACAAGAAAGACAAATAATGTATTTTTAAATCAAAAGGAGAAAGAAACCCAATAGATTGTTACTTTAGGAAAGTTTCTATTACTTGTACAGCATGCTCCAACCTGTCTCAGCTTCGATCCGTTTTCCCTGCGCGTGACACAAAACTCCTAGTCTCTGCCTAATCATCCATAGAAGCTTGACAGGCCGTAGGATGGGCATCTAACGGATGAGGGCGAAGCAATTCTCACGAGAAATTAAGTCACACGTCATGTGGTGTGCTAGCTGTTCGTACAACCTTCCCTTCTCCACGGTCTGGCCGCCATTTCTCCTTTCCATTTCTACATGCCCGCGCCCGGGTATAAGTTGATGCAATCCAAACCTGGCCCTCTCCATCCAAACCACCAGCCACAAACCCTAGCCGCAACCACCAGCCACAAGATCCCTGTAGCCGCGTCCGCCTCCATGGAACCAGCGACTGGCAGGCCGTTCTACTGTTTCCTTCCCGGGGCCGACGCCAGCGGCCATGGCAGGTCCGTGAATTAGATGTTAGATCGATTTTCTGATTGCCTTCTCAATATAATTGGGCTGATTCCAATTCCTTAGTTCTCATCTCGTAAATATTTATGGATGTTTTGTTTCAAATTAAACTAAACGTAGAGATCTGCTGAATCTCGTTTGCAGTATCATCCCAATGATTGATGAGGGGAAGTGGGACGACCTCCCGGACGACCTCGTATCCAAGGTGGCGGAGCTCCTGCTGCGCTCAGATGTGACCGACTACGTCCACCTAAGAGACATCAAGCCTTGGAGGGGTGCCGTCCCGAGACTCGTGGGCATGAATCCGCGTTTCTTCCCACGGCACTGGAAGATGCTGCAGATCCAAGGTGAAGAAGCCAGGTTCGTGAACGCCCTCAGCGGCGCCTCCATGCAGGTCAAAATCCCTCTGCACTTTGGGCAGGTCCTTGCCTGCGCCGAGGGCTGCCTGCTCTTCGCGTCACCCTCAGGCCGGGGAACGCATAAGCTGCGCCTGTATAACCCGGTCACCAGAGCCGTCGCCGACCTACCCAACCTCCTGACAAGAGTTATTTCACATGACTACAAGGCCGCTGGAATCGTCTACGACGTTGAAGCTCCAGCGCCCACCATCACCGTGGTACTCCTCGTGGCGGTGTCGGTGTGGTCCATTAACATGCTCCTCTATGCCAGGCCTGGCGACTCCATGTGGCAGTGGCAATTCTTCGGCGACCATCGGTCGTTGGAAAGAGAGGGCGGCCTCTCCCTAGGCGGCAGCTTCTACGTCCCCAACCACTCAGGCGACGTCCTCAAGTTGGAGCTCCACCCGCAGCCTCACTTTGTGTACGCGGCCAGGCAGGCTAGTTACTTACACTTAAACCTGAGGTCCTACCTGGTGCCATCGACAGACGCAGGGATGCTGCTGGTGGTTCGCAGGTTCGAGAACCATGCCGGCAACAATACTGTGTGCCATGCAGTGTTCAAGGTGAACCTCATAGAGGGCACCCTTACCCTACTACGTGACCACAAGGACGTCGGCAATCGCAGCATTTTTCTCCGCTGGTTGACGCTCGGCACACAGTGAGAGTGTCTATTTCTTTCTGATGGGAGATTTTGTCTGTTTATTTCGTTTTTGACGAATGTATCGCTATCATCTGCTAGCTACTGAACAGTCGTTTACCCTCGGTTATTAATTAATTCCAGTTCCGTCGTGTAAACCTTTTAGCCAATTTCTCAAGATTTCTTCCTGGAACATGTATAACGGCAGAACCTTCATGAATGTACTACAACCACTTAGTATTACATGAAGATTTCGGCTGGACATGGACTATTCTATTTCCACTCTTAATCTAGTTACTGTGTTATCCATCATGGTATTTCTTCAGGAATGCAATCCTTGTTTTTTTTTTTTTTTGCGGGGTGGAATGCAATCCTTGTTATTTGGGTAGAAATTGACAATATGTGTAGAAGCGCGTGTGAAATCCTTATGTTTTATTTGGATAGATTGTTTTTTATTTCAGGATTTGTAATCCTTATGGTTTATCACGCGTGTGAATTGTCTGGTTATGTACGTAGGATTCGCAGTCTATTTGATTTTATGTATAAAAAAATCTCTGCAGTTCCTTTCTTATTACGAGCAATTTTATTTTATCCAACTTCACATAATTTTTTGTTATCATTTTCCAATATGATCGATCAGTGAAACAGCCATAAAGATATCTTGGATTTAAGGTAGCGTTTACATTTTGATAAATGGGCATTGCAATTTTATATTTTCTGTTCTTGTGGTTTGGGTATCTCCATATCTAAAGAGCATGACCTTTGCAAAGTTATCTAATATGTCTGCTCAAACATTTACAATGGATATATACTAATCATATACACCAATTCTCCTAAAATATGTTTGTAACTTTAGGATTTACAGTCCAGATGAATTTATTTCGTAAATATGTTTCTCGGCACGCTGCAGTGAGTAGAGTACTGAGCAGTTACCTGCTACGAGGGAAAGAAGAGCTAGCTGACATAGCAAAAATATTTGTATGGCTATAGTTGTGGCTGGAATTTCTGTTGGATGCACAATTCTAATTTGTCTTGACCTAGTGTATGCCCAATCCATTTATTTTTTCAGGAATTTAATCCATTCATCTAGCAGGAAGAAATTGATAATATGTACAAGTAAATCCATTTTCTTAGTCCAAAAATTGTAATGATTTATCCCACGTTTGGGATGTCTCGTTTGTAGAATATGCAGTCCAGCTGATGCTATTCCTACGAATTGCTATGCACTTCGATCACTTCATACGAGAAAATTCATAGACTATTTTCTATCTTTTCCATATCAATTATCAGTTCAACAGACACAAAAATATCTGCTAGCCAGATTTAAGGTAGCAATGACATTATAGTTCTATTTTTTATCTAATAGGTCTTCTCAAAGATTTACATTGGATATTTATTAACCATAATTATAGGTTTTCATAAAATACATACACTGTTTATGTAGCCATTAGGATTTTCAGTCCATATATATGAATTGATTCATAAGATTTCTCACGCTCTTCATTTCACAAAATAAATATTCCTTGCATCAAAAGCCCTGCAATATTTTCTGTTATTTTCATGTGATAAGTGAAATGTCTATACAGACATGTTGGAATTAAGCTAGCAAGGCATTGTAGTCCTATATTTTTTCTCTCTTTCTTCTGGTATGAGAACTCGCCTAACCAAAGAGTTGAAAAAGTGCATGCGGCACCTTAGCAATCTCACTATGTCTAGAAAGCATGACCTTGAAAATTAATCTCGTGAAAGACAAAACAAACTTTAGAAGGGGGTTCTATTACACAACCCTTGATCGGTTTTGGGTTCCGGAAATGCCAAACACGAGCTAATACCATAGTATATTCACGCTTTAGAACCGATTGGGAGAGTTAATTAGCGCACTTGGTTCCACAGAAAATAATTAACAAATTCAACCCTACGATGTTTATGTGCAAATTTTTACACTTAATGTTTACTTATAATTTGCACGCTTTATGCTACAGTGTATAATCGCAAATTTTAACACCACTGAAAATTTACAAGTTTACGCGGCAGTCAGTTTTCCTAGTGCGAAAGATGGTACCAAAATTAGGGCGCAGAATATAGGGGTGCAGAGGGGAAGCTCGGAAATGTGCGCCCAAATGCAGTACACGTGCATGCAACTCATTGCCAGTGGCGGATCCAGGAATTTAACATTGGGTGTTAAAAAAAATTCACACTAATAAAGGAGCCAATTGGTTCACAGCAATACAAATTCAAATATAAATTGTTCACTAGCAACAATATCCCGAATGATTAAGGAAATTACAAAATACTCCATCCGTCCCAAAATGTAGGACATTTTTTGACACTAGTGTAGTGTCAGAAAACATCTTACATTATGGGACGGAGGGAGTAGATAAGAAAATTACAACTCGACCATACGCTTTGTCATGGCTTGAAAGCGAGATATGACAACATCATCCTTCACTTCAAAGAAGAATTCCCTCTCAATAAATGTAACAAGGCAGTCATTCAAGAGTTGATTCCCCATTTTATTGCGTAGCTTGCTTTTCACGTAAGTCATTGAAGAGAATACTCTCTCAACACTTGCTGTTGCTACTGGTAGGATTAGAACCAATTTGAGAAGCTTGTAAACAAGGTTATAGGTGACACTCTTGTTTGTCTCAACAAGCATAATAGAAAGGTCAACTATATTTTTAACCTTTCTAAACCTCTCATGTCTACGCATATCAGTAATGAAGTGTGTAAGTTGATATGGAATATGCATCAAATCTTCCTCCGTGAAATCCAAGGGATAAAGATGTGCCAGCTTAACTAAGTTTTCCTTATCATAAGCAGCAAAAGAATTAACCGGACTGAATGATCCCATGCAATGAAGTAAGTCGCTGTTTACCTCATCAAATATATCTCCAAGCTCTCGAAGTTGCCTATCAATAAGAGCCAAAAACATCTCAACATGGAAGTGGTGGAGATTCGTGAGATTTTTGTAGAATCTTCAGTGTCTTCCAGGAGGCTTGTACTGACCACCCATTTGAGGAACTATGACTTTATGCTTGACACAATAAGCAAACTCTCAATTGCTGTTTTGAGTGTCAAAGATGTGGTATTTTCAACATGTAAAATACCAAGAAACCTCTCAACCACCCTTCCTATTTTATCAACATACCGTAGACAAAGAGCCAATTGTTCTTGTAAATGCACATTACTAGATTCATAAGCAAGTATTGAGAAACAACCATCACCTAGCTCTTCCATCATAAGCCTAGTAGTTTCTTTGGCACAAGAGTTGATGAGGTCTGTTGGTATATCATGAGCTACCATTTTATTGTTCTTTGGAGCATTCTTAAGAACCACCTTGTCCACTTCTTCAAAATTCTCCGCTAGCCAATGTAGAAGCTTTAGGAAATTACCTTTATTCAGTGAAACTTCTCTTTCATCATGTCCACGGAAAGCTAACCCTTGACGCAAAACAAACCTCATGCATTTGAGAGAATATGTCAAGCGAGCAATATATAGAACCTTGTCTTGTTTGGTGGTTGAGGAAAATGACTACGATTGTTGTTTTGGGTGCAATGAAGAAATTGTATTTTTCTTGTGCTTTGTTGTGTGCATTATTGATTCCACCTTCATGTTTCAGAAAAATATCCTTGTGATTCCAGTTTCTAAATCCTCCATTCACAAAACAATCTCCACCAGCATGTGAATTATCTTTGAAAAGATAACCCACAAAACAGAAAGCAGCATCTTTTTCCTTACTGTACTCAAGCCAACTATAATACTTGAACCACTTAGCTACAAATCGACGCATACCTCCAGCAGGGTTTTGTGGAAAAGCATACTTTTTTGGTCGACAAGCCCCTTTTGCAATGAATCTTCTATTAATCATGTCCTGATCATTAACATCATAATCAAGCCCCTTTTGCAGGACAAGGTGATTAGAATATCACACACCATACCACCGTGTGAGGAGCTAAAACGGTGTGCTTATTGCAAGTATCATAATTCATTTTCTCATGCTACTAACGATTGCAATGTTTTCCTGCGACAGATACAATCGGCCATTAATGACAGACGATTGAATTTTGCTGAGATGCAAGTTGATAAACAACCCTTCCCGATAAACACCATAGACTTGGAAGGGAAGAAAATGTTAATTCGGCCTAACATAGGTGAATCCGCTAATAAAGATAATGTTGTTATTGGTGAACCCAGGAATAGCAAGGAGGGCGACAAGGTCTTGGGAAGAAAGATTGTGCTTGAGAAGCAACCCGATGGCAAGGAAGTGCTGAAGATCACTATAAAAAATGCTACACTCGGGGGGCAACCACAAGTGCAAGAGGATACTCATGTCAAATTGATCAATCGCAAGAATTCAGAAGTTGGCAAGTGGAAAAATATTGATATTAAGCACAAGAAAATCAAGCCAACTTTTGATATGCTGTTATCCAAATATGCAAGTCAAGCGGCCGGTTCTAGCTCTAATCGGCCATCACATTCAAAGCGTTCAAGATCGCATCCGGAGCAAGAGTTTCGACGCTATGCAAGGCTATATGGGTCATGGGCACCGACACCTTGGATGTCACAACCCCCCTATGTGCCATATTACATGGGAGATTTCAATGGAGGATGGGGGCAGCCCCCAGTGGCTCCTTATGCTTTTCATATGGGGTGGGAAGCACCTAGAAGGCCTGCTTGTGTGAGGCTTTATTATCCCACACAAGGCCGTTCGAGCCATGTTGCTAATCGGCCAACAAAAATTTCTCCAACCAAGGTCAATAAAAAAGTGTGGCGTGCTATGCCACCTAATGCGGAAATTTCGGAATGCAAAAAGCAAAAGGAGATCACAAAGCCGATTATTGGTTGTCTGGCCAATTCTAGTGGTGATATTCTTATTGTTCAACAAGGTTCCATGGCTAATGATCATGAGGCTAGCACAAGGAGGGCCAAACATAGGGATCCCAAATGTATTCAACCTAGGTGGTGTCCTCCAGGTTTGACTAAAACCATGAAAAGGAGATTACAACGCATGAGGAACCATGAGAAGGTAGAGCGTCAAGATAAGAAGCAAAGGGACGAATTGTTCAATGAAATTCGGCCCACGGCACTCAGAAAACAAGTGTGGAGGCCTAAACAAAAAGAAAACACATATGCTTCTACATTAGCTACAGCAACACCTTGACCATCAAAAGAGGATGATGCGACCCCTATTACATCGTCCACACCACCTGAAACATCCCTTTCAACTGAGGAAACTTTAAGCCCAATATACACATATGGGAGATGAAGATGAGATGGTGGATTACGAATCTACATCGGCTTAGGAAGGTATGAATATTAATATGGTGTATTACTTACCTACCGAGTTTCGTGCTATAGGTGAATAAGAGGAGGTGGCCCAGCTGGATTTTGGTCCTAAGAACGCTATCTTTGAGAAGCCAAAAGAACCGATGAAACACTTGAAGCCATTGTACCTCAAAGGTCATATTAACGGATCGCCGGTTGCTAGGATGTTCGTTGATGGTGGTGCTGTGGTAAATCTTATGCCCCACTCGGTCTTCAAAAAATTGGGGTTAGATGATGATGCATTGATGAAGACCAATATGGTACTTAATGGGTTTCAGGGTAAAGAAAAGACAGAGACCAAAGGTGTGATGTGCATGGAACTCACCGTGGGAAGCAAAAGTTTGGCCACCACATTCTTCATCGCGGAGGTGCAAGGTAACTATAATGTTATATTAGGCCGCGTTGGGTTCATGCTAAACAATTTGTGCCATCTACCATGCATCAATTCTTAATACAATGGGTCGATGATGCGGTAGAAGTCAATCACGCAGATAATTCGGCGTGTGTTGCTTTGGCCGAAGCATCAGTGGATTGGAATCATCCCGATGTTACTTGCTTAATAGGGCGTGACTTCTCGGAGTTTGATTTCCTTAGTGCTGCAAGAAACAGGTTCATTCCCATCTCTTTAAAGCCGATTGGTGGTAATCGGTTACAAGGTATGATGTGAACAAGAAGTTCAAATCAATGGCCGATATAAAATTATCGCCCTAAGCATAAACATGGACGATATAGAAATTATCATCCTAAGCGGATATAAATGGCCGATGGAGTGTTGACATCGTCCTTAGAAAAAGCATCGTGCAAGTTATTTTTCGGCACACAAGTTTGCCGAAAAACAGGGGGGCATGTGCTGACACCAGATTTTGGCACGACCAAGAACTTAATTAAGATGGCTTCAAATGGAGAAGTGCTCAACGTAAGAAAGTTCCGTATCGTCAAAAGGAGAAACTTTGATGTTTGGGCCATCACCATCCGATCTCATCTCGAAGGCCGAAGTTGTGTTCGAAATACCGAGATTTTGTATTCAGAACACTATTCGGCTGATTACGCACCCAAGACTTCCTCATATGGAAAAATAATCTACACGGATTGTCTTCGTCTCGTCGAAACGATTGACACAGATTATCTTCGGGAGCGCGTAGAAGGTTGAAGTCTCCCCCGACAACCGCGAGGAGGGTTGCGGAGGACATCTTCGAGTGGAGCTCGGCCAAGAAAGCGACCGAGCGGCTATGGTTAGCGGGGCCATAAACCACAATGATCTCCCACTTGAAGTTCACATCACGTTCCCACACCTCCATGCTAACAAAGTGGGATCCATGATCCATGGATCCCACCTCAAAGGTCACATCCTTCACCCCTAGAAGGATGCCCCCATAGTCACCTGTCACTCCACTAGATGGCAGCCACTGCCATGCAAACAGGTGTCTGTTGAGTCGCTCAAGTTCAACAAGGGAGAACTCGGTGCGCATCGTTTCTTGAATTTATACGACATCAATGGACTCATCGCGCATGTAGTCAATGAGCTGCCTGCGGCGGCCGTCATGGCCAAAGCCCCGCGGGTTCCAGAAAAGCGCGCGCATGATCACTCACCTAACGGGTCCACCCGGGACCCAACAGTGGATGCAGCAGTAAGGGCACGACGCAATTGAGCAATACGCGAGCGTGTCCGCCCGCGGATCTCACTCGGGTCACTAACAAGCTGGTCCCGGCCCCTATCTTGACGAGGTGTAGGGGGCGGGACCTCAGCCGCTGGAGCCGCCTCGCGCGCCCTAGTGGCCGCGAGGTGGCCCTACAGGATCTCCTTAGCCTGGAGGGACGCAAGCTGCTCCAAAACCGGGCCCTTCTCCACAGGCAAAACTATAGCCGAATCGGCTGCGACCATGGCCAAGTGGCCAAGGGGAACTCCAGCAAGAGCATAAAAGGAATTGTCGTAGATATCATCGGAATCAGGACACGGAGCCTGAGAGTCGGGCTTCCCGGAGAAGGCCTCTCGTCGCGCAGCCATCCGGCACGATGATTTCAATGATGCTCGCATAAAAGATAAGAATTGAAACATAAAGAGAGCATCATGAAGCATATAACTAGCACATTTAAGTCTAACCCACTTCCTATGCATAGGGATTTTGTGAGCAAACAACTTATGGGAACGATAATAAACTAGCATAGGAAGGGAAAACGAGCATAATTCCAAGATTTTAAGCACATAGAGAGGAAACTTGATATTATTGCAATATGTAGAAGCATATGATCCTCTCTCATAATAATTTTCAGTAGCATCATGAATGAATTCAACCATATAACCAGCACATAAAGCATTCTTTTCATGATCTACTTTCATAGAAATTTTACTACTCTCCACATGAGCAAATTTGTTCTCATCAATAGTAGTGGGAGCAAACTCAATAAAATAACTATCATGTGAAGCATAACCCAATTGAAAATTAAAATCATGATGACAAGTTTCATGGTTATCTTTATTCTTTAAAGCATACGTGTTATCACAATAATCATCATAAATAGGAGGCATGATTTCATCATAATAAATTTTTCTCATCAAAACTTGGGGGACTAAACATATCATCTTCATCAAATATAGCATCCCCAAGCTTGTGGTTTTGCATATCATTAGCATCATGTGTATTCAAAGAATTCATACTAACAACATTGCAATCATGCTCATCATGCACATATTTTATGCCAAGCATTCTATGTAATTCTTCTTCTAGTACTTGAGCACAATTTTCCTTCCCATCATTTTGACGAAAGATATTAAAAAGATGAAGCATATGAGGTAACCTTAATTCCATTTTTTAGTTTTCTTTTATAGACCAAACTAGTGATAAAACAAGAAACTAAAAGATTCAATTGCAAGATCTAAAGATATACCTTCAAGCACTAACCTCCCCGGCAATGGCGCCAGAAAAGAGCTTGATGTCTACTACGCAACCTTCTTCTTGTAGACGTTGTTGGGCCTCCAAGTGCAGAGGTTTGTAAGACAGTAGCAAATTTCCCTCAAGTGGATGACCTAAGGTTTATGAGTCCGTGGGAGGCGTAGGATTAAGATGGTCTCTCACAAACAACCCTGCAACCAAATAACAAAGAGTCTCTTGTGTCCCCAACACACCCAATACAATGGTAAATTGTATAGGTGCACTAGTTCGGCGAAGATATGGTGATACAAGTGCAATATGGATGGTAGATATAGGTTTTTGTAAACTGAAAATATGAAAACAGCAAGGTAGCAAGTGGTAAAAGTGAGCACAAACGGTATTGCGATGCGTTGAAACAAGGCCTAGGGTTCATACTTTCACTAGTGCAAGTTCTCTAAACAATAATAACATAACTGGATCATATAATTATCCCTCAACATGCAACAAAGAGTCACTCCATAGTCACTAATAGCGGAGAACTAACGAAGAGATTATGGTGGGGTACGAAACCACCTCGAAGTTATTCTTTCCGATCGATCTATTCAAGAGTCCGTAGTAAAATAACACGAAGCTATTCTTTCTGTTCAATCTATCATAGAGTTCGTACTAGAATAACACCTTAAGACACAAATCAACCAAAACCCTAATGTCACCTAGATACTCCTTTGTCACCTCAAGTATCCGTGGGCATGATTATACAATATGCATCAGACAATCTCAGATTGATCTATTCAACCAACACAAAGTACTTCAAAGAGTGCCCCAAAGTTTCTATCGGAGAGTCAAGACGAAAACGTGTGCCAACCCCTATGCATAAGTTCACATGAACCCGCAACTTGATCACCAAAACATACGTCAAGTAGATCACATGATATCCTATTGTCACCACGGATAAGAACATGCAAGACATACATCGAGTGTTCTCAAATCCTTAAAGACTCAATCCGATAAGATAACTTCAATGGGAAAACTCAATCCATTACACGAGAGTAGAGGGGGAGAAACATCATAAGATCCAACTATAGTAGCAAAGCTCACGATACATCAAGATCGTGCCATCTCAAGAACACGAGAGAGAGAGAGAGAGAGAGAGAGAGATCAAACACATAGCTAATGGTACATACCCTTAGCCCCGAGGGTGAACTACTCCCTCCTCGTCATGGAGAGCGCCGGGATGATGAAGATGGCCACCGGAGAGGGATTCCCCCTTCGTCAGGGTGAAGGAACGGGTCTATATTGGTTTTCGGTGGCAACAGAGGCTTTCGGCGGCGGAACTCCCGATCTAGGTTATTTCCGGAGGTTTCAGTATATATAGGAGGTGTTGGAGTCGGGGACAGGTAAAGGGGACCTCCGGGCTGTCCACAAGGCAGGGGGCGCGCCCAGGGGGGCGCCCCTACCCTCGTGGGCAGCCCATGGACCTTCCAGTCCTCCTCCGGTACTCTTTGGTCTTCTTCTGGTCCAAAAACGTCCTCCGTTGAGTTTCAGGTCAATTGGCCTCCGTTTGATTTAACTTTTCTGTGATACTCTAAAACAAGGGAAAAACAGAAACTGGCACTGGGCTCTGGGTTAATAGGTTAGTCCCAAAAATCATATAAAAGTGTATATAAAAGCCCATAAAACATCCTAGAAGGATAATATAGTAGCATGGAACAATCAAAAATTATAAATATGTTGGAGACGTATCAGGCCCTAGTGAGAAGAAGAATGGCTGGCAGCGGTGGGGAGCTCGCGACTAGGGTTTCTCTCTGGGGCTATTGGTCCGGAGTCTCGGCTAGCCTTATGTCAACTCTAGTTCAACTATTATCCAGTTCGCCAAATCATGGGCAAGAAAAAGCTTTACCAATATATTGGCTAGCCAAGTGATTGATAGGGTTAACTTGTCTTTAAACCAAATGTACCCGACATGACCAAACTTTAGTAAGAACTGTTTGCAGCTCTAATGAATTTCATTATAGACACTTATCATATATAGTTAATGAAAATAAATAGTATTTCATGATTTCAGTGTATAATTCATGATGAACATACTCTCTATGATGATGTTGACCATCCGTACATGCCTGCCATTTCGGTACCTCAAATTGGCGCCTCGGGATGGTGGCAATGGGGCGGATCCCTCTCCCTTGAGCTATGCATCTCTTCCACGCCCCCGAGATTCAAGCTACTCCCAAGATGCCACGACCCTGCCTTCCCTCCCAGTTGTGGTACCTGCCGGTCCGGCGATGATGCGGTGTACCTTGGCCCGGCCTGTGGCGCCCTTACTTGCAGCCCTCCCGTCCTTCCGATGGCACAGCCCGGCCTGCTGTTGTTGCTATCATGACCGAGTGCGGGATCTGTGGATGGTTGCGGGGCGCTCTCGACTTGCCTCGCGTAGCCTCGTCTTCGCCGGCCTCTCATCCCCCTTAAGTCGTGGTGCCAGGTCTCGCGGCAATGGCGAGGCAACAGTGGTAGTGGCTGGTGCGGGGCGCCCCACGGTGGATCCTTGTTGACGTTGTTCTTGACCTGGCGGGCTTCGACCAGCGTTCTCCGGTGCTCAGGGCTTGCCGACATCCTTTGTCGGGCGGCTTCGGCCTCGGCAACCCTGTAGTTGTGCCTCTTCCAGCTTGTCGGGCTTGCAGATATACCTAAGGCTACGGCCCCGGCAGCTCGAATATGTGTCCCTCCCGTCCTAGCTTGCTGACGTTGCCGGCCGCCGTTGCCTCCATCGCGCGGTTGTCTTTGCTTCACTGCGGGCCATACCTAGTACACCTAAAACCTTGCCCTTTTCCCAGATCCAATAATCGTGGGCCTAGAGGCGCTGCAATGGATTTCAGCTGCACCACCCTTCGAGGTCAGGGGATAACCTAGGTACGGTTACTCAGGGTCGGATGGCAACGGCATCTCGGCGTAGCCCTCCTTCCTGAAGGCACTATCTTTGATCGCCCGCGGTGTCCCTGGTGTTGGCTCTGGCGATGTTAATCTTCTTGCTAGTGAGGGATAGCCCTTCTTGGTTCTGGGCTTGGTAGGTTTAGTTGTGTTGTATCCTTTGTTCGGGCCGAGCATCCCTTCTCTCACTGCTCCGGGCACCATGTTCACATCTTCATGCGTTCGTGTCTTGTTGTACAATTTGTTGTACTAATTATATTCCTCCTATCGATGATAAGATACACAATCTTTGCATATTTGCGAAAAAATGATCGGAACGTATATACAACTGGACTGTACTTCACCCAGGTAATGGTACATCAAACGAGCAATCAAATGTTTTGCAACCTCTAAAATGTTTAAAACTCTAACTCCTCAAAAAAATTGCAGAGAAAATTTCGAATTCCCCATGACTTATTCGTCAAGCAAAGCTGAAGCTTAATGCCCCAGGAAAACAATTCAACATTTTAAACAGTTAGCTACATTCGGTGCCCCTGGGGAAGAAAAAACTGCATCCCTCTCAGATAGAAACTCTTAAACATACGTTTTGGTATCCTTTCAATGGACTCGCTGCCCATCAAAATGGCTCTGAAATTGTCCTAGAATTGATTTTGCGCGGACAAGAAAGACAAATAATGTATTTTTAAATCAAAAGGAGAAAGAAACCCAATAGATTGTTACTTTAGGAAAGTTTCTATTACTTGTACAGCATGCTCCAACCTGTCTCAGCTTCGATCCGTTTTCCCTGCGCGTGACACAAAACTCCTAGTCTCTGGCTAATCATCCATAGAAGCTTGACAGGCCGTAGGATGGGCATCTAACGGATGAGGGCGAAGCAATTCTCACGAGAAATTAAGTCACACGTCATGTGGTGTGCTAGCTGTTCGTACAACCTTCCCTTCTCCACGGTCTGGCCGCCATTTCTCCTTTCCATTTCTACATGCCCGCGCCCGGGTATAAGTTGATGCAATCCAAACCTGGCCCTCTCCATCCAAACCACCAGCCACAAACCCTAGCCGCAACCACCAGCCACAAGATCCCTGTAGCCGCGTCCGCCTCCATGGAACCAGCGACTGGCAGGCCGTTCTACTGTTTCCTTCCCGGGGCCGACGCCAGCGGCCATGGCAGGTCCGTGAATTAGATGTTAGATCGATTTTCTGATTGCCTTCTCAATATAATTGGGCTGATTCCAATTCCTTAGTTCTCATCTCGTAAATATTTATGGATGTTTTGTTTCAAATTAAACTAAACGTAGAGATCTGCTGAATCTCGTTTGCAGTATCATCCCAATGATTGATGAGGGGAAGTGGGACGACCTCCCGGACGACCTCGTATCCAAGGTGGCGGAGCTCCTGCTGCGCTCAGATGTGACCGACTACGTCCACCTAAGAGACATCAAGCCTTGGAGGGGTGCCGTCCCGAGACTCGTGGGCATGAATCCGCGTTTCTTCCCACGGCACTGGAAGATGCTGCAGATCCAAGGTGAAGAAGCCAGGTTCGTGAACGCCCTCAGCGGCGCCTCCATGCAGGTCAAAATCCCTCTGCACTTTGGGCAGGTCCTTGCCTGCGCCGAGGGCTGCCTGCTCTTCGCGTCACCCTCAGGCCGGGGAACGCATAAGCTGCGCCTGTATAACCCGGTCACCAGAGCCGTCGCCGACCTACCCAACCTCCTGACAAGAGTTATTTCACATGACTACAAGGCCGCTGGAATCGTCTACGACGTTGAAGCTCCAGCGCCCACCATCACCGTGGTACTCCTCGTGGCGGTGTCGGTGTGGTCCATTAACATGCTCCTCTATGCCAGGCCTGGCGACTCCATGTGGCAGTGGCAATTCTTCGGCGACCATCGGTCGTTGGAAAGAGAGGGCGGCCTCTCCCTAGGCGGCAGCTTCTACGTCCCCAACCACTCAGGCGACGTCCTCAAGTTGGAGCTCCACCCGCAGCCTCACTTTGTGTACGCGGCCAGGCAGGCTAGTTACTTACACTTAAACCTGAGGTCCTACCTGGTGCCATCGACAGACGCAGGGATGCTGCTTGTGGTTCGCAGGTTCGAGAACCATGCCGGCAACAATACTGTGTGCCATGCAGTGTTCAAGGTGAACCTCATAGAGGGCACCCTTACCCTACTACGTGACCACAAGGACGTCGGCAATCGCAGCATTTTTCTCCGCTGGTTGACGCTCGGCACACAGTGAGAGTGTCTATTTCTTTCTGATGGGAGATTTTGTCTGTTTATTTCGTTTTTGACGAATGTATCGCTATCATCTGCTAGCTACTGAACAGTCGTTTACCCTCGGTTATTAATTAATTCCAGTTCCGTCGTGTAAACCTTTTAGCCAATTTCTCAAGATTTCTTCCTGGAACATGTATAACGGCAGAACCTTCATGAATGTACTACAACCACTTAGTATTACATGAAGATTTCGGCTGGACATGGACTATTCTATTTCCACTCTTAATCTAGTTACTGTGTTATCCATCATGGTATTTCTTCAGGAATGCAATCCTTGTTTTTTTTTTTTTTGCGGGGTGGAATGCAATCCTTGTTATTTGGGTAGAAATTGACAATATGTGTAGAAGCGCGTGTGAAATCCTTATGTTTTATTTGGATAGATTGTTTTTTATTTCAGGATTTGTAATCCTTATGGTTTATCACGCGTGTGAATTGTCTGGTTATGTACGTAGGATTCGCAGTCTATTTGATTTTATGTATAAAAAAATCTCTGCACTTCCTTTCTTATTACGAGCAATTTTATTTTATCCAACTTCACATAATTTTTTGTTATCATTTTCCAATATGATCGATCAGTGAAACGGCCATAAAGATATCTTGGATTTAAGGTAGCGTTTACATTTTGATAAATGGGCATTGCAATTTTATATTTTCTGTTCTTGTGGTTTGGGTATCTCCATATCTAAAGAGCATGACCTTTGCAAAGTTATCTAATATGTCTGCTCAAACATTTACAATGGATATATACTAATCATATACACCAATTCTCCTAAAATATGTTTGTAACTTTAGGATTTACAGTCCAGATGAATTTATTTCGTAAATATGTTTCTCGGCACGCTGCAGTGAGTAGAGTACTGAGCAGTTACCTGCTACGAGGGAAAGAAGAGCTAGCTGACATAGCAAAAATATTTGTATGGCTATAGTTGTGGCTGGAATTTCTGTTGGATGCACAATTCTAATTTGTCTTGACCTAGTGTATGCCCAATCCATTTATTTTTTCAGGAATTTAATCCATTCATCTAGCAGGAAGAAATTGATAATATGTACAAGTAAATCCATTTTCTTAGTCCAAAAATTGTAATGATTTATCCCACGTTTGGGATGTCTCGTTTGTAGAATATGCAGTCCAGCTGATGCTATTCCTACGAATTGCTATGCACTTCGATCACTTCATACGAGAAAATTCATAGACTATTTTCTATCTTTTCCATATCAATTATCAGTTCAACAGACACAAAAATATCTGCTAGCCAGATTTAAGGTAGCAATGACATTATAGTTCTATTTTTTATCTAATAGGTCTTCTCAAAGATTTACATTGGATATTTATTAACCATAATTATAGGTTTTCATAAAATACATACACTGTTTATGTAGCCATTAGGATTTTCAGTCCATATATATGAATTGATTCATAAGATTTCTCACGCTCTTCATTTCACAAAATAAATATTCCTTGCATCAAAAGCCCTGCAATATTTTCTGTTATTTTCATGTGATAAGTGAAATGTCTATACAGACATGTTGGAATTAAGCTAGCAAGGCATTGTAGTCCTATATTTTTTCTCTCTTTCTTCTGGTATGAGAACTCGCCTAACCAAAGAGTTGAAAAAGTGCATGCGGCACCTTAGCAATCTCACTATGTCTAGAAAGCATGACCTTGAAAATTAATCTCGTGAAAGACAAAACAAACTTTAGAAGGGGGTTCTATTACACAACCCTTGATCGGTTTTGGGTTCCGGAAATGCCAAACACGAGCTAATACCATAGTATATTCACGCTTTAGAACCGATTGGGAGAGTTAATTAGCGCACTTGGTTCCACATAAAATAATTAACAAATTCAACCCTACGATGTTTATGTGCAAATTTTTACACTTACTGTTTACTTATAATTTGCACATTGCAGATGCATGCAAGTCTTACAATTGTTCCATATACTTACAGTAACCATGTTAGCTTGTCCTACCTATTGCAGAACCAGAAACATACTGCAGGAGGAACATCCAATGGCCTGTAGTGGGGGTACCACACCCGCTGGGCACCAAATCTACACTTTATGTGCATGATCATCTGCTATGTATCACATGTAGCATAAAGAAACAATAGATTGTCAATTAAAGAAAATGAAAAGAAACACGTGGTTGTTGGTATTTTTATCAATCCTCTCTAACCAGCGCCTTGGTTAACTCTATAATTATCTTCTGTAGCTAGCTGAAAGGTGAACTGGAGTTGAGAGGTGCAGTGGATAGGTAGGATGAGACTGAAGTGAAGTGAAGTTCTTCCAAACTCATTTTATGTGCCTTCCCCATTTGGCATCTAAAATTTATCGTCTGCCACGACAACACTTCATGGTCTAGGGATGTGCTTACGGATGCCTGTCATTCCAATATCAGATTTCTCTTTATTCTTGTCTCTCTGTCTTGCTACCAAATCTTAACAGAAGTCTGCCATTTGTGTAAGCTAGAGAATAGGAAATAAGACAGTCAGCGGCGATAAGCTGAACATACGGAGTTTGACATACCTCTAGCTGTGACTGGAGGTAGTATATTATATATAAGTGATGGCCATGTAAAGTTGGTGGGCACATTAGCTATATCTTCTAATGTCGAAGCAATCTCATATCTTCTAGTAATTACATCCAAAACTCTGAACATGCATGTGCTGCAATTCATCCACATCTACTATTTATAACACCACATAAGCGTGTTTTCATATAACTTACTTCTGGAACATATGTCTACGCCGAGACCCAAACTATGTGAACTCAGAAAAGACTGGATAATCCGAGAGTACTTCTCAGCAAAGAGTGGCACACTGCACAGACATGCCATTGCTGAGAGTCTGCTAAAAGGGACTCAACAAACAAATCAGACTCGGCTTACACCACCTATGTCGAGTACTAAATGGTCGGCACCCAGCAAAATGAGTCCACGTGGCTTGGATTGTATGGACAATCGGGTAGATTATATGGATATTGATATGAATGCTTTGATTTTATTAGTTTTTGGTTTATCTTTTATAAATTAAAAGAGGATAGGATATAACATTTTAATCTATTTATATAGATGTAGCTAGATCAATTCATGTGTACAATAGTTTATCAATATATGGAAAGAGAAAGAAAATAGAAAAAATATAAGTTAATTAATAAAATTGCTATGTTTTGTTGAAATGAGGATATATTTACTAGCTAGATATTTTTGTGAGAATATATATTGCCATCACATGAGAGGCAACATGTTCAGTTGTATTGCGATGAATATATAATCAGTAAAGCCGCTTCCGTGGGAGGATCTAGTTTTCAAGGCGGAACGTGTCCAGTTTTTAAAGAAAGTGTGGGGCCATTTTTCCATTGGCTTCAAAACTTTCTCAGCATTCAAAGGAGGCCATAACATGACATGTATCAAGCCTTGACCTTGTTCGAGGCTGCCTGCAATATTTGGGACATTTATTACATTTCTAAGATTTTAATGCAGAAATTCCATATTTGAACGACACCACATGAAATCATGGTCGGAAGAGGTTTGAATTCCTATATGTTGTCTTTGGCCCATGCGTAGGTCATGTGCATCATAATTGAGGATCTAGCTTTCGAGAGGGAACATGTCCGGTTTGTGAAGGAAGTGCGGGGCCCGTTACTCCGTTGGCCTCGATACTTTTCTTTCCGGTGGTTGATGCCCGACACTCTCGGCGGTTAGTAGTTACCTGCCAGCTTTCACGGAGAAGTGTCGCATGATGACGATATCCATATTATCTTAGCTATAGTGTGCTATTAAACAATTTGCTCCCAATTATTCATATTTGGGCAAAAAAAATGTTTATTTATGAATTTCTCAAGATTTATTTCTGGAACATACTATAATCTTCGTGAACATCCTCTCATGAATATTTCAGTAGGATGGACTGTTTTATCCATGTTTCTGCATCATGAAATAATCTCGGGAAAAAGTACTTACATGATGACAGGATTGTTTGTACAATCTACTATGTTTTCCTTTGTTCAGGAATGCAACTCATGTTGTCTAGCAGGGAGAGACATGTGAAATAAAAAAATTGGAACTTTAAGCATAGTACATAACAGGGCTTTGGGAAACTCACACAGGGTACCCTTACCCAACTGTAGAACCATAAGGATATTGGCAATCGAAGCAGTTTTCAGGAGTGGTTGACGCTCACACAGTCAGTAGTATTTTTTGTGTGGAAAACATAGTCAGTAGTTACTTGCCAGCTTTCCTGGAATAGTGATTAGATGACAACAATATTTATGCCTATAGTATGCTGTTGAGTCTTCCTAGAAATACTGTTGGATGGAATATTCTATTTTGTCTTAACCTAGCATGTCAAATCCAAGAATTGCATGGATGAACCCATGGGCATATGAACCAACTTTGCAAAAGGTATTTACAAATGCCAAAAAATTATGAAAAAAGTCTCACACATTCATCTTCACATTCTATGTGCACTCAGAAAGTTTCATGGAAAAATAACTTTTTCGTTGGCCTGTGCCAAAAAGAAAAATGTGTCGTGGGACGCTATTTAGAAGCACTGGAATTTGTCTTTTTTGCGGAGCAAAACAAAATGAGATTTTTTTACTCACAAGACATTGTGCCACGCACACATATTGCGAAGATATATGCATGAAATTTTCTTTTAATTTGATTTATTGGACATTTTGAAACGTGTTTAAAATGCAATTTTTTAAAAGTGGGTTCATATGCCCCTGTGTGTAGGACATGCCCTCTCTGTTCAATCAAAGTTATTTGTTTGAGGAATGCAATCCATATTATATCGAGTAATTGGTAACATGCAAAACAAGATCATTTGTTTTAAATCCAAGATTTGTAATGATTATGATTTATCCCGTGTGTCGAATGTCTGGTTTGTAGCATTTACACTATCCGATTCGATTCCTAAAAATTCCGCTACACTTCAATTCATATACAAAAATTTCATGGGGTGCAACTTGGTAGAATATTTTCTATCAATGTCATATGGTCAGCGTAACGGACACAAAGATTTATTGGATTTAAGGTAGTCCTTTTGTTTTGTTCTTGTGATTTGGGAATCTCTATGTCTAAAGGCATTACCTTTGCCAAGTTATCTACTACGTCTTCTAAACATAGTTTTAAATACCGGGCTATTCTTCTTAGTGGCGGACCTCCTCTAAACACTATGGCATGTTATTTAAAATGTTTGTTCATGTGGATCGAAGTCCCTTAGTGCATGTCCTCTTCTATGCCTTAGAACCGAATGGAAGACTTAAGTATCCTAGTCAGTTGCACACAAAACCAATTTGCCAATTTCTACACTACCGTGTTTATTTGCTATTTTTTATGTGGCTGAACATTTACAAGATGTTACGCTTTAGTCGTTTTTCCTAGTGTGAATGATGGCGCCAAGATTAGCATGAAGAATATAGGCGCCAAGGTGGAAGCTGGAAAACGCGACCCAAATGCATCAGTACATGTACGTGCCATTCATTGCCTAGATGTAGCTTGGTGCAACACCCATCGTATATCCGCAGTCCGACGGCCTACCAAATGCATGCAAGTCTTACAATCCCGCTAGATACTTACCATAACCTTGTCTCCTTATCTTGCCCATCGTCCAACGGATTTGGGGGGGG
>LR738716.1:68149328-68168190 GCA_902687465.1 Secale cereale
GGGGGGTACCACACTCGTTGGGCACTTAATCGTCACTTTATATGCATGAACATCTTCTATATATGACATGCATCATGAAGAAACCGTATATTATCAAACCAAGAAAAAGGAAGGAAAGGAAATAAGTGGTTCTTTACTGTATTGATAGCAGTCCTCTCTAACCAGGTATGGGCTACTTCCTCCTTCAAATCAGTTTCTTACTTTCTTTTACCAATTGAATGGTGGACTAAAGTTGAGAGGTACGATGAGATACAAGTCAACTGAAGTTCTCCCAAACACATCTTATTTTTCGTTCATAATAGTGGATAAAATTGACCGTCAACCACCACAACACTTTTTGTCCTAAGGAATGTCCTTTCAGATGCCTCTCATTTCAACCTTGTCTCATGTGAGATTTCTCTTAACTGTTAGCTCTATTCCTTGCTACCTAATCTTCACCAAAGTCTGCCGTTTGTGTAAGCTTGAGAATATGAAACAAGAGATGCAGACGCGATATGCTGAAAATAATGAATTTGACATACCTCGAGGTATGGCTGAAGATAGTATATTATATGTAAGTGATGGCCATGTTAAGTTGGTGGGCACATTAGCAACATCCTTTAATGTCCGTGTGCTGCAATTCATCCGCATCTGCTTCTTACAAAACCTGAGAAGAGGATGAGATTGTACGATATGTGTGAAGAAATATATTACATATCTTTGTCATAAATTATTAGTGGTGAATTAGGTAGGTCAATGTCATACAATATGCTATCGAAAGCAATGTATTAGGTAAATTAGTTTGGTTTATGAAACTTATTAAGGCCGGGGTTCCCTTATTCTTTAAACACACCACTCCACGGTTCATCTTTTCAACTCTAGCCAAATTAATATGCCAGTTCGTAAAAAATGAATAGACTTGAGATTGTGACAAAATGAGAAGTCAATTTGCATCTTTCTGCATAGTAGTTCGGCCTGAATACTTCTAATTAATACACAGAGCAGGGTGTTGCCAATATATTTGGTAACTTGATACAGCACATTGATATGAACGTATGACACCCAATCCTATTGAGGTTAGTGGCACTATCGCAAATTGGCTAATTGCGTATAATTGCCCACCAGCCGCACTAAGAGACCAGATATTTGACAGCTTTCCGTGACCAGCCATTGGCCTGCCTAGGGTGGGAACCTTATCATGGTGTTTTTATTAAGACAACCCACCTCGGATAGATGTCTTACAAGGTGCTGTTTTTCATCATGCTCGTGTTGGAAAAGGATGCTTTCATCTCAAGTCTACCCCAACTTGTTGTATATGTTTATAATGAATTCCACACTCTAATCTTGGAATACTATTTATTTTCTGTAATTCTTTATGATAATTGTCTATTGTAAAGTTCACTAGGATTGGAAACATTTCTTATAGTAAAATTTGGTCACATCAAACATCAAATTGGCACTGGTACCACTCATTCCATGCATGTCAAATATCTAAAGTTTGGTCAGGTCATGGTAGGGGCTGCCAAATGAGACATGAGTTTCAACATAATAATTAACAACTAAAACCTTGAATGCTCTTTTAACAGCCTCCTCTCATGTTAATAATTCATAACTACTAAAACTCAAATTCTGGATCATTAAAACATGTGCTACTGAGTATAGAAACATCAATAAGCATGTCCGGAAATGAACAATACCATCGCTAGATGATATATTATTGTTCTATGATTCTAACTATTTATTATATCAAACCACAAATAAATTTAAATCTTCAAGTTATTCATACAAATACATTTGGGTGTGTGCCCGAGAAAAGATAGATATCAAAATTAAAGATGATGCAGAAAGAAAAAAGAAAATGTATTTAATTCGTGTCCATATCCTTGGAGGGCGTACTTTTAATGTATGTCTTACTCTTATTTGTTTTCTCTCTCATATGATCAAACAGAACACATGCATTGAGTGCAACAGTGTGCAGATACAATTTTGGTACATGATACTCATACATAATGTTGTTCGACAAATGTTCACCCCCAAGATTCTCATATTAAATATAGAGAAAATGCTAGAGATCTGATAATATGCTCATGGCACAGTAAATCAAAAGGGTCATACTGAATACAACATGTCAAATTTTATAATATATTTTCCTGCAAACTCTAGTTTCCAACACACAAGAAAATGACACATTTCACCCCTTCAATGGTATCCAAATATAAAACCTAAGTAATTTTTTTGGCATCAACTAGTAGTTGGAGAATACTTGGCGACAAACTCAGCAATATTCTTGTCCGAGCTTCCTCCTTCCTGCATTGCCTCCTTAGCCTTTCTCATCCACATAGCAGAATTCTTCGTGTACTCCTGCTTCATGTCACCATCTAAGACTTCTCTAATGCACATGTATACCTCTTCCTTCCGCACTATACCTTCCTTATCATGATGCACACGCACACCAATCCCCCATGCACTCTCAATGTTCTTTGTTGTTGTCGGTTGATCTGTCCACTAAGGCATTGCCAAAAGTGGTACGCCTGTAACAACCGCTTCTGTTGTGGAGTTCCATCGACAGTGAGTTAAGCAACAACCTATTCAATTGATGTGTTAGTATATACCAGGAGTGTAGTTCTTTGGAATAGGATTACTAAATATTTCACTATAAAATATGCAGGATAAACACCTCTTTTATAGTCTATTTTAGTGAGAATGTGATTTAATTTCTAGCAAAAGCTAATTTATCAGTGCATGGCCCTATTGTAGGATCATTGAAGGAAGAATATAAATATAAGTTTTGAAGTTATGGAAACGGTACTCCAGTTCATCTATGTCATAGTGCAGTACTAGAAAATAGGAGCCAGGGAACTATGCTCTTCTAGGATCCAATGATTACAAACTCCACTATGAATAAATTAAGTTTATAGGCAAGCAAGGAAGCATGACAGTAAATTAATCTCTTCTTGTTTCTATTTTATCCTCTAATTATAGTGGAGATAAATAGATATGGAATTATAATTCGTACTTATGACAGTAACTGTGCAGCTAAAATTTTCAAGTCTTGTATTCATATTGTAAATGCTGCCTTTTAACAATAACTTTGTGTGTCATCAAGATAGTTGACATTGTAGACATTACTGTTATGCTGGAATTGAAAACTAATACCTTCGATTTGTAATTTCTAATAACATGTCTTTTAACATATTAATATCACGAGGACACTATGCGTCACCTTGCAATCACAGTAATTGGTTATTCTACAACTCCTCTGCTCTTGCTTGCATTGTTCATCTTGTCATATTAACACATTCAAAAACTCCATAGCTACACCCACATTCCTTTTTTGCTTCAAAAATATTGCAATGGATTGTAAATACGCATGTATAATTGTATACCATTCCTGTTGTATACATCATTTCATACATGTGGCCTTGTGAGATAAGACTTCAAGCTGGGGGCACCATGAAAGAATTAGCCCCCTTTCTTTCCACTTGCGACGGAGCTGTTCAGACAACTGATGGGCCTCTAACCCCTCGTTGGTTACCCCAAGTGGAAGGTGTAAGATGCAGTGTTGTGGAAGTTTTTCCCTTAGCAAAGATGCCAAGGATCGAATCCCCAGAGACTCCTAGGTTCAACAAGTAGGTGTCAACTGCTACGGCGCCAGATATAAGCAATCAACGTGGACCTGCACACAGATACAAATAACTTTGCTCCCAACGAGTACAGAGAGGTTGTCAATCCCTCCGGCCTTGTAGTTCACAAAGGATTAAACGCAAATGATAGTAGTGATAGATAGTGTTTGCAATAGTAAGTAATAGCGAAAAGTAAATAGCGGATGTGATCAATGATGGTAATATGGACCGGAGTCTCATGATGTTCACTAGTGATGCCTCTCTCCCAAAAGACGATAAAACAGCTATGTGAGGTAAACGAATTACAGCTGGGCAATTGACAGGACCACGAACGCAAACCAATGCTGATTACATTGCAAGAAAGGTTGAGGTTCAAAGCATGGGCGGTACGCCAAAGTAAGTAGACCGAAATCCATCAATATCTACTACTAATCATCCACCTTGAGATATCTATCCAGAACATCTCGCTGGTATTAAGTTGCGAGTCCCACCCATAGTGTAAACTCAATGCAACAGACAACTGCATTAAAAGAACTTTGCGTAAAGTAAACAATCCTTGCACCCGCGGGCACAAGCACCGTTGTTTCCCCCTTGTGGCAACAGCACATCCCCTAGACTCATGTTTCTGTCACTCAAGCTAGTCATCGAGGGGCATGAACCCACAATCGAGCATAACCTTCCCTCTTGGAGTCACTACGTATTACTTGGCCAAAGCAATATATAACAACGGAGAACATGCAAGAATTACTTATGAACATAAATATAAAAGAGGTAGATCAAATATATTACTCAAGAACAATCTGAACATAATCTCATAATCCATCGGATCCTAGCAAACTCATCATAGCAACAACATAAGGATTACATATGTGCCTCGATCATGTAGGGCAGCTCACGAGGACTAATTAGTGAAGCACAAGAACGGGAGGAGAACATCGCATAGCTACTGGTCATGGACTCATGGTCCAAGGGAGACTACTCACAAGTCATCCCGGAGGCGTCCATGGTGGTGGAGAAGCTCCCGGTGGTGATCCTCCCCTCCGGCAGGGTGCCGGGAAGAGTTCTCCTGGTGCTCCCGATCTTGGAAGCGGCGGCGGCGGCAGAACAAAGATGAGATCGCGGAAAAGAGTTCCCGTCCCGAGGGTTTCGAAGGACGCTCTAAATATATGCCAAAGGGGGGCACCAGACGGGGCTCGAGGGGCCCAGGCGCCCCCCCGGCGCGGCCCAGGGGGGGCGCCGCCAGGGCGCTTGGGGCCCTGGTGCCCCCCCCCCCGACTGTCCTTCGGGCGCAAGGTAGGTTCTGGAACGCTGATTTTTTATATAATTTTTCTGGATTTTTCCTGGCAGTTCTCGTAATGTGAAAACCTGAAATACAAAAATAGCCGAAAACAGAAACTGGCACTGGGGTGCACTGGATTAGTAGGTTAGCCCAAATATGATCAAAAGTGTATGGAAGTGTATAAATATCATAGCAATATCACCCAAAAGTGGCATGGAGCAAGCAGAAATTATAGATACGTTTTGGACGTATCAACATCCCCAAGCTTAATTCCTGCTCGTCCTCGAGTAGGTAAATGATAACAAGAATAATTTCTGTGGTGACATGCTATTAACCATATAGGACTTATTCATAGTCATATGACAAAAGCTTACTGAGACAATGATTCTATAGTAATTAAGTTGCCTCATAAGAAAATCACAAATGACTGAAAGTTTTACAACATGACATTGAAGCATCAAGTAGATTTGCAATGAACATGATGTGCAAATATGATAAAGTGATATGTAGCTTGCCCCCTTTAGTGAAGCAAAACATAAATGCAGGGGCACCTTCAAGGTTTAAGTGATGACTAGATACAATGATTTCAAAATAAACGATATCACAATCATGCAAAAGACAATGCTACTTTGGGACAATGCACATTACACTCAGAATGACAATCATGCTCTCAGTAGTTGGTGCTTGAAGAAAGAAGGCGGAGACTCAAAAAGTAAAAGAATGGTTATGTGCTAGAGCTTTTTAATTTGAAAACATAGAAGCAATTTTGTCAACGGTAGTAGTACTTCATATGTGTCATGCATAAGACATCCTATAAGTTGCAAGCCTCATGCATCGAATACCAATAGTTCTTGCACCTTGTCCTAATTAGCTCGGATTTCCATGGGTTATCATTGCATTACATATGTTTCAACCAAGTATCACAAAGGGGTACCTCTATGCCACCTGTACAAAGGTCCAAGGAGATAAATCGCATTTGATTTCTCGTTTTTGATAGATCTCAACTTGAGGACATCCATACCGGGACAACATAGAAAATATATGATGGACTCCTCTTTAATGCATAAGCATATTCTCATAAGAGATTGAGGATTAATGTCCAAGCTAAAACTTCCACCATGATACATGGCTTTGGTTGGCGGCCCAATGCTCTTCTCTAACAATATGCATACTCATTCAACCCATGGCAAATCACCCTTACTTCAGACAAGACGAACATGCATAGCAACTCACATGATATTCAACAATAGTGTAATAGTTGATGGCGTCCCCAGAAACATGGTTACCGCTCAGCAAGCAACTTATATGAAATAAGATACATAGGCAACATACTCTTTACCACAATAGTTTTTAAGCTACTTTCCCATGAGCTATGTATTGCAAAGTTAGTCTGCTTAGTACAGGTGGAGGTTAGCAAAAGACTGGGAGCGACCAACTAAGAGAGCAATGACGGTCATAATCATGCAGAGCGACAAAGCAATATTGAATTAGTAATGGTAGTTATATCGCTACTCAGAAATAAAAGATCATCAAGGCTTGACAGACTTTCTTTGCAGTCTTAAATATGCGTGAGCATACGCCAAGTCAATCAAAATAAATTCTTGAAGGAAGATATTACTAAACCATACCAGATAATAGGCAAACAAATCAAGTTGGTACTCCAATAACACATTGGGAATCCCCAAGCTATTTGAGATTAACCATAAAAAAACCTGAACTACTAAGCGCCATCATGCACGTAGCATCTTTATCATAGGCATATTAACCAATGCAACGGAAGCAAGCTCTCTTAATAAGGTGAGCATGATAATTAAAGAGAGTTCAAGCAACCAACTAAACAAAAGCTCTTTGAAAAGATAAGCATGAATACTAATAGCAGAGCATGATAGTAGCTATTAAAAGACAAAGAACACACACAGCAAAGATAGACATGAAAATTCTATGTTATGTTCTAGGTAGAAGTAGAGTGTGTTTCTCTCCCACATAAAGAAAGCTGAGTTCCGACTCGTTATGAAAAACTAAAAAGAAAACTAAAAGCAAGACGCTCCAAGCATAGCACATAACACATGAAGTGATAAAAATATAGCGGAGCGAAAGACGAATTGATAATGTTGATGGAGAAGGGGATGCACGGGGGCATCCCCAAGCTTAGACGCTTGAGTCTCCTTGAATATTTCTTGGGGGTGCACGGGGGCATCCCCAAGCTTGAGCGCTTGACACTCCTGAATATTTTTATCATCTTCCCTCGCACACTTGAAAACTCCCTTCATACATAACTCATCATAATCTGATTAGCGAGGTTATTACCCTTAATAAAATAATTGTACCTTGCTGGAAATAAAGATATTCTTGAAGTTCTACTGTTTCTCAAGATTGCCAAAAGGTTTTTGCAAAGAAAAAGCAAGCTCTTGATTTGCAAAATGAAGGAAAGGCAAAACAGGACAGAATTTGTGAAAAACAGAACAACAGGTAGTAATTGAGCTGTTCGGGATACTTCTGCAACTCAAATAAAAAACTCAGAACAGACGCACGAAAGACAATTATATAGAGAACGCTGTCGAAAAAATTCAGACCAAAAAGATGATCTGGTGATTTTATACGAATTTTTCTATCCAAGGACAGAATCTGTTTCCTGGACAGCACCTCACAACTTTTGAACTTTCTAGCAATCAGAGGCTATACTTGGCACAAATATGAAAAGCAAAGATACAATGATGATGCTACTATAGTAAACAACATCAAGACACAACAAAAGCAAAAATAAAAATTTTATTCATGCGGGCTGCCTCCCGAAAGCGCTTTCTTTTATGCCTTTAACCTAGGCATAATGCATAAAGATCAAGTTGTATCAATTGAACCATCATCAAGATCATCAAAAAGCTCTTCAATAATACAACTAGTCTTAAGAGGACTCTCAAATAAAGGCATCATAGAGATACTCCTAGGTAGAAGACCAAAAGGATAAAAGTCAAGGGAAGATTCATTTATAAATTCATCAAAGATAGGTGTTTCTTCCAAAGTCTTTACAGTTTCAACCCCTTTGGCAATAGGTGGATTACTTTTAGAGCGGGGAGCCTTTGGAACGTGAACGAACTTAGGCTCCTTCTTTGCCGGAGTTTCTGTTGGGGAACGTTGCATGGAAAACAAAAAATTTTCTCTACGTTCACCAAGATCAATCTAGGAGATGCTACTACGAGAGGAGAGTTGGATCTACGTACCCTTGTAGATCGCTAAGCGGAAGCGTTAAGAACGCGGTTGATGGAGTCGTACTCGCCGCGATTCAGATCGCTGAAGATCCAAGCACCGAAGCAACGGTGCCTCCGCGTTCTTCACACGTACGGCTCGGAGACGTCTCCTCCTTCTTGATCCAGCAAGGGGTGGAGGAGAGGTTGATGGAGAACCGGCAGCACGACGGCGTGGTGGTGGTGGTGATGGAGGATTCCAGCAGGGCTTCGCCTAAGCACCACGGGAGAGGAAGATGTTATGGGAGAGGGAGGGCAGCACCGAGGCACGAACTTATGTTGCCTGCCCTCCCTCTACCTCTCTATATATAGGGGGAAGGAGGAGAGGGGGGCGCCCTAGGGTTTCCCCTAGGGGGGGCCGGCGGCCAGGGCAGGGGGGGCGGCGGCCAAGGGCCAGGCCCTAGGGTTTCCCCCCCTAGGCGCCTTGCCCCCCAAGCAAGGGGGGTGCGGCTGCCCTAGGAGGGTCCACCTCCCCTTGCGCATGAGGAGAGGGCCCAGGGGGGGCGCACAGCCCTATGAGGGCTGTTGTGTCCCCCCTTGTGGCCCATTAGGCCCGAAACCACTTCCGGAACCCCCGAAACCCCTTTCGATCGTCCGCCGATTTCCCGACGCTCCCCGGAACACTTCCGGACTCCGAAACCTTTCATCCTATATATCAATCTTCGTCTCCGGACCATTCCGGAGACCCTCGTCATGTCCGGGATCTCATCCGGGACTCCGAACAACCTTCGGTAACCATGCACTATTCTCACTAACAACCCTAGCGTCACCGAACCTTAAGTGTGTAGACCCTGCGTGTTCGGAAACCATGTAGACATGACCGAGAAACTCCCAGGTCAATAACCAATAGCGGGATCTGGATACCCATATTGGTTCCCACATGTTTCTCGATGATCTCATCGGATGAACCACGATGTCAAGGATTCAGGCAATCCCGTATACAGTTCCCTTTGTCTCGTCGGTATGTTACTTGCCCGAGATTCGATCGTCGGTATCTCTATACCTAGTTCAATCTCGTTACCGGCAAGTCTCTTTACTCATTACCGTAATACATAATCCCGTGACCAACTACTTAGTCACTTTGAGCTCATTGAGATGACGTATTACCGAGTGGGCCCGGAGATACCTCTCCGTCACACGGAGTGACAAATCCCAGTCTCGATCCATGTCGACTCAACAGACACCCTCGGAGATACCTGTAGAGTACCTTTATAATCACCCAGTTACGTTGTGACGTTTGGCACACACAAAGCACTCCTACGGTGTCAGTGAGTTACATGATCTCATGGTCATAGGAACTTATACTTGACATGCAGAAAACTATAGCGATAACTGACACGATCAAAAGCTATGTTTAACGTTTGGGTCTCGTCCATCACATCATTCTCCTAATGATGTGATCCCGTTATCAAATGACAACTCATGTCTATGACCTGGAAACCGCGGTCATCTTTGATCAACGAGCTAGTCCTGTAGAGGCTCACTAGGGACACAAAGTCTGTCTATTCATCCACACATGTATTTGAGTTTCCAATCAATACAATTATAGCATGGATAATAAACGATTATCATGAACAAGGAAATATAATAATAACTCTTTTATTATTGCCTCTAGGGCATATTTCCAACAGTCTCCCACTTGCACTAGAGTCAATAATCTAGCATTACAAAGTAATGAATCTAACACCCATAGAGTCTTGGTGTTGATCGTGCTTAGCCCGTGGAAGAGGCTTAGTCAACGGATCTGCAACATTCAAATCCGTGTGTACTTTGCAAATGTTTATGTCCTCCTCCTTGACCGAATCGCGGATGGAATTGAAGCGTCGCTTTATGTGTCTGGTCCTCTTGTGAAACCTTGGTTCCTTGGCTAGAGCAATGGCACCAGTGTTGTCACAGAACAGAGTCATTGGGTTCAGTGCACTAGGCACAACTCCAAGATCTGTCATGAACTCCTTCATCCAGACACCTTCCTTTGCCGCCTCCGAGGCAACTATATACTCCGCTTCACATGTAGAATCAGCTACCACGCTCTGCTTGGAACTGCACCAGCTTACCGCTCCCCCGTTGAGAATATATACGTATCCGGTTTGAGACTTAGAGTCATCCGGATCAGTGTCAAAGCTTGCATCGACGTAACCCTTTACGACGAGCTCTTGATCACCTCCATAAACGAGAAACATCTCCTTAGTCCTTTTCAGGTACTTTAGGATATTCTTGACCGCTGTCCAGTGATCCATACCAGGATTACTTTGAAACCTTCCGGCCATACTTATGGCAAGGCTGACATCTGGTCTTGTGCACAGCATTGCATACATGATAGAGCCTATGGCTGAAGCATAGGGGACGACACTCATCTTTTCTCTATCTTCCGCAGTCACTGGGCATTGAGTCTTACTCAACTTTGTACCTTGCAATACCGGCAAGAACCCCTTCTTGGATTGATCCATTTTGAACTTCTTCAAAACTTTATCAAGGTATGTGCTTTGTGAAAGTCCTATCCAGCGTCTTGATCTATCTCTATAGATCTTGATGCCCAATATGAAAGCAGCTTCACCGAGATCTTTCATCGAAAAACTCTTGTTCAAATACCCCTTCACGCTATCCAAAAATTCTATATTGTTTCCAATCAACAATATGTCATCCACATATAATATTAGAAACGCTATAGAGCTCCCACTCACTTTCTTGTAAATACAAGCTTCATTGTAAACTTGTACAAACCCAAACGCTTTGATCACCTCATCAAAGCGAAGATTCCAACTCCGAGATGCCTGCACCAGCCCATAAATGGAACGCTGGAGCCTGCATACTTTGTCAGCATTCTCTGGATCGACAAAACCCTCCGGTTGCATCATATACAACTCTTCCTTAAGAAAACCGTTAAGGAACGCTGTTTTGACATCCATCTGCCAAATTTCATAATCGAAATATGCAGCTATTGCTAACATGATTCGGACGGATTTAAGCATCGCTACGGGTGAGAAAGTCTCATCGTAGTCAATCCCTTGAACTTGTGAAAAACCCTTTGCCACAAGTCGAGCTTTATACACGGTGACATTACCGTCAGCGTCCGTCTTCCTCTTAAAAATCCATTTATTCTGAATGGCCTTCTGCCCTTCAGGTAATACTTCCAAAGTCCATATTTTGTTTTCATACATGGATCCCATCTCGGATTTCATGGCCTCTAACCATTTGTCGGAATCCGGGCCCACCATCGCTTCTCCATAGCTCGTAGGTTCACCGTTGTCTAACAACATGACCTCCAAGACAGGGTTACCGTACCACTCAGGTGCAGTGCGTACCCTTGTCGACCTACGAGGTTCGGTAGTAACTTGATCAGAAGCTCCTTGATCATCATCATTTGCTTCCTCTTCAACCTCTGCAGGCTCCACAAAAACATCTTTCTGCGCTGCGCTACTCTCTGGTTGAAGCAGAGGTTCAATAACCTCATCAAGTTCTACCTTCCTCCCACTCAATTCTTTCGAGAGAAACTCTTTCTCGAGAAAGGACCCGTTCTTAGCGACAAACACTTTGCCCTCGGATCTGAGATAGAATGTGTACCCAACTGTTTCTTTTGGGTATCCTATGAAGACACATTTGTCCGCTTTGGGTTCGAGCTTTTCTGGCTGAAGCCTTTTGACATAAGCATCGCAACCCCAAACCTTGAGAAAAGACAACTTCGGTTTCTTACCAAACCATAGTTCATACGGTGTTGTCTCAACGGACTTAGATGGAGCCCTATTTAAAGTGAATGCAGCTGTCTCTAACGCATATCCCCAAAACGATAGTGGCAAATCGGCAAGAGACATCATAGAACGTACCATATCTAATAGGGTTCGATTACGACGTTCGGACACACCATTACGCTGTGGTGTTCCAGGTGGCGTCAACTGTGAAACAATTCCACATTTTCTTAAGTGATCACCAAACTCATAACTCAGATATTCTCCCCCTCGATCAGATCGTAGGAACTTGATCTTCTTGTTACGATGATTTTCAACTTCACTCTGAAATTGCTTGAACTTTTCAAAAGTTTCAGACTTATGCTTCATTAAGTAAATATACCCATATCTACTTAAGTCGTCAGTGAAGGTGAGAAAATAACGATATCCACCGCGCGCCGTTACACTCATCGGACCGCACACATCAGTATGTATGATTTCCAATAAGTCACTTGCCCGTTCCATTATCCCTGAAAACGGGGTCCTTGTCATCTTGCCCATGAGGCACGGCTTGCACGTGTCAAGTGATTCAAAATCAAGAGACTCCAAAAGTCCATCAGCATGGAGCTTCCTCATGCGTTTCACGCCGATATGACTCAGACGGCAGTGCCACAAGAAAGTGGTATTATCATTATCAACTCTACATCTTTTGGCATCAATGTTATGAACATGTGTATCATCACTATCGAGATTCAATAAGAATAAACCCCTAACTTCGGGTGCATGACCATAAAAGATATTACTCATATAAATAGAACAACCATTATTCTCTGACTTAAATGAGTAACCGTCTCGCAATAAACAACATCCAGATATAATGTTCATGCTTAACGCAGGCACTAAATAACAATTATTCAGGTTCATAACTAATCCCGATGGTAATCGAAGAGCGAGCGTGCCAACGGCGATCACATCAACCTTGGAACCATTTCCCACGCGCATCGTCACTTCGTCCTTCGCCAGCCTCCGTTTATTCCGCAGTTCCTGTTTAGAGTTGCAAATGTGAGCAACCGAACCGGTATCAAATACCCAGGCACTACAACGAGAGTTGGTAAGGTACACATCAATAACATGTATATCACATATACCTTTGTTGTTGTTGGCCCCCTTCTTGTCCGCCAGATACTTGGGGCAGTTCCGCTTCCAGTGGCCGTTCCCCTTGCAATAGAAACACTCAGTCTCTGGCTTGGGCCCAGCCTTGGGTTTCTTCACTGGATGAGCAACTGCTTTGCCACCCTTCTTAGAGTTACCCTTCTTGCCCTTGCCATTCTTCTTGAAACTGGTGGTTTTATTGACCATCAACACTTGATACTCCTTCTGGATGTCTGCCTCAGCGACTTTCAGCATTGAAAACAGCTCGGCGATGGTTTTATTCATCCCTTGCATGTTGTACTGCTGCACGAAGCTCTTGTAGCTTGGCGGGAGTGACTGGAGAATTCTGTCAATGATAGCCTCATCCGGGAACACAAGTCCCAGATCAGCTATGCGGGTATAGTACCCAGACATCTTCAGTAAGTGTTCACTGACAAACGAATTCTCCTCCATCTTGCAAGCAAAGAATTTATCGGTGGTCTCATACCTCTCGATCTTAGCATTCTTTTCAAAGATGAACTTCAACTCCTGGTACATCTCATATGCACCATGACGTTCAAAACGCCTTTGAAGTCCTCCTTCCAAGCCGTACAACATGGCACACTGCACTATCGAATAGTCATCCGAACGTGTCTGCCAGACGTTCAAAACGTCTGCAGGGGCTGTAGGAGCGGGGGGGTCACCTAGCGGTGCATTTAGGACATAAACCTTTTGGGCAGCTGTGAGGATGATCCTCAGATTGCGGAGCCAGTCCACAAAGTTGCTCCCATCATCTTTCAGTTTAGCTTTCTCTAGGAACGCATTAAAATTCAGGGGAGCTACTGCGCGAGCCATCTACAACCAAAAATTTGCAAAGACATTTTAGACTATTGTTCATGATAAGTGAGTTACTACCTAATCAAATTATTTATAACTCCCACTCAAATTGACATCCCTCCGGTCATTCGAGCGTGACATGATCCAAATTCACCAACCCAAGTCCGATCATCACGTGAGATGAGGTGGTGTCAATGGTGAACATCAACATGTTGATCATATCTACTATATGACTCATGCTCGACCTTTCGGTCCTCCGTGTTCCGAGGCCATGTCTGTACATGCTAGGCTCGTCAAGTCTAACCCGAGTGTTGTGCATGTGCGAAACTGGCTTGCACCCGTTGTATGCGAACGTAGAGTCTATCACACCCGATCATCACGTGGTGCTTCGAAACGACGAACCTTCGCAACGGCGCACACTCGGGGGGAACACAATTTTATCTTGAATGCTACCGTCGTCCTAAGCAAAATAAGATGCATAAAAGGATTAACATCACATGCAAATCATAAGTGACATGATATGGCCATCAACTCGTGCTTTTGATCTCCATCTCCAAAGCACCGGCATGATCTCCATCGTCACCGGCGCCACACCATGATCTCCATCATCATGATCTCCATCATCGTGTCGCCATCGGGGTTGTCGGCGCCCACCATGCTCTTACTACTATTGCTACCGTTTAGCGATAAAGTAAAGCATTACAAAGCGCTTAATTATTGACACGCAGGTCATACAAAAATTAAAGAAAACCCTATGGCTCCTGCCGGTTGCCGTATGCATCGACATGCAAGTCGATATTAACTATTACAACATGATCATCTCATACATCAAATATATCTCATCATGTCATTGGCCATATCATATCACATACATACCCTGCAAAAACAAGTTAGACGTCCTCTAATTTGTTGTTGCATGTTTTACGTGGCTGCTATGGGTATCTAGCAAGAACGCTTCTTACCTACGCAAAACCACAACGGTGATATTCAAGTTGCTATTTAACCTTCTACAAGGACCGCCTTGTTCTATTCCGATTCAACTAAGATAGGAGAGACAGACACCCGCCAGCCATCTTATGCAACAAAAGTCACATGTCTGTCGATGGAACCGGTCTCATGTACGTGGACATGTAAAGTTGGTCCGGGCCGCTTCATCCCATAATACCGCTGAATCAAGAAAGACTAAGGAGGGCAGCAATTTAAACATCAACGCCCACAAACCCTTTTGTGTTCTACTCGAGAAAGCATCTACGCAAGATCCTAGCTCTGATACCACTGTTGGGGAACGTTGCATGGAAAACAAAAATTTTTCTCTACGTTCACCAAGATCAATCTAGGAGATGCTACTACGAGAGGAGAGTTGGATCTACGTACCCTTGTAGATCGCTAAGCGGAAGCGTTAAGAACGCGGTTGATGGAGTCGTACTCGCCGCGATTCAGATCGCTGAAGATCCAAGCACCGAAGCAACGGTGCCTCCGTGTTCTTCACACGTACGGCTCGGAGACGTCTCCTCCTTCTTGATCCAGCAAGGGGTGGAGGAGAGGTTGATGGAGAACCGGCAGCACGACGGCGTGGTGGTGGTGGTGATGGAGGATTCCAGCAGGGCTTCGCCTAAGCACCGCGGGAGAGGAAGATGTTATGGGAGAGGGAGGGCAGCACCGAGGCACGAACTTGTGTTGGCTGCCCTTCCTCTACCTCTCTATATATAGGGGGAAGGAGGAGAGGGGGGCGCCCTAGGGTTTCCCCTAGGGGGGGCCGGCGGCCAGGGCAGGGGGGGGCGGCGGCCAAGGGCCAGGCCCTAGGGTTTCCCCCCCTAGGCGCCTTGCCCCCCAAGCTAGGGGGGTGCGGCTGCCCTAGGAGGGTCCACCTCCCCTTGCGCATGAGGAGAGGGCCCAGGGGGGGGGGCGCACAGCCCTATGAGGGCTGTTGTGTCCCCCCTTGTGGCCCATTAGGCCCGAAACCACTTCCGGAACCCCCGAAACCCCTTTCGGTCGTCCGCCGATTTCCCGACGCTCCCCGGAACACTTCCGGACTCCGAAACCTTTCATCCTATATATCAATCTTCGTCTCCGGACCATTCCGGAGACCCTCGTCATGTCCGGGATCTCATCCGGGACTCCGAACAACCTTCGGTAACCATGCACAATTCTCACTAACAACCCTAGCGTCACCGAACCTTAAGTGTGTAGACCCTGCGGGTTCGGAAACCATGTAGACATGACCGAGACACTCCCAGGTCAATAACCAATAGCGGGATCTGGATACCCATATTGGTTCCCACATGTTTCTCGATGATCTCATCGGATGAACCACGATGTCAAGGATTCAGGCAATCCCGTATAGAGTTCCCTTTGTCTCGTCGGTATGTTACTTGCCCGAGATTCGATCGTCGGTATCTCTATACCTAGTTCAATCTCGTTACCGGCAAGTCTCTTTACTCGTTACCGTAATACATAATCCCGTGACCAACTACTTAGTCACTTTGAGCTCATTGAGATGACGTATTACCGAGTGGGCCCGGAGATACCTCTCCGTCACACGTAGTGACAAATCCCAGTCTCGATCCATGTCAACTCAACAGACACCCTCGGAGATACCTGTAGAGTACCTTTATAATCACCCAGTTACGTTGTGACGTTTGGCACACACAAAGCACTCCTACGGTGTCAGTGAGTTACATGATCTCATGGTCATAGGAACTTATACTTGACATGCAGAAAACTATAGCGATAACTGACACGATCAAAAGCTATGTTTAACGTTTGGGTCTCGTCCATCACATCATTCTCCTAATGATGTGATCCCGTTATCAAATGACAACTCATGTCTATGACCTGGAAACCGCGGTCATCTTTGATCAACGAGCTAGTCCTGTAGAGGCTCACTAGGGACACAAAGTCTGTCTATTCATCCACACATGTATTTGAGTTTCCAATCAATACAATTATAGCATGGATAATAAACGATTATCATGAACAAGGAAATATAATAATAACTCTTTTATTATTGCCTCTAGGGCATATTTCCAACAGTTTCTACCTTTTTGGTTTTGATTGAGGAGAAGGTGGTTCCTAGAGTATCAAAGATATCCTCAATCTTGTCTATCCTAGAAGAGTCCAAGTCATGGAATTTGACGGTCTCCAAAATTTTGAAAATTTTATGCATGGAGCTATCAAGCATATTCAAATTCCCTTGGATCTTACGATCCAACTCATTCATCTTATTAATTCTTGGCATCTCTAGCTCTATCTTTTCAAGTTTTTTCATAATGTGAGCTAGGGTGATGTCCTCTCGAATGCTAACAACAGGGAGATTCCCAACAAGATTTTCAATAATACTAAGAGACTCCCAAACTGGGGCCTCTAGGAAATTCCCATTGATAGCAGTATCTAGAATAAACCTATTCCAAGAAGTAATTCCAACATAAAAATTTCTAAGTAATATAGTAGTAGGTTGCTTCTTGGTGGCTCTTTTTTGTGAATCATTAATTCTATACCAAGCATCTTTCAAACTTTCCCCACCTCTTTTTTTAAAGGTGAGAACTTCTGCCTCGTCAAAGACAAAAGGACTCGACATAATGACAACTAAAGAATGAGATAACTATTTTTGTGATTTTCAATAAAAGGGTACTAAAGCAAAAACTGAAAGGTAAACTAACAAGACTAAAAAGCAAAGGTAAAAGATAGCGTGCAACTCCCCTATCCTGAAGAGTGGAGTCCCCGACAACGGCGCCAGAAAAACTCCTTGATGGGCCTCTAACCCCTCGTTGGTTACCCCAAGTGGAAGGTGTAAGATGCAGTGTTGTGGAAGTTTTTCCCTTAGCAAAGATGCCAAGGATCGAATCCCAGAGACTCCTAGGTTCAACAAGTAGGTGTCAACTGCTACGGCGCCAGATATTAGCAATCAACGTGGACCAGCACATAGATACAAATAACTTTGCTCCCAACAAGTACAGAGAGGTTGTCAATCCCTCCGGCCTTGTAGTTCACAAAGGATTAAACGCAAATGATAGTAGTCATAGATAGTTTTTGCAATAGTAAGTAATAGCGAAAAGTAAATAGCGGATGTGATCAATGATGGTAATATGGACCGGAGTCTCATGATGTTCACTAGTGATGTCTCTCTCCCAAAAGACGATAAAACAGCTATGTGAGGTAAACGAATTACAGCTGGGCAATTGACAGGACCACGAACGCAAACCAATGTTGATTACATTGCAAGAAAGGTTGAGGTTCAAAGCATGGGCGGTACGCCAAAGTAAGTAGACCGAAATCCATCAATATCTACTACTAATCATCCACCTTGAGATATCTATCCCGAACATCTCGCTGGTATTAAGTTGCGAGTCCCACCCATAGTGTAAACTCAATGCAACAGACAACTGCATTAAAAGAACTTTGCGTAAAGTAAACAATCCTTGCACCCGCGGGCACAAGCACCGTTGTTTTCCCCCTTGTGGCAACAGCACATCCCCTAGACTCATGTTTCTGTCACTCAAGCTAGTCATCGAGGGGCATGAACCCACAATCGAGCATAACGTTCCCTCTTGGAGTCACTACGTATTACTTGGCCAAAGCAATATATAACAACGGAGAACATGCAAGAATTACTTATGAACATAAATATAAAAGAGGTAGATCAAATATATTACTCAAGAACAATCTGAACATAATCTCATAATCCATCGGATCCCAGCAAACTCATCATAGCAACAGCATAAGGATTACATATGTGCCTCGATCATGTAGGGCAGCTCACGAGGACTAATTCGTGAAGCACAAGAACGGGAGGAGAACATCACATAGCTACTGGTCATGGACTCATGGTCTAAGGGAGACTACTCACAAGTCATCCGGGAGGCGTCCATGGTGGTGGAGAAGCTCCCGGTGGTGATCCTCCCCTCCGACAGGGTGCCGGGAAGAGTTCTCCTGGTGCTCCCGATCTTGGAAGCGGCGGCGGCGGTGGAACGGAGATGAGATCGCGAAAAAGAGTTCCCATCCCGAGGGTTTCGAAGGACGCTCTAAATATATGCCAAAGGGGGGCACCAGACGGGGCTCGGGGGGCCCAGGCGCCCCCCCGACGCGGCCCAGGGGGGGGGGCGTGCCGCC
>LR738716.1:68177744-68195910 GCA_902687465.1 Secale cereale
GCCGCCGCCGCCGCCGCCGGTCGCCATGGAGAGGAAGCACGCCGACTACAGCAATCTGGTAAGCACCCCGCCGCCCCCATTCGATTCGATTCGATTCGCCCCCGTTCGGGCCAGTGGACCTGACTGATTTGGCGAGCGGCTGCCGTGCGCGTGCAGGACGAGAGGTACATCATCCAGGGGGAGAGGTACCAGGGCCAGCAGTACGGCCACATCTACTACACCCGCCTCCACCACATGCGCACCCTCCTCCATGCCCTCGTCCCCTCCCGGAAGCCGCACCTCCCCGGTACGGAGCCCCCCTCCTACCATCGATTCATAGGAGAGTTGAGCATGACTTGTCTGGGTAGTTATGGGCATCATTTTTTTTCAGAGTATTATTGCCTGATTTCGGTGTCTGCTGTGAATTTGTGGTACAGTATGGCTTGTTGAGTTAGGGTTTCTCTGCTGAAATCTTGCTCTCTAATCCATGGACAGTTGATTACTGGTGGCTCCACAAGATTTGGCAAGTGCATTTGTGACTTGTGAGTGTCGAATTTTAGGCCCTTGAGCTCTGTTTAGGTTAAGCAGCTCCGGACATTGATTAGCCGAGTAGGGACTCCTGGGTGTGTTCAGGCTAATGTCTAGTAATTTAGTTTGTCTGCTTTCATAAAGTTCCGGAACTGGTAGCTATCAAATGCTTTGGTCAGTGTGCAATTGAAGTTGGGGTGAAAGCCATTTCACTTGGCTGTAGTGCTCTGTGGCATGTGATCTTTTCAATGGAGTTAATATTGCTAAGAGCACCATCATTCTGTAGTTAGAATCTAGGAGTATATTTACAGTCCGCGTCCTTGTTAGCAGGATTGGAAATGGGGATCCAGTTTCCGGGGGTAATACTGATTCGAATCCTCAACATGACTTTTATACCAATAGGTGTTCTCCCTTTCTGATCTGGTGGTGGCCTATAGAGATTGTGCGAGATTCAAGGTCACTGCCCACTAAGAATTCTTACATCTTTGCTTCTAGGTTATGGGACAAAATTGCCAAATGATTTTGGAATCCCCAGATTTACTTCCCCACGGTGAGGTTAGTCCTTGGAACCCACACTTTCTGCAAGCTCAGTTTGCTCTTTTCCTTTAAAGATTAGTACTGATGCATACTGTTGTATTTGTTTATTGTTGAGGCAAAAGAATACCACTTATATCTGTACATGATTGTACCCTCCTATACCTTCTTAATTGTGTGTTTATTTGGTTAGTCAAGAAGCATCTAATTACATTTGTGGGTATGTTGAAAATATGTAAAACCTTCATACTCTGCTTTTCTTTTGCAAACACATCTATGCCTGCACATCTATGCAGGCTATTTACTACTACTACTTTGGTGGCGCAGTTAAGAACTATATTGCCTAATGCATGTTTATGGGTTATCATCAATATTATTGATCATCTTTGGGTTTGGTACATTGCTTTGGCTTTGGATACTCTGTTGATCTTTGCACTTCCTCTCTACCTCTTGAAATGCATCATGGCGTGATATGCACTTCTCACTTATGTGTTTTTCTTTCCGTTCTTTGTTGCTGTTCTGGTCAAACCAATAGTCTTAGTATACATGTTAGAGAGTTAATTTCACACATGGAGAAGGTCTCTCTCTAAGTTTGTTCTTGTATTCAGATGCTATGATTTATTCTATCACCGTTTAGATTTATCTGTGTATGCTAACTTTTTTCCTTAACTTTTATTACAGGGACCTTTGTTGTTTACTGAATGCATACTTTTTGCAGTGTTTGCCTGGAATTCTCATGGTGCATCTTCCTATCTTGGATTCCTTTCCAGTTTATACTACAATCAGTTGGCTTTTAGTATATATGCATGTACCTAGGTTGTAGCAGCGCCAACGCATAGTTGCGAGAAAGCCATTGTCATTAATGTATTGTTTAGTATTATAGACACTGCATAATGGACATGGTTGTCACATTTAGTTCCTTCTCTAAACCCACGTTACATTTCTGATTGCCATGGGTTCCTACTTCCTACACGTACTCCTGAATTTAGACTAGGTGGCCTAAGCAAAATGAATATGGATTCATGTACTATATTGATCTTTTCGTGAATATCTTGTTACTATGATCTGTTGTATTTTTCCATATGTTTCATGGTTATTCAATTGGTGGTCATGTGATTTGTAGGCTTGACACATGCTTATTGTCCATCTTGGATATTCAGGTTTCCTTTTGTTCATGAACTGGCTAGAGTCGTCTACTGCTTACTCCACCTTTCTGCCCTGGTCACTCATATATGCATCTTTGCTACTATAGCTTGCTTTATAAAACCAATGTATGCCATTATCAAGTGATATCATTACTTTTAGTCTATCATGGTATCATGTAACAATGGAATAAAACTATCTATTAAGTCAATCACATAAGCATGGTTTGAATACTTGGCAGATATTGCTTTTAGTCTATCATTACTTTTTTGGAAGATATTGCTTTCATTCGCAGCCATCATAACGATAATTTCCTCTCTTCTACAGGAGCTCTAGGCTGAAGAAGTTCGAAGAAGGGAACACTTCATGTTTGTAGCTAGTTTTATGTTCCTGGGTGTTTACTTTATAGATGTTGCTGGGTGTTCCTAGGTGTTTGTTTACTTCATATATGTTCCTAGATGTTCCTGGGTGTTTGCACTTCCTGTGTTCTAAATTCCTGGATGATGTGAACTATCGCATGATTGTAATATATATAATGTACACATTTTGGACGTCATTTGTATTGTGTGATTGAAATATTGGAAATATTGATCATTTTTTTTCGAGGTGATGATCCCTAATTGCTGATACATCAGAAATGAAACAAATATTATTTGGACCCTAAAAAGGCCACAAATCAAACAATTTAGGAAAAATGAACAAAATCGATAAAAAATCAATTGTGAAAAGGTGAAGGCCGAGAAAATAAAAAGGCCTAGGCCCAAAAATATCGAGGCTGAACCGTTGGGCTTGGCCCATCTACCTGACCAAAATTAATATGAGAAAAAAACACAAATATGCTAATTATTGGGCTCAGCCCATGTAAAACAACGAATTGGACCGGGCTGAATCTTGTGCCACATCAGCTTGCCACGCTGGATGCCTACGTGGCCTGGGGAGGCTGCTAGTGACCAAAACACGACAGTAGGCATATTTTGGTCACAAACGTCTATGACCTTCTCACAGAGAAGGTCGCTATAGTCAGTTTATGACGGCCAGCTTTTGACCTTATGTTTTTGGTCACAAAAAAGTCACAAATGGAAATTTGTGACCATTCAGTGACCAATAGTGGTGGTCACAAGTTGACATATTTCTTGTAGTGGAAGCTCTTGAAGCTTGGTGGGAGCGACTGGAGGATTCTGTCAACGACCGCTTCATCTGGGAGATTCATTCCCAGCTAAGACAAGCGGTTGTGCAATCCTGAAATCTTGAGGATGTGCTCACTGACAGAACTATTCTCCTCCATCTTACAGCTGTAGAATGCGTCGGAGACATCATATATCTCGACTCGGGCATGAGCTTGGAAAACCATTTTCAGCTCTTCGAACATCTCATATGCTCAGTGGTGCTCAAAACGTTTTTGGAGCCCCGACTCTAAGCTGTAAAGCATGCCGCACTGAACCAGGGAGTAATCATCACTACGCGACTGCCAGACGTTCAAAACGTCTTGGGCCGCATCGGGAGCAGGTGCATCACCTAGCGGTGCTTCTAGGACATATAATCTCTTGGCAGCTATGAGGATAATCCTCAGGTTACGGACCCAATCCGTATAGTTGCTACCATCGTCTTTCAGCTTGGTTTTCTCTAGGAACGCATTGAAGTTGAGGAAACTGGAGCGTGGGCCATTTGATCTACAAGAGATATTGTAAAGAATTTAGACTAAGTTCATGATAATTAAGTTCATCTTAATCAAATATTAATGAACTCCCACTCGGAATGACATCTCTCTAGTCATCTAAGTGATACACGATCCGTATCGACTAGCCCGTGTCTGATCATCACGTGAGACGGACCAGTCATCAACGGTGAACATCTTCATGTTGATCGTATCTTCTATACGACTCGTGTTCGACCTTTCGGTCTTCCGTGTTCCGAGGCCATGTCTGTACATGCTAGGCTCGTCAAGTGAACCCTAAGTGTATCGCGTGTGTAAATCTGTCTTACACCCGTTGTATGCGAACGTTAGAACCTATCACACCCGATCATCACGTGGTGCTTCAGAGCAACGAACTTTAGCAACGGTGCACAGTTAGGGGAAACACAATACTCAAAATTTTAGTGAGAGATCATCTTATTTACTACCGTCGTTCTAAGTAAACAAGATGCATAAACATGATAAACATCACATGCAATCAATTAAAGTGACATGATATGGCCAATATCATCTTGCTCCTTGGATCTCCATCTTCGGGGAACCATGATCATCTTGTCACCGGCTCGACACCATGATCTTCGTCATCATGATCTCCATCATCGCGTCTTGAAGAAGTCGTCACGCCAACTATTACTTCTACTACTATAGCTAACGTTTAGCAATGAAGTAAAGTAATTACATGGCGTTATTCAGTGACACGCAGGTCATACAACAATTAAGACAACTCCTATGGCTCCTGCCGGTTGTCAAGTTCATCGACATGCAAGTCATGATTCCCTATTACAAAAACATGATCAATCTCATACATCACATATATATAATTCATCACATCTTCGTTTTGGCCATACCACGTCACATAGCACTTGCTGCAAAAACAAGTTAGACGTCCTCTAATTGTTGTTGCAAGTTTTACGTGGCTTCTATAGGATTTCTAGCAAGAACGTTTCTTACCTACGCCAAAACCACAACGTGATTTGTCATCTTCTATTTACCCTTCATAAGGACCCTTTTCATCGAATCCGATCCGACTAAAGTAGGAGAGACAGACACCCGCCAGCCACCTTATGCATCTAGTGCATGTCTGTCGGTGGAACCAGTCTCACGTAAGCGTACGTGTAAAGTCGGTCCGGGCCGCTTCATCCCACAATACCGCCGAATCAAGATTGACTAGTAAAGGTTAGAAAGTTGAACAAAACCAAACGCCCACAACTGTTTGTGTTCTACTCGTGCAAGATGCTACGCATAAAACCTAGCTCAGATGCCACTGTTGGGTAACGTAGCATAATTCAAAATTTTCTACGCTTTCACCAAGATCCAACTATGGAGACATCTAGCAACGAGCGAGTAAGAGTGCATCTACATACCGTTATGGACATTGCGAGCGGAAGCTTTCGAAGAAGCGTGGATGAAGTAGTCGTACTCTTCGCGTTCTTCGTCACCGATGATCTAGCGCCGAACGGACGGCACCTCCGCGTTCAACACACGTCCGGTGCAGCAACGTCACCTCCTTCTTGATCCAGCAAGGCGGGAGGAGAAGTTGTCAGAGATCCGGCAGCACGACGGCGTGATGACGGATGCAATGGAGATCGCAGCAGGGCTTTGTCGGGCGCCCTGCGTTGGAGTATGGAGGTGTGAAGGGAGGGGGAGAGGCGCCAGGGCAAGGGTGCGGCTGCCCTCTCCCCCCCCACATATATATAGGGGGCCAGGGGGTGCGCCAGGGCCCCTGCAGATCCAATCTGCAGGGGGGCGGCGGCCAGGGGGGTTCCTTGCCCCCCAAGGCTAGTGGGGCGCCTCCTCCCCCCTAGGGTTTCAACCCTAGGCGCATGGGGAGGTGGGCCCCTAGTGGTGCGCCAGCCCATTGGGGCTGGACACTTCCCCTCGCGGCCTAGGGGCCCCACCGGGATGGGTGGCCCCACCCGGTGGACCCCCGGGGCCCCTCCGGTGGTCCCGGGACGCTCCCGGTGACCCCCGGAGATCACCCGATGGCCGAAACCTGACTTCCTATATATCAATCCTTACCTCCGGACCATTCCGGAACTCCTCGTGACGTCCGGGATCTCATCCGGGACTCCGAACAACTTTCGGGTTTCCACGTGCTTGTATCTCTACGACCCTAGCGTTATTGAACCTTAAGTGTGTAGACCCTACGGGTTCGGGAGACACGTAGACATGACCGAGACCACTCTCCGGTCAATAACCAACAGCTGGATCTGGATACCCATGTTGGTTCCCATGTGTTCCTCGGTGATCTTCATCGGATGAACCACCGTGTCAAGGATTCACTTAATCCAGTACGTTATTCCCTTTGTCCATCGGTACGTTACTTGCCCGAGATTCGAGCATCGGTATTCCCGATACTTTGTTCAATCTCGTCATGGCAAGTCTCTTTACTCGATCCGTAATCCATCATCCCGTGACTAACTACTTAGTCACATTGAGCTCATTATGATGATGTCTTACCGAGTGGGCCCAGAGGTACCTCTCCGTCATACGGAGTGACAACATCCCAGTCTCGGTTCGTACCAACTCAACAGACACTTTCGGAGATACCCGATGCGTACCTTTATAGCCACCCAGTTACGTTGTGACGTTTGGCACACCCAAAGTATTCCTACGGCATCCGGGAGTTGTACAACCTCATGGTCTAAGTAATAAATACTTGACACCGAAAAGCTTATGCATTACGAACTATACGATCTCGTGTTATGCTCAAGTTTGGGTCTTGTCCATCACATCATTCTCCTAATGATGTGATCTCGTTATCACTGACATCCTATGTCCATGGTCAGGAAACCGTGACCATCTGTTGATCAACGAACTGGTAACTAGAGGCCTACCAGGGACTCATTGAGGTCTATGTATTCACACATGTATCGCTGTTTCCGTACAATACAATTCAACTATGAATAACAGACAATTATCACGAACAAGGAGATATAATAATAATGCTTTTATTATTGCCTCTAGGGCATATCTCCAATAGTGTTGAGATGGCATCTGTCGGGAAGCCCCTCACCGATGACGACATGGTGTCCTACATCCTTGCGGGACTCGACTTCGACTACACATCCTTCGTCTCCACCATATGTGCCCGAACTGAGTCCATCAAGGTGAGCGAGCTTTATTCGCAGCTCATTAACTTTGAAAGCAGGCTGGCCATGTTTGAGGGCGGCGGCTAGTCCTCTCACTCCTCCGCCAACGCCCTCTCTTGCGGTGGGCGGAGCGGACCCAACCGTGGCGGAGGCCGCGGTGGCAACGGATGTCGATATGGAGGCAGCCGAGGCAACGGGGCGGTGGCCGCGACAATGGAGGAGGAGATCACAACGATCTCCCAGATGTCTTATGTCAAATCTACATCAAACCAAACCACATCGCCATGGAGTGCTACTGTCGTTTCAACGTCTCCTTCAACAAAGAGGAGAGCGCGGCAGCCGTCAACACCAACCATGCCAACTCCCAATCCTCCTATGGAAGTAGATACAAACTGGTATGTGGACTCGGGAGCGACAAATCACATCACCAGCGAGCTTGACAAGCTCACCGTTCGAGAGAAGTACAATGGGCATGATAAAGTCAACATGCCAAACGGAGCAGGTATGAAGATTTCCCATAAAGGTCATGCTTATATTTGTACACCTACTGGCAATCTTCATCTCATAAACATCTTGCATGTACCCAATGCCACAAAAAAAATCTAATATATGCTCATCGATTATCCTGTGACAATCACGTTTTTCTTGAAACTCACCCTCACTCTTTCTTTGTCAAGGACAAGGGAATGAAGTACACCCTCCTCCACGGCAGGTGTAAAAACGGGCTCTATCCCCTATCATCAGCTCCCATAAGCTCGGGCAGGCATGCACTTGGCGCCACCAAGATTTAACCATAACGGTGGCACAATCGTTTAGGTCGTTCGTCTTCAATGATCGTTCAACATGTTCTCAAGCACAATAATATTTATTTTTCTAGCAATGAGCTATCTGAATTCTAGTAGTGTTTCCAATGCTCCTTTAGAGCTAGTTTTTTTTATGTATGTGGGCCTGCCCGAGATTCGATCAATAAGAAAAACTATTATGTGAGTTTCATAGATGATTTCAGTAAGTTCACTTGGATTTACATTCTTAAGCATAGATCAGAAGTGTTCAAAGTGTTTCATGAGTTTCAAGCACTAGTTGTATGTCTTTTTAACCGCAAAATCATCACCATGCAAATGGACTAGGGAGGTGAGTATGGGCGTCGAAACTCCTTTTTCCATGAAGTAGGCATTACACACCATGTGTCATGCCCTCATGCCCATCAACAGAATGGTTCGGCCGAGAGGAAACATCACCACATTGTAGATGTGGGTGTCTCACTTTTGGCTCATGCTTCCATGCCCTTGAAGTTTTGGGATGAAGCATTCCTAGCTGCCACTTATCTCATAAATCACACTCCTAGCAAGGTGATCAATATTGAATTCCTTTAAAAAATTGTTCCATGAAAAACCCAACTATCACGCTCTACGCACTTTTGGTTGCGCATGCTCACCAAATCTTTGCCCCTTCAACTCCCAAAAGCTATAATATCGTTCAAAGCAATGTGTGTTCCTTGGTTATAGCAATCTCCAAAAAGGGTTCAAGTGTCTTGATATACAAGCCGGACGTGTTTATATTTCCCGTGATGTCATCTTTGATGAATCTGTTTTTCCCTTTGCTGCATTAAATCCAAATGCCGGGACTCCACTTCGTTCTGAAGTTCTACTTCTTCCTGAAACCATGTCACCTCAACCTCTTGATCATGGGGGCAAACAAACAGGTGATCCATCGGCTGATCTTCATGGAAATCATGTTGCTAATTTCGGTGGAAATCTTGTTGTATATCATGATTTTATGCAGCAGACAGGTGCGGAACACAATGTAGATTCAAGTGTTGCTGCTGATCCTGACAGCAGTGATCCCGGGTTTGATTCCCCCTTGTCTGACGCGCCAGCCAGTAGTGGTGGCACCGTATCTGCCTCGGATGGAGGCGAGCCATCTGCGACGTCTCAAGCGTGCGGCCGCGGGCCCGCAGGCAGGGGCCAGGAAGCACAATCCGCGCATGATGGAACCAGCGCGAGTCACGCGCCTGCCCCGAGCCGCGAACTGGCGCGGTCTCCTCTGTGCGGTCGGGCTGACCAGCCAGGCGCGTCACAGGCGGGGAGCAGCATCCGCCTCGCTCCTAGTGCTGGCCAACGAGGCGCGCTGCATGACGCCGATAACATCCGCGTTAGATCGGTGCATCTGGATCGGATGCTCCTGCGTCTACATCAGGGATGGATGGATCTTCTGTGGCGGAGGACTCTGTAGTTATTCCTGCACCCACACACAGAACAAGGTCCCAACATGGTATCTTGAAACAAAAAATACGTATGGCTGGTACGGTCAGGTATGATAAGGTAAGGTTTGTTGGTCTTGCTGCTACAGGAGAACCATACGACTTGGTAGAAGCTTTAGAAAATAAAGATTGGAAAATTGCGATGGATGAGGAATATAATGATCTTATGAAAAACAAAACATGGCATTTAGTTCCTCCAGCAAAAGGTAGAAATGTAATTGATTGTAAATGGGTTTATAGAATCAAAAGAAGAGCAAATGGAAAAATAGATAGATACAAAGCTAGACTAGTTGCAAAGGGTTTTAAGCAAAGGTATTGCATAGACTATGAGGATACCTTTAGCCCAGTTGTGAAAGCAGCTACTGTCAGACTTGTTCTCTCTATTGCAATATCAAACAATTGGAGCCTTCATCAATTGGATGTGCAGAATGCGTTCCTTCATGGCGTTCTAGAGGAGGAAGTATATATGAAGCTACCACCTGGGTATGAGGTAAAAGATAAGCACCATTATGTGTGCAGGCTTGATAAAGCTTTATATGGTTTGAAACAAGCACCCAGAGCATGGTACTCTAGGCTGAGTGTGAAACTCCAAAGCCTTGGATTCCAGCCATCCAGAGGTGACACATCACTATTCTTTTACAGAAAAGAAAAAAATCACCATTTTCATGTTAGTATATGTTGATGATATTATTGTTGCAAGTTCATCACAGGATGCAACTAAGGCATTGCTTGAAGATCTAAGGAGAGACTTTGCTCTAAAAGATCTTGGTGATTTGCACTACTTCTTGGGAATAGAAGTAAAGAAGGTTAAAGATGGCATAGTTTTGAGTCAAGAAAAGTATGTGTCACATGTGTTAAAGCGAGCAGGTATGATAAATTGCAAGACCTCAAATATGCCACTCTCAACTTCTGAAAAATTGTCTAAGGTAGAAGGTGAGCCTTTAAGTGTCGAAGAATCTACAAACTACATAAGTGTGGTGGGGGGCTTGCAATATCTAACACTTACAAGACCTGATATATCTTTTCCTATCAATAAAGTATGTCCGTTCTTGCATACCCCTACTCTTGCACATTGGACAGCAGTAAAACGGATCTTGAGATATCTAAGAGGTACCTTGAGTACATGCGAGGTTGGAAAAGGTGGTAGGCGTAAGCGAGGCGGTCGGCCTTCGCCTAGTGCCTAGGCAGCGCCTAAGCGCCCTAGGCGCGGCCTAGGCGGTAATCTAGTTTTTACTTGTAGTGTATATGTGATTATTATAAGGGTGTTGATATTATTTGGAGTATATAAATATGTTAATTACAGGTTACTGCCATTGGAATATAAGTCGTTTGGCATATCAGTGCAATATGTGGCCTGATTTCTTGCTTGGATAGACAATTCCTTGCTTGCCCTGCCTAGACCTTCATTTATGCCCTAGACGAGGCGTTTGGCCATTGCCTAGCACCTAGGCGTGCCAAAGCAACTCCTAGGCACTGCCTTTTCCAAAAGAGTACATGTTTGAAAATCACAAGGTCAACATCAACTTTGGTGAGTGCATTCTCTGATGCTGATTGGGCAGGTTGTCCTGATGATAGAAGATCAACAGGGGGCTTTGCTATTTTTTGGGGACCAAATCTGATATCATGGAGTGCACAGAAACAAGCTAGTGTGTCAAGATCAAGCACAGAAGCTGAGTATAAGGCTTTGGCCAATGCTGCAGAAGAATTGATATGGATTCAAACTTTGCCGAATGAGCTTCGTGTAAATCACTCTCCTGTTGCACGTTTGTGGTGTGACAATATTGGTGCCACTTATCTTTCAGCAAATCCAGTGGTCCATGCAAGAACAAAGCACATTGAGGTGGATTACCATTTTTTGCGTGAAAGGATAGCTAAGAAGTTACTTGACATTCGGTTCATTCCCATAAATGATCAAGTTACAGACGGGTTCACTAAAGCTCTATCTTGGCGAAAATTACAAGAATTCAAGGACAATCTCAACTTGGTGAAGTTATGATTGAGGGGGAGTGTTAGAATACTTGTATACATATATATGGTGAAGTATAAACCGTATATACATTGTTGGACTAGGTGCGGTGTATTTGCTCTGTTGTAATCCTGTTGGTAGGTTGTTGGAGGATCTCTATCTTGTATAGCTAACTTGGAGATCAATCCATAACCTAACCAACACGATCCTTGTAAACCCTAGCCGCATTGTGGCCTATATAAACATGTAACGTGTCCCTGCTAGGCATACGCTTAACGCCTTCTTTCAAACTTGTGTTCATCAACAGACCTGACAACCCAGAGGACCTGTTTGACGGAATTGCATAATCCATTGCCTATGTCCTCCAATTGGGTTTGGTCCAGGTCAGCCACAGTGCCATAGGACGCATAGACGACTGAGCAGGGGGGCTGGCTGTCCAACCATGCCATGCATGGTGCTGTATTGTCGAAGAGGTCAAACCCATATGTCTTATTGGACGGCAAGCGATGGTCGTCTAGGTAGAACGATGGCAGTGTTGGGCCGATGGTCTTCACACGCCACGTTGATGCCAAGTAGCCCGCTTCCTGTTTAGATCATCCATAATAAGGCTCTGTGTGTGTTGAGGATCACGTCCGTCCTCCAGATGTGCTCTGATAAATCTTTATCTGACTTGGGAAAAACGTCAAACAGGTGGGGTGCTGCCATGCCACCTTCGTCGAAGCCATCGGAGATGGTGGTGACGCAAAGGGGCCCGCTGGCGGCGGGGCGGTGGCGAGTAGGAGGCGCCTGGTGACGAGCGTGGGGCGGAGGTGGCCCTGCGCCCCCGGAACGCGAGGAGGAGGACATGGCTGCCGCCGTCGCCGTCGTCGTCAGCTTGGACGATGGACCGTGGGGAATTCGTGGTCTCCATTTCCCACAAGAGTCAGTCTTGCGCGCGTGGGGAAAGTGCAGGTTCAGGTTGGTCAAGTGTTACTTTCCTTTGGACAGCCTGCATACACTTTTCTGCTGTGCCCTTCACAGAGAGCTAAGTACGTATTCTTATCACAGAACTCATCATCACAAGTTTAGTTGTGAAGCCTCCAGGAAGTTTAGTGGACAACCAGGTCCAGCTCTTGCTGATATGATGAACGCTGGCATCCTGCAATAGGCTGGCCGACATCTATCCAATAGGATAAACATAGTGGTTGGACATTACTACTCATGCAAACAAGGAACATGTGTTTTTCGAATGATGACACCAAACATGTTCTTAACGATGCAGCCACAAATGTCCTCCTATGATCGGCTGGGCTGCTGTGGTGGTTGGGGCGGCGGGCTGTGCGAGTTTGGCCTCACCACTCGTCCGGCGGGCTCCGATTAAGCTCGCAGCCCTCCCTATTGAATTCATACTCCAGCCAGTTGCTCTAAAAGTCCAAACTGATGAAGGGAGACGGGTAATATATTTCAACACTCCACCTCACGTCTAGTCTTATTTAATCCTTAGACGTAGGATCAATGTAGCAGCACCCCCAACCGGCTTAGGTGATGCTGGACGACCACTAATGGCTATGTGTTCTAGTGGTGGGTGGCGAGGTGTCAGATTGTGGTGGCTCGTGGGTGCTGCTGGGCTTCGTGGCTTCGTGCCTAGTGGATGTGTGGTGTGTGGGATGTGGTGTTGGGTGGTCGCTAGTAGAAAAAGGACCTAATGTTCAGCTCATTAGTCCCAGTTTGTAAATGAACCGGCACTTATGTGACCATTAGTGCCGGTTTCAAAGGCTCGCCGGGCGGCACTCATTAGTTCGGGTTTGTTTTGAACCTTTAGTACCAGCAGGCCTGTGTCGGGCTGGGGCCCAACGAAAAAGTTTCACACCACAGATCCCACTCTGGGATGTGACCGGCTTCACTGTCTATCACTTTCTTCTCTAGTGAGTTTCCGGACTTATATATCTGAAAAGTCCCACTTTGGACAACCCGTTCTGCCCGGCTACTGAATCATCAGGTCACCTCTTCCTCCAATGCCGCCACCTTCTCCTCCTTTGGCAAGAACTGAGCTCTCAGTCTGCTACGTTACCGACAGAATTTTGACATCTTTGGGGACCGGAACTCGAAAACAAACCACGCTTGACGGTCATCATTGCTATTCTCTAGAATATTTGGAAAAGAAGAAATTCAAATGCTCTTAGGGGGGACCTGCAACCTATCTACCTCATCGCTTGCTCGGCGACGGACGGCATCATGCTTTGGTCTAACCGATGCTCTAATGAGCAGGCTATGAACCTCCTTCGAGATTGGTGTACCATGTTGTTCGACTTATCTGCGAGATTGTAACCCAAATACTTTGTACTCTCAACCTTACCTCCCACTCTCGTTGTATGTAAGTGTACGTTGTTCTATTAATGCAATGGTTCAGGCCGGCGTAAGCTCCCTGAAGCACCGTAAAAAAGACACCATGGTTGCAAGCTAATACCTACTTAAGATTTTGCTTCAATGTTTAAGATCGATAATAGACGTGTGTACGTCAGCCTTAAGACCGACTTTTGGCTATAGTGGAGACGATTTTTAATTCATATGGCCTTTGCATTTAATAGATGTGGAGAGGAGATATGGTTCGAATGGTATAATAAGGCCACAATTCTGGCGAGATGTGGCATCATTATGCAACACTATGGCATGTTTCGTATTGTCAAACTGTTAATAAAATGGTGGCTTCGAAAGGGAAAAGGAGGATTCTGACAACCTCACGAAGTAGACGAGTTCTCTATTATCACCCTTGTTTCACCCGTGCACAGAAAAGACGTTCCAAGTTCAGAATGGACATGGCCCTGAAAAATGGAAGTTTGGAGGACGCAGCGATACGGTGCTCGGGCTCAGCTGCTCCCGGAATTGCTGGCGTTCGTTCCAGTCTCGGGATTCCAAGAAATCAGTCTGACGCGTTTGAACAGAAGCAACGAAAAAAGAGGATACGACGCGTACTTCCTCCATTCCCTTATACAAGGCCACTATGAAAAATACATTTTGCATCTATATAAGGCCACTAACAATAATCGAGACAAAAACTAATGATGTTTTTTCGTAATACCAACTTGTTTAATACTTACATGCAATTAGTCATAATGACATTGTACTATTCCTTTCTCATCCTTCCTTGCATGCATGCGGGCGTATTAATAATCCCACTAAACGAAAAGAAAAGTTAGCATGCAAAACAGTCATTAAATTTTACCTTGTTACCTGTAATTTGAGCTTGTGGCCTTGTATAAGGGAATGGAGGGAGTATATGGTATGGAACAGTGCATGTTTCGTGGGCCCAGGGCATAAGAAGGGACGCCGCGGCGCACGTGGTCTTCCTGGTCCGTCGACAAGAACGTCGCCCTTTTTGGCTGAGCCATGGAACAGATTTTTAGTACATGCCACTCCCCATCTCACCTGAGGAGGCATGTGCTTGCTCCGGCGTGTCGGCGATGGAAGATGTCGTGCTAGAGTCCCTGCTAGATGCCGTCCACCGATGAGTGCACCCTTCCTCGCTGGAGATCTAACGATTTCCGACATTTTTATCAGGACACATCCAAAAGCTGACACTGCATCCACCATCGCCCCTGGCCGTGACTTGTAGGTTTCAACTACGGGAGGAGTTCGTTGACAGCCGGGAACATCCAGATCATGTCCCTCTGGGCTGGTACCGCCGCGTGATGCTAATCCTGTTGCGCTGGCGAACTCAAATGCTGGATCCGGGTGAGGGCAACAAGTTAGTGGCGCAAGCCCGGTGAAGCCGCAGCGCGACATGCGCCGTCGACGGGAGCCTTCTTCGATATGCAGGTCAACCCCCGAGGGCACTCGGTTGGACAAAGAGGTATGCACTGAATTCAATTCCTGTTAACTGTACTTGATGAAATTGCCTCGAAGTTTGCTCTGCTCTGCGATGTGTGTTCTGCTCTCGTATTTATACGTAGAGTACGTTTGCAGCACAAAAATAGAAAATTTGTGTGTGATGTCCGCCGGGCATAACTATGTAGTTCTGCTCGGCCAACACTGATTTCAGTTGGGTTTTTTCGGGAGAATACTTATGGAAATACTCTGGTTGAAAATTCAGGTTATGTTTTGGGAGTGAGCCACCAGACAGAGCGTCGTGTCCTTCTAGGATGAGTTCGTTAGAGCAGTCAATTCACAAGAACGCGATGAGGTAAATCCACATTGTGAACTGATAATCAAATAGCCAGTCTTTTACTTCCAGTTCTCTGTTCGCAACCTCACAACTATGAATTATGTTAATTCTCTTGGATTATCAGAATGATCGCTGACATGTCTGAAGATCAAACATGTAAAGACAGCTATTGCGGAAGGCCTGGTGCAGCACATTGCCACCGGGGATGTGCCTGAAATAGTTGAAGGGGAAAAGGTTTGTGTCCATTGCATCTATTGTGCTAAATATTTTATCCTAGAGTAATTCAGGTTAATTTTAGTTTGATGCTGTTCCGAACAGAAATGCATCTATTCATGGCTATTGTCCCTTAACAAACTTGATGTGCAAGTGCCGGCAGGTTCCAATCAAGCTAATGGTTTTTCTTTTGATACTTTGGGCTTAATTAATTAGGAAGATCGATGCCTCAAAACAGGTGTTCATGTGCAGAAACCAAGAAGCAGAGATGAAGAGGTGTCAAGAAAGAGGAACTCGCACCAGAAAAATTCTGAATCTTGAAGGCTCATTTGATGTAATGAATATTCTGAATTGTTGAAGATGATATGTTAATTTTGGCATTTTATCTGTATTTGGAATAATTATTCATGGTAAAATTTGTGTTTAGAATAATTGTCGAAGATGATATTACATGGGGTTGAGCTTGTATGCTTAGAATAACTAGTCACAGTAAAATCTAGATGTGCGTAGCAGATAGTATGCAAAGTTGATCATATCAGCTTCTAAAATTGATACAGTACAGACCAAGCAATACTCCACATTGGCCTTTTCTGACAGGTGTTTGTTGCTCGGTTTAAAAAAAAGTTCGCCAACAAAATTATTAGTGGGAAGCCTATTCATCCATTGCTGAAAGTCTTACCCGCTAGCGTGCATTAGCAGCGGGCAGCTAGTTGCATGGCAACAATTATTCTACACAAAGCAGTCCGCATATGTCAGCCTGGCACAAGAGGCCGCAGATGAACTCGCGGACGTTGCTAATCCTGCAATTAGCGCTTGCAGACGGTGCCTCGTGGAAATCTTTGAACGAAACGCTGGTTTCTACCACTTTTGGATAGAAAAATCAAGAAATCAGATACAGTTTAGTTCCATGCAGCTCGCTAGTTTACATTCTAACCGCCGGCCCAAAAGCAAGTGCATGATCAACCCTATTTTGATTGAAATAAAGGGCGCAGTTAGGCCAAAAAAATTCAGAAAAATTGCACTGATTCACGCCAACAGTGGTCAAATACAGCCTAATTTACGGATCTCCTATTCAATTTGAGAAGAGAATGATGCTTACCCAGGTGGAATCCATGAATTATCCGTCTCTGATTCGACCCAATCATCTCCACGGTCCAGGGGCAGGACGGGGTGCCCCCCCTACACCGCTTCCTAATCCTAGATGGGGAGAGAGGGTAGATGTGGCGGAGGCGGAAAGACTGCGGCGGAGGCAACACGACGGCGACAGAGGCGGCACGACGGCGACGAAGGGGGCGGCGCGGAAGCGACTCGATCTGATTCAGGTTACAGCGAGTGTCAGTTTTGCGGCCCCACTCGTTAGCACGTAACGGTAAAAATGTGGACTTGGCCCTACGCGGCCCCACTCGTCAAAGTTAACGGTCAAGTCATTTACCCGACGACAACGTCCGCTGTGACTAGTTCTGAGGGTTTCGGGCAAGGGACTATGGAAAAGTGAGCAAAAGTTAAGAGCGCGAAGATGAATGAGTAGGAATAACGAACTAGGGGCACAAAAACAAAATTGGATTTTTACATCTGTGCCCCTGGTTCCTTAGTCATACTCACTCATCCCCACGCTCTTAACATTTGCTTACTTTTCCCCACTCTCTTGTCTGAAACCCTCGGGGATGGTCACAAACGGTGGATGCTGTCGGGTCTGTACTTTGACCATTAACTCTAAAGAGTGGGGCCGCGCTGACTGTGTCGCCCGTTGGACCTGATGAGTGGGGTCGCATCGGATCATGCCGTTGTTCGCCTGTTGGGCCGTGGTTAGACTGTTGGGCCATGCGCGTGCCACAACGACATAATCCTGTTATGCATGCACGACATGTCCAGCTAGCCTGATATGCATGCACTTAGCTCCTACCTGCATGCGCCGCTGCCCGCCGCCACGATGCGCTGACCGGCCTCTTTCTGCACACGAGCCGCCATGGTCGCTGATCGGGCTCTTTCTTCACGCGAGCCGCAACGAACGCAGGGACGGTCGTTACCACTGGTTCGTCTCATCTCGCACGCTTGCCTCCTCGTTGTAGAGCATTGTTTCACACTTTTCGATCCACTTGCACCTATTCAACGTGACAATTAAAACTTGTTGGCAATTAAAGTGGCAGATCGGTCGACGCGGCTCATTTGAACGTAGCAAATCCAAAGCGCGGCCAGTGCCACTCCCCTTCCCTTCCCCTTTCCCTATTTAAACCACCCACCCCGCCACCTATTCTCCACACATCCATTTGCACCGCCCCCTTCTCTTCTTCCCCCAAACCAAGAGCACTCCTCAAAGCGATGCGAGGATGCAGTACAACGGCCCCACCTTCGTCTTGGGGAACGTAGCAGAAATCAAAAAAAATCTACGCATCACCAAGATCAATCTATGGAGTCATCTAGCAACGAGGGGGAGGGGAGTGCATCTACATACCCTTGTAGATCGCGAGCGGAAGCGCTCAAGAGAACGGGGATGATGGAGTCGTACTCGTCGTGATCCAAATCACCGATGATCCTAGCGCCGAACGGACGGCACCTCCGCGTTCAACACACGTATGGAGTGGGGACATCTCTTCCTTCTTGATCCAGCAAGTGGGGG
>LR738716.1:68196040-68264263 GCA_902687465.1 Secale cereale
GCCCCCCCCCCCCCCCCCCCCCCACTATATATAGGGCCCCTAGGGGGGGCACCGGCCCTAGGAGATCCCATCTCCAGGAGGGCGGCGGCCAGGAGGGAAACTCCCCCCCAAGCCAGGTGGCCCCACCTGGTGGACCCCCGGGACCCTTCCGGTGGTCCCGGTACAATACCGGTGACCCCCGAAACTTTCCCGGTGGCCGAAACCTGACTTCCTATATATAAATCTTTACCTCTGGACCATTCCGGAACTCCTCGTGACGTCCGGGATCTCATCCGGTATTCCGAACAACTTTTGGGTTACCGCATACTTATATCTCTACAACCCTAGCGTCACCGAACCTTAAGTGTGTAGACCCTACGGGTTCGGGAGACACGTAGGCATGACCGAGATGACTCTCCGACCAATAACCAACAGCGGGATCTGGATACCCATGTTAGCTCCCACATGCTCCTCGATGATCTCATCGGATGAACCACAATGTCAAGGATTCAATCAATCCCGTATACGATTCCCTTTGTCTTACGGTATAGTACTTGCTCGAGATTCGATCGTCAGTATACCGATACCTTGTTCAATCTCGTCATGGCAAGTCCCTTTACTTGTTCCGTAACACATCATCCCGTGACAAACCCCTTAGTCACATTGAGCTCACTATGATGATGTCTTACCGAGTGGGCCCAGAGATACCTCTCCGTCATACGGAGTGACAAATCCCAGTCTCGGTTCGTGCCAACCCAACAGATGCTTTCGGAGATACCCGTAGTATACCTTTATAGCCACCCAGTTACGTTGTGATGTTTGGCACACCCAAAGTATTCCTACGGTATCTGGGAGTTGCACAACCATATGGTCTAAGGAAAGAATACTTGACATTGGAAAAGCTTTAGCACACGAACTACACGATCTTGTGCTAGGCTTACGATTGGGTCTTATCCATCACGTCATTCTCCTAATGATGTGATCCCGTTATCAATGACATCCAATGTCCATGGTCAGGAAATCGTAACCATCTGTTGATCAACGAGCTAGTAACTAGAGGTTTACTAGGGACACATTGTGGTCTATGTATTCGCACATGTATCACTGTTTCCGGATAATACAATTGAAGCATGAAAAATAGACAATTATCATGATCAAGGAAATATAATAATAACCATTTTATTATTGCCTCTAGGGCATATTTCCAACAGTCTCCCACTTGCACTAGAGTCAATAATCTAGTTACATTGTGATGAATCGAACACCCATAGTGTTCTGGTGTTGATCATGTTTTGCTCGTGGAAGAGGTTTAGTCAACGGATCTGCGACATTCAGATCCGTATGAACTTTACAAATATCTATGTCTCCATCTTGAATATAATTCTGGATGGAGTTGAAACGGCGCTTGATGTGTTTGGTCTTCTTGTGAAACCTGGGCTCCTTGGCAATGGCAATAGCTCCAGTGTTGTCACAGAAGAGAGTCATCGGGCCCGACGCGCCTGGAATAACTCCTAGGTCGGTGATGAACTCCTTCATCCAGACTCCTTCTTGTGTTGTTTCGGAAGCAGCTATGTACTCTGCTTCACATGTAGATGCCGCCACGACGCTTTGCTTGCAACTGCACCAGCTGACTCCTCCTCCATTCAAAATATACACGTATCCGGTTTGTGACATAGAGTCATCCAGATCTATGCGAAGCTAGCATCGACGTAACCCTTTACGACGAGCTCTTCGTCACCTCCATAAACGAGAAACATATCCTTAGTCCTTTTCAGGTACTTCAGGATGTTCTTGACCGCTGTCCAGTGTTCCATACCGGGATCACTTTGGTACCTCCCTACCAAACTTATGACAAGGTTCACATCAGGTCTGGTACACAGCATGGCATACATAATAGAACATATGGTTGAGGCATAGGGTATGACACTCATCTTTTCACTATCTTCTGTCGTGGTCGGGCTTTGAGCCGTGCTCAATCTCATACCTTGCAATACAGGCAAGAACCCTTTATTGGACTGATCCATATTGAACTTCTTCAATATCTTGTCAAGGTATGTGCTTTGTGAAAGACCAATGAGGCGTCTCGATCTATCTCTATAGATCTTGATGCCTAATATGTAAGCAGCTTCTCCAAGGTCGTTCATTGAAAAACTTTTATTCAAGTAGGCCTTTATGCTTTGCAAGAATTCTACATCATTTCCCATCAGCAATATATTATCCACATATAATATGAGAAATGGTACAAAGCTCCCACTCACTTTCTTGTAAATACAGGCTTCTCCCAAGTCTGTATAAAACCAAACGCTTTGATCACCTCATCAAAGCGAATGTTCCAACTCCGGGATGCTTGCACCAGCCCATAGATTCACTACAAGAAATATGTCAACTTATGACCTTTTGTTAGTGACCCTGGAAGAATTGGTCATAGATCTATGACCATTTCAGACCAATTGGTCAAAAGCTGTTCGGGGGCTTCAAACCCTAAACTATAACGACCATTTTGGTCAGAAAGGTCATAATTTCCTTCAACGAAATGGTCATAAAGCAGATAGCACTGGTTCGCTGCCTTATTTCTAGCTGATCATGACCAATATAGATGGTCATAACCTTGTAAATTATGGTGGGTTGCTACGACTAGGCGCCACCTCATCAGTTTTGCCTATGTGTCATGTCCATGTGGCAGTTTTTGCCCTAGGTTGTGAAGCAACCTATATTTCTGTCGTTCCCAAAATTCCCCAAAAAATCTCATAAATTCTTTGGGTCATATCTTCGTCAAATATGTAAAAAACCTTCCTTGCCTAGTTCAAAAATAATTCAAAAATATTCATTTTACTATTCTGTTCAAAAAAACACTTTGTGAAGGAAGTACCACTTTGGCATGTCCAAATGGTATCCATTTTCTACAGTGCTTTCCTATGCCCAAATAACTATCCTCCACCAAATGCTAGCTCAATCCATTCATTATTTTGAGCCCAGTTTCAACATTCGTATTTATGTCCAGTGTGGTACTTTGCAAAGCAAGTACCACCTAGACTCCTCCTTTTGAGCTGAAAATTTGTGAAGACGGTCTTCTTAGTAATTGATCATCCTCAACCAAAACTCAAGCCCATTATCCATGTGCATTTCCCGTACCGCTAATCAAACACTTTGCTGCTAATTCATGTTTGAGCATCGATCGGTCTCCTCGTGAGAATCTTATGTTGTAATTTTCTTCCTAGCACCTACCTAGGGAGTTCCCAACCCACTAGACATGCCTAGGCTGCCCATAACACATGGCAACGCCACAGTCACGCGGTGACCACGCGGCGGGCATGCGAGTTTACACGCTCTAGAGTTGGGGCCCTCGACCATCGCACAAACCTCGATGTATCACCACCAAACCATGTATTTATGATTAAATATGTACTTATGTAACTAGAAATGATTTTTGGAAAAAATAAATAGCAAACTATGAGGCAGCTGCAGTTCAAATTTGACCCGCTTCCACCTGAATCAGCGGAAATTTGTCTTTTTCACCAGAGGTGGATCAAAACTTTTTACACCCAACCATTTTGTCAATTGTGCATTAAATATGACCTAGTATTTTAGAAAATTGATTTGGTCCAATTTTGCAACAAATATTTGGGAGGTCCTTCACAAAAAAACCTCCTTTTGGGCACTCAAAAAATGGAAAACGATTTTTTCGTCCAAAGAAAATGAAAACTTCCTTAGGCAATATTGTTTGCCATTCCAAGATGCACCCTTGTGCACAATATGAGATCATTTGAACAAACTATGACATGAATGTGGCCATAGGATTGATCATTTGGCTTGAAAGCCATGAATCTTCACGCATCCTAGCTCATTTGTGAGAACACATTTTTAAAAAGAATTGTCGTATTACATGTTTATTATTTTTCCTGGTAACTTGGTCACATATAATGACACAATGCGAAGGTTTTCCAATTTTTTGTTTTTTTTTGAATTTTTTATGCCCGTTTCAAAATGCGTTCAAAACGGCGGGAATGACTGTTCATAGCTAGTGGTTGAATCTTGGAATTTTTTTGGTGTTTCTCTGATTAAATAGATATTTAAGTACCTAGAAATGATTTTTGGAAAAAATAAATAGCAAACTACGAGGTAGCTACAGTTCAAATTTGACCCCCTTCCAACTGAATCGGCGGAAATTTGTCTTTTTCACCAGAGGTGGATCAAAACTTTTGACACCCAACCATTTGGTCAATTGTGCATGAAATATGACCTAGTATTTTAGAAAATTGATTTGGTCCAATTTTGCAACAAATATTTGGGAGGTCCTTCACAAAAAAACCTCCTTTTGGGCACTCAAAAAATGGAAAATGATTTTTTTGTCCAAAGAAAATGAAAACTTCCTTAGGCAATATTGTTTGCCATTCCAAGATGCACCCTTGTGCACAATATGAGATCATTTGAACAAACTATGCCATGAATGTGGCCATAGGATTGATCATTTGGCTTGAAAGCCATGAATCTTCACGCATGATAGCTCATTTATGAGAACACTTTTTTAAAAGAATTGTCGTATTACAAGTTTATTATTTTTCCTGGTAAATTGGTCACATATAATGACACAATGCGAAAGTTTTCCAATTTTTTATTTTTTTTGAATTTTTTATGCTCGTTTCAAAATGCGTTCAAAACGGCGGGAATGGCCGTTCATAGATAGTGGTTGAATCTTGGAATTTTTTTGGTGTTTCTCTGATTAAATAGATACTTAAGTACCTAGAAATGATTTTTGGAAAAAATAAATAGCAAACTACGAGGTAGCTACAGTTCAAATTTGACCCGCTTCCTACTGAATCGGCGGAAATTTGTCTTTTTCTCCAGAGGTGGATCAAAACTTTTTACACCCAACCATTTTGTCAATTGTGCATTAAATATGACCTAGTATTTTAGCAAACTGATTTGGTCCAATTTTGCAACAAATATTTGGGAGGTCCTTCACAAAAATACCTCCTTTTGGGCACTCAAAAAATGGAAAATGATTTTTTCGTCCAAAGAAAATGAAAAGTTCCTTAGGCAATATTGTTTGCCATTCCAAGATGCACCCTTGTGCACAATATGAGATCATTTGAACAAACTATGCCATGAATGTGGCCATAGGATTGATCATTTGGCTTGAAAGCCATGAGTCTTCATGCATGATAGCTCATTTCTGAGAACATTTTTTTAAAAGAATTGTCGTATTACAAGTTTATTATTTTTCTTGGTAACTTGGTCACATATAATGACACAATGCGAAGGTTTTCCAATTTTTTGATTTTTTTTGAATTTTTTATGCCCGTTTCAAAATGCGTTCAAAACGGCGGGAATGGCCGTTCATAGCTAGTGGTTGAATCTTGGAATTTTTTTGGTGTTTCTCTGATCTATAATACCTAAATAGTTCATCCCCACTATCCTATTTCTCTTGACATGCAGCCTATCCACCTCAGCAACCTTGCCACCTCAGCATTTTTGCAACATTTTTTGTTTGAGAAAAGATATTTTTACAGCAAATCGTGTGATTCAACTCTGGTAACTGAAGTGGGCCTATTACATCCTCCATTACCAATGAATGGGTGTAAAAACCAACCAACAGAAGCCCATCGGTCCATCCCTCTGTATCTCTCTATAACTGTTCCATCGCCTCTCCTGGTAGCAGACCACACGACGACGTCGACCACAACCCAGTCGCCCACGCACCACCGGACAGTGCCCTGCAACTGACGCTCCGCCATTCACCCAGGTAACAACACCTTCCGCTGCCCCTATCATACATAGATGCACGCCGTCCACACTACCTCTCATCCCCTTCCTCCATGTCCACGACGATCTAGGAGATTAGGACACCACGGCTGGTCAAGATGTTAGATCGGGTCGAGGTAGCCGCTCTCCTGGTGTCTCACGTCCTGGTGGCGGAGGAGCTCACCTCTATGGATACGTCAGCGACTGTTACTGTGGTGGAAGAGGCAACAACGGTTACGGCCGTGAGGAAGGCGGCCGTGGATGCTACAAGTGAGGGACTCCGACGAGGAGGCTACGATCATGAAGGTGGGGTCGGCGGAGTTGGTAATGGTGGCGGCCAAGGTTGCTGCAACTCCGGCGAGGAGGGCGATATGGAATTGATAGCCCCAGCAAGACCTGCTCTAGGACTTCCCCATCACTTTGAATCAGATCCTGTCTTGCCTATTACGTCATGATTTCCTTCCTAATTAGTAGCAACTCATATCGTTCTGACTGATAGAATCTTCAATGTTCCTTGCCCTGCTTATAGGAGATGGAAGATGTCGTGGAAGCTATATATGGATGGATACATGTAAGGAGATTTCGAGTGTTTTATGTTCCAGGTATTTTTGTTTCCGTGTTTGGGAGAAACAACCATGGATGGCGTCCTTTTGTCTAATATATCCATCTATTAGGAAGCGAATCTTGCTCAACAAATGCAGAATAAAAGGATCACAATTATGTCTCCTCCTTCGCCACTTCTGTAGGTATAAGCAAACCTCCACTCTTTCGCATGCTCCCCTCTTGGGACAACTATCTACTGGCTTCCTGATCTTTCCCTCTCTCTGTTCTCTCTTTCTCTCTCAATCAATCATTTATTGACAAATTACTTTAGTGATATGTTCAACTGATACTTTTTCTTTACATTTTATTTTCGCCAAAATGCCACCACATCTCTCGCTGTAGTGGCTTGCCAATTAAAACAGCCAATCCTTTTGACATTTTTCTGTGCAGATGTTTTAATCTATGGGCAAGGTCTTTGGTGAAAATGGCATCTACATAATTTAAGAAAAAAAGAAAATCTAGGTAATTTTTATGATCCGCTATCTACTCAATATGTCTTTTGAACATATGATGCACTCATTGATGAGAAATTCATTAGTTCATATAGCAATTCACAATTTGCAAAAAAAGAAGAGGAGGAATTCGATCAGTTTATGTTCCCAATTTATCTTCTATATTCTCAGTTATTTATCTAGCATCAGATAAGAACAATATCCAGTGTCTCTTCTTGATATTTATGATATATTGCCATCTTTGTAATCTTTATTATTATATATATTGAACGACCAGTCCTCCCACCGTTCATTATTTTGTTGAGGAAAACTTTGTTCTTTACCTTTATTATTGGTACCTATCCTCTGGGCAGATTCTTTTGTAATGGCAATCAACAAGGTCTAGCAATCTTGCTGAAGTATATTATTGTCACATGCATTTCTTTTCATAAGTCTCATGCATGCATCCAAGAAGCGTGTGATTTCAAAAGTTCCTTCCTCGGCACTAAATATGCTGACCTACTCTCTTTTGTATCAGCTGTCCTGTAACTTACACTCAGTGTCTCTTCTAAAAGGTCCACAATCGAAGATTATGCCAGCAGACTTGCCAACACATGTTGTATTTTTTTTGTATGTACATATAGTGTCGGGGAATTAACTTTTTAATTGACTATCTATGTCCTAAGATCTGGACTAATTTCTCTCCACTATACAAAAAAAATTGTGTATTAAATTGATCTGTATGTATGGAATTTGGTTATCCCATTCAGTTTATTCAAATGTTGACATCCTGTTCAAACAGTGCGCAAACTTAGAACATTGATTTTGTTTTTTTTTGCCGAGAGCTCCTCTGATGTTATTTTTAGCTGAATTTTTGTAAAAAGCTTGAACATTTGATGAAGTTTCATGTCCCAAAACTGCAGATTTTTTCGACATTGTTTGATCATGTTTTTCTTTTTTTTTTCCAAACTCGGGTGTACCTACACCCGAGAGTAGAAAAGCTGGTCTTTTTTTTATCTGTATCTATCTTCGTACAATATTCAGATTTGTCTAATCTGATTTCATTGGTCATATCTTCCATTTCAGTGGTATAATTCATCTCCTTCTTATCTCTTATTTGTCCTCTAAGAATAGACATGGTGAGTTTTACAACTTGGTATACTAATTTATCCGCGGCAACGCGCGGGGTGTTATCTAATTAAATAGATACTTAAGTACCTAGAAATGATTTTTGGGAAAAATAAATAGCAAACTACGAGGTAGCTACAGTTCAAATTTGACCCGCTTCCAGCTGAATCGGCGGAAATTTGTCTTTTTCACCAGAGGTGGATCAAAACTTTTGACACCCAACCATTTGGTCAATTGTGCATTAAATATGACCTAGTATTTTATAAATTTGACTTGGTCCAATTTTGCAACTAATATATAGTAGGTCCTTCACAAAAAAAACTCATTTTGGACACTCGGAAAATGAATATTACCCGAAATAAGAGGTCATATTTATGAAATAAGAGGTCCAAGATACACACATGTGCACACTACTGGTTAATTTGTACAAACTATAAGAAGGTAATATGTTGAATGTTACCCGAAATAAGAGGGTAAAAAATATAAGAGAAACAAAAGGAAAAAAACCAAATTACATAGGCTTAATCCTGATTGGTGGAGTCAGTTGTGGCATGGATCGCTGACATGGCGAACATCCGTCCATCCATACATCCATCCATGTGTCCATCCTTCCGTCCATCCATCCCACCACCACAACATGCCCCTCTCCCCTCTCTCTTGCGCGAACCCTAGCATCCAGCCCTCGATCCAGATCCCTCCCGTCCTTGCCGCAGCCACCTCCAACCCTCGATCCAGATCCCTCACGTCGCCCTCCCCAATCCAGACCCCTCGCCGCCGCCCTCCCCAATCCAGACCCCTCGCCGCCGCCCACCCCACCCATCACCACCAGATCCCTCCCATCGCCCTCCCCTCAAGGCCCTGGCCGCCGGCGAGGAGGCGCCCCAAGCCCTCGCGCCGCTCTTCTCCTACCCGGCCCACGCGGGGCCCATCCGCTGCGTGGTGGCCGCGCCGCGCGCGGGGCTCGCGGCCTCCGGCCGCGCCGACGACTCCATCCGCCTCTACGACCTGCACACCGCGGGCGACCTCGGCCCGCTCCTCGACCCCTCCGCCGCCGTCTCCGCGCTCGCCTTCCACTCTATCGGCCCCGTCCCGCGCAACCTCCTCGCCGCCTCCGACGACGGCCTACTCCACCTCTACGATGCCGACCCCGTCGCCGTGCACCCCTCGGGCCGGGTCGCGCTCGCCGTCGGCCGCGCGGGGGGGCTCTCCATGGTCAACCTCCTCCGCATGAAGCATCTGTAGGAGGTTAAACCTCCACCCGCAGGATTTGTGTGCTGAATGCTTTGTGTGAGGTGCCATGGCATGACCAATTTGTTCCTGCATTGTCGTGTTCAGGTCTTCAGGACCCTGCGTGACTCTGGGCAGTATGAGGATTTTGCGAGGGAGTTCGACGCGGCGCTCGAAGAGCTTGCCTCACTCCCGGGTTTCCCCAAGGTGATTCCGATTGACCGTTTCTTGTATGATATGTCCTGACTATGATTATGTGGGTGCTGATGTTCTGCTTTGTGCCGCGCAGGGCCTTGCTGACGTTCGATCGGAGACGCTCTCGGCGGCTACCGAGCTGGTCATAAAGCATTTTCTGAAAGCCGAAACAACGAGCGTGGAGAACATCTGTGCTGTTCTCGAGGTGGACGTGGGGATGGACATCGACGGCATTGGCGCAGGTGGTGGGCGTGATCTGTGCTAAGAAGTATGTGAAGGCGATCCTGAATATGGATCAGTCTGGTTTGACTCGGACCAAGAGCGGCGGTGAAGTCGGAGTTCCCACCACGGGTCATTCGCGGATTCTAGTTAATGAGCTTCTGGAACGGCTAAACTCATCATCGTGTATTTCTCTGGCTGAGAGAGGACTGGGCACACATCTGGATAGCGTGAAGAAGAACAGCTTCAGTGATCCAGGCAGCCCAGTGATCTCTAGGTACATAAGCCCTTAAACACTCTCAAGCTTCTGTGATGTGCCCTTCGGTTTTCATGGTAGCATGCTATGGTTTGAACTCATTAGAAATTTTACGATGCACGGCCATGGTAGCATGCTATGGTTTTTTGTAGATTCTGTTAAAAATAACTTATTCTCATGAAGCTTTTGTAGGAGGTTGAACTTTCAAGATGCACAACAATACATTTCGGAAATGAAAATGATCAAATGGAGTAGTACAACATTCATGCATACTTTGTTTGCACTATTCTCTTGCTTGGACTGCTTGTTTAACATTAAATGATCAAATGGAAATGGAAATGATCTTGGAGTAGTTTAGTGTAAGACTTGGAGTAGTACATGGAACTTTTTGATTTGCTGCTGGTAATTACTAGTATTAGAGTGCCGCTGGTTTATTAGGATGTGACTGAAACCATTGGATGTCCTTCCTGGACATGTTATCCAAAATTGGTACTTGTTCCATTTTTTGTTTCCTTGCTGGACATGTTATGGTTCAAGTGTCGATGATGTCTAGTACTCCCTCCGTCTGAAAATACTTGTCATCAAAATGGACAAAAGAGGATGTATCTAGAACTAAAATACATCTAGATACATCCTCTTTGATTCATTTTGATGACAAGTATTTCCGGACGGTGGGAGTAGTAGTTTGCTAGCTATACACCTGCTGCTGATTGATGCTCTTGTGGCCTCGATACTTAGCTTGGAAGAAAGACTACACACGTAAGCATTCTAATGATCACATACATGTATCTAGTTCTCCTCATAAATATTTGCATGCATGACAAAGCTCCAACACGTACACTCTCATGCTTACTTATATTAGAAGCGTTCTGTAGAAGACAAACTACTATATGCTAGTCTTACATACACTGTGTGTGTGGGGCACTCTCCTTTTATTTTCTAGCATGTTAAATTTAACATTCTAATATATTTTGCTGCTAGTGTCCATTTAGCTATTTTTTTTACTATGTTTCTACCAAGATGGTTCAGTCATTTGTTTGTTTTACTGCAGCGAAGTGCGGCTGGATGATCAAGGCTGCTATTCTGCCTTGATGTGCACACAAAGAGTCCCTGGACCTGACTTGAAGCAAGTGTGGCTGCAAGCCAACAATAATTGAAGACAGGTGCTGCTTGTCTATTTTCTCAGCATAGCTATAGGTTGCCATGTCTTTTCCACTTTCCTTTTCGCTTTCTGTAATGCTAACTTGACAGTTAGCCTATAGTTATGCGAAGAACATCGGCAAGCAGCACCTGTCTTCAGACATACACTGCCATGTCTTGTTCCATTAATCACCTAGTGCTCCTGTTAGTGACATTCATCTAGTATTTTATTTTGCAAAGCATGTAATGGTTTGGAGTACTTGATCATAGCCTGATGGAACCTAGATGTCGTTACTACAGCAGCTAGAAGCAATCCATTTTATTTAAAGCATTCTGGTTAGCATTTGGTCATGGCATCACCTTGATGTTCTGTTTGTTTTAAATCTGGTTGCAAGTTTACTATTTTTCCATAACCATTATCTTAGATTTTTGGCATTGAGCATTGGTGGATCTCAACAGCTATATGATGAATACACATCATGATATATACTTGATGAATCTGCCTGCTACATCTCAACTTGTGTATCTATTTTGGTATCTGTTTTCTTGTATGAGTGGGTATCTCATTTTATCTACTTGGAGAACAAAAAGCATGGTACTAGCTAGCTTAATTTGTGTTATCATTCTTAATAAATGTCATTTTCTTGAATGGTCTGTTCATAATATATTTGCCTCAGTTTTTCTAATTCTTCTCTCATTCATGTAACAGGGTGACAGAGGAAGCCTTGTTGCCGTGTTGTTTGTTCCCAGCCTTGACTATGGTTGTCCAGCGAGTCCGGCATGTCATCATTTTCTTGTAAAGCAGTATTGTATCACACTTGTAAAGCTCGTTACACATGTTGATCTTGTGAAGTACTGTATTACACATGGTCATATGTATTGGCAACGTGATCTGGTTGCTCTTATTTGAAGTAGCATGTGTGCTTTTGTCTGCCAAGTTAAATACTAATTGAAATATGAAGAATATGAGCCTGATAGATGGGACTAACTTACCAGACCTAAACCTGACAACTGGGACCCATCTTACTGGTGGACCCATTTAATAAAAAAAGGAAATTAAAATTATTTAGACGAAAAGGCCAAGGCCCGATAATAAAAAAGGCCTGGCCCAAAAATAAAAAAAGCTATAATGTTGAGAAAAATAAAAGAAGAAAAGTAAAAATTGTCGAGAAAAAGGCCAGGCCCAAAAATAAAAAGGCTATAATGTTGGGCCTGGCCCATGTGTCTGTCCAGAATTAATAGGGAAAAAATATATAAAAGGCCGAATTATTGGGCTCGGCCCATGTAAAACAACGAATTGGACCGGGCTGAATCTTGTGCCACATCAGCTTGCCACGCTGGATGCCTACGTGGCCTGGGGAGGCTGCTAATGACCAAAACACGACAGTAGGCATATTTTCGTCATAAACGTCTATGACCTTCTCACAGAGAAGGTCGCTATAGTCAGTTTATGACAGCCAGCTTTTGACCTTATGTTTTTTGTCACAAAAAGGTCACAAATGGAAATTTGTGACCATTCAGTGACCAATAGTGGTGGTCACAAGTTGACATATTTCTTGTAGTGATTGAGCGCTGGAGCTTGCATACCTTGTTAGCATTCTCAGGATCGACAAAACCTTCCGGCTGCATCATATACAGTTCTTCCTTCAGGAAGCCATTAAGGAATGCTGTTTTGACGTCCATTTGCCCTATCTCATAATCATAGAATGCGGCAATTGCTAATATGATTCGGACGGACTTCAGCATCGCTACGGGAGAGAAAGTCTCGTCGTAGTCAATCCCTTGAACTTGTCGATAACCTTTAGCGACAAGCCGAGCCTTATAGATTGTCACATTACCATCCGCGTCAGTCTTCTTCTTAAAGATCCATTTATTTTCTATGGCGTGTCGATCATCGGGCAAGTCCACCAAAGTCCATACTTTGTTATCATACAAGGATCCTATCTCGGATTTCATGGCTTCAAGCCATTTGTCGGAATCCGGGCCCGCCATCGCTTCTTCATAGTTCGAAGGTTCACCGTTGTCTAACATCATGATTTCCATGACAGGGTTGCCGTACCACTCTGGTGCGGAACGTGTCCTTATGGACCTACGAAGTTCAGTAGTGACTTGATCTGAAGCTTCATGATCATTATCATTAACTTCCTCCCTAGTCGGTGCAGGCACCACAGGAACATCTTCCTGCGCTGCGCCAGTTTCCGGTTCGGAAGGGGTGACAATCACCTCATCAAGTTCCACTTTCCTCCCACTCACTTCTTTCGAGAGAAACTCTTTCTCTAGAAAGGATCCATTCTTGGCAACGAAGACCTTGCCTTCGGATCTCAGGTAGAAGGTGTACCCTATAGTTTCCTTAGGGTATCCTATGAAGACGCATTTTTCTGATTTGGGTTAGAGATTTTCAGGTTAAAATTTCTTGACATAAGCATCGCATCCCCAAACTTTTAGAAACGACAACTTAGGTTTCTTGCCAAACCAAAGTTCATACGATGTCGTCTCAACGGATTTAGATGGTGCCCTATTTAAAGTGAATGCGGCAGTCTCTAAAGCATAACCCCAAAATGATAGCGGTAAGTCGGTAAGAGACATCATGGATCACACCATGTCCAACAGAGTACGATTAAGACATTCGGACACACCATTACGCTGAGGTGTTCCAGGTGGCGTCAATTGTGAAACAATTCCACAGTTCCTTAGGTGCGTGCAAAATTCGTGACTTAATTATTCTCCTCCACGATCCAATCGTAAGAACTTTATTTTTCTGTCACGTTGATTCTCAACCTTACTCTGAAATTCCTTGAACTTTTCAAAGGTCTCAGACTTGTGTTTCATCAAGTAGACATACCCATATCTACTTAAGTCATCTGTGAGGGTGAGAACATAACCATAGCCACCGCGAGCTTCAACACTCATTGGACTGCACACATCGGTATGTATGATTTCCAACAAGTTGGTTGCTCGCTCCATTGTTCCGGAGAACAGAGTCATGGTCATCTTGCCCAGAAGGCATGGTTCGCACGTGTCAAATGATTCATAATCAAGAGACTCCAAAAGTCCATCTGCATGGAGCTTCTTCGTACGTTTGACACCAATATGATTAAGGCGGCAGTGCCACAAGTATGTGGAACTATAATTATCAACCTTACATCTTTTGGAATTCACACTATGAATATGTGTAACATCACGTTCGAGATTCATTAAGAATAAACCATTGACCAGCAGGGCATGACCATAAAACATTTCTCTCATATAAATAGAACAACCATTATTCTAGGATTTAAATGAGTACCCATCTCGCATTAAACGAGATCCAAATACAATGTTCATGCTCAAAGTTGGTACTAAATAACCATTATTGAGGTTTAAAACTAATCCCGAAGGTAGATGCAGAGGTAGAGTGCCGACGGTTATCACATCAACCGTGGAACCATTCTCGACGCGCATCGTCACCTCGTCCTTCGCCCGTCTCTGTTTATTCTGCAGCTCCTGCTTTGAGTTACAAATGTGAGCAACTGCACCGGTATCGAATACCCAGGAGCTACTACGAGTGCTAGTATGGTACACATCAATACAATGTATATCACATATACTTTTGATGTTGCCGGCCTTCTTATCTACTATGTATTTGGGGCAGTTCTGCTTCCAGTGACCCGTTCCCTTGCAATAAAAGCACTCAGTCTCAGGCTTGGGTCCATTTTTTGGCTTCTTCCCGGCAACTGGCTTACCGAGCGCGGCAACTCCTTTGCTGTCTTTCTTGAAGTTCTTCTTACCCTTGCCTTTCTTGAACTTAGTGGTTTTATTCACCATCAACACTTGATGCTCTTTCTTGATTTCCACCTCCGCTGATTTCAGCATTGAATACACCTCGGGAATGGACTTCTCCATCCCTTGCATATTGAAGTTCATCACGAAGCTCTTGTAGCTAGGTGGGAGCGACTGAAGGATTCTGTCAACGACTGCTTCGTCTGGGAGATTAATTCCCAACTGAGACAAGCGATTGTGCAACCCACACAATTTGAGTATGTGCTCGCTGACAGAACTATTCTCCTCCATCTTACAACTGTAGAATGCGTCGGAGAAGTCATATCTCTCGACTTGGGCATGAGTTTGGAAAACCATTTTCAGCTCTTGGAACATCTCGTATGCTCCGTTGTGCTCAAAACACTTTTTGAGCCCCGATTCTAAGCTGTAAAGCATGCCGCACTGAACCAGGGAGTAATCATCACAGCGCGACTGTCAGGCGTTCATAACGTCTTGGTTCGCTGGGGCGGGAGCGTCACCTAGCAGTGCTTCAAGGACATATGTTTTCTTGGCAGCTATGAGGATGATCCTCAAGTTACGGACCCAATCCGTATAGTTGCTACCATCGTCTTTTAGCTTGGTTTTCTCTAGGAACGCGTTGAAGTTGAGGGTAACATGAGTGTGTGCCATTGGATCTACAAGACATATTGTAAAGATTTTAGACTATGTTCATGACAATTAAGTTCATCTAAACAATTTAATGAACTCCCACTCATATAGACATCTCTCTAGTCATCTAAGTGATACATGATCCGAATCGACTAGGCCGTGTCCGATCATCACGTGAGACGGACTACTCATCAACGGTGAACATCTTTATGTTGATCGCATCTTCTATATGACTCATGTTCGACCTTTCGGTCTTCCGTGTTCCGAGGCCATGTCTGTACATGCTAGGCTCGTCAAGTGAACCATAAGTGTAGTGCATGTGTAAATCTGGCTTACACCCGTTGTATGCGAACGTTAGAACCTATCACACCCGATCATCACGTGGTGCTTCGTAACAACGAACCTTAGCAACGGTGCACAGTTAGGGGGAACACAATTCTTGAAATTTTAGTGAGAGATCATCTTATTTACTAACGTTGTTCTAAGAAAATAAGATGTAAAAACATGAAAAACATCACATGCAATCAAATAGTGACATGATATGGCCAATATCATTTTGCTCCTTTTGATCTTCATCTTCGGGGCTCCATGATCATCATCATCACCGGCATGACACCATGATCTCCATCATCATGATCTCCATCATCGTGTCTTCATGAAGTTGTCTCGCCAAACATTACTTCTACTACTATGGCTAACAGTTAGCGATAAAGTAAAGTAATTACATGGCGTTTTTCATTGACACGCAGGTCATACAATAAAATAAGACAACTCCTATGGCTCCTGCCGGTTGTCATACTCATCGACATGCAAGTCGTGATTCCTATTACAAGAACATGATCAATCTCATACATCACATATATCATTCATCACATCCTTTTGGCCATATCACATCACACGGCACATGCTGCAAGAACAAGTTAGACGTCCTCTAATTGTTGTTGCAAGTTTTTTTTACGTGGCTGCTATAGGTTTCTAGCAAGAACGTTTCTTACCTACGCCAAAACCACAACGTGATATGCCAATTTCTATTTACCCTTCATAAGGACCCTTTTCATCGAATCTGATCCGACTAAAGTGGGAGAGACAGACACCCGCTAGCCACCTTATGCAACTAGTGCATGTCAGTCGGTGGAACATGTCTCACGTAAGCGTACGTGTAAGGTCGGTCCAGGCCGCTTCATCCCACGATGCCGCCGAATCAAGATAAGACTAGTAGCGGCAAGCAAATTGACATGATCTACGCCCACAACTACTTTGTGTTCTACTCGTGCAAGATACTACGCATAGACCTAGCTCATGATGCCACTGTTGGGGAATGTAGCAGAAATCAAAAAAATTATACGCATCACCAAGATCAATCTATGGAGTCATCTAGCAATGAGGGAGAGGGGAGTGCATCTACATACCCTTGTAGATCGCGAGCGGAAGCGTTCAAGAGAACGGGGATGATGGAGTCGTACTCCTCGTGATCCAAATCACCGATGATCCTAGCGCCGAACTGACGGCACATCCGCGTTCAACACACGTACGGAGCGGGGACGTCTCCTCCTTCTTGATCCAGCAAGGGGGTGGAGAGGTTGATGGAGATCCAGAAGCACGACGGCTTGGTGGTGGAAGCAGCGGGATTCCAGCAGGGCTTCGCCAAGCGCAACTGGAGGAGGAAGTGGTGTCACGGGAGGGAGAGGGAGGCGTCAGGGCTTAGGGTGCGGCTGACCTCCCTCCCCCCACTATATATAGGGCCCCTAGGGGGGGCGCCGGCCCTAGGAGATCCCATCTCCAGGGGGGCGGCGGCCAGGGGGCGAAACTTGCCCCCCAAGCCAGGTGGAGGCGCCCCCACCCCTAGGGTTTCCAACCTTAGGCACAGGGGGAGGCCCAAGGGGGGCGCACCAGCCCAGCAGGGGCTGGTTCCCCTCCCACTTCAGCCCATGGGGACCTCCGGGATAGGTGGCCCCACCCGGTGGACCCCCGGGACACTTCCGGTGGTCCCGGTAAAAAACCGGTGACCCCCGAAACTTTCCCGGTGGTTGAAACCTGACTTCCTATATATAAATCTTTACCTCCGGACTATTCCGGAACTCCTCGTGACGTCCGGGATCTCATTCGGTATTCCGAACAACTTTCGGGTTACCGCATACTTATATCTCTACAACCCTAGTGTCACCAAACCTTAAGTGTGTAGACCCTACGGGTTCGGGAGATACGTAGACATGACCGAGACGACTCTCAGGCCAATAACCAACAGCGGGATCTGGATACCCATGTTAGCTCCCACATGCTCCTCGATGATCTCATCGGATGAACCACGATGTCAAGGATTCAATCAATCCCGTATACGATTCCCTTTGTCTTACGGTATAGTACTTGCCCGAGATTCGATCGTCGGTATACTGATACCTTGTTCAATGTCGTCATGGCAAGTCTCTTTACTCGTTCCGTAACACATCATCCCGTGACAAACCCTTAGTCACATTGATATCATTATGATGATGTCTTACCGAGTGGGCCCAGAGATACCTCTCCGTCATACGGAGTGACAAATCCTAGTCTCGGTTCGTGCCAACCCAACAGATGATTTTGGAGATACCCGTAGTAACCTTTATAGCCACCTAGTTACGTTGTGACGTTTGGCACACCTTTAGTATTCCTACGGTATCCGGGAGTTGCACAACCTCATGGTCTCAGAAAAGGATACTTGACATTGGAAAAGCTTTAGCATACGAACTACACGATGTTGTGCTAGGCTTAGGATTGGGTCTTGTCCATCACATCATTCTTCTAATGATGTGATCCCGTTATCAATGACATCCAATGTCAATGGTCAGGAAATCGTAACCATCTGTTGATCAACAAGCTAGTAACTAGATGTTTACTAGGGACACGTTGTGGTCTATTTATTCACACATGTATCACTGCTTCCGGATAATACAATTGAAGCATGAACAATAGACAATTATCATGAACAAGGAAATATAATAATAACCATTTTATTATTGCCTCTAGGGCATATTTCCAACACTTCGAGCTCCCACCGACCGTTCCGGAGAGGCGGTATCCGGCCGGCGTCGCCGTGGAGAGGACACTCCGCGTGTGGGCCTTCTCACGCTGGAGGGGTGCAAGGGAGTTTGCCCAGTGGTTCCTCGGTGCGGGCTTCGCCCGCCTCCCGGCGAGCTCGCCCGTGATGTTCCGACTAGAAGAAGTCAGTCCAAACTCCAGCACTCCACCGATAGGGCTCATCGTCAGCTTCTCCAACAGATTTGATGCGCACTACCTCCTCGGCAAGGTGTTTTCGTGTGGATGCGAATCCAGGGCATTCACAACCCACAACATCTTCACAAACTTTAACTGCATCTTGCCCACCCGTGACAGTATGCACAACCTCCCCTACTACCTCGGCGAGGATGGCATGGAGGAGGAGCACTGAAGAGAAGGCGCAGTAAAGATGTTGGTGAAGTCCCGGTCGGTCTCGTTAAGCTTGTCTTTCCCGTTAGGTCTTTTTATACATATTTATGTTATGTCGTTGGTTGTACCGTGAACTCTTTTATGCACCAATAAAGACTAAAAGCATGCAACAAAAACAAGTAGACACTGAGCTTGTGGTACTTCTGTGCAAAAGATAATGATCATAAATTAGCAATAGATAACTGAACCTACAAGAAGAGCTGCGAGAAACGTAAGATGACACCATAGTCGAGCAGAATGTATAACTAGATCTACAAGAGAAGTAATGCTTACACATGTGCAGCTTGAATTACCTTAGTTGTTCTCTTTGATTTTTTCTTGTCGCTTCATGGAAGAGTTCTAAAACACATTCCCAAATACATAATACATCGATTTATTTCACAGGTTTGCACGGTCTACTTTTTGCAGTGTGATCGCGGGAATATTCAATTTTCACTATTATAATCTTAAAATTTAAACCTTGTGGGACAAAACTCTATTACTCCCTCTGTTCCGTAATGTAGTGCGTACAGATTTTTTTTTAAAGCCAAACTTTGCAAACTTTGACTAAGTTTATTGAGAAAACTGTTAATACCTGCAATATCAATTATATAAAATATGAAACTACATCTTATGATGAATCTAATGATATAGGTTTTCCATTCTAGATGTAAATATTTTTCTCTATAAATTTGGTCAAAATTTATGAGTTTTGATTTTTCAGAAAATATATATGCACTACATTATGGAGGGAGTACGATGCATCCATTGTAAACAAACATATTCGATGAAATTTTATCAACATAATTTGGAGGGAGTATCAAGAATGTGTTTTTGTGTCGGCAAGAGTGTGATATTAACCCTGAAAAGTTTATTATTCTGAGGAGCACCAATTAAATTGCTGCAATGTCGAAGAGTTTCGGAGTTCTCTTACATAAATATGATAAAAAAAAATTGGAGCAGACTCCAACATGCATGCATGCAGTTGACATTTTGATTTTGTTTGGTTCAAAAGTGTAAGTTGCGTGCATGACATCCCTTGCCTAGAAGGCATGATTGTTCGTACTTACTTCCTTACTTGATTTTAAGTGATGGCCTCCTCTTAGTATTTCTCACGTCCACACAAACGCGACTTGGGATCCTACGTTGTGAGGCCTAGGTCCTTCTGAGCATAGGTCCACACACTATCCTCCGTCTTCTGTGTGCTATCCTCTGCAATCAAGCTGTTGCACTATCATGGACTATTTACTTCAGAAACCAGGTCATGCTTGAGCTTTGCCTACAGACTTTGTACTTGGAGTGGTGACAGGGGCACCACTAGAGTAGATAGCAGCTGGTAACGCAGGTGATGTGTTTCTGTATCCCTCCCATTCCTATCGTCTTGCACCAGTGCAACACATTATAATAGTTATTTCTCTATTTTCCTCACGAGTCTGATACATGATATGTAGGAGACTATGAGATCTCCAAATTTCAGAGGCAACGTCTCTTTTATAGGAAAAATCATGCTTTGACCAGGAAAATGTTGGTGGGGTGCATTAGCTATCCAGTACCTCCGGATTGAAATAAGTACTATCGAAGGGTACCTTGGTACCAAGATGGTTGAACAAAATGGTCTGTGAATTTAATAAGAGATTTTTTACTGTGCATCATACTACCATATTTAAGGGGTAGTATTAAGTTGGTCCAACGGTTAATGTAGTTCAGCTCAAAATCTGGCTAGAGGACAGGTTGGTAATTTTCTATTAGGCTGCCCGACGACCTCACCTCCTCCTTTTGCATGGTCGTCAATTGATCTTCACGAGCCCGCAGTGCGCTGCCATATGCATGGAGCGCCACTGCATGCGCTCGGCTCTCGGTCTGCCTTGCGCTAAGCATGTTTGTGGAGTTCGACGTCTACTCAGATTCGATGCATACAGAGATAGAAGGAGATCATTGACATGGCTTGTATTCTTGGACAGACAGACCTCTGTAGTTTGGTGCGGGAGATGGGTCGAGCTAATGGACGGAACGCTGCTCACACATCAGTGTTGCGCTTGACTGATGGAAGTCGCGGCTCGCTGTCTTCATCGACCTGACCTAACAATTGCTCGACGCAGCATTGGCCGCCACCATGGTCGCCTTCCCGTGATTTTTTTAGATTACCGAACAGGCCCTCGGTAGCCCTCCGTGCCCAAAAATCCGCATCTCCTGCGCTGGAAATCGAGCGCCAGCTTCTCTCGAGGGATCCTGGAGTGAGCGACCCGTTCGGCGTGACGGCTTCTCGCTCGCGCGAGGGAGCGAGCCGGAGCCCATAAAATTCCCCCCATGTGCCCCGTCTGAAGCAGGCTGTCAATGCAAAACACTGTGAAAATATGGACTGGGCCATAGTCCTGGTCGGGTGTAGCTAGTCGGGGGATGGCAGCGACTGGGAAACGAGCGACGCTCGATCGAACCGGTATCAGAGATTTCATTTCGCGGTGGCACCCTCGTTGTAATATTGCACAACTCCCACTTCTCAGTTTTGGTGGAGCTCCGGATTTCCAACTCCACAACTCCAGCAAATTTGCACGTAGCAAATCGCCAGCTTCTCTCCCGTAACTCCTGGGGTTGGAGCGTTCGGGTGGACTCCTCGCCTGGAGTTGAGAAGTTGAGAAGCTGGAGGGCTACCGAACACACCCTAAGATGGTGGTTTTGAAGGGAGAAGGTCGGAGGATTCTAATTTCTAAGAAACATATGAAGTGGCCTTTTTTCTTGATTATCACCATTGCTTCCTATGAAGCCGCGAAATATGTCCAGGTCTAGAAACAACACCGCCCTCGAAAATGGGAATTTGGAACAGTGCTAAGAAAAATCTAACAGAAGAAAATATCTGTAGAAAATAAATGAACCTTACTAACAATTAAGCTTTAAACATGCCCAGAAAATTAATTGGATAATTATTTAAATCTTTCTTTGCAAAAGGTGATGATAGTAAAGAGAGCGTTGAGCATGCTACTAACGCTGCAATAAACATAAAATCCGCATCACTACCACTATAGGGGTGAATTTTTGCAAATAACTACCAGGGTGCACTTGTTACCGTTTGGACCAAAACTGATCGCGATTATGACAAGGACGGACCGCCCATCAGGGCTGATGTGGCAGAAATGTCAACTCCGTTAGTTTGACTGTTAACTTGGCCGTTATGCCAGATGGGCCCATATATCAGTCTATAAATGAATATCAATAAAATTCCCATATTAAAAATAGGTCTTTGGTATGTCCAAAGATGACCCACACACTATCTGTAAAGTGTTACTATTGGCACTTGGGATCCTACGTTGTGAGGCATAGGTCCTTGCGGGCATAGGTCCACACACTATCTTCAATCTTCTGTGTGCTATCCTCTGCAATCAAGCTGTTGCACTATTCTGGACTATTTACTTCAGAAACCAGGTCATGCATAAGCTTTTCCTACAGGCTTAGTACTTGGAGTGGCGACTTGGGCACCACTAAAGTAGATAGCAGCAGGTGATGCAGGTGATGTGTTTCCGTATGCCACCCATTTCTATCATCTTGCACCAGTGCAACACATTCTAATAGTTATTTCTCTATTTTCCTGATGAGTCTGATGTCTTCTATAGAACAGATCATGCTTAGATAAGGGAAAGGTTCATCGGGTGCATGGCAATAGCTATTCATCACCTCAAAAATGAAATCAGTACTAGAGACGAGAACCTTGGCACCAAGATGCATCAAGAAAATGGTTTTTTCATTTAGTAAAAGCAGAGAAGAGATATGTTCAGAATGATATGATACATGATGCTAAAGAGTGGTTACTGCTCAATTACTAGTGCTTGCAAAATTCTTGGAAGACGGCATCTCATTGTGCAACACTATGGCTTGTATCATGGTGGCGAGTAATTAATAAGATGGTGGCTTCGAAGGGAAAATAAGGATTCTAACAACCTCATGAAATGGTTTGTGTGACAATTACTTATTACGAGGCGTGCTTTGTATACAAATATTTTTCGATGAGACTTCATCAACGTATTTAATTGCATTGCCATCAGTTCTCATGCACAACAAAAAAACTTGTTTAATATCAGAGTGTGAGAAATTGATTCTTCAATCTGTAAGTTTCTAAGGAGCACTAACTAAATTATAGTTAATCCAGCTTGACTAAATTGTTCAATTTTTAATGTCTGAGTATGAGAAATTGATTTCCCCAAACGTAGGTACCGTATTCGCTAAAGGATGGTGGAAAATTGCTAAACCAAGCATGTTCTAAATACATTTTGTTTCCTATGAGTGTGGGAGTCGTGGATATCCTCGAGCACCAAGAGTAGATAGCCGACGCCTTCCTCCCCATACTCCCTGGCTCACTCGCGCCCTTGAGCCACGTTTCTCGATGACGAACATCAACAACACATATGCTGAAATAATAGGGAGGGGGCTCGTTGGAGGCTGTCCAGATGAGGTATTCGCACACGAGATGGAGAGACCACGAGCGACTGGATGCATGGAGGAGAAGGTGAGCACCGAACTCATATCCTTAAGGTAACCGGGTGCTAACATCCCAAGCGCATTTCTGAAGTCCATAGGTTATAGCGGTCAGTGGCCACTATAAGGACACTCAATTTACCATGAGCTACCAACATGTTGTAGAGTTGCAGGAGGAGTGTTGTGTACAGGGCTGGCCCATAGGTCGGGTAAAAGGGGCGACCGCCCCGGGTCCCAAGAGAGGAGGGCTCCAATATACTAGTAAATATCATACAATTATAAATTACATCAAAATATTATTACATGCATAAAATAGAGCCTCAATTTGCAGGAGCAGAAGTTAACATCACATACAAATAGTTTATACCACGCGGAGGTAAACCAACTCCGCTGGTGAAGTTGAGTTTAGATACACTAGTGTCTCTTTTGTATGGATATCTTATAGTATCATAATGAAATACATGATAATTAGATTTCAATGTTTAAACCAATCCACGATTTTTCACTTGAGAAATGGGTAGAATATCTCATTTGCACCAAATCAAACTAAGTGAATGTAGATAAGTATGCCAGATAATCGAATCATACACAAAAGTACAATCAGAACATATTTTGTTCTTTGCTATTCTATTACCAAGCCCACCTTACATGTCACATTTAATATGCCCTAGAAGGTTCTAGGGATATATTTGTCTAATATACAGTAGAAACCGCTAGTAAAATATATATAATTTAAAAATATCTACCACGACACTCAATTATATTAAAATATATATGGAAACACGCATAGATATGACAATATATGTATATACACAATTTTATGCAATATTAGAAAATTGGTTCGAATGATTTTTTTACAAGAAAAATAAGTGTTGATACATTATAGAATATAAAATTTGTAGAATCAAAAAATTTCAATGATTTACGTTACAAATTTATAACAACCAATAGTATAAGTATTATTTGAAAATATAGTTATATGGCTAAGTAATAAAAAAAACAATATTAATTAAAATTCTTAAATAGTACACTTAGTTTAAAATAAGTACAAATGTTTGGTATAAGATATAATTGTTTTATATCGCTACATGCCTAAAAAAATATTGCACCAGCTCTACGTGTGTAGCAAAGGTGGCAACCGGCAATGGCGGCCATTGCCGGTTCAGAAGTGCGTAGGGAAACAAGTAGCCGGGCTGTGAGGTGATGAGGAAGATGATGGACCAGCATCCAGTGAACAACAACATTATTGTGAGGGGATGTGTTTCCGCATGACTACCATTTATACGATCTGCTAGCGCCAGTCGAACTTGGTTCTATGTATGTTAGCGACAACGGTACTATAATAAGTACCTTCCAAACATCAGAGGTAGTATGGGTTTTATAAGGACAAATGTTCCATAGATGAAAAGGTAGATATGCAAATTAGTTACCCATTATCTATATATTAAAATTAGTACTTCACTAAGATATTTCGGTTACATAGTTTACGCTTTATTTTAAAGCCGACAAAAGATATGTTGAGAATGATATGGTACGGTGAGAGAACAATTGATTGGACTTTATTGCAATGTTATGTGGAGACCTACCAGGCATGTTGCCACATGCGAGGCCTAACACCACCGTAGCTTTGTCATTTGTGTTCGGATGTGATTCTTCTTGTTAATTCGCTCATTTGGGTGGTCCTTCACATGAAAAATTCTAATGAATTATCAGCGAGACATGAAAAAAACAGATTCCATAACTGAATGTTACTTTTGTTGGGGTTAGGTGAGAACAATTTAGAGATTTTCTTTATGAAATTTATGAGTAAGTATAATGCCATTTGCAAAAGTGAATTATGTGCATGCGAAATGTGTGTATTTATTCGATTTTGGATTTTGGATTTTACGCAGGGATTAGGGGGATAATCAGTAGAGCACCTATCCTTGGACCTTATGTTGGTGGGCAAGCACAGTGCAGTTTCGATTTATCAATGTAGTTGGACATATCGTTGAACCTGTTTTGACCTCAAATTATAGCAATTTAGGGTCAGAGCAGGTGTTGGTTGTATCGTACTGGATGATCCATCATTCAATCATTAAATGTGGGGCATTCGTGGGGCGCTTGCACTGTTCAATACTATGCCCGTGAAATGGAATACACTCAGATATACAACTGCATGCACTGATCCCATAGTAGGCGGTAGGTTCAGATAATGAGAGCATGTAGTAGTATGAACCACATAGAATTTTTCAGCATGAAGAGAGTAATTAACATGCAAAAGCTTTGAGTAACAAAAATATATATGCACCACACACACATGTGTATTAGCCAGAACCACTTCAGCACCACCAAGGTTTTGGTTATCGAATGAGGCAATTTTACCGAGGGGGACGGATAAACGTGGTTACCACGGTTACCTGAAAATACCGAGAAATACCGAGAATATTTTGAATGAATTTTATAGTTGAAGTTTGAATTCAAATAAATGAATGAACAAACATTCCAACCAGAGACCTGTCAAAACAGGAACTAGGTTGCCACGAACATGTTAGAATCAACTCTCATGGCATTAATTAGATCCTACGCACTTTACTTCAAATGGAGCGTTTAAATTAAAAAATTTAAAAAAATGGTATTTTTTGCTCGGTATGAGGATTTATCGAGGGGCAAGGAAATATGCGGTAACCATGGGAAATCTTGAAATTTCGACCGGTAATCAAAACCTTGAGCACCACACACATTGTGGCTCTGGAGTCCCGACTGGGCCGACCATCCACTTGTCCTGTTGTTCCTCCCATGTCGCTGACAGAAGTGTGGCCTAGTAGCAGCAGCTAGCTTCCCTCTGGATGACTCCCAAGCCCAATTACCATAATGATGTTGTGCCATATTTTTATCCTTGGCAATTGTATGATTGTGTACTAAAGTACCATTGTTTTTGTTATTTCCTTAAGTGATTTGCGGTATTGTCACTATGATGAAAAAAAGTTACTGCTAGCTGATCCTTTTATATTGAGCATCGAAGATAGAATCATGCATCCCCTATTGGCATGTCATATGTGTGGTAAGAAAAATGGTTACTGTGGTGGACCACCCTGTTTAAAATTCCTTAATCCGAAGCAAAGGTGCTTATTGGAAGAAGGATGTATCTGGATGTATCTTGAACAGGGTACGGGTTATTGTGCCCTTTAAATAAATTGTGTGTGCATAATAAGTCCCAACACACAGTGATCCATTTCAATGGTCAGCACCCACTACATTAAATTGATCCACCTCACAAAAGCAGAGTATTGGTAGGGATACTTCTTTCTCAATTCCGGGGCGAGACGAAAGAAATGAGTGAACAAGTTTCATGGTAGTTGTTTGTTTACATATTATGAGCTAATGTTTTCACCCAAGTAGTTTAAGCATGTCAGCGTCATTTTGTGATACTAAAGGGAAAAAATCAAAATGCTGAAAAGTTCGTCGCAAATGATCATACCTTGATTAAAGCACAAGATATTTGGCAAATGTATTCACAGACGGTTATAGAAGTTCTTAAGGGAAAGATAGAACCATTGAACATATAAATGACGCTAACCTCCCCGGCTTCCTGAGGCATCACGAGCGATTGGCCAGTTTTTTACCGCACGGTCCTCTGATTGATGTACCGTCTAGTTCATTGGCATCGTTGTGTCCATTGGATCACCTTACTTGCCTTCTTACGTTTGTGCTAGATAAGGAGGTGGATGACTTGTGGGTCGTGCAGGTCATGCAATCAGTGTTAGTACTAATCTTGATGCATGTAGTTAGTTGATGAGTGAATCAACTAGTCTAGTGAGTGCGCTGGAAGCGGTCAAGCTGGTGGTGGCTGAGTGCAACAGCTGGCATGTGTGATGTGCGTGCGTGCGTGCTGTGTGCGGAGGCGTTGCGCTGCCGGTGCTACAAAGGCGGCTGGATTAGTGAGTTTGTTAGCTAGACTAGTGCGTGCGTGTGTGGAGTTAGTAGCCGGTGTGGTGGCCGGGTGGTGTGTGTACATCTGGGTATAAAACCCCCGTTGTGTACTGATGTGGTCAGGATAGCTCTCGTCATCCTCTTCTTCTTCATTCTCTTCCATGATGATCCCTCTTTTTTCGTGTTTGGTCCAACAGTTATAGTCGTACATTAAACCGGACTCAAACAGGTGGACAGGAATGATTCTTGAGTTAGAGTAATTTCGATCATTCTTACAGTCAGCACATGGACAACACAGAACACCATCCGCCCGCTTGTTTGCCTCAGCCGCAAGCAGAAAAGTATGCACACCCTTAATGAATTGGGGAGAGCATCGGTCATCATACATCCATTGCCGTCTTATCTTCATTACACGACACCGAAAAGACCAAATTAATACAAGTTCATACATAAAGTTCATACACACTTATTCTTATAAAACAACATACAAACTCTCTAGCTAAAGCATTTAAATGCAACAACAAATACGATGAAGATCGCAATTAAGGTAACAATTGATCCAACTACATAATGATACCAAGCCTCACTATCAAAGACATATTTTCTAATATTTCTAATCTTCAAGCGCATTAATTGCATCGACCTTCAAGCGCATTGCATCCATCTTGATCTTGTGATCATCGACGACATCGGCAACATGCAACTCCAATTCCATCTTCTCCTCCTCAATTCTTTTCACTTTTTTCTTCAAGTAATTGTTTTCTTTTTCAACTAAATTTAACCTCTCGACAAGAGGGTCGGTTAGAATTTTCAGTTCACATACCTCCTAGATAAAAAATATCTATGTCAACTTGATGGGCATAATTTATCATAAACACGAAATGCAATAAATACTTATAAAAGATAATATACCACATCCAAATCATAAACCGGATGAGGGCCGACGGGGGCGGATATCAAAACCATACCACTATGTATAACAAACAACGTATGGGTAAGAAAATTATACAAATAACTATCTAAATCACACAAACATGATTTTTTTTATATAAAAGGGATAAGAACAAGAGGCTCACCAAGGTGGTGCCAGCGACAGGACGGTGCGGGCGATCGACGGTGGTTAGGTCGGGGACGGGAAGTGTCGTGGAATTAACACGGCAGATGTCACTAAGTAAATCACACCTACACATGCAAACTAAGAAATTAATTTGAGCTCAAATTGCATATAAATAAAATAAACTACCACATAAATACTCTCGAACTAAAACCCACAAATCACTATACTTATAGAGCATTGCAAGAGGTAATCTAGCAATGAGAGATGAAAGGACAAAGTTGCTAACCTTTGTGAACACTTGGATGGATGGGGTGCCTTCAAACCTTGACAATTTTTTTTGCAAAAATGGAGGATGAGCTCGAGCAAGAGGGGAAGAACAGAGAGCTCGGGCTCGACGAATGATTTATATAGGAGCATCTTTAGTCCGGTTTTGTTATACCAACCGCGACTAAAGGTGCATCTATAGTATCGGTTCATGACACGAACCGGTACTAAATGTACTCATGGGGCCCCAGCTTGACAAAGGCCTGCCACCACCCCTTTAGTCCCGGTTCGTCTCACGAACCGGAACTAGAGGTTCAACACGAATCGAGATTAATGAGTGCCGTTCCCCTAGCCATTGGAACGGGCACTAATGGTCACATTAGTGCCAGTCCGTAATTGAACCGGGGCTAATGTGGTGAACATAAGGTCGTTTTTCTACTAGTGATATGATTATTCCATATCAAGAAAAAATAAGAGTATATATGTGTTGGTACTTAGTTTGCGCAAAAGTAGCTAGATATAGCTATTTGTTGTAATGTGTCAAGATTGACTTCGTGGTAAATAACACCTTACAATTTATATGGATAATATTTAGTACTTAGATATATGGACCAAATGTTTATGCTCATTTGTGCAATCTGACAGGGAGACTAAAAACTTAAGTGTATTAGAGTGCTAAGGATCTTTCTCCTTGTTCAGCTAATATTATTTGGCAGCTATATCTTCCCACATTGCTTTGCTTTTATTGTAGATCCATTGGATTTTGCACAAAACCTTTGTCATACTAGATGCTACTAATAAATAAGCTCTTGCTGATTCGCGGAGAGGTACACACCATTGAGACTTCTGGGAAACACTGCTCCGACCGGTCGGAGGTGTCGCCATCGACGAAAGGGCGCCATGGAGAGGAGCGCTTTCGCCACTTCCTCCTCCACCAGGTCGTGGCACCAGAAGTGGATGATAAAGGCCTTTGCCAGGTGTGCTCTCTCTCTCTCTCTCTCGCTCTCTCTCTCTCACTCACTCTCTCTCTCTCTCTCTCTCTCTCTCTCCACCACTTTTCGATCCAAGACGCGCGACAAATTGTCCGTGTGTGACACTTCCTCGTATTCTTTTATTTGGTACATTGTGAGATTTGCGGTGCATGATTGATGGGAGCTCACAGTAATGCATTGAAGTAAAGAAAGTCCAAAAATGGGACCACCTTACTGAGATGCAATCATGGATCTCTCTGCATTTGTCTGTTGATAGGAGCAACCCTTGTGAGAAACAAAGAAAATCCATGGAGATTACGCTAGCTCATAAGAAGATGATATATGTAGACGATGCAAACCTATCTTAGCTAAGGGGCCTGTCAGACAAAGCTGGTTGCTTCCTCTGACCAGCCAAATTGATTAGAAGACGTTGTCCATTCTAACCTGCCAAATTGAAAGGATAAAAATAAATACACTAAATCCAAAGACTAAAAACAATATAAATACTTGCTCTGTTCCACAGGTGCTCTCCGTTCTTCATGAGCCCATTAATAAATCCCATGTATATCACACGCTAACAGCTATGTTTCCAGGAAATGCAAACTGTGGCGGACGAGCACACTCCACCGAGACAAGGTATATTCTAAAATATGTGTATGGATTTTGGGTGGTGACTAGTCAAGAAGGATAACTCATTTATTTGTTGTCTAAACAATTTGACAGCGGATGCGCTAGGAGGAAATTTGCAAACACTGCACGCAAAGATTTATTTGGAAACTGTCATCATGCCCAAGGAAAAGAAAGGATACATCAGTCCGCTAAATTATTTTGCAATATATCTATGTCCCATGTGCAGTAGCCATCATTAGTTCTATTTCTGATCCACAACTTTCAAATCTATATATGTAGGGGTCTCACTGAGTCAAAGATAATGGTACATCGAGCTAGCTATCTAAGTTACTATCTTATCTGATATGTAATTGATGCTTTATTTTGCCCAGCAGTATGTATTTCAATGGATTAACTACTGTGTTAGTCATGTTTCAATGGATTAACTATTGTGTTTGTCATGCAAAACTATGTGTCCTATGGCATTTGACTTGCTATGCACCTGTAATATCACTGCCACTGGCTGCTTTTGCTACTCTTCAACACTGAACTTTATGTCCTGTTGCTCTTGAACAGGCTAAAATACGTCTGTTTTATCATGGGCATGTAAATCAAATTATTGTATTATTAACATGGTAAGCTTGTCCCATAATTACAACATGCCTGACACACACGCTTAGGCACAACTGTTAGGACCCGACACAATTTAATAGCATATGCTTAACCTGGGTTACTACTGACTTACCTAGCATTATCTGCTTGATCAAAACGAGCGCCTCGCCACGGAGTTCTCTGAAGTCTGAACATTTGTGCAGGCCACCTCGACCCGCTGTAAGTACGTACGTACTGAAATGTGGATCGCTGGGAAAGGAGATGGCTCTGTTTGAATTCACACCGTTGGGGCTCTCTGCAGGAGCGGAGGGCGCCTCCCTGCCCGCCGCCGGCGGGGAGACTCGGGCTGCCGGTGCTCCGAGGTGCGTGTCGACGACGGGCTCCGCCTCGTGCTGGGCTGGGACCTCGGTCGCCGGGGCGCGGGGGACGGTGCGGTCTCCGCCGCGGCCAGAGGGCTGGACGGTGGTGCGCCATGGGGGTGGCTCACCCCGCGGTGGGTTTCGTCGGTTGGAGGCTGGGCCGCCGGAGATTCCTTCTCGTTCCGCCGCCCCACACTCCAACCGTTTTTGGGCTCTGGAGGGGGACGACTCCGACGAGGAGGACGTCGCGGCTGATGTGCGGTTTGGCTCGCCGGATTTGCCCGACCCTCGGAAGGTTCCGGAGGGCCCCACGGTGGGGGATTTTGTGGCGTTCGCGGCGAGCAAGATGGAGCTGGGTCCGGGACGGCGGTTCGCCCCAGGGGGTAAAGGTCCCCGGGCCATGGAGCGATGGATCTGGACGCCGTCGGGGTTCTCCTGCGCCGGTGGGGTGGCTACGTTGGTCCCCCCGGTCCGGGCCCCGCCGCCGTCGGGTTCGCGGCTTTCGGGGCGCTCTACCTTGGTCCGGCCGGAGCTGCAGGCTCCGGCGCATCCCTCTCCGGCGCCGTCTCCTCGTGCGACGGCGCGATCCTGCGGGGGGTCGGAGACGAAGACCGCGCCTGGGCCTAGGGTTGGGCCAGGTGCTCTTTCCGGGTCGGGCGGCCCGGATGGGCCAGGCGCTCCTACTGGGCTGGGCGGCACGGCTGGGCCTGTGGCTGGCCCGGGGGTGGGCTCTGGGACGCTGGGCTCGGCCACTTAGGCGTCCGGTCTGTTTCGCGGCCCGACTCTGGGGGTGGATGCGCCTGGGCCTGGTGGTCTTCCCCCGCTCGGGCCCCCACGGCCCATCTCGCTAAAGCCCACGACGGCCTCGGGGTCCAGATATATATGGCTGAGACGCGGCTGCCTCGACCCCCACTTAGGGTTTCCTGCTACTCCCAGAGAGGTGCGGCGTCTGGCTCACTCCGCCCGCACCCTCTTCCCTCTCGCCCCCCCTCCTCCTCTTCTCAAGACCTTCGCGGCGGCGGTAATGGGCGACCGCCGCGCGGAGGAGCGTCCCTTCGAGGCTCTAGATCCGGCGGATGAGCGGCGCAAGGAGATGGATCTTCGAGACAAAGCCAAGAGAACGCTGCGGGATCGCTCCGACGGCCGCGATGGCCATGGGCGGTCCGATGGGCCGCGTGACCTCGGCGGGCGCGAGGAGGATTGGGGTCCCCCTCCCCCATGGTGGATCCATCAGCAGGCCAAGAAGAACAAGAAACAACATCTCCAGCGCCGGCGCGCTCTGGAGAAGAAGGCCGAGGGGGAGATCTACGCTAAGGGTAGCGGGGTCGCTCCTCTCCCTTCGAAACCTCGGGCTACTCCAGATCCGGCGGGTCCGGGTCTCCCCGCTGCCTCCAAGGGTACGGCGGCGGAGCCTATTCCGGTGGAGGAGGTGCCCGAGGTGGAGTGCTTCAAGTGCGGTAGGCTCGGCCACTACCAATCGAAGTGCAAGTACAAACCCCTGTGCGTGCTGTGCAAAGAGGAGGGTCATGCTTCGGCCAACTGTCCGACACGGGGTCGGCAGCTTCATCTGCAGATCATGGGGAGTGTGATTTCCGGCGAAGGCTTCTTCTGTTTGGAGTACGACGACGACGACGCGTTGGAGACCCCCATCGACGAGCGCATCAAGAACGCGGCTATCCTCTCGGCCGAACCGGGGAAGCTGACGCTCCGCATCCTCAAGCAAGAACTCAAACACATGGTGGCGAACGATTGGGACTGGCAGGTTATGCAAGTTGGCGATGATGACTTTCTGGCGGTTTTCCCCTCTGCTGATCTTCTGCACATGGCTAAGTCCAGTGGAAAGCTTTTCCTTTCTATCCATGACATAACCGCAAGGGTGCGGGATATGCTACATGAAGAAATCCAACCTATGCTCATGCCGGAGACGTGGGTTCGTCTATACGGCATTCCAAAGAAACATCGTCGTGAGGATCGTATCAAGGAAGGCCTTCGGATGCTGGGCCGGCCTATCGTGGTTGATGAATTATCCCTGATTAGGTTGGGGCCTGTCAGGATGAAGATAGCTTGCCGTGCACCTGAGAAACTAAACGGGGTGGTTGAGGTCTGGTTTAACAGCGAGGGTTACCAAATCAAGGTCGAACGGGAGGTTCTTCCTAAGCGCGGTGGCGACCGTGCCCCCCTGGCGGTGACTGCTCCCCCAACGGCCAAGGCCCCGTCCACGGGTCTGCGCGTGCCGCCGACCAAGAACCCTGGGGCGGCCCCGTGCGGTCAGGGCGGAGCCAGCGCTCGGGGAAATCCTTCTACTACAGCACCCCCTCTGCCTGTTAACGCGGACGACCCGGATGATAGCTCCCACGATACTTAGATCGACACTGAGACCTGGGAAAAGCTGGGAGCTTTGACCTCCGATGTGGGAACCATTGGGATGGCGACCCAGGACACCGCGGTTAGCGTCCCTCCGCTAGCCCGGTCCCTCGATACATCTTTCAACGAATATGGGTCCAACCTTGACGCTCTTCCTCTGGCTTTTCATGACGGAATCGGAGCGCCTAAGGCTCCTCCCTCCCTCAACACTCCTCTACCTGAAGATCAAGAACTGGTGGTGCTTGGCGACACCGATCACACTCCGGGACCTAAGCAGGGATCCAACAGCGCGGGGCGTCAACCTAAGAAGACGGTGGGGAGGAAACCGACGTCCAAGGCCACCCCTTCGACGGGAACTGGGATTTCTGTGGAGCTGGGTGGCGAACTGGGCGCTGCCTTGGGCGCGACGGGGAACAACAGCAAGGCCAAGCGTTCGAGGGCGACTCCGATGGCACAGCGGGCTCCTAGTGCGCGTGTCAAGGCCAAGTTGGGGGAGTTATCGTCCATGGAAAGCGCCCAGCTTCGCATCGCCGACAAGAACATGGAGGCCTCTGGTAATCCCCCACCCTCCTTTCGCATTCTTAATGCCTTTTCCGATGATCATCTTGCTTCGATTTTGGATGATGCTGGTGTGTTTGTGCCTAATCCCCCTGGAGAGATTATCTCTTTAATTAGGGCGCGTGAAGATGCGCAGGCATCTTTGTCCGAGGCTGCTGCCAGGTGTGCAGGGCCTGTTTTACCCGAGATCACCCCAGCTGGGGCTGGTGATATCTGTTGGGGAACGTTGCATGGGAAACAAAAATTTTCCTACGCTCACCAAGATCAATCTAGGAGATGCATCTACGAGGGGAGAGTCGGATCCACATACCCTTGTAGATCGCTAAGCGGAAGCGTTCAAGAACGCGGTTGATGGAGTCGTACTCGCCGCGATTCAGATCGCCGAAGATCCTAGCACCGAACGGACGGTGCCTCCGCGTTCTTCACACGTACAGCTTGGGGACGTCTCCTCCTTCTTGATCCAGCAAGGGGGAAGGAGAAGTTGACGGAGAAACCCAGCAGCACGACGACGTGGTGGAGATGGTGGTGGAGGAATTCCAGCAGGGCTTCGCCAAGCACTACTGTCTAGTTGAAGATCTCTACGGTGGAGGGAGGGCAGCGCCAAGGCACGAACGTGTGTGGCTGCCCTCCCTCTGCCTCTCTTTATATAGGGGGGAGAGGGGGGAGGAGGCGCCCTAGGGTTTCCCCTAGGGGCCGGCGGCCAAGGGAGATGGGAAGGGGGCGGCGCCCCCAGGGCTAGGGTTTGCCCCCCCAGGGTGCCTTGCCCCCCAAGGACTCTGGGGTGCGGCTCCCTAAGGGGGGCCAGCCCCCATGCGCAGGTGGAGAGGGCCCAAGGGGGGGCGCACAGCCCCATGAGGGCTGTTGCGTCTCCCACTTATGGCCCATAGGGCCCGCAACACTTGTCGGGACCCCCCGAAACTCCTTTCGGTCATCCGACGACTCCCCGGTGCTCCCCGGAACACTTCCGGACTCCGTTCACTCTCATCCTATATATAAATCTTCGTCCCCGGACCATTCCGGAGACCCTCGTCACGTCCGGGATCTCATCCGGGACTCCGAACAACCTTCGGTTACCATACACTGTTCTCACTAACAACCCTAGCATCACCGAACCTTAAGTGTGTAGACCCTGCGGGTTCGGAAACTATGCAGACATGACCGAGACACTCCCAGGTCAATAACCAATAGCGGGATCTGGATACCCATATTGGTTCCCACACGTTCCTCGATGATCTCATCAGATGAACCACGATGTCAAGGATTCAGGCAATCCCGTATACAGTTCCCTTTGTCTCGTCGGTATGTTACTTGCCCGAGATTCGATCGTCGGTATCTCTATACCTAGTTCAATCTCGTTACCGGCAAGTCTCTTTACTCGTTCCGTAATACATAATCCTGTGACTAACTACTTAGTCACTTTGAGCTCATTGAGATGACGTATTACCGAGTGGGCCCGGAGATACCTCTCCGTCACACGGAGTGACAAATCCCAGTCTTGATCCATGTCAACTCAACAGACACCTTCGGAGATACCTGTAGAGTACCTTTATAGTCACCCAGTTACGTTGCGACGTTTGGCACACACAAAGCACTCCTACGGTGTCAGTGAGTTACATGATCTCATGGTCATAGGAACTTATACTTGACATGCAGAAAACTATAGCGATAACTGATACGATCAAAAGCTATGTTTAACGTTTGGGTCTCGTCCATCACATCATTCTCCTAATGATGTGATCCCGTTATCAAATGACAACTCATGTCTATGACCTGGAAACCGCGGTCATCTTTGATCAACGAGCTAGTCCTGAAGAGGCTTACTAGGGACACAAAGTTTGTCTATTTATCCACACATGTATTTAAGTTTCCAATCAATACAATTATAGCATGGATAATAAACGATTATCATGAACAAGGAAATATAATAATAACTCTTTTATTATTGCCTCTAGGGCATATTTCCAACAGTCTCCCACTTGCACTAGAGTCAATAATCTAGCATTACAAGGTAATGAATCTAACACCCATAGAGTCTTGGTGTTGATCATGCTTAGCCCGTGGAAGAGGCTTAGTCAACGGATCTGCAACATTCAAATCCGTGTGTACTTTGCAAATGCTTATGTCCTCCTCCTTGACTGAATCGCGGATGGAATTGAAGCGTCGCTTTATGTGTATGGTCCTCTTGTGAAACCTTGGTTCCTTGGCTAGAGCAATGGCACCAGTGTTGTCACAAAACAGAGTCATTGGGTTCAATGCACTAGGCACAACTCCAAGATCTGTCATGAACTCCTTCATCCAGACACCTTCCTTTGCCGCCTCCGAGGCAGCTATGTACTCCGCTTCGCATGTAGAATCGGCTACCACGCTTTGCTTGGAACTGCACCAGCTTACCGCTCCCCCGTTGAGAATATATACGTATCCGGTTTGAGACTTAGAGTCATCCGGATCAGTGTCAAAGCTTGCATCGACGTAACCCTTTACAACGAGCTCTTGATCACCTCCATAAACGAGAAACATTTCCTTAGTCCTTTTCAGGTACTTTAGGATATTCTTGACCGCTGTCCAGTGATCCATACCAGGATTACTTTGAAACCTTCCGGCCATACTTATGGCAAGGCTGACATCTGGTCTTGTGCACAGCATTGCATACATGATAGAGCCTATGGCTGAAGCATAGGGGATGACACTCATCTTTTCTCTATCTTCCGCAGTCACTGGGCATTGAGTCTTACTCAACTTTGTACCTTGCAATACCGCCAAGAACCCCTTCTTGGATTGATCCATTTTGAACTTCTTCAAAACTTTATCAAGGTATGTACTTTGTGAAAGTCCTATCAAGCGTCTCGATCTATCTCTATAGATCTTGATGCCCAATATGAAAGCAGCTTCACCGAGGTCCTTCATCGAAAAACTCTTGTTCAAATACCCCTTTACGCTATCCAAAAGTTCTATATTGTTTCCAATCAGCAATATGTCATCCACATATAATATTAGAAACGCTATAGAGCTCCCACTCACTTTCTTGTAAATACAAGCTTCTCCGTAAACTTGTACAAACCCAAACGCTTTGATCACCTCATCAAAGCGAAGATTCCAACTCCGAGATGCTTGCACCAGCCCATAAATGGAACGCTGGAGTTTGCAAACTTTGTCAGCATTCTTAATGCCTTTTCCGATGATCATCTTGCTTCGATTTTGGATGATGCTGGTGTGTTTGTGCCTAATCCCCCTGGAGAGATTATCTCTTTAATTAGGGCGCGTGAAGATGCGCAGGCATCTTTGTCCGAGGCTGCTGCCAGGTGTGCAGGGCCTGTTTTACCCGAGATCACCCCAGCTGGGGCTGGTGATATCGTGGTGCCCAATGAGGATGCATCGAATTCTGGGTCTGATGCACCTCCTTCTTCTCCGAGGGACTCGCTGGGGCGGGGACGGATTAAGAAGAAAGTGGCTAAGGTGATCACCTCTAGGGGTGTTCGCCTTCGTAATCGTATTATTTAGATGCGGTTCCTCTTTTGGAACATACGGGGCTGCGGCCATGTGGGCCGCCGCACCCAGCTTCGCGAACTCATTGCTAAGGAGCGCATAGATTTTATTGCTCTTCAGGAAACGATCAAGTTAGATTTTTCGCATAGAGACCTCCTTGCTTTTGACCCCCTCCAGCGTTTTGATTGGCACTGGCTTCCTTCTTTGGGTCATTCCGGAGGCATCCTCATGGGGTGTAATCGGGATATCTGTGAGGTGATAACCTGGGAGGTTGGCCTGTTTTGCGTTTATGTGACAACCAAACACAAGGGCTCGGGACTTACCTGGGTTACCATTTGTGTGTATGGCCCGGCTAACCATGACCGCTCTCAAGAGTTCCTCCATGAGTTATCTTCAGTTGTGAGTACTAAACGTAATCTTAATCTCCCCGTCGTGGTTGGGGGTGATTTTAACTTGATCCGCTCGGGTGCGGACAAGAACAACAGCAACATTGACTGGACAAGGGTGTCCATGTTCAACCAGGCTATCGTTGCGGCTGTCCTTAGGGAAGAGGCTAGGACAGGAGCCAGGTACACCTGGACCAACAAACAAACTAATCCTGTCCGAAGCGTCCTTGACCGGGTGTTCTTCACACCTGAGTGGGAGGCCCTTTTCCCTCTATGCTCGTTAGTAGCTGAAACGCGCATAGGGTCGGACCACATTCCGCTAATCTTCTCCTCAGGGGAGGAGTCGATTAGACGCAGCCAACGTTTCTATTTTGAAACGGCTTGGTTTGAGTACGAGGGTTTCAAGCTTATGGTTCACAATCGTTGGGATGATATTATCACAACGATCGGACCTCAAAGATCTCCAGCGAATCTTGGACCGCCGCGGCGGCTAAGCTTCGGGCCTTTTTACGTGGCTGGGGAGCAAACCAAGGTAGTTCGTCCAAAAAAGAGCGGGCTCGGCTGGTGGACGAAATTGCGCGCCTTGACTTTGAAGCGGACCTTCGCCCCTTTTCGGAGGACGAATGGTCTCACAGATACTCCTTGGAAGACCAAGTCCTGGCCTTGCTCCGGGCCGAAGAGGAATACTGGCACCGTAGGGGCAGCGTCAAATGGGTCACGAAGGGCGATGCGAATACTGGCTATTTTCACGCTTTTGCGAATGGCCGGAAACGGAAAAGTACTATTCTCCGCCTTCAATCCGACTCGGGTCTGCTGCTCACCCAGGAGCAAATCTCGGCCCACATCTACGGTTTTTTCATTGACCTTCTGGGGACGGCCAGTGAAAAACCTCTGCGTCTTCGCACGGATTTGTGGAATCCGGCGGAGCAGGTCTCTCAGGAGGAAAATGATAGCCTGGCGCTCTCTTTCCTTCCGGAAGAGATTGATAAGGCCCTGTTAGATATGAAGAACGACACGGCGCCTGGACCGGATGGTTGGCCCGTGGAAATTTTCAAGCGTTTTTGGCCCATGTTGAAACACCTGTTTTACGACATTATTAACGGCTTCGCCCTAGGTACGATAGATCTTTCGAGCCTTAACTACGGTGCCATTAGCCTTATCCCTAAGGTCAAAGGGGCGGATAATATACGCCTATTCAGACCTATCACTCTCATCAACGTCCCCTTCAAGATCTGCGCTAAAGCCTACGCCTCTCGTCTAGCTCCAATAGCGCAGCGGATAATTAGTCATAGCCAAACGGGCTTCCTTAAACATAGAAATATCCTTGAGGGTCCGATCGCTTTGTTGGAAATTGTGCACGAGCTTAAAAAGAATAAAACTAAGGGAGTTTTACTCAAGCTCGATTTCGAGAAGGCTTATGACCGTGTGAATTGGGACTTTGTCCAGGAAGTCTTCCTCAAAAAGGGTTTTGAGGCAGGTTTTGTTCACCGCATCATGCACCTGGTGTCTAGTGGACACACGGCGGTCACCATTAACGGAGAAATGGGCAATTTCTTCGTAATAAGAGGGGACTCAGACAAGGGGATCCGAGCTCTCCTTTAATCTTCAACTTTGTAGCGGACGCACTTGCCGCGATGATTCACCGTGCGTGTGCTGCCGGTCACATCTCCGGTCTTGTCCCGCATCTCATTCCGGGCGGAGTGTCTCACCTCCAATACGCTGATGATACGTTACTCCTCTTCGAGCCCAATGATAGTAGTGTGGCCTCTGTCAAACTCATTCTCCTGGCCTTTGAACTCATGTCGGGGCTGAAGATTAATTTCCTTAAGAGTGAAGTCATTACCATAGGGATGGACGACCTCTCGAGCTCTCAAGTGGCAAACCTACTCAATTGCAAGCGTGGTGTCTTTCCGATTAAGTACTTGGGTTTACCCATATCTTCTCGCGAACTTACCATCGCTGAGTGGGAACCTCTTTACGGGAAAGTTGCCAACCGTGTCAGCCCTTGGCGTGGACGATTTATGTCGTCTGCGGCCAGACTCATCCTGACCAACTCGAGCTTATCCTCTCTCCCTATCTTTATTATGGGTATGTACCTCCTGGCGGATGGAGTTCACGCCAAACTCGACACCCCCCGATCTCGTTTCTTTTGGGAAGGAACGGGAGCCAAAAAGAAATATCACTTGGTCAAATGGGCGGCAATTTGTCGGCCAAAAAAACTTGGGGGGCTTGGGGTTACCAACTCCAAGCTTATGAATGTTGCTCTGTTAACCAAGTGGTGGTGGAGATTAGCTCAAAATGAGTCAGGGCTCTGGGCCCGTATTCTAAAAGCCAAGTACTTTCCGGATGGAACGGTCTTTCAAGCCCAGTCCTCGGGCTCGACGTTCTGGAAAGGGATCCAGGCCGTGCGGCCGGCTTTCGCTTTAAGGGCACAATTCTCAATTAAGAACGGCGTCTCTACCCGTTTCTGGCTCGATCATTGGTGGGAGAATGCCTCTTTGTGGCAATCTCATCCAGAATTATATCACCTTGCCACCGATACCAACATTATGGTTGCCGACGCCCTTAGAGTCAGCCCCCCGGCGATTACCTTTATTCGTGCTCTAGGACCGGTGGAAACTTCCAACTGGGATACTTTGGTGGAGGCTTGGAGAGATATAGAGCTTTCCCCCGGTTCAGATGCCGTCTCTTGGAAACTTACGTCCTCTAAACTATTCACGGTCAAATCCTTATACTCTAAGATGTCCGAGGGCACGGTGTTTTCCATGGCTAGGGGACTATGGAAAGCGGGTCTGCCTTTGAAGATCAAAATCTTCATGTGGCAGATGGTGAGAAATAGGCTACCATCCTCTGATAATGTGGCCAAACGGAATGGTCCGGCTGATGGCACTTGTACCCTGTGTGGGCTGGTCGAAGATGCCAACCATATATTCTTTAAATGTGTGCTGGCCCGTTTTGCGTGGAGTGCGGTGAGGGAAACTTTCGCCAAAAATTGGCACCCTCAATCCACGAAAGACCTCTTAGACATTCTCTCTGCCCAGAAGGGATCTTCCGCTAGAATTCTGTGGCGTTGCGTTGGGGCGCTTTTATGGTCCCTTTGGACGGTTCGAAACAAATTCACTATCGAACACAAGTTCCCAAAACATCCAGCTGACATATTATTCAAATGTCACATTTTTCTTCAGGTGTGGATGCCGTTGGGGAAAGCGCATGATGAACAAGACATGATTTCTGTCATGGAGAAGATCAAATTGATGACAAGCCAAGTTCGTCGAGACGAGGGGACCTCCACTTCTGCTTAAGCAAGATCGCTACCCACCCTATCGTTTCGCTTTGTCTCTTTTGTTGCTCGTGTTGGTACTGAAGTTTGAACTTTGAGTTTGCTATGTTCTGTAACTTAAACTCCTGTGTGTTGACGATTGCCTTAGTGGCTTTATTAATTTAAAGCCGGACGCATCCAGCGTCTTCGTTCAAAAAAAACGTTGACACCGGCATCCTCGCGCAAAGGCGCGATCCCGATCTAGTTCAGAATGAAAAGCAGAATCCGTGGTGGAAAGTCCATGTCAAGAGATGGCAGGTGGCCCAGATCTTGGCTGTAAAGTTATTCTAGGTAGGTTGTCGACTTGCCGTGTGGGCGCACCCACGTAGACTCAGGCTGGCAGCCACTCGATCGATGTCTGGGCCGCTGGCGTCGCTGTCGCGCGCTGGGGGCGACGGAGACGGATTTGGCAAACAGCGTCCCCGGATTAGGCATACGGCAATCACGCTCCAATTGGAAACCACGCCCTTGCCATCGGTGGCCCAGGCGCGCGGCCAAGTTGCAGCGGCCTGTTCACGTGCGTACAGCGGCCTCGACCACGACGCGCATTATTTTTTATTTTATTTTGCGCTGAGCGATGTGCATTATTGCATCCACGCCTATATATACTCTTCAATCACGCAGCAACGGGAGAGCAGAAAAATACTACTAGAGCTAGGTAGACAGAGGCAAAGGAAGGAAAGACCATCCAAATCCATGGCGGCGGGAGGCGTGTGGGTGTTCCGCAAGGACGGGGTGATGGAGCTGGAGCGGCAGGAGAGCTCGTCGGCAACGAGCCGGAGCAGCAAGGCCCTGGTGTACCTCCCGGCGAACGAGACGATGCGGTCCTTGGAGGCGCTGGAGCGGCGGCTGGGGTCGCTGGGCTGGGAGCGCTACTACGAGAACCGAGACATCGTGCAGCTCCACCGGCGCGACGGCGGGGTCGACCTCATCGCCCTCCCGCGAGACTTTGCGCGGCTCCGCTCCACCCACATGTACGACGTCGTCGTCAAGAACCGGCACCACTTCAAGGTAGTCGATCTCTGAACATTCATGCAAGATGCTTCTATACGTACCTGCTTTCCCCGGCCAAGCTTGCAAGCCTGTTTCGCAAATAAGGTGCGCGTGTTGTATGTGAGTGATCGACGTACTGTATGATGATGTTTTTGTACGTCTCTGAATTTCTCCTAGTTAGCTAGTGTCAGCTTCTTAGTATTTCATTATTGAGTCCCGGTTGTGTTTGTTGCTTCTTTTCTTGGCATGGTCGTGCGTGTTTTGTTAACTAAAAGCAGCCCGGTTCGAATTTTATCACTCTCCATACATGGCTACGAGTAACTGTACGTGGCCAGGGCTGCATCCACACGTTGGTGCGCTGCAAATGTTTTATTTAGACAAACCTGAAAATGGCTGAAACGAAGCAAGGTGTCTAGTGGGGGAATCTTCAAGGGACCCACAAATTTCCGAGCTCATCTGGCCGTGTTTGTGTACATCGATTCGTAAGCGGACCATTCAACGCTACCCGCATATATTTCAACCCGCACTCATGTATTTTAACTCTCATTTATATTAACTAGACAAAATTTATGTAAAACGATTGATATTTATTAAAGTTCGAATAGAAAATAGCACAAACCAACCATACCTAACATGCAAATCAAGTCTAGTACAATAATCTTCCAAATTCGACTAGACGTCCGACAAGTTTTTCATCAACAGTTCGTGTCGTACCACACATACCCTCTTCAAGTTCATCCAACAGTGTGTACGTAAATGGCCGGCCCTTTGTCCTCTAGTACACGGCATCGCATGTAGGCTACATAACGTGTACATCAACATTTAGTGAATGAATCAATCAATAAGCTGAGCAAGATGATGCAAAATTTACGATCTCGTTCTGCGTCGCGTGTAATGGCCACCTTGCCACCAGCGGACGAACCATGTTACAAAACTTGGTGGCGCTGGTCTGGATAGCGTACCAACGATACTATAACGTTCTCACATCGTGTTCTTGAATGATGTACATTTTCTAGGGAGCAATGTGATTTTGTGCGTGAAACGATTCATGCACTTGCTGCCAGAAGGTCCCCCTCTGCTCCTGCCTACGAAATCCCCGCGGATACGTCCAACCATGTATAACACAACAACTCATCCTCCGTAGTCGAGTAGCTCATTATCTTTTGTACTCTTAAAAAGGACATAACGTTTGAAAATAAGCTCAATGAAATTTGGCCGAACACCTGTCAGGTGTGGTGTCGGTAGTGAAGGTCGTCAATAGGGGGCGGAGTGTACCTGCGTACAAACGGCTCCATGATGGATAGCCGCATCGTAAAGGCAAGCGGGCGCGTCGGTGCTTGTTGCGGAGGTCCGGCAATGCCTCTGTAGCGGCAGGAGTGTAGCGGCAGGAGATGTACAATGACGGCGTCGGAGAGGTGGAGGTTGCGGATTCAAAGCAAGAGGGAGAAAGGGCGTATTGAAAGGAAATGTGACCGGGAGGGGGGATTTGGTGGGCCGGGAATGTCTAAGTCCTACATGGCATGCCTGGATAGCCAGCTCCCTTGGCCATTCTATGAAACTGTCGTTGACCTTGACCTGGGTCTGTTAGAGGAGATAGGCAATGCACTCTGCAATTCCGGTAAGCAGTTCCTCTGGGATCTTAGATCCGTTGATGAATACACGGTTTCAGAGCAACTCCGTGAAGTGTAGGATAGAGGGCTAATTGTTTCATGGTGCCCCCGCTTGAGGTTTTACCACACGAGGTCTAATGTGTATTTTGGAAATATGAGCAATATACCAAGTGATTTTGTTAACAGAAATATTATATAAATCATGACTATTATAGAAAAGATAAAACAAGTCACGCGATCTAACAGAGAGAAGGTAAATAGTATCTGCATATATGAACTACAACCAAACATATCTAGAGCGGACAATAGTGCTAGAAACTGAAGCAGAACCTCAAACAGAAAGAGTATAAGAACATACGCAGCAGGAGCTGAAGCCACGGTCTTGTGTGCAGTGTCCTCGCCAGCCATGTCGTCGAAGAGGTTGTTGACGTCAGGGAAGAAGTCATCGTCGGGGAAGTAGTCGTCGGCGACCAGATCGTCCGTGATGAAACAGCCAGTAGTCGCGCTAAACGCTCCCAAAAACCTTATCACCCTTCTTCCATACAAGACTCAAAAGGTGCGGTTTCGGAGGCCTACTGTCCCGACCTGCGGTGCACGCCGCAAGCCGAGATGAGGAAGACAGCAACAACTCAGAGATGGAACCGGTGGCAAGATGAAGGAGTAGTTCTGGTGCGTCTCTCTGAGAGAAGCGACCTCCCTTTTATAGGCACAAGAGAAGAAGGCGAGAGGCCAGCGACGCAAGCTGAAGGGAACGAGGGAGACGAAAAGAACAGGCAGCAGCCGAAGAGGCGCGCCGTTGGGATTCAGTGTCAGCTTCCGCGTGACCTTTCCTATATCCATCGCGCGTGGCAAAAATTTAGACATCGGCTCGGTTCATTCCCGCAATTAGGGGCGCGTCGACCGGCGGAGGAGGAGCGCGCGTGGATGTCCCTTTTGTTCTCATGCTCGTACAAGTGGGGAAAGAACATCCCTTATAAAGAGATCCAACTCCCTCTAAACTATCAATGTGGGATTAATTTTAGTAGTGTCCCTTGCCTTGCACGAATGGCTAAATAAACCTCTAGAATTTATTAGAAATTTCTGAAATTATTATTGAGCTAGCCCGTAAGTTGATAAAATTCCAGCAGTATATATGTTTTACTTACAACAACTGACTGTGTGATTTGTTAAGTAGAAGAACAAAAATCCATGTAGATGTCTTACAGTTTCGTATATGAACGGTTGAACACTATGCTGCTGAATGTGTAAGGTACATAATCAAACTAAGCGGAGAAATACAGTAACCATCTCTTTTTATGGGAGGACGTCAGATGTTGTGGTAGTGCATATTATTGTTACCTTCATATAAATATGTTCGCTAATTGTCCTTGTTTTTCAGATGATGAAATGAAAAAAATACTTTACATCCTAAGAGCATCTCCAACAGCCGCGCAACGCGCCGCGCGCTAAAAACTCATTTGCCGCGCGTCGTTCGCCTGGTTTGGCGCAGCCGGCAGCGCTGGCTCCAGCAACCGCGTCAAAATTGAGCCCGCGCGCAGCTACAGCGGCCGCGCTAAAATGCAACGCGCGCTAAACATAGCGTACATTTTTTTTAATAAAACAATAAATAAATTTCATAGATAAAAAAACGATACATAGATATTTTACATAGTTGCATAGCATAGATAGATAAAAAACTATGGTGAACTACTAGACAGTGCAACTACAGCCTACTCCCAGTCGTCGTCACCATCATCATCATCGCCATCCTCGCTGGTCTGGTCCGAGGTATCGAGCCACATGTCCTCCCAACGATCATCATCAGACGTAAAGATCGTCTGCCCACAATTCTGAACGATTTCGCACCGCGATATCGCCAGGGCCTTCCACCGACGCCTGCCCAACCGCTCATCGTGGCGCCTTTGCGTCTCCTCCTCGCGGTGCCTTGCCCAGTGGGCTTGCTCGTGGGTGACGTCCTCCGGGTGGCGCCGGAGCCACTCCGCCATGACCCGCTCGTCCTCCTGGGCGACGATCGAGGAGGTGGCGCTCCCGCTCAGCGTGCTCCGCACAGTCTTGTGCCGTGATAAGACGAGGCGGCGGGACGTCCTCCAGCGCCTGCTGAAGCGTGGAGACGTCCTGGAAGTTCATCTGCGGGCGCGGCCTGCCTAGGCGCCATGCCGCCGCGTCGTACGTGTGGGCGGCCTCGTGCGCCGCCTCGAAGATGCCGAGGCCGAGCCGGAGTTCGCCGGACCGTATCTCGGAGTAGTACCCACCGTTGGGGTGCTGGCGGACGCCGCGGTAGCCCGACGCTCCTCGGCGGCGTGGCGTCATGGTGGCGGGGCGCTGGAGTGGTGGAGGCGCGCGTGGCAGCGGAAGCAACGAGGAAGCGATGAAGGGGCGCGTGGCAGCGGAAAAGGAAGAGAAGTGTGTGGAATAGGCGTGTGGCGAGCGCCGCAATCTAAAGGCGCGCCGGAAGCGGTGCGCCAAAAATAGCGCGCGAGCTGCCGCCTTTTCCCCCGCGCGCGCAAACGGTTCCCGCGCACGCGAGTTTCCCGTCACCTCTAGAGCGCGCCGAAACGTCCCGCGCGCGCCTTTTGTGGCGGTTGTTGGAGATGCTCTAACAATTACTAAATGGAGTGCAAAGCCGTTAGTCTCCGGTTCTAGCAACACAGTGCATAATAGTACTATTGTAGGTAGAAACTATGGTTTCTGAAAATCACACAAGTCATGTATACTGTTTAAAATTTCTCTCTATCTAGTTTTCATCGGTATAACTGCTGGAGAAAGCTGCACACAGGGAATGCGGGAAACATGAACAGATTAAACACAATAAATTTACTGTTTACCCTTCCATAGATTCTGTCTTCGCTTAATTTAGTGTTGACTGTGTAGTAATGGTTTGCGATAACTCGATGCTAAAAGAGCATACTGCTGTTGTTCCTGATACTTCCGTACAGGGTATATGAGGTATATATGTGTACCATGAAGTACAGTGTCCTTAACTTGCAAAGATATATTTCTAATGTAGTTAATATAGTATAGGGTCATGTACTCAGCAAAATCTTGTAAGCTGTAGCTTATCTCTTAATAATATCTAATTCTGTCTAACTCAAACTGTAAAAGGGATGTGAATCCTTCATGATATGTTGTGAGCATATGGAGTGATCTACTCCAAAAACTAAGTAGCTAGTAGAAAATAATATTTTACTTCTGAACTCGTCAACAGGTTGTTTCTTAACTCCGTGCGGATGGAACTCTGCAATAGAAGCAATTACTACTGGCATACCAACTGTTGGCAATGCCTCTGTAAATATTAACCAACTACAACAATACATTGGTGTGGTGAGAAAGGAAAATTGATGTGTGGGTGGGTGCAGTGAGAAACCAAGAGGTACATAGAGAGCTGCATAAGAGAAGTATTAGATGGTGAATTTGCGTCCAAGTATGCTTCACATTGTTGGTGAAACGATCCTAACGTGATCAAATGTGTTATATTCGAAACTGTGGTCATCTCTAAACTGTAATTTTGTACTGTTACTGGGGAAATTCCTACTTTTGTTATGTTAATAGAAATTATAATTTACAGGTATATTATCGGGGTAAACAATTTTGAAAGTATCATTCGACCTTTGTTTTCTTAACGCTTGCATTTCTGTTGCACTAATGCAAGTTCTCTTGTTTGTCAGATCAGTAAGAAAGGAAATGGGTTCAGCAAAACTACGCAACTCCAAAAGGTATGGACACATATGTTAAGTCTCATTGTTTCCTTCAGAAAATATTACATAGACCACACAAACAATTATATCCCTGTTTATATCCAATAACAGACGAGCAGTTTTAGCATGGTCCCTCTTACCCCCTCTTTTCACATGAGAGGTAAGAGTATGTAGTAGACCTGAGCCGTTGATCACATTAATTAGTGGTCGGATTAACTCTTACCTTTTTACCTCATATGTAAAAATAAGGGGTAAGAGGGACCATGCTAAAATTTGCCATAACAGAAGGAATCACTAATTGTCAAATTAAACTGATCACAGAAGAAATATATTGACTACCGGGGGTACCTTGATGACAACAAATACTCTGCTTCATAGCTATACTGCTGGCTTGTTTCCTCCATGTTTGTACCCTCAATCATTGGATACTTTGGCACATCCATGTCATTCATTACAAAGCTATCATGCGAGGCCCCAAGGTTCTCAAGTGTCATCTCCACTTGCCTCATGGTTGGCCGGTGGTCTACTTCAATCCTCACACATGCCACTGCCAACACAGCTACTTCTTCAACCTCCTTGCCGCCTTCTTTCACGACCTGAGGATCCATCACGCGAACCAGCTTGCCTGCTGCTAGCGAAGCGGTGAAATATGCGACAAGGGTTTCCTCCTCGGATGACCGATATGAGCATGGTTTTTTCCTAGTGAGAAGCTCCATGAGGAGGACGCCGAAGCTGTAAACATCGCTCTTCTCGGTGAGCTGTCCCGAGTAGAAGTACAATGGGTCCAGGTACCCAAATGTCCCTTGGATAGCGGTTGCAGTCTATGTTTGATCGACTTGAATGCACCTCGAAGCTCCAAAGTCTGACACCTTTGCTATGAGACTGCCATCTAACAAAATGTTTTGGGACTTGATATCCCTGTGGACTATAGGAAAGGACACCGCCGAGTGAAGGTAGCCGAGAGCTCTCGCAGTTTCGGTTGCGATCCTTAGCCGATCTTGCCATGTTAGGGATGGCGCTGGCTCCTGGACATGAAGATGATGGTAGAGGGTCCCGTTGGGGATGAACTCGTACACCAGCAGCGGCACCTCCGTCTCAAGGCAGCACCCAAAGAGCTTCACCACGTTTCGGTGGTTGATCTGCGAGAGGATGGCCACCTCATTTATGAACTCGTCGATCTCCCTCTGAATCGCGACCTTGGACTTCTTGATCGCCACGACATGCAGGTCCGACATGATGCCCTTGTAAACCGTGCCGTGCCCTCCTCCACCGATCTCGCGAGCTTTGGCGAAACTGTTTGTGGCCTGCTGTAGCTCCACCAAGGGGATGATCATCCTCTCGGCAATGTCCGCCTTCTGAGACACCAATTGTTGCAACAGATGCCCTCGATTTTGCTTGAAGAATCTCTTCTTGAGCATTTTTGCCCTCCGTTGCTTCATCTTTCGGGACACCAAAATAGCACCAAGTACCATGAGTAGAAGGCTGCCTCCACTGCCAACTCCTATGCCGACACTTAAACCTGAAGAATGTACACAGAAAATGTGTCTTTGTTACGGAGGAAGCATGAGCTGTTCTCCAATCTGCATGTGTTATTGGTTTTGGTGCTCACCTAGAGAAGATTTGATGCAGCCATTTCTTATGAGCGGGTTGCCTTGGGCGCCACGCGGACACCGGCATAGGTGTCCTCCCGCCGTGTTGGTGCACTCGCCGAAGCACATGCCCGGCAGCTTGCACTCGTTGATATCCTGGCATCCGCCGGCAAGGTATGGGTTGCCATGGTACCCGTCCAGGCACCGGCACACGTAGCCGCTGCGGTACATGCCGGAGACGTTGCGGCAGGAAGCATGGCTGCTCTGGCACGCGCTCCTTCGTGCGTCCACGGGGCAGCCCGACGTTGCCACCCCCGGCAGCACCACCGGCTTGGAATCCACCGCGAAGTCGAGGACGATGGGCACCGCCCGCCGGCGGGAGGGCGAGTACCCGGCCGAGTCGTTGAGGAGCGCCGCGGAGGCGCCTTCGAACCACCCTCTCTCGGCGATGCGCACCGCGATGGGCAGCCTGTCGGCGTACTCGTTGCTCGCATCTAGCGACTTCATCTCCACGCCGTAGGAAGGTTGGCCGATGGGGATGGGCGTCTCGCAGCAGCCGATGCCAGAGCAGGCGGCGCCGCCGTAGCCAGCAGAGCTCGTCACGGCGCCGGTCCACCTATCGTTGATGGAGCAGAAGGAGGAGCAGCAGCTGACCACGCCGCCGTCCCTGAGCAGTGTGGCCTGAACGTTGCACCCCGTCACGACGAAGTGGTTGCGCATCTCCGAGAGCACGTAAGGGCCGGCGGCGCCCAGGCCGCCCCATGTGCCGTTGCCGTCGAGGCCCCCGGAGAAGGTGAGCTTAACCTGGCCCGCGTTGTCCAAGATTCTCACCGTGGAGTTGGCCAGGGAGATTTCCACGACCTGGAGGTCGCTGCCGACGAGCAGCCGCGGCTCTCCGCCGCGCGTCCGGTCGCAGGTGAGGTTGAATCCCGGCCGGTGGCATCCGTTCCCGATGCCGAACGGGTATGGCACTTTGACGCCGCCGCAGCTGGTCGGGCAGCGCGGCCGCGGCCTTGCACCTGGGGTAGCCTGAGCCGCCGCCGTTGAGAGGCAGAGCTGCAGCAGCAACACCGTCAACGCCGCTGCCGGAATCATGGTCGCGGATAGTAAAATGTTACCGGCCGGTTGTTCCACGATTGTCTCTCCAATCCATTACTATAAAGCTTTCTACAAGTTGAGCAAGTTGCAGTAGAGTGGAGCAGCCGCAACCTACCGTGACAGTGAGTCCTTGGCTGCTCGCTCGCTTGACCAGCATGTGCGTGCGTATTTGCGCGTTGAATGGCCTGGTCTAGGCTGGGTGCATGAACAAGAGAGAGTGAGACAGAGAGAGGTTGTTATTTTTTTGCATCAACTCCATTTATTAGATTTCTTTTGATCTTCTGACTTTTTATGCCATCGAAAAGCGAATGACATCAGAAAAGTTATCATTGGTGCAAACAATGCAATAACTTCGACAAGGGCAAAACCCTAAGACTAGTCATAGTGGGGAGTAACTTACACTAGTAACATACACGTATTACTAGACTATGTTACTACCTCCATAGTGGGTAGAAATATAGATGTGGTGTCATGCAAGAGTTCATTTATTAGTCTATAGACTCAATTTGCATTGGTATGTGTGATGTTACAGTAACATAGCTAGTTACCACAAGCACTTCTCTCCTCATTAATTACATGCCACATAAGCAAAACTGTGTTGGGATGTGTGATGTTACTAGCTATGTTACTCCCACTATGGCCAGCCTAAATAGCATAACCAAATGATTATTTAGTCAATACTACATCCTTCCTGGTTTATTAGTCCTCATTGTTTTTCGTGCCAAATTTTGACCAAAGATTTAACTAGCAAATGTTAATACATGTCAACAAAACTTATATTGTAGGAATCGTATTTGAACATAGTTTTCAATGATATAATTTTTGTTACATGCATAAACATTTTATTAATTCAATTTATGGTCAAAATTTGACACGAAATACAATGAGGACTAATAAACGAGGACGGAGGTAGTATTGGATTTCTGAATCGAATAACTTTTTTTCTTCATGTTGGATTCATTAAAAAAAAGAGCAGACATGGCTGATTAATTAATGAAAAATGAGGCTAAAATCACCACAATAGCCTACACGGGCCAACATGGGCCGACCTGGCAACAACATGAAGGAACAAAACGCCGCAGAGAAGGAACACAAAATCAAGGTTGAGACCAAGTGTCATAGTCATCACCCCTCGACGAGCTAGAGAATCCAATTTCGCCATCGATTCACACCATCAAGGTCGTCGTTGCCACAAAATGGAGGAACCCATGTTTGCTAGCCCTTGCCAAATAATCGGCCAGCTGTGTAGGCACCCAGACATCTCTGACTTAGAAGACCACCAAACGCAGGAGAAATGTGCATAGCTGGTGCCAATCAACGCCTCCTCGAAGACCACGTGCCATTGTTACCACCCAGGCACCTTCAGGGCAACTCCGATTCCGTGACGACATGGCGAGACAAAGAAGAAACCTATCGAACACACCAGAATTGGCTGACAAATGAAGCCTTGCCACGACCCTACGTCGCTGGCTATGATCGTCGTTGCCAAACTAGACGCCACACCCCACACCGCCAGACGGACACCTAACAAATGTAATGGCGGGAGCTCCTAGCACATGGACAATGCGAACGGGATACTAATAAGCTCTTCAAAATGATGCCCGAGAGAGGGAAGCGACGATGTCGACCTGGTCGTCTGAAATGACCGAGCCTTAGGCCTTCACCCGAACGACTGTATACGAGGGTGGACTCCACGAACGCCGACACCATTCATCGGCAAGAGCCTGGCAAGCTTTCGCCCATAGCACCCCCCTACACCACACCCCTACACACCACACATCCACTAGCCACCGCGCCCAGCAGCACCCACATGAGCCACCACAATCGACACCTCGCCACCCACCGCAAGAACACATAGCAATCAGTGGGCGTCGAGCATCTCCTAAGCCGGTTTGGAGTGCGACATCGATCCCATGTCTAAGAACTAAATAAGTCTAGACGTGAGGGGAGTATTGAAAGATATTGCAGTCTCTCTCCATCACTTTAGACTTTGGGAGCAACTGGGTGAAGTATGTATTCAATAGGAAGGGCTGCGAGCTTAATCCAAACCCGCGGGACGAGTGGTGAGGCCAAACTCGCACAGCCCGCCGCCCCCAACCACCACAGCAGTCCAGCTGATCATCGGAGGTCATGTTTGTGGCTGCATCGTGAAGAACAAGTTTGGTGCCATCATTCAAAAAACACATGTTCCTTGTTTCTAGGAGTAGTAATGTTTATCCTATTGGATAGTAGATGCCGCCAAGCCTATTGCAGGATGCCAGCGTTCATCATATCAGCAAGACCTGGACCTGGTCGTCCACTAAACTTCCCGGAAGCTTCACAACTAAACTTGTGATGATGACTGTCTGTGAAGGGCACAGCAGAAAAGTGTATGCTTTGCTGACTGTCCAAAGGGAAGTAACACTTGACCAACCTGAACCTGCACTTTCCCCACGCGCGCAAGACTGACTCTTGTCGGAAATGGAGACCACGAATTCCCCACGGTCCGTCGTCCGTCGTCCAAGCTGACGACGACGGCGAAGGCGTCAGCCATGTCCTCCACCTCGCGTTCCCGGGGGCGCAGGGCCACCTGAACCCCACGTTGCAGCTCGGCCGCCGCCTCGCCAACCACGGCCTCCGCCCCACGCTCGTCACCACGCGCCACCTCCTCGCCACCGCCCCGCCGCCAGCGGGCCCCTTTGCGTCACCACCATCTCCGATGGCTTCGACGAAGGTGGCATGTCCGCAACCCACCTGTTTGACGTTTTTCCTAAGTCAGATAAGGATTTATCAGAGCACATCTGGAGGACGGACGTGATCCTCAACACACAGAGAGCCTTATTATGGATAATCTAAACAGGAAGCGGGCAACTTGGCATCAACGTGGCGTGTGAAGACCATCGGCCCAACACTGCCATCGTTCTACCTAGACGAACATCGCTTGCCGTCCAATAAGACATATGGGTTTGACCTCTTCAACAATACAGCACCATGCATGGCATGGTTGGACAGCCAGCACCCCTGCTCAGTCGTCTATGCCTCCTCCTATGGCACTGTGGCTGACCTGGACCAAACCCAGTCGGAGGAGATAGGCAATGGATTATGCAATTCCGGCAAACAGTTTCTCTGGGTTGTCAGGACGGTTGATGAACACAAGTTTGAAAGAAGGCGTTAAGCGTATGCCTAGCAGGGACGCATTACATGTTTATATAGGCCACAATGCGGCTAGGGTTTACAAGGATCTAGTTGGTTAGGTTATGGATTGATCTCCAAGTTAGCTATGCAAGATAGAGATCCGCCAACAACCTACCAACAGGATTACAACAGAGCAAATACAGCACAACTAGTCCTACAATGTATATACGGTTTATACTTCACCATATATACATATACCAGTATTCTAACACCCCCCCCCCCCTCAATCATAACTTCACCAAGTTGAGATCGTTCTTGAATTCTTCTAATTTTCGCCAAGATAGGGCTTTAGTGAGCCCGTCTGCAACTTGATCATTTGTGGGAATGAACCGAATATCAAGTAACTTCTTAGCTATCCTTTCACGCACAAAATGGTAATCCACCTCAATGTGCTTTGTTCTAGCATGGACCACTGGATTTGCTGAAAGATAAGTGGCCCCAATATTGTCACACCACAAACGTGCAACAGGAGAGTGATTTACACGAAGCTCATTCAGCAAAGTTTGAATCCATATCAATTATGCCATAGCATTGGCCAAGGCCTTATACTCAGCTTCTGTGCTTGATCTTGACACACTAGCTTGTTTCTGTGCACTCCATGATATGAGATTTGGTCCAAAGAAAACAACAAAGCCCCATGTTGATCTTCTATCATCAGGACAACCTGCCCAATCAGTATCAGAGAATGCACTCACCAAAGTTGATGTTGACCTTGTGATTTCCAAACATGTACTCTTTGTTGGAAAAGGCAATGCCTAGGAGTTGCTTAGGCACGCCTAGGCGCTATGCAATGGCCAAACGCCTTGTCTAGGGCATAAATGGAGGTCTAGGCAGGGCAAGCAAGGAATTGTCTACCCAAGCAAGAAATCAGGCCACATATTGCACTGATATGCCAAACGGCTTATATTTCAATGGCAGTAACCTGTAATTAACTTATTTATATACTCCAAATAATATCAACACCTGTATAATAATCATAAATATACTACAAGTAAAAACTATATTACCGCCTAGGCCGTGCCTAGGGCGCTTAGGCACTGCCTAGGCACTAGCCGAAGGCAGACCGCCTTTTCCAACCTCACCTGTACACATGGTACCTATCAGATATCTCAAGATCCTTTTTACTGTTGTCCAATGTGCAAGAGTAGGGGTATGCAAGAACTGACATACTTTATTGATAGGAAAAGATATATCTGGTCTTGTAAGTGTTAGATATTGCAAGGCCCCCACCACACTTCTGGAGTTTGTAGATTCTTCGGCACTGAAAGGCTCACCTTCTACCTTAGACAATTTTTCAGAAGTTGAGAGTGGCATATTTGAGGTCTTGCAATTTATCATACCTGCTCGCTTTAACACATCTGACACATACTTTTCTTAACTCAAAACTATGCCATCTTTAACCTTCTTTACTTCTATTCCCAAGAAGTAGTGCAAATCACCAAGATCTTTTAGAGCAAAGTCTCTCCTTAGATCTTCAAGCAATGCCTTAGTTGCATCATGTGATGAACTTGCAACAATAATATCATCAACATATTCAAGCAATGGTGATTTTTTCTTTTCTGTAAAAGAACAGTGATGTGTCAGCTGTGGATGGCTGAAAACCAAGCCTTTGGAGTTTCACACTCAGCCTAGAGTACCATGCTCTGGGTGCTTGTTTCAAACAATATAAAGCTTTATCAAGCCTGCACACATAATGGTGCTTATCTTTTACCTCATACCCAGGTGGTTGCTTCATATATACTTCCTCCTCTAGAACGCCATGAAGGAACACATTCTGCACATCCAATTGATGAAGGCTCCAATTGTTTGATACTAAAATAGAAAGAACAAGTCTGACTGTAGCTGCTTTCACAACTGGGCTAAAGGTATCCTCATAGTCTATGCCATACCTTTGCTTAAAACCTTTTGCAACTAGTCTAGCTTTGTATCTATCTATTTCTCCATTTGCTCTTCTTTTGATTATATAAACCCACTTACAATCAATTACATTTCTATCTTTTGCTGGAGGAACTAAATGCCATGTTTTGTTTTTCATAAGATCATTATATTCCTCATCCATCGCAATTTTTGAATCTTCATTTTCTAAAGCTTCTACCAAGTCGTATGGTTCTCCTGTAGCAGCAAGACCAACAAACCGTACCTTATCTCACCTGACCGTACCATCCGTATGTATTTTTCATTTCGAGATACCATGTTGGGACCTTGTTCCCTATGTGGGTGCAGGAATAACTGTAGAGTCCTCGCCATAGAAGATCCATCCATCCCTCATGCAGACGCAGGAGCAGCCGATCCAGATGCACCGGATCTAACGCGGATGATGTAGGCGTCATGCAGCGCGCCTCACTGGCCAGCACTAGGAGCAAGGCGGATGCTGCTCCCCGCCCGTGACGCGCCTGGCTGGTCAGCCCGACTGCGCAGAGGAGACCGCACCACTTGGCGGCTCGGGGCAGGCGCGTGACTCGTGCTGGGTCCATCAGGCGCGGAGTGCGCTTCCGGGCACCTGCCTGCGGGCCCGCGGCCGCACGCGTGAGACGTCGCAGATGGCTCGCCTCCATCCGAGGTAGATACGGTGCCGCCGCTACTTGCTGACGCGTCAGACGAGGGGGAATCAAACACGGGATCACCGCTGTCAGGATCAGACCTGAATCTACATTGTGTTCCACACCTGTCTGCTGCATAAAATCATGATATACAGCAAGATTTCCACCAAAATTAACAGCAGGATTTCCACGAAGATCAACCGAAGGGTCAGCTGTTTGTTCGCCCCCATGATCAAGAGGTTCAGGTGACATGGTTTTAGGAAGAAGTAGAACTTCGGAACGAAGAGGAGTCCTGGCATTTGGATTTAATGCAGCAAAGGGAAAAACAGATTCATCAAAGATGACATCACGGGAAATATAAACACATCCGGCTTGTATATCAAGACACTTGAACACTTTGTGGAGGTTGCTATAGCCAAGGAACACACATTGCTTGGAACGAAATTCTAGATTTTGGGAGTTGAAGGGGCGAAGATTTGGCGAGCATGCGCAACAAAAAGTGCGTAGAGCGTGATAGTTGAGTTTTTCATGGAACAATTTTTCTAAAGGAGTTCAAGATTGATCACCTTGCTAGGAGTGCGATTTATGAGATAAGTGGCATCTAGGAATGCTTCATCCCAAAACTTCAAGGGCATGGAAGCATGAGCCAAAAGTGAGACACCCACATCTACAATGTGGTGATGCTTCCTCTCGGCTGACCCATTATGTTGATTGGCATGAGGGCATGACACATGGTGTGTAATACCTACTTGATGGAAAAAGGAGTTTAGACGCTCATACTCGCCTCCCCAGTCCGTTTGCATGGTGATGATTTTGCGGTCAAAAAGATGTTCAACTAGTGCTTGAAACTCATGAAACACTTTGAACACTTCTGATCTATGTTTAAGAATGTAAATCCAAGTGAACTTACTGAAATCATCTATGAAACTCACATAATATTTTTTCTTATTGATCGAATCATGGGCAGGCCCCCATACATCAGAAAAACTAGCTCTAAAGGAGCATTGGAGACACTACTAGAATTCGGATAGCTCATTGCTAGAAAAATAAATATTATTGTGCTTGAGAACATGTTGAACAATCGTCGAAGAAGGATGACCTAAACGATTGTGCCACCGTGTTGGTTTAATCTTGGTGGCGCCAAGTGCATGCCTGCCCGAGCTTATGGCAGCTGATGATAGGGGATAGAGCCCGTTTCTACACCTGCCGTGGAGGAGGGTTTTCCTCGTTCCCGTGTCCTTTACAAAGAAAGAGTGAGGGTGGGTTTCAAGAAACACATGATTGTCACAGGATAATCGATGAGCATAGATCAGATTTTTGGTGGCATTGAGTACATGCAAGATCTTTATGAGATGAAGATTGCGAGTAGTGGTACAAACATAAGCATGACCTCTATGGGAAATCTTCATACCTGCGCCGTTTGTCATGTTGACTTGATCATGCCCATTGTACTTGTCACGAACGGTGAGCTTGTCAATCTCGCTGATGATGTGATATGTCGCTCCCGAGTCCACATACTAGTTTGTATCTACTTCCATAGGAGGATTGGGAGTTTGCATGGTTTGTGTTGACGGCCGCCGCGCTCTTCTCTTTGTTGAAGGAGACGTCAAAACGGCAGTCGCACTCCACGGTGATGTGGTTTTGTTTGCCATAGATTTGACAGAAGACATCTGGGAGATCATTGTGATCTTCTCCTCCATTGTCGCGGCCACCTCCACGACCGTGGCCACGGCCACCGCCCCCGTTGCCTCGGCCGCCTCCATATCGACCGCCATTGCCACCGCGGCCTCTGCCACGGTTGGGTCCGCTACACCCGCCGCGAGAGACAGCGTTCGCAGAGGAGTGAGAGGACTGGCCGCCGCCCTCAAACATGGCCAGCCTGCTTTCAAAGTTAATGTGCTGCGAATAAAGCTCGCTCACCTTGATGGACTCAGTTCGGGCACAGATGGTGGAGACAAAGGACAATAGTCGAACTCGAGTCCCGCAAGGATGTAGGACACCATGTCGTCGTCGGTGAGGGGCTTCCCAGCAGATGCCATCCCATCACCGAGTGCTTTCATGCACCCGATGTACTCAGCGATCGTCGATTTGCCCTTCTTCGTCATGGAGAGGGAAATTCTCGTATTGACGACGTGCACCTGAGTCTGGGAGATAAAGATCTCCATGATGGCGACCCATGCTTCGGCCTCCGTGTTGCAGTGTGAAACCTGGATCATGATGGGTGCTAAGATAGAGTTGAAGATGAAGCTAAACACCTGGGAGTCATGGGCCCTGTCGACGTCGTACGCCGGATTGGGCACGTCGGTCGGTTTGCCGTCCTTGTCGAGGAGTTTCTCGGCCGGCTGCTCCCTCTCTGGATTGAGATAGGAGACGAGATGAGCGCCCGGATGGCCGCTATAGCCTATGCGCGCCACACTAGAAAGTTGGAGCAATGTAATCAATTGGTGATGGGGATGAGAGCTGGTCAGGCGACGGCGGATCTTGAGGTGGCCATGGCTGCGAGATGTGCTAGAGGAGATATGCTCTGATACCATGAAAGATGGCATTACGCGTATGCCTACCAGGGACGCGTTTCATGTTGAAACTACAACTATCCCCGGGTGGTTTTGGTAATTACTAACAACATATATCTCATTGAACTAATGCTATCTCAAGGTAATATTTCGGGAAATTACAATGTTTGGCATGGCATGGATTAGGATTGTGGACACCTCAAAATGCAAAGGTTATATGATTGGCTCAAGCTCAAAGCTAAGGACTCTACATTTTCCATTTTAGTGATCCAAGATCACATTGAGTCCATAGGAAAGCCAATACTATTAAAAGGGGATGAGGTGTTTCTTAATGGCTTGCTTGCTCATGATGTTTAGTGATATGCTCCAAAACCCTCAACCACTTTCTCACATCCACAAATTTCCCAAACCAAAAGTCAAACTCGGCCCCATAGAAAATATCTATCTGGCGCCACCGAGTTCATTTGACATAGCCACTTCCAGAAAACCTATTTATTTCGGTCTCACCGAAAGGGATCTCGGTCTCACAGAGATGGGAGTGCAAACTCTCTGTTGCCTATTGCAATATTTTCAGTCTAACCGAGATGTGCAATTGGTCCCACCGAGTCTATAATGCAAACTCACTGTTGCCTCTTTGTAACATTTCGGTCTCACCGAAATGAGCGAATCGGTCACATCGAGTTTGCCTGACCAACTCTCTATGTGCTTATTACCAAAATCGATCTCACCGAGTTTGTGTAATCGGCCCCATCGAGATTACGTTATGCCCTAACCCTAATGAAATTGGTCCCACCGAGTTGATCATATAGGCCGCACCGAAATACCTAACGGTCACATTATGAACTAAATCGGTCTGACCGAGTTCTTTGAATCGGTCCCACCGAGTTTGGTAAATTGTGTGTAACTGTTAGATTTTGTGTGGATGCTATATATACCCCTCCACCCACTCTTCACTCGTGGAGAGAGCCATCAGAACATATCAACACTTCCATCATTCATGTTCTGAGAGAGAACCACCTACTCAAGTGTTGAGATCAAGATATTCCATTCCTACCATAGGAATCTTGTTCTCTAGCCTTTCCCAAGTTGCTTTCCACTCAAATCCTTCTTCCACCATATCCAAATCTGTGAGGAGTTGTTTGAATGTTGGGGAGACTATCACTTGAGGCATTTGAGCAAGGAGTTCATCATCAACACACCGTTTATTACCTTTTGGAGAGTGGTGTCTCCTAGATTGGTTAGGTGTCACTTGGGAGCCTCCAACAAGATTGTGGAGTTGAACCAAGGAGTTTGTAAGGGCAAGGAGATCGTCTACTTCATGAAGATCTACCGCTAGTGAGGCAAGTCCTTCGTGGGTGATGGCCATGGTGAGATAGACAAGGTTGCTTCTTCGTGGACCCTTCGTGGGTGGAGCCCTCCGTAGATTCGCGAAGTCGTTACCCTTCGTGGGTTGAAGTCTCCATCAACTTGGATGTACGATAGCACCACCTATCGGAACCAAGACAAAAAACATCGTTGTCTTCACTTGCGTTTGATCCCTCTAAACTCCTCCCTTTACCTTCATATGCAATTTTTTACTTTCCGCTGCTATACTCTTAGAATTGCATGTGTAGGTTGATTGCTTGACTTGTGCTAAGTTGCTAAAATCTGCCAAGAATTAAAATTGGGAGAAGGTTAGATTTTTATTTGGTCAAGTAGTCTAATCACCCCCCTCTAGACATATTTTCGATCCTATAAGTGGTATCAGAGCTTTGGTCTCCATTTGCCATGATTTCCATAGCATTGGTGATCACAGCCTTGGTTTCACAACCTAGGAGAGTATTGCGTCTAGCGAGGGAAGTTACCACCGTAGAGTTTCTTATTTTGATGGTACTAATTTTGCTAGCTGGAAGCATAAGATGAAAATGCATATCCTTCGACATAACCCCGGCATTTGGGCCATTGTGTGTGTTGGTTTGCAAGGTGAATTCTTCGATGCAAAGGAACCGAACCGTGAACCTACCGCGGAAGAGTTGAAGATGATGCAATATAATGCTCAAGCTTGCGATATCCTCTTCAACGGATTGTGCGCCGAAGAATTCAAAAAAATCAGCCGTCTTGAGAATGCAAAGGAAATTTGGGATACTTTGATTGATATGCACGAAGGTACTGACTCTGTCAAGGAATCCAAGTTGGATGTGCTCTAAAGTCAACTTGACAAGTTCAAGATGAAGGATGGTGAAGGTGTCGCTGAAATGTACTCTAGGCTTGCTCTCATCACAAATGAGATTGCCGGCTTGGGAAGCAAAGAGATGACCAGCAGATTCATCATCAAGAAGATCCTAAGAGCATTGAATAGAAAATATGATACCATGTGTACATTGATCCAAATGATGCCAAATTACAAAGATCTCAAGCCAACGGAAGTCATTGGAAGAATTGTTGCTCATGAGATGTCACTCAAAGATAAAGAAGAGCTTCACAACAAGTCTAGTGGTGCTTACAAAGCTTCATGTGATGCTCCTACATCATCAAGTGAGAAACAAGATTTCAGTGAAGAATTGAGCTTAATGGTGAAAAACTTCAACAAGTTTTACAAGAGTAGAAGCAAAGAGAGAAGTTCCAAGTCAAGGTCCTACAATGATAAGAGATCTTCAAGTCATGATCGGAATTGCTACAATTGTGGAAGACCCGGACACTACTCCAATGATTGTACGGCTCCCCGCAAGAGAAGAGAAGACTCACCTAAAAGGAGAAGTAGAAGAGAAGATTCACCACCAAGAGAGAGAAGGAGTAGAGATGATCGTTATGAACGAAGACCTTCTCGGAGAAGCAAAGATTCGGAAAGAAAGGACAAATCATCAAGGAGCTATACAAGACGAAGACATCAAGCTCATGTTGGTGAATGGGCATCCGGTTCCGACTCCGACAACCACTCCGAGAGAAGCTACTACTCCGACTCCGAAGGTACTCAAGATGAAGGTGTTGCAGGAATTGCTCTTGTATCAACCAACTCCTATGACATATTTGACTCACAAAATGAAGCAATTGATAGAAGCTTCAAGGCTTAAGGCCCTAAGGTATCACACCCCGAGTATCTTGATTTCAATAGTGATGAAGATGACTTGCTAGGAGATGATGATTTACTTGTTGGTAGAAATAGTGATGAAACTTTAGATGAAAAACTATGATGAAATTGCTATTAATCATGCTAATCGAGATAAAACGAATGACAATGATAAGGAGAAGATTCAGCATCTAACTAAAGAACTAAACACTCTTAAGTTAGCTCATGAAACTACCTTGGAAGATCATCAAGAACTTTTAAAGACTCATGAGCAGTTACGCTTTGAAAAGCTCAACCTTGAGCAAGAGCATGAGTTCTTAAAGGCAATCAATGATGATCTTCGCAAGAAAAGTTATTCTTACATTGCCAAGCGTTTACTCTTGTCTACCTACATGCCACAAGTAAAATCTAGCAAAAAGAATGGGAAAGATTCTTCCTCTAGTAGTAACATTAATCATGCTAAATCCAATGATGTTACTTCTAGTAGCTCTCTTGATTCCACTAATGACTCTCTTAGCCAAGTTACACTTGAGCAAGAAAATAGTTTATTGAAGGGAATTATAGAGAAAGGTGTTTATAAGAGTCTTGCCGGGAGTAAGCAATTTCAGGAGATTGTACGCAAGCAAGGAAGACACCGGAAGAATCAAGGTGTTGGTTTTGAACGAAAGTTCAATGCCAATGGAGTGGAATGGGAGGAAGATCAATACCCCAAGACGAAGTTTGTTCCTCAAGGGACACAAGCACAAGATGATCTTCCACCACAAGACCACAAGTCAAAGGGCAAGGATAAGCTTCAAGAAGAGATTGATGCATTTGAAGAAGCTCCTAAGGCCTTGGTCAAGTGGGTCCCCAAGACTACATCAAGTTCTACCTCATCAAGTACGACTACAACTCCAAGGATCCCCATCAAGATGGTGTGGATCACGAATAAGAAGAACTAGGAAGTTCTTGAGGGTGACTCCGCCAACATACTTCACTCATATCATTTTGGCAAAGGACAAGTGCAAAAAACTTTCACATCTTGCACTAGTTCAAGGAGTCACAAATCCTCTTGTTGGTAAGACAAGGGACAAGGTAACCTAATGATTTCATCGACATCATCTTTTGTGCAATTCACTCTATGTTTATGGATATCCTTGTTTGTTCCTTGCGGGACTAACCCGTGTAGGTATTGAAAGTGCAACTCACTCCAATGGACTGCTCCAAATGATCTACATCAACATTGAGCGTCTACATCTTCAACACCTACATGAAGTCATCATCGAAAAAACCCAAGGTTAGTTCATCCCTCGTAGGGGGATATCACATCTAGGGGGAGCTTTACTCTAACAATTGAGCTAAAGCAACTCTAATGATGTGAACACAACAATGCTTTATGTAAAAGTGATAACCCCACATGCGCTTAAACGATGAGTATGACCTATGATCAAATGTTCTCATTTGACTCCTAAGTCAATATACTCATATATAGATGACCTAGTCATCTCCAATTTCTTGATAGATGCTAGAATGGTTGTGCATGCTTTGCCACATGTTTTATTTGCTATCTTATTGTGTGAGCATGTTGAATGCATATTTTTCTCATTCGAGGACATCCAATTGTTGCTTTGATTTTTTGGCTCTTTTTCTTTTGCCAAATGGATGTACAAGAATGCCTAAGTACCCCCTCTAGCTATCTATGATTTTCTCGTCTCAAACTCTATTCATGCTACATCACAAAGCTTGATCAAGTCAGATTCGAACCACTCTGTGTGAGGAGCACTCGGAGTCACCGATTCGTCATAGGCTTAAATATCCAAAACCTCTTTGTGCATTTCGGTATGACCGAGTCATCCACTTCGGTCACACCAAGTTCACTAAGTTGATCTAGGTTCTCAATCTCGGTGCAACCAATTTGAACTTTTCGGTCCCACTGAGTTGCAACAACTGCTAGCACTTTTGCATCTCGGTGCCACCGAGTTGTTCCACTCGGTCACACCGACAGTGTTAGGTTATATATACTCACAGGACAAATTTCGGAAAACTTTCCAACCTGCGCGTGACCTGCTCTGCCTCTTCGGGTCTCCGGATCATCTCCTCGCCGCCAGCGACCTCCTGCCGCTGGACTCCGCCGCCATCAACGGAAATCCTCACCGCCGTTGCCGTCGTACCAAGTACACCACCGAGTTAGGGTATGGACTTGACTCTTTGTGCCATTCCTCAGCTCCGATTCTTAGCACAATGCATTGCCATGTTTCTTTTCCACGTATGAGATTTTCCTATCCAGCAAAGACTCCGTAGATAGTAGATTTGATTCAAAGAATTTAGGGTTAGGTCTCCGCCGACCTCATCTCGGACCGACCGAGTTGTAGAAATCGGTCCCACTGATTTGGCTTAGGCCATTGCACAAGTGATTTTCGGTCTGACCGAAAGTTGCAAATCAGTGTGACCGAGTTTGATTCTCTATGAAACCCTAGCGATATCGGTGCCACCGAACGGTGACTCGGTCTGACCGGGTTTACTAGTTCAGGCTCTAGAATTTCTTCGGTGTCACCGAGTTTAACAATCGGTAGCTCCGAAATGCTTTCTGTAGAGAACGAAAACTAAGTTTTTCTTGTCATGTACTTTGCAAAAAAAAATTGTGCTTTGTGATGCTCATCCACTCTATCTCATCTACATCTATTCACATGACCAGTTTGCAGTGTCAGAGATGTCTGAGGGCAGTGATAGTCAAAACAGGCCTGAGCAGCAGGTGCATTTGAGTGAGGGCTCTAGTCCCAACAACTCCAGCTATTATGAGAGCGGCAGAAGCACTCCCAGTGACCTTCCAAAGGCTGCCACCAAGACCAAAAAGAGGAAAACTTCAGATTCTGAGGATGAGGACTTTGTGGCATATGAGGCCACTTCCAAGAAGAAAGTACCTAGGAAGGAGTATGACACAGTTGAGACATCCAAGCCTGGGCAGAAGAGGAAAATCCCTGCCAAGAGGACTCCCATGGCTAAGACCAGAGCCTCTACTCAAGAGACTATGATGATCACACTTGAACCCAGGGATGATGAGCCTGAAGGTACAAAGAAGAGACCTAGGAAGACAACATCTACAGTGATTAGCAAGCCAACCATGAGGGATAATGATGAAGCAGAAGCAGAAGAGGAAGAGGTTGCTGCACCAGCACCCAAAGCTCAGAAGATTATGGGAGATGCTATCAAGTCTGGGGCTGCCCCTTCTAAGCCCAGGATTGCTCGCAAAACTTCTCAAGCCACCAAGTCTGCACCCAAGAGGAGTACAAGAAATATTCCAGCTTCAGAAAAGTACAAGGCCCTAGTGCCTGAAGTTGCTGAGGAAGCTGATACTCAATTCCTCAAAAGACTGAAGCCCAAGATCCCTAATCACAATGATTCTCATTTGGTTGCTGAGGACATGATACTGAGAAAGGATGCAGGTCTCAGGTTGTGGAGAAAGTCTGATCCATATGCCATAAGGAGGAGGACTGCTGTGGACTACAAGTTTCACACAATGGAGCAGCAAGACTTCTATGAAATAGTCCTGCTTGACAAGAAGCCCGTTGTTTGTGATATGAGAAGAATAGACTGGAAGTTCATTGATGATAATGCAGATTACTACCCAAATGTGCATGAGAGCTTCAAAGCATGTGGAGTGGACAAGTTTGTGGCAAAAAAGTTGACTAAGTGGAATGATGAACTCATCATGCAATTCTATTCCACAACCCACTTCTATCCTGATGGAAGGATTGTATGGATGTCTGAAGGTACAAGGTACCAATCGACTATTGCTGAGTGGGCCAAGCTAATCAATGCCCCTGAAGAGCATGAGGATAATCTAGATGTCTATGCCAAGAAGAAGCAAGACCACAACTCCATGGCAAATATGTACAAGGTGATCCCTGATGATGATATAGAAACTCACAAGTTCGATCTGTACATCATTTGTAGGCTGGTCTAGCCACCATCAACACAATCTTGAGGCATACATTGTTGCCTATGTCTGGAGATGCAAAGATGATCAGAGGACATTCCATCAACATGCTGCATATATTTGATGTGCCACATAAATTCAAGGTTATGAGCCTCATTGTAGAGACAATCAAGAGGACTGCTGTAGATCACAAGAGATCATGTGGTATGCTCCACACATCCAGATGCTTATCGAATCTAAAATGGGCACATGCACTTACTTGTTGGACAGAGAATATCCACCCTTGGTGCCCGACTTTGAGTACAACACAGTTGTCATGGATGAGAATGAACCATCTTCAGTGCAAGCTCATGAAAGGACAGAGAAGGCCAAAGCAGAGAAAGCTGCCAAGATGCCAAGTGCAGAAGAAGCATCTCAAATGACTCTCAAATCCAAGCAAGGTCAAATGACATATATTATTCAAGCTACCATGAGGATTGAGAAGGGCTTGGCCACTCTGACTCAAAATTAGGAGAGCTTGGAGAGGATCATTGAGACTAAGTTCTATGATCATGATCCGAAGGTGACAGAGATCCAGTCTGCAGTTGAGAAGCTTCAGGAGGAAGTAGAGGAGAGAGGAGGACAGGCTACCACGGATACATTTCAGCGAGTGGCTCGAGGTCAGAGATTTGTTGCAGTGCCAGTTCCATACACCAGAGCAACTACATCTGCACCAGCAACTACATCTTCAGTGCCACCTCCAGCAGCCACTCCACCAGCTCCAGCTACTTCGTCTAAAGCCTTCATCCTTGGAGTTCTCTCCACACCGCCTCTCGAAGACCGAGCCTGAGAGATGCATAGCACTATGCATTTTCGAACTTTTGGGTAACTTGTTGCCAAAGGGGGAGAAATATGTATAGATCATAGGCTTTGAGAAAGAGTGTTTTGCCTCTTTGGTCTCTCTGCTTTTGGTTGAACTTCATTCCTGTGTTTGCTTGATACTCTATGTTATTTGTTTGAGATACTTTTGTGATCATATGTTTGATCATATGCTACCTTAATGTTTGCTTGGATGATATTATCTCTATATTTCCATATGATCATTCACTTTTCTTGGTGATGAGTGCATGCTTTAGTGTATATCATTTTGAGCGCTCCACCAAGATGTATGTGACATAAAAGAGTAACCCATGATTCTAATCGATTGTGCATTTGCATTCAAACGCAAATTCAAAATATTGCACAAATTTAGGGGGAGCTCTAGCTTATCACATACTTCTCAAAGCGACGATGTATTCCAATCTTATTATCATTTGTCGAAGCTTTGATCTAAATGTTGTCATCAATTACCACAAAGGGGGAGATTGAAAGTGCAACTATCCCCGTGTGGTTTTGGTCATTACTAACAATATATAGCTCATTGAACTAATGCTATCTCAAGATAATATTTTGATACGTCCATTTTTCATCATGCTTTCATGTTGATATTTATTGCATTATGGGTTGTTATTACACGTTATGTCACAATACTTATGCCTTTCCTCTCTTATTTTACAAGGTTTACATGAAGAGGGAGAATGCCGACAGCTGGAATTCTGGGCTAGAAAAGAAGCAAACTCTACACAACTCAAAAAGCCCCGAAACCTATTCTGCACAACTCAAAAAGCCCCGAAACTCCACGGGACACCGTTTCAGAAAATATAAAAAATATCTGGCGAAAGAAGATCACCAGGGGGGCCACCACCTGTCCACGAGGGTGGGCGGCGTGCCCCCCCCTCTGGGCGCGCCCCCTGTCTCGTGGGCCCCCCGATGCCCATCTTTTCCTATATGAGGTGTTTTGACATAGAAAAAATCATAAGGAGGCTTTCGGGACCAGACGACGCCATCTCGAGGCGGAACCTTGGCGCAAACCAATCTAGGGCTCCGGCAGAGCTGTTCTGCCAGGGATACTTCCCTCCGGGAGGGGGAAATCGTCACCGCCGTCATCACCAACAATTCTTCCATCTTGGGGAGGGATATCTTCATCAACATCTTCACCAGCACCATCTCCTCTCAAACCCTAGTTCATCTCTTGTATCCAATCTTTGTACCCAAACCTCAGGTTGGTACCTGTGGGTTGCTAGTAGTGTTGATTACTCCTTGTAGTTGATGCAAGTTGGTTTATTTGGTGGAAGATCATATGTTCAGATCCATTATGCATATTAATACCCCTCTGATCATGAACAATATTATGTCTTGTGAGTAGTTACTTTTGTTCCTGAGGACATGGGATAAGTCTTGCTATAAGTAGTCATGTGAATTTGGTATTCGTTCGATATTTTGATGAGATGTATGTTGTCTCTCCTCTAGTGGTGTCATGTGAACGTCGACTACATGACACTTCACCATTATTTGGGCCTAGAGGAAGGCATTGGAAAGTAATAAGTAGATGATGGGTTGCTAGAGTGACAGAAGCACTACTAGGAAAAGGGCTATAGATGGAATTGACACTAATGGCGCACCAGACATGCGGTGCGCCATTAGTATATACTAATGGCGCACCATGTGTTGGTGCGCCATTAGTATCCAAATACTAATGGCGCACCGTTGACGTGGTGCGCCATTAGTAACAATTTTTTTTTTTCATATTTTTCTCAAAACTACTAATGGCGCACCAGTGGATAGTGCGCCATTAGTAGTTCAAGTACTAATGGCGCACCACATCCACAGTGCGCCATTAGTAATTTTTTTCAAATTTTGTTTTTATTTTTTTTTAATTTTATTTTCAAAAAATACTAATGGCGCACCGTGGGAGTGGTGCGCCATTAGTAAGTTGAACTTACTAATGGCGCACCACTCTCACGGTGCGCCATTAGTATTTTTTTTTCATATTTTGTTTTGATTTTTTTAATTTTATTTTCAAAAAATACTAATGGCGCACCGTGGGAGTGGTGCGCCATTAGTA
>LR738716.1:68272995-68299821 GCA_902687465.1 Secale cereale
CTAATAATTGATGATGTGGATTTCAATGGTGCATTTTGAACACATAAAAACTCTGGAGTTCAAAAAAATGCAATGCCTTTGTAACATATGAGTTTTCGACCTAAACCCTGATACCTCGAAAGAGATTGTCTATTTTGTACACGAAGTGCATCCAGTTTTTGCCGTGACCCTCTCTACTTTTTTGCGCATGCCATGTGGGTGAAATGATGATACCATGCCAAGTTTCAACCTTTTCAGACTTCAATTTGTACCGCTTTTCAATTTCACAGTCATTATCTCTCTCAAAACAAATCAGTAAATGAATGAAAAATACCAAATGAATTCAGAAAGGGCTAATAATTGATGATGTGGATTTGAATGGTGCATTTTGAAAACACAAAATCTCTGGAGTTCAAAAAAATGCAATGCCTTTGTATATGAGTTTTTGTCCTAAACCCTGATACTTCGAAAGAGATAGTCCATTTTGTACACGAAGTGCATCCAGTTTTTGCCGTGACCCTCTCTACTTTTTTGCACATGCCATGTGGGTGAAATGATGATACCATGCCAAGTTTCAACCTTTTCAGAGTTCAGTTTGTAATGCTTTTCAATTTCACGGTCATTTAGCTCTCTCAAAACAAATCAGTAAATGAATGAAAAATACCAAATGAATTCAGAAAGGGCTGATAATTGATGATGTGGATTTGAATGGTGCATTTTGAACACACAAAAAGTCTGGAGTTCAAATAAGTTCAAAAAAGGCGCAATTCTCGTTAATTAGCTTCAAGCCTTTCGGAAGAGTGTACAAAGCACTGAACATAGCTATGTGCAGTCTACACTATTCCTCAAGGTTTGAAGCTAAGCAACGTGCAGGTGAACATGGCGCCTCTCCCACATTGTCTGTGCACTCAAGGCTTATAAACCGCTCCTAGTGCCTCTCTCTTCGCAAGGTGGGACTAGAAATCAGCTTACTAAGATACTCTAGTACCGGTTCATGCCATGAACTGGTAGTAAAGGTGCCTAGCCTGACAACAGCCTGACACAACATCATTAGTACCGGTTCGTGGCATGAACCGGTACTAGAGGTTTCCCACGAACCGGTACTAATGATCTCCGCCCGCCTAGCCGTTGGAACCGGCACTAATGGTCACATTAGTGTCGGTTCTGTTACAAACCGGGACTACTGTGCTTCACATTAGACCCTTTTTCTAAAAGAATTTGTTTGCACATAAAATTTCTTCGCGTTTCAAATGCCAAAACATATAAGTACCCTAACTATTACAGAGATTCCCTTCTGGGTGTGAAACACAGAAGAAAGTGATGATAGTGAAGCCGATCACATCCCAGATCTTTGGGTGTGAAACTTTTTCTTCACGTGTGTCCCTTTGCGCCGTAACCATGGAAAATTTTCATCATTTAACGGGATGCTCAGGTCAATATTCACTGTGAATGGAGCAATTTCATCAAACTTTTCATAATCTTCTCACTTGTCTATCTTGTCATCCACTCCCACGATGTTTCTCTTCCCAAAAAGAACTATGTGCCGCTTTGGCTCATCGTACGATGCATTCGCTTCCTTATCTTTTCTTTTTCTTGGCTTGGTAGACATGTCCTTCACATAAAAAACCTGTGCCACATCATTGGCTAGGACGAATGGTTCGTCTGCATACGCAAGATTGTTGATATCCACTGTTGTCATTCCGTACTGCGGGTCTTCCGTTACCCCGCCTCGTGTCATATTGACCCATTTGCACCGAAACAAATGGACCTTCAAACCATGTCGATTGTCAAGTTCCCATATGTCCTCTATATAACCATAATATGTTTCCTTTCCCTTCTTGGTTTCTGCATCAAAGCGGACACCACTGTTTTGGTTGGTGCTCTTCTTATCTTGGGCGATCGTGTAAAATGTATTACCATTTATCTCGTACCCTTTGAAAGTCATTATATTCGAAGATGGTAACTGGGACAACAAGTATAGGTCATCTTCAATAGAGGTGTCATGCATGGTACGTGTCTGCAACCAGCTGGTGAAACTCCTGGTTTGTTCACATGTAATCCAGTCATCAGACCACTCCGGGTGTTTGTAGCGTAGCAAATTCTTGTGTTCATCCATATACGGAGCCACGAAGGCGGAATTCTGTAGAACTGTGTAGTGTGCTTCAGGGAGAGAATGTCCGTCCATACATATTATTTGTTCCCCTCCTAGCGTGCCTTTTCCATCCAGTCTGCCCTTATGCCGCAATTCAGGAACACCAATCGGCTTAAGGTCAGGAATAAAGTCAATACAAAATTCAATGACCTCCTCATTGTGATGGCCCTTGGAGATGCTTCCTTCTGGCCTAGCACAGTTATGAACATATTTCTTTAAGACTCCCATGAACCTCTCAAAGGGGAACATATTGTGTAGAAATACAGGACCCAAAACGTTAATCTCTTCGCATAGGTGAACTAGGACATGCGTCATGATGTTGAAGAAGGATGGTGGGAACACCAGCTCGAAACTGACAAGACATTGCACCAAATCATTCTCTAACCTTGGTATGATTTCTGGATCGATTACCTTCTGAGAGATTGCATTGAGAAATTCATGTCTACTAAACGCTTCTATTCCTGTAGACAGTGTTGGGCCTCCAAGAGCAGAGGTTTGTAGGACAGCAGCAAATTTCCCTTAAGTGAGTAACCCAAGGTTTATCGAACTCAGGGAAGTGGAGGTTGAACGTACCCCTTTCAAGCAACACTGCAATCAAGATACAAGAAGTCTCTTGTGTCCCCAACACACCTAATACACTTGTCAGATGTATAGGTGCACTAGTTCGGAGAAGAGATGTTAAATGGCAAGTGATATGGATGGCAAAAGATGTATTTGTAAATCTGAAATAAAAAGTGCAGCAAGCAAACATGCGGTAAACGTGAGCACTAATGGTATTGCAATGGTGGAAACAAGGCCTAGGCTTCATACTTTCACTAGTGGCAACTCCCAACAACATTAAGATAATCGAATCACATGATATTTCCCATAAAACATGCAAGGGGGACGCACTCAGAGGTCATTCCTTTGTGGTCAAGAGAGGACGAGAATTATGTAGGGCTACAAAAGCACACCTCTAAGTTCGTAGTTCTCAATCAATGGATTTCCCAATGTCACCTAGGCCATCCAAAGAGAGTACCACAATCACCACAACATATCTCAAGGATAGTCAAAGACAAGCACCAAGAGACTCTCAATCTTCAACCCACACACAAAAGAGGAAATCACTCATGAAAATATTCTTCTAATCCATGTCCAATAGACCCCTGTCACCTTGGTCTCGGAGATTATACTAGATAAAGACAAGTGAGTACATCAATCCAATACATAGAGGAAGGGGAAATATCATGGGATCACCCTAGATTAACATAGCCTATGATCACAACGAAGATCACATCATGGGAGAGAGAATTGACCACATAGCTACTGGTCGAAAACCTCAGCCCCAAGGAGGAACTACTCCCGCATCATGGAGGGAGGAAGCGACGTCGATGGAGATGAATCCGGGGGCACTTCCCCGTCCCGGCAGGGTGCCGGCACAGGAATTCTGGTCCCCCGAAACTTGGTGGCGATGGCGACGGAGATCGGAATAGCTTCTGGAGAAAAGGGTTCCGGCATCAGGGTTTCCGCGATGCGATGTAAATATATGCCAAAGGGGGTCACCAGAGGAGGTAAGGGGGGTCCAGGCGGCCTGGCGAGGCGGCCAGGGGTGGGGCCGCCCCCTCAGGGCGCCTGGAGCCCCTCTGGCCCCGCTCTGGCCCTACTTCTGCCGCATGGAAGCTTCTGGAGCGCTGATTTTTTATATATTTTTCCCGGAATTTTTCTGGCAATTGAAGTAATGGGAAAACCTGAAATACAAAAACAGCAGAAAACAGAAACTGGCACTGGGGTGCACTGAGTTAATAGGTTAGTCCAAATATGATCAAAAGTGTATGGAAGTGCATAAATATCATAGCAATATCACACAAAAGAGGCATGGAGCAAGCAGAAATTATAGATACGTTTTGGATGTATCAACATCCCCAAGCTTAATTCCTGCTCATCCTCGAGTAGGTAAATGATAACAAGCATAATTTCTGTGGTGACATGCTATCAACCATATAAGAACTTTTCACAGTCACATGACAAATGCTTACTGAGATAATTAATCTTTAGTAATTAAGTTGCCTCATGAGAATATCACAAAGAACTGAAAGTTTTACAATATGATACTAAAAGACCCAATAGATTTGTAGCGAGCATGGTGTGTAAACATGACAAAGTGACACCTCGCTTGCCCCCTTTAGTGAAGCAAAACATAAATGCAGGAGCACCTCCGAAGTTTAAGTGACGACTAGATACAATGATTTCAGAATAAACGATATCATAATCATGTAGAAGACAATGGTACTTTGGGACAATGCACATTACACTCAGAATGACAATCATGCTCTCAATAGTTGGTGCTTTGAAGAAAGAAGGTGGAGACTCTCGAACCGTGGATTTTGATGGCAAGGTTGAAAACCCGTGGTTGGAAGCAAAGACTAAACATGTACCAGAGCTCTTGGTTTTTAAAAACAGAGGTAAAAATGATTTTTGGGAGATGCATATTTCGTCAACGAATGCTAGTAGATAACTCAATTACTTCTCGAGCTGGACAAGTTTCGAGGAACGCATCCCGCACGGGGACGATCACATCCCCTTAATCTCCTTTGTTTATCACTGCCAAAAGTTTTCTGATTTCTCATGAACAAAGCGTGAAGGAGGGTTTGTTTGTTGTATTTTTTTTATGAGCCGGGCGCACTCATTGCCAGTTCCTTCTTATATTAGGGGTTTGCAGATTAGACATGCAATCCCGGGGTGAAACTTGTCCAACTTAAAAAGATCATGAATTAACTACTACTTCCTCATGAGCAAAAACAGAGGCACAAAAGAGAAATGCTTTTGAATAATTTCGAGATGGTACACGAAAGTCTTCGCTAGGAATGGCAAGTAAATACCATGTATAGCTGGTTTCAAGGATTTTGGATGCACAAGCAGTCAGTCCGCTTAGTACAGGCGAAGGCTAGCAAAAGACTGGGAGCGACCAACTAAGAGAGCAATGACGGCCATAATCATGCAGAGCGACAAAGCAACATTGAATCGGGCATGGAAGTTATATCGCTACTCAGAAATTAAAGATCATCAAGGCTTGATAGACTTTCTTTACAGTCTTAAATATGCGTGAGCATATGCCAAGTCAATCAAAAATAAATTCTTGGAGGAAGATATCACTAAACCATACCACATCATAGGCAAACAAATCATGCTGGTACTTCAATAACACATTAAGGACCCCCAGTTATTTGAGACTAACCATAAGAAAACATGAACTACTAGGCACCATTATGCACATAGCATTTTTATCATAGACATATCAACCAGTGCCACAGAGGCCAACTCTCTTAACAAGATAAGCGTGATAACTCAAGAGAGTTCCAGAAGCAACCAACTAAACAAAAGCTCTTTAAAAAGAAAAGCATGAAAACTAAGTGCTAAACATGACAGTAGCTATTGAGAGACAAAGAACATACACAGCAAAGATAAACATGAAAATCCTATGTTGTGTTCTAGGTTGAAGTGGAGCGTGTTTCTCTCCCACACAAAGAAAGTTGGGTTCTAACTCGTTATGAACAGCAAGCAAAGCTAAAGAAAACTAAAAAGGAAACTAAAAGCAAGACGCTCCAAGCATAGCATATAACGCATGAAGTGATTAAAATATAGTGGAACGAAAGACGAACTGATAATCGTTGATGGAGAAGGGGATGCACGGGGGCATCCCCAAGCTTAGACGCTTGAGTCTTCTTGAATATTTCTTGGGGGTGCATGGGGGCATCCCCAAGCTTGAGCGTTTGACCCTCCTGAGTCTTCTTTTATCATCTTCACTCGCACACTTGAAAACTCCCTTCATACATAACTCATCATAATCTGATTAGCGAGGTTAGTACCCACAATAAAATAACTTTTCCCTACTGGAAATAAAGATAATCTTGAAGAGCTACTGTTTCTCAAGATTGCCAAAAGGTTTTTGCAAAGAAAAAGCAAGCTCAAGGTTTGCAAAACGAAGAAAAGGCCAAACAGGACAGAATCTGTGAAAAACAGACCAGCAAGTAGTAAATAATTTTTTCGGGGCACTTCTGCAACTCAATCAAAAAACTCAGAACAGACGCCTGAAAGTCAATTGTATAGATCACGCTTTCAAAAAAATTCAGATCAAAAAGATGATCTGGTGATTTTATACCAATTTTTCTGTCCAAGGACAGAATCTGTTTTCTGGACTGCACGTCGCAACTTTTGAACTTTCTTGCAATCAGAGGCTAAACTTGGCACAAAGCTGAAAAGTAAAGATACAATGATGATGGTACTGTAGTAACAAACATCAAGACCACTAAAACTGAAAGAACAACTGAAAGCAAAGATAACAAGGGTTGTCTCCCTAGAGCTCTTTCTTTATAGCCATAAAGATAGGCTTAAGACTTTAATGATGCTCTCGTAGGAATAAGAGTTGAAGAACAAAAGAGAGCATCAAGAAGCAAATACCAAACACATTTAAGCCTAACATGCTTCCTATGCATAGGAATATTGCAATAGAATAATTCATTGAAGCACAAAGCAATAAGCATAGGCAGACAAAACAAGTGCAGCTTCAAAACCTTCAACATAAAGAGAGGGAACTTGATATTATTGAAATATCTATAAGCATATGTTCCCTTCTCATAATAATTTTCAGTGGGATCACGAATAAACTCAACAATATAAGCATCACATAAAGCATTGTTACCATGATCCACATGCAAAAAGGTACTCTTACTCTCCACATTAGCATAATCTTTCTCATTGGTAATAGTGGGAGTAGGACTATCATAAACAACTTGAACACTATAGATTAATTGTGTATTAGGAAGATGGTGTTCAACAAGGGAGTAATTCCCTCCATGATTATGACAAGTTTCATAAGGATAATTTCTCCTTATGTCATAGGTACCTTTATAATCACTATAGATTGGAGTCATAACATCATCATAGTAGAGAAGAGCATTATCATTGCTAGCAACTATATTTGTAAACATGTTGTCTTTATTCTTACTAGGAAAAGAATTATCAATTATCACATCACTAGTGGGTAAAGGATTTGCAATCCTATCATCCCCAAGCTTAGAGCTTTCCATATCATCACTTTCAGAGTTGGTACCAAAAAGATTTTCAAGATCATAAGTAGCATTATCATCATTTTCCCAATCACAATAAGTAACATGCATATCATAATCAAAATCATCTTCAATAGTACCTACGGACGTATCATCAAGATGATAATTAAGGCAATAAACTTCACCTTCTTCTTTAAACTTACAACCGTTAGGATAAAAGTTGATGGGAGGAATATGCTCAGGCCAGGTTGATACCCATTCTTCTTCCTTCTTGCTCCTCTTCCTCCTCCTCTTCTTTTTCTTCTTCTTCACCTTAGGAGGGGGTGGTTGGAGATGAAGCTTCTCACATATCTTGGTTTATCATTAGAAACAATAGGGGAAACTTGGGAGAAACTCTCCTTTTTATTGGCAGAAATATAAGAGACATTTTTATACTTTGGTAAAGTTCCCTCCTTTCTAATCTTACTTATGTAATCATTTTCATGGCAATTAAGAACACAATAGAGATGGCAATTTTGCAAAGTGTTTTTTTATTCCTATGGCATTAACATCTAGCCAAGAAGTCTCTTCTGATAACTCTGCACACATCAAAAATAACATAAGCTCAACATAAAGAGGTGATCATGTTATCACACAACTGGTTAACAGTTATGTTTTGAAAGTACATGCATTGAAAATTAAAGTGACCCTCTATACAGCAAAGTTCACAAGTAAAAGGATAAAGGTCACACAATTCTCTAGCAATTTCATTTAAATCGTTGACCCAAGTGATTGTTCTTTCATGCTTATGTTGCTTACAATACTTCTCTTCTTCAATCATAGGCCTTCCACAAGGTCTATCCACTCCACAAAAATTAACATGCTTATATAAAACTTCATTTTTAGGAATTGGATCATGCATGTTGCAATCATCATGAACAATTTCATTTTCTTTGCAAATCTCTTTAAAAGGTTCATGATGCTTGATCCAATCCTCCTTAGGCATATTAAGATGTGAAGCAAAAGATTTGAGGAAATCAACAAGGAATTGAGAATCAAGCCCAAACTTAGCACTAAACTTATTAAAACTTGTAGTTTCAACAAAGGACTTAATGCAATCATACTCATAAATTATACCTGACTCTTTACCTTTGTCGATCTCCCAATCTTCAGTGTTGCGTTGAATTCTTTCAAGGAGTTCCCATTTAGCATCAATCTTTTCGTTTGTGAAAGAACCCATAGAGGAAGCATCGAGCAAATCTTTATCCTGTCGAGAGAGCCTCGCATAGAAATTAGTAATAATCATATCTTTGGGGAGCCCATGGTTAGGACATTTTAGCATTAACGTTTTCAGTCTCCCCCAAGCTTGAGCTATGCTCTCTCCGTCATGAGGATAGAAATTATAAACATAATTCCTATTCTCATGGACTTCATGAAGAGGATAAAACTTGGAGTAAAAGAGAGACTGGATCTCTTCCCAATCCAGCAGGTGAGAGTCATCTAGTAGCCCATACCATTCCAATGCTTTTCCTTTCAGTGACAAGGCAAATAATTTCCTCATGACTCCATCTCTTGTCAAACCTGAAATCTTAAACAACTCACAAAGTTCTGTAAGTTTCAACAAATGAATACTAGGATTGACTGTCCCATCATAACAATCATTCCTAATTATTTCAATTATCCTAAGTGGTATTTGGAACGGGATACATTCAGTAGGTGGAGGAGACTTCTCTACCACGGGTGTGGTAAAGCGGCCTTCCCCAAGCAGCGAACTAAGAGTGCGGTTTTCCATAAACATAACTAGTGAAACAAAAAACAAGAAACGAAAAGATTTAATTGCAAGATCTAAAGATATACCTTCAAGCACTTACTTCCACGGCAACGGCGCCAGAAATAGCTGGATGTCTACTACACGCTTCTATTCCTATAGACAGTGTTGGGCCTCCAAGAGCAGAGGTTTGTAGGACAGCAACAAATTTCCCTTAAGTGAGTAACCCAAGGTTTATCGAACTCAGGGAAGTGGAGGTTGAACGTACCCCTTTCAAGCTACCCTGCAATCAAGATACAAGAAGTCTCTTGTGTCCCCAACACACCTAATACACTTGTCAGATGTATAGGTGCACTAGTTCGGCGAAGAGATGTTAAATGGCAAGTGATATGGATGGCAAAAGATGTATTTGTAAATCTGAAATAAAAAGTGCAGCAAGCAAACATGTGGTAAACGTGATCACAAATGGTATTGCAATGGTGGATACAAGGCCTAGGCTTCATACTTTCACTAGTGGCAACTCCCAACAACATTAACATAATCGAATCACATGATATTTCCCATAAAACATGCAAGGGGGACGCACTCGGAGGTCATTCCTTTGTGGTCAAGAGAGGACGAGAATTATGTAGTGCTACAAAAGCACACCTCTAAGTTCGTAGTTCTCAATCTATGGATTTCCCAGTGTCACCTCGGCCATCCAAAGAGAGTACCACAATCACCACAACATATCTCAAGGATAGTCAAAGACAAGCACCAAGAGACTCTCAATCTTCAATCCACACACAAAAGAGGAAATCACTCATGAAAATATTTCTTCTAATCCATGTCCAATAGACCGCTGCCACCTTGGTCTCGGAGATTATACTAGATAAAGACAAGTGAGTACATCAATCCAATACATAGAGGAAGGGGAAATATCATGGGATCACCCTAGATTAACATAGCCTATGATCACAACGAAGATCACATCATGGGAGAGAGAATTGACCACATAGCTATTGGTAGAAAACCTCAGCCCCAAGGAGGAACTACTCCCGCATCATGGAGGGAGGAAGCGACGTCGATGGAGATGAATCCGGGGGCACTTCCCCGTCCCGGCAGGGTGCCGGCACAGGAATTCTGGTCCCCCGAAACTTCGTGGCGATGGCGGCGGAGATCGGAATAGCTTCTGGAGAAAAGGGTTCCGGCATCAGGGTTTCCGCGACGCGGTGTAAATATATGCCAAAGGGGGTCACCAGAGGAGGTAAGTGGGGCCCAGGCGGCCTGGCGAGGAGGCTAGGGGTGGGGCCGCCCCCTCAGGGCGCCTGGAGCCCCTCTGGACCTACTTCTACTGCATGGAAGCTTCTGGAGCGCTGATTTTTTATATATTTTTCCCGGATTTTTTCTGGCAATTTAAGTAATGGGAAAACCTGAAATACAAAAACAGCAGAAAACAGAAACTGGCACTGGGGTGCACTGAGTTAATAGGTTAGTCCAAATATGATCAAAAGTGTATGGAAGTGCATAAATATCATAGCAATATCACACAAAAGAGGCATGGAGCAAGCAGAAATTATAGATACGTTTTGGACGTATCAGAAATGCACATAGCTTCACAATGGCTAATCGAACGTTTTCCGGTAGAAGCCCCCTCAATGCAACCGGAAGCAGTTGCATCATAATCACGTGGCAGTCATGAGACTTTAGGTTCTGGAACTTTTTCTCTGCCATGTTTATTATTCACTTTATGTTCGACGAGAAGCCAGACGGTACCTTAATACTGAGTAGGCATTCAAAGAAGATTTCCTTCTCTTCTTTGGTAAGAGCGTAGCTTGCATGACCCTGATGTATGCCGTCTTTTCCGTGCATACGTTGCTGGTCCTCCCGTGCCTCAGGTGTATCTTTTTTCTTCCCATACACGCCCAAGAAGCCAAGCAGGGTCACACAAAGATTCTTCGTCACGTGCATCACGTCGATTGCGGAGCGGATCTCTAGGTCTTTCCAATAGGGCTGGTCCCAAAATATAGATTTCATCTTCCACATGGGTGCGCGTCCGTTAGCGTCATTCGGAACAGGTTGTCCACCAGGACCCTTTCCAAAGACCACCTTCAAATCCTTGACCATATCATGTACATAGCACCAGTACGATGGCGAGGCTTCTTCCAGTGATCCGCCTCACCTTTGAAATGCTTGCCTTTCTTTCTTACGGGATGCCTGCTCGGAAGAAATCGACGATGTCCCAGGTACACATTCTTCTTACAATTAGCCAAATATATACTGTCGGTATCGTCCAAACAGTGCGTGCATGCGCGGTATCCCTTGTTTGTTTGTCCTAAAAGGTTACTAAGAGCAGGCCAATCATTGATGGTCACGAACATCAACGCCTTTAGGTCAAATTCTTCCCCCATGTGCTCATCCCACGCACGTACACCTGTTCCATTCCACAGTTGTAAGAGTTCTTCAACTAATGGCCTTAGGTACACATCAATGTCATTTTCATGTTGCTTAGGGCCTTGGATGAGCACTGGCATCATAATGAACTTCCGCCTCATGCACAACCAAGGAGGAAGGTTATACAAACAAAGAGTCACAGGCCAGGTGCTATGGTTGCTGCTCTGCTCCCCAAAAGGATTAATGCCATCTGCGCTTAGACCAAACCATACGCTCCTTGCGTCATCTGCAAACTCCTTCCCGTACTTTCTTTCGATTTTTCTCCACTGCGACCCGTCAGCCGGTACTCTCAACTTTCCGTCTTTCTTACGGTCTTCTCTGTGCCATCGCATCGCCTTGGCATGCTCTTTGTTTTGGAACAAATGTTTCAACCGTGGTATTATAGGAGCATACCACATCTCCTTGGCAGGAATCTTCTTCCTGGGGCGGTCGCCCTCGACATCACCAGGGTTATAGCGCAATGCACCGCATACCGGCCAAGCGTTCAAATCCTCGTACTCATCGCGGTAGAGGATGCAATCATTAGGGCATGCATGTATCTTCTGCACCTTTAACCCTAGAGGGCAGACAGCCTTCTTTGCTTCGTACGTACTCTCGGGCAATTCGTTGTCCTTTGGAAGCATATTCTTTATCATTACCAGCAACTTTCCAAATCCCTTGTCAGATACACCATTCTCTGCCTTCCATTGCAGCAATTCCAGTGTGGTGCCCAGCTTTTTCTTGTCACCTACGGAATTCGGGTACAACAATTTTTTGTGATCCTCTAACATGCTCTGCAACTTCTTATTCTCCAAATCACTTGCGCAGTTTCTCTTTGCATCGGCAATGGCCCTTCCTAGATCATCAACGGGCTCATCTGACGCCTCTTCTTCAGCTTCTTCCCGCATTGCCGGCTCAGCTTCTTCTCGCATTACCGGCTCAGCTTCTTCCCCCATTGTTGTATCATCGTATTCAGGGAACCCATGGCCAGGATAGCTGTCGTCGTCCTCTTCTTCTTCATTGTCTTCCATCATAACCCCTCTTTCTCCGTGCTTGGTCCAAACATTATAGTGGGGCACGAAACCGGACTTAAATAGGTGGACGTGAATGGTTCTTGACTTAGAGTAATTTAGAACATTCTTACATGCAACACATGGACAAGGCATAAAACCATCCGCTCACTTGTTTGCCTCAGCCGCAAGCAGAAAAGTTTGCACGCCATTAATGAACTCGGGAGAGCATCGGTCATCGTACATCCATTGTCGGCTCATGTTCAATACACAACACCAAAAACACCAACTTAATACAAGTTCATACATAAAGTTCATACAACACTTAAATGCAACAAACAAATAACTCTCTAGCTAAAGCATTTAAATGCAACAACAAATGCGATCAAGATTGCAACTAAGGTAACAATTGATCCAACAGCATAATGATACCAAGCCTCACTATCGATGGCATATTTTCTAATCTTTCTAATCTTCAAGCGCATTTTCTCCATCTTGATCTTGTGATCATCGACAACATCGGCAACATGCAACTCCAATTCCATCTTCTCCCCCTCAATTATTTTCAATTTTTCTTTCAAGTACTCATTTTCTCTTTCAACTAAATTTAACCTCTCGACAATAAGGTCGGTTGGAATTTTGGACCTCAATTCCACCTACATATGCAAACTAAGTGTTATTTTGGACCTCAAATTGCATATAAATCAAATACTAGCACATATATTTCCTCCCAAATTACTAAACTCACAAATTAATCACTATATAAAGCATTGGAAGAGCTAATCTAGCAATGAGAGATGAAAGGAAAAAGTTGCTAACCTTTGTGATCATTTGAATTGATGGGGGCCTTCAAATCTTGACAAATTTCGGGCAAAATGTGTGATGAGCTCGAGAGGAAGAGGGGAAGAACAAAGAGGAGAGGGGAAAGGGGAAGAACAGAGCGAGCTCGGGTGGACGAAGGGTTTATGTACGACCACCTTTAGCACCGGTTTGTGCCAAGAACCGGTACTAAAGGTGCTGGAGGAGCCCCAGACTGACAACATCCTGCCACCACTCTCATTAGTATCGGTTCGTGGCATGAACCGGTGCTAAAGGTTCGCCACGAACTGGTACTAATGAGAGCGGCCCGGCTAGCCGTTGGAACCGACACTAATGTACACATTAGTGCCGTCTCAAATTCAAACCGGCACTAATGTGCTTCACGTTTGGCCCTTTTTCTACTAGTGACTTGTTTCATGCTATGGTTAGGTTTACCTTAATACTTCTTTAATAGTTGCGGATGCTTGCATTGGAGGTTAATCATAAGTGGGAGGCTTGTCCAATTAAGGAAAGCACCCAAGCACCGGTCCACCCACATACCAAATTATCAAAGTACCGAACGCGTATCAGATGATCGTGATGAAAACTAGCTTGACGATAATTCCCATGTGTCCTCGGGAGCGCTTTCCTTCATATAAGAATTTGTCCAGGCTTGTCCTTTGCTACAAAAAGGATTGGTCCATCTTTCTGCACCTTATTTACTTTTACTATTTGTCACTTGCTATCAATTACCTTATCACAAAACTATCTGTTACCGATAATTTCAGTGCTTGCGGGAAATACCTTACTGAAAACTGCCTATCATTTCCTTCTGCTCCTCGTTGGGTTTGACACTCTTACTTACCGAAAGGACTATGATAGATCCCCCACACTTGTGGTTCATCAAGACTATTTTCTGGCGCCGTTGCCGGGGAGTGAAGCGCCTTTGCTAAGTGGAATTTGGTAAGGAAAAATTTATATAGTGGGCTGAAATTTACTGTCACTTGTTACTATGGTTCATCATCCTTTGAGGGGCTTGTTCGGGGTATCTTCACCCCGACCAGAGGAGCAAAGAGTTGCTCCTCAACCTACTGCACCTACTGAAAATGTTTGCTTTGAAATTCCTTCGGGTATGATAGAGAAACTGCTAGATAATCCCTTTACAGGAGACAAGAACACTGCATCCCGATTTGCATCTAATCTATGTGGATGAAGTTTGTGGATTATTTAAGCTTGCAGGTATGCCCGAGGATGTTATTAAGCAGAAGGTCTTCCCTTTATCTTTGAAGGGAGATGCATTGACATGGTTTAGGCTATGTGATGATATTGGATAATGGAACTATAATCGTCTGAATTTGGAATTTCATCAGAAGTTCTACCCTATGCACCAAGTTCATCGTGATCGTAATTATATTTATAATTTTTGGCATCGCGAAGGAGAAAGCATCGCTCAAGCTTGGGAGAGGCTTAAGTCAATGTTATATTCATGCCCCAATCATGAGCTCTGAAAAGAAATGATCATTCAAAAATTTTATGCTCGGCTTTCTCTCAATAATCGCTCCATGATCGATACTTCTTGTTCCGGTTCTTTTATGATGAAGACTGTTGAATTCAAATGGGATTTATTGGAAAGAATTAAATGCAATTCTGAAGATTGGGATCTCGAGGAAGGTAAGGAGTCAGGTATGACCCCTAAGTTTGATTGTGTTAAAGCTTTTATGGATACCAATGTTTTCCGTGAGTTTAGCACTAAATATGGACTTGACTCTGAGATATTAGCTTCTTTATGTGAATCATTTGCTACTCATGTTGATCTTCCCAAGGAGAAGTGGTTTAAATACCATCCTCCCATTAAAGTAAAAGTAGTTGAACCTGTTAAAGTTGAAGAAAAGGCTATCACTTATAATGTTGATGCTATTATTCCTACTGCTTATATATATTGAGAAACCACCTTTCCCTATTAGAATAAAGAATCATGCTAAAGCTTCAACTGTGGTTCGTAAGAGTAGTACTAGAACACCTACACCCTCTGAGCAAATTAAAGTTGAACGTAGTGTTGCTATGGTTAAAGGTGTCTTGGTAGAAAATTTAGATGGACATGTTATTTACCTCCAAGAGGAAGCTGCCATAATAGCCAAACCCTATGCTAGGAATAAACATAGACCTGTTATACGCTTGCCTGTTATCTCTGTTAAAATAGGAGATCATTGCCATCATGGTTTATGTGACGTAGGTGCTAGTGCAAGTGTAATACCTATATACTTATATGATGAAATTATGCATGATATTGCACCCGTTGAGCTAGAAGGTATAGATGTTACTATTAAACTTGCTAATACTGACACTATTTCACCAATTGGGATTGTTAGAGATGTTGAAGTCTTGTGTGGGAAAGTTAAATAACATGTCGATTTTCTTGTTCTTGGTTCCCCACAAGATTATTTTTGTCGCATCATATTTGGTAGACCCTTCTTGAATACTGTTAACACTACAGGAATCAGTTAATTTGCTGTCTCTGGGTGTCTTTGCCGTCAGCTTTTCATTGGGAAAGACGGCAAAGCAAGGGTTTACCGTCATCAGTAGACGGCAAAGAAAAACTAACGGCAAAAAGCTCACTTTGCCGTCTACCAAAAATAACACAGACGGCAAAAATATTTGCCGTCTGCTTTTCATATTACAGACGGCAAAGAACATACTTTGCCACATACTTTGCCGTCAGTAGTATAAAAGGCAGACGGCAAAGATCTTTGCCGTCTGCCATTTATATTACAGACGGCAAAGTATGTTCTTTGCCGTCATCCAATTAAAAACAGATGGCAAAGACTATTTTCAGAACGATTGTATTTATTTAATTTTAGAAAATGCAAATAAATTCTAAAAAACATGAAATTTGGCATGCTATTGGTTTACGAATCCAAGAGGGCGCGCAAAAAGTTTGAAAAGATTTCATAAAAATAAACACTGTAAATCTATCAAAACAAAATGACAAAGAAACACAAAAGAATGAGGGCTTCCCATTGGTTGGCCACACATTCACCTGGATCGGTGACGTGGATGCCTGGGCCACCCCAACCGGCCTTAGGGCATGTACAATGGTTGATAAGGCGGTCTTATCTTAAATCTTGCATGTAATTTAGAGATGACAAAAAAACATGTCTACAATGGGTCATCTCTTAGCCTTATCTTCAATAACTAGTTATTCCTAAAAACATGGTAAGACATATTGTGCTAAGAGATCATCTCTTGTCCTCTCTTAATTAAGAGAAGACAAGCCTTCTCTTATGATTTCTCTCTCCTCCACCTCATCATTTATCCTACGTGGCATTGCTAAGATAGAATCATTGTACATGCCCTTATCCTCTCCACAGTCGTGCGGATTGGGCGGTCGCAACTTCCACGCCCTCCCATCAATAGCGTAATTTGCAGCGCCCCACCCGTAACTTCCGGCCTGAAGCTCCCGCCACCTGCGGCGACCTTCGGTGTCGCGCCCAGCGCCCGCCACCTCCGGCGTCACGCCCAGCGCCTGCCACGTCCAGCGACCTCCAGCGTGGCGCCCAGCGCCCGCCCGGCGCCGGCCACATCCGGCAACTCGGCGTCGCGCCCAGCGCCTACCACGTCTGGCGACCTCCGGCGTCGCGCCCAGCGCCCGCCACCTCCGACAACTTCCGGCCTCGCGCCCAGCGCCCGCCACCGCACCGCACCCACTGCGGCCACCACCTCGCCGCGAAGCTCCAATGTCGCGCCGAGCGCGGCCAGGGCCCTCGCCCGCCCGTCCACCGCGGCCCGCCACTTGGCCGCATGAAGCTTCGGCGACCTCCGGCACCGCACCCAGTGCTTGCCACCTCGCCGTGCCGAGAGCGCCCGCCACCTCGCCACGGCCAAGACACTCGCCCGCCTGTCCACCGCGTCATGCCCAGTCGCCCCATGAAGCTCCGACGACTTCCGGCGCCACACCCATCTGCCGCCACCTCCCCGCATGAAGCTCCAGCGTCGCGGACAACGCCCTCGCCCACCCATCCACTACGGCCAGCAACCTCTCCATGTGCTCAGCGCTGGATGCTCTCCAAGCTAGAACAACCGCGGCCACCAGACATGCTCAGCGATGCCAGAACAACCAAGGACGTCGCGGCCATTTTTTTAATTTATTGGAAATTCTTTGCCGTCTGTAGACTATGAGGAAGACGGCAAATGGATTTGGGGCCCACTTACTTACTGAAAACCCTAAACCTTACTTTGCCGTCTGTGGCGGGAAAAAACCTGACGGCAAATAATTTGCCGTCAACCCAATGAAAAGCTGACGGCAAAGTAGCTATTTGCCGACTTTCTCTTTGCCGACAGACTTTGCCATAACCTGTCGGCAAAATCTTTGCCGTCATGTTTTCAGTCTTTGCCGTCTGTAAATCACAGACGGCAAATTACCATATTCCTGTAGTGTAATGCTAAGATAGACTGCGTGAAAGATATTGTTACTGTTGGTTTAGGGGATATGTCTCATGATTTTTACTTTGCTAAATTTTGTAGACAGCCCCTTGATAAAGAATTACGTAGTAAGGATGAAATTATTGGTCTTGCTTCTATTGTTTGTGCCTCCTAATGATCCTTTAGAACAATATTTGCTAGACCATGAAAATGGTATGTATATGAATGAAAGAAGGGCAATAGATGAAATAATCTTTAAGCAGGGACCCGTATTGAAAAACAACTTGCCTGTTGAAATCCTAGGGGATCCTCCTCCACCCAAGGGTGATCCCGTGTTTGAACTTAAACCTTTGCCTAATAATCTTAAGTATGTTTATCTTGATGAATAGAAGATATATCCTGTTATTATTAGTGCTAACCTTTCAGAGCAGGAAGAAGAAAAATTATTGGAAACTCTGAAGAAGCACCGTGCTGCTATTGGATATACTTTGGATGAACTTAAGGGCATTAGTCCCACTTTATGCCAACACAAGATAAAATTGGGAGAAGATGCTAAACCGGTTAGTGATCATCAACGACGGTTAAATCCTAAAATGAAGGCAACGATGTCGTCTCCCTCCTCCAACAATGAAGGCAATGATGTCGTCTCCCTGCTAGTTTCTGCTAGGGTTGACGAGGCCAGGCACCATGTCGTCTCCCTCCTCCAACAATAAAGGCAACGATGCTTGGCTAATGAAGATAGATCTGAAGGGGGAAGGACCCAAGGAGGTCAACAAGGAGAAGAGGATCAAGAAGGCGGTGGAAGACCAGGCTCCGGCAATAGGAGAAGAAGACGTCCATCAACCCCTTCCAAACCTTTTTTTACTTCAACTAAGATTGAAGCTTTCAAGATGATCGAGTTACCTCAGATTCAAAAAAAAGTATCTCACAAGGGACAATATTTTGTTGAAGGAGCATATAGCTGCACTCAAAGGTATTATCCGCAAGTTGGAGGATCTCCTACGCTCGATGTATGATGATCCGGCGTCAGTACTTTCAACTCCATCATCACCACCTCCGAAGAAGGAGACATAATCCTATGGGTATGGGCACTCCCCTTGGCAACTGCCAAGCTTGGGGGAGGTGCCCCGGTATCGTATCATCATCACACTCCTATCTTTACCGTTTTTCTTAGTTCGATCCTTTTGGTAGTATCTTGATCTAGTAGAATAAAGTTAGCATGATCTAGTTGTGAGCTTTTGCTTTATGACCTTTACCCTTTGTAATTGAGTCCGTGAGCTATATAATAAAGATTAGTGTTGAGTCAAGGGCTTGATTTCCTCACTTTGGTCATGATAGAATAAAAGAAAACATAAAGAGTATCAAGAGATCATATTGATTTATGAGAAGTAATGACTTCACATATAAAGAGTATGATGAGTAAAAGTTGTGGAGAGTTGACAAACATAGTTTTGGTCATCGTTGCAATTAATAGGAAGTAATAAAGAAAGAGAGGTTTCACATACAAATATACTATCTTGGACATCTCTTATGATTGTAAGCACTCATTAAAATATGACATGCTAAAGAGTTGATGTTGGATAAGGAAGACAACATAATGGGTTATGTTTTCTTATATCTAAAATAAAGTATATTGTCATGGATCATCCAACATGTTGAGCTTGCCTTTCCCCCTCATGCTAGCCAAAACTCCTCGCACCAAGTAAAGATACTACTTGTGCTTCCATACATCCTTAAACCCAATTTTGCCATGAGAGTCCACCATACCTACCTACGGATTGAGTAAGATCCTTCAAGTAAGTTGTCATGTTTGCAAACTCGCTAAAATATGTATGATTCATTAGTGCGGAGGAAATAAGCTTTATACGATCTTGTGATATGGAAGTAATAAAAGCGACGGACTGCATAATAAAGGTCCTTATCACAAGTGGAAATATAAAGTGACATTCTTTTGCGCTAAGACTTCGTGCATCCAACCATAAAAGCACATGACAACCTCTGCTTCCCTCTGCGAAGGGCCAATCTATTATTCTTCCTTAAGAGTCAAGGTGAAAAATCACCTTTCCTTTTTACATTTTATCCTTTGGCAAGCACGTTGTGTTGGAAAGATCCTGGCATATATACCCACTTGGATGTAAGTTATCATGGTCTATTACTGTTGACATTACCCTTGAGGTAAAAGGTTGGGAGGCAACACCATAAGCCCCTATATTTCTCTGTGTCCGATTAAAACTCCATAACCATAAGTATTGCGTGAGTGTGAGCATTTGTGAAAGACTATATGATAGTTGAGTATGTAGGCTTGCTGAAAAGCTCTTACGTTGGCTATTTCCGATGTTAAAATAAATTGTAATTGCTTCAATGACCGAGATCATAGTTTGTTGGTTTTCAATGAAGTTTCTGATTCATACTTGACATTGTGAATGAATTGATATTTTAGCATAAGAATCATATGAGAATGATCATGATGCCCTCATGTCCGTATTTTATTTTTAACAAATTCTCTATCTCTAAACAGGTGGACATATTTTTCGATATCGGCTTTCGCTTGAGGACAAGCGAGGTCTAAGCTTGGGGGAGTTGATACGTCCATTTTGCATCATCCTTTTATGTTGATATTTATTGCATTATGGGCTGTTATTACACGTTATGTCACAATACTTATGCTTTTCCTCTCTTATTTTACAAGGTTTACATGAAGAGGGAGAATGCCGACAGCTGGAATTCTGGACTGGAAAAGAAGCAAACTCTGGAAACCTATTCTACACAACTCAAAAAGCCCCGAAACTCCACAGGACACCGTTTCATAAAATATAAAAAATATCTGGTGAAAGAAGATCACCAGGGGGGCCACCACCTGTCCACGAGGGTGGGGGGCGCGCCCTCCCTCTCTAGGCGCTCCCTCCTGCCTCGTGGGCCCCCCGATGGCCCCCCGATGCCCATCTTCTCCTATAAGACGTGTTTTGACCTGGAAAAAACCATAAGGAGGCTTTCGGGACCATACGCCGCAGTCTCGAGGCAGAACCTTGGCGGAAACCAATCTAGGGCTCCGGCAGAGCTATTCTGCCGGGGATACTTCCCTCCGGGAGGGGGAAATCGTCACCACCGTCATCACCAACAACTCTCCCATCTTGGGGAGGGCTATCTTCATCAAAATCTTCACCAGCACCATCTCCTCTCAAACTCTAGTTCATCTCTTGTATCCAATCTTTGTACCCAAACCTCAGATTGGTACCTGTGGGTTGCTCGTAGTGTTGATTCCTCCTTGTAGTTGATGCTAGTTGGTTTATTTGGTGGAAGATCATATGTTCAGATCCATTATGCATATTAATACCCCTCTTATCATGAACAATATTATGTCTTGTGAGTAGTTACTTTTGTTCCTGAGGACATGGGAGAAGTCTTGCTATAAGTAGTCATGTGAATTTGGTATTCGTTCGATATTTTGATGAGATGTATGTTGTCTCTCCTCTAGTGGTGTCATGTGAACGTCGACTACATGACACTTCACCATTATTTGGGCCTAGAGGAAGGCATTGGGAAGTAATAAGTAGATGACGGGTTGCTAGAGTGACAGAAGCTTAAACCCTAGTTTATGCATTGCTTCGTAAGGGGCTGATTTGGATCCACTTGTTTCATGTTATGGTTAGGTTTACCTTCATACTTCTTTTTTAGTTGAGGATGCTTGCATTAGAGGTTAATCATTAGTGGGAGGCTTGTGCAAGTAAGGACAACACCCAAACACCGGTCCACCCACATACCAAATTATCAAAGTACCGAACACGTATCAGATGATCGTGATGAAAACTAGCTTGACGATAATTCCCATGTGTCCTAGGGAACACTTTCCTTCATATAAGAGTTTGTCCAGACTTGTCATTTGCTACAAAAAGGATTGGGCCATCTTTCTGCACCTTATTTAGTTTTACTATTTGTCACTTGCTATCAATTACCTTATCACAAAACTATCTGTTACCGATAATTTCAGTGCTTGCAGAAAATACCTTACTGAAAACTGCCTATCATTTCCTTCTCCTCCTCGTTGGGTTCGACACCCTTACTTATTGAAATGACTACGATAGATCCCCTACACTTGTGGGTCATCATATTTCCGGAAACTTCAATGTTTGGCATGGCATGGATTAGGATTGTGGACCCCTCAAAATGCAAAGGTTAAAGGATTGGCTCAAGCTCAAAGCTAAGGACTCTACATTTTCCATTTTAGTGATCCAAGATCACATTGAGTCCATAGGAAAGACAATACTATTAAAAGTGGATGAGGTGTTGCTTAATGGCTTGCTTGCTAATGATGCTCAGTGATATGCTCCAAAAACCCTCAACCACTTTCTCACATCCACATATGTCCCAAACCAAAAGTCGAACTCGGCCCCACCGAGAATATCAATCCGGCGCCAGTGCCAGAAAACCTAATCATTTCAGTCTCACCGGAAGGGATCTCGGTCTCACCAAGATGGGATTGCAAACTCTCTATTACCCATTGCAATATTTTTGATGTAACCGAGATGTGCAATCGGTCCCATCGAGTCTGTAATGCAAACTCACTGTTGCCTCTTTGTAACATTTCGGTCTCACCGAAATGAGCGAATCGGTCCCACCGAGTTTGCATGACCAACTCTGTGTGTGTGCTTATTACCAAAATCGGTCTCACCGAGTTTGTGTAATTGGTCCCACCTAGATTACGTTATGCCCTAACCCTAATGAAATCGGTCCCACCGAAATACCTAACAGTCACATTATGAACTATATCGGTCTGACCGAGTTGTTTGAATCGATCCCACCGAGTTTGGTAAATTGTGTGTAACGGTTATATTTTGTGTGGAGGCTATATATACCCTCCACCCACTCTTCACTCATGGAGAGAGCCATCAGAAGATATCTACACTTCCATCATTCATGTTCTGAGAGAGAACCACCCACTCAAGTGTTGAGAGCAAGATATTCCATTCCTATCATATGAATCATGTTCTCTATCCTTTCCCAAGTTGCTTTCCACTCAAATCCTTCTTCCACCATATCCAAATCTGTGAGGAGTTGTTTGAGTGTTGGGAAGACTATCACTTGAAGCATTTGAGCAAGCAGTTCATCATCAACACACCGTTTATTAACTTTTGGAGAGTGGTGTCTCCTAGATTGGTTAGGTGTCACTTGGGAGCCTCCGACAAGATTGTGGAGTTGAACCAAGGAGTTTGTAAGGGCAAGGAGATCGCCTACTTCGTGAAGATCTCCCGCTAGTGAGGCAAGTCCTTAGTGGGCGATGGCCATGGTGGGATAGACAAGGTTGCTTCTTTATGGACCCTTCGTGGGTCGATCCCTCCGTGGACTCGAGCAGCCGTTACCCTTCGTGAGTTGAAGTCTCCATCAACTTGGATGTACGATAGCACCATCTATCGGAACCAAGACAAAAAACATCGTTGTCTTCACTTGCGTTTGATCCCTCTAAACTCCTCCCTTCACCTTCATATGCAATTGTTTATTTTTCGCTGCTATACTCTTAGAATTGCATGTGTAGGAAAAGGATAGATTTTTATTTGGTCAAGTAGTCTAATCATCCCCCCTCTAGAAATATTTTCGATCCTACACATGTTTATATAGGCCACAATGCGGCTAAAGTTTACAAGGATCTAGTTGGTTAGGTTATGGATTGATCTCCAAGTTAGCTATACAAGATAGAGATCCTCCAACAACCTACCAACAGGATTACAACCGAGCAAATACACCGCACCTGGTCCTATAATCTTTATACGGTTTATACTTCACCATATATATGTATAAAAGTATTCAAACAAAGTTGTCTGAACAGCTCTATCGCAAGTGCAAGGAAAGGGGGCTAATTGTTTCATGGCGCCCCCAGCTTGAAGTCTTATCTCACAAGGCCACAGGTATGAAATGATGTATACAACTAGAATGGTATATAGTTATACATGCGTATTTGCAATCCATTGCAATATTTTTGAAGCAAAAAAAGGAATGTGGGTGTAGCTATGGAGTTTTTGAATGTGTTGATATGACAAGATGAACAATGCAAGCAAGAGCTGAGGAGTTGTAGAATAACCAATTACTATGTATGCAAGGTGACGCATAGTGTCCGTCATGATATTAATATGTTAAAAGACATGTTATTAGAAATTACAAATCGAAGGTATTAGTTTTTAGTTCCAGCATAACAGTAAAGTCTACAATGTCAACTATCTTGATGACAAACAAAGTACATTTACAATATGAATACAAGACTTGAAATTTTTAGCTGCACGGTTACTGTCATAAATATGAACTATAATTCCATATCTATTTATCTCCACCGTAACTAGAGGACAAAATAGAAACAAGAAGAGATTAATTTGCTGCTCATGCATGCTTCCTTGCTTTCCTATAAACTTAATTTATTGATAGTGGAGTTTGTAATAATCGGATCCTAGAAGAGCATAGTTCCCTGGCTCCTATTTTCTAGCACTGCACTACGACATAGATGAACTGGAGTACCGTTTCCATAACTTCAAAACTTATATTATATTCTTCCTTCAATGATCCTACTATAGGGCCATGCACTAATAAATTAGGTTTTGCTAGAAATTAAACCACATTCTCACTAAAATAGACTATAAAAGAGGTGTTTATCCTGCATATTTTATAGTGATTTAGTAATCCTATTCCAAACAACTACACTCCTGGTATATACTAACACATCAATTGTATAGGTTGTTTCTTAACTCACTATGGATGGAATTCCACAATAGAAGCAGTTGTTACATGCGTACCACTTTTGGCAATGCCTTAGTGGACAGATCAACCGACAACAAAAAAGAACATTGAGAGTGCATGGGGGATTGGTGTGCGTGTGCATCATGATAAAGAAGGTATAGTGTGGAAGGAAGAGGTAGACAGGTGCATTAGAAAGTCTTAGATGGTGACATGAAGCAGGAGTACACAAAGAATTCTGCTATGTGAATGAGAAAGGCTAAGGAGGCAATGGAGGAAGGAGGAAGCTCGGACAAGAATATTGCTGAGTTTGTGGCCAAGTATTCTCCAACTACTAGTTAATGTCAAAAAACATTACTTAGGTGTTATATTTGGATACCATTGAAGGGGTGAAATGTGTCGTTTTCTTGTGTGTTGGAAACTAGAGTTTAAAGGCAAATATATTATAAAATTTGACATGTTGTATTCAGTATGACCCTTTTGATTTATCGTTCCATGAGCATATTATCAGATCTCTAGCATTTTATCTATTTAATATGTGAATCTTGGGGGTGAACATTTGTCGAACAACAATATGTATGAGTATCATTTACCAAAATTGTATCTGCACACTGTTGCACTCAATGCATGTGTTCTGTTTGATCATATGAGAGAGAAACCAAATAAGAGTAAGACATACATTAAAAGAAAGCCCCTCCAAGGATATGGACATGAATTTAATACATTTTCCTTTTTCTTTCTGCAACATGTTTAATTTTGATATCTATCTTTTCTCGGGCACACACACAAATGTATTTTTGTGAATAAAATGAAGATTTAAAATTATTTTTTGATTGATATAATAAATAGTTAGAATCATAGAATAATAATATATCATCTAGCGATGGTATTGTTCGTTTCCGGACATGCTTATTGATGTTTCTATACGCAATAGCACATGTTTAAATGATCCAAAATTTGAGTTTCAGTAGTTATGAATTATTAAGATGAGAGGAGGCTGTTAAAAGAGCATTCAAGGTTTCAGTTGTTAATGATTATGTTAAAACTCATGTCTCATTTGGCAGCCCATACCATGACTTGACCAAACTTTAGATATTTGACATGCATGGAATGAGTGGTAGCAGTGCCAATTTGACGTTTGATGTGACCAAATTTTACTTTAAGAAATGTTTCCAATCCTTGTGAACTTTACAATAGACAATTATCATAAAGAATTACAGAAAATAAATAGTATTCCAAGATTAGAGTGTGGAATTCATTATAAACATATACAACAAGTTGGGGTAGACTTGAGATGAAAGCATGCTTTTCCAACACGAGCATGATGAAAAACAGTACCTTGTAAGACATCTATCCGAGGTGGGCTGTCTTAATAAAAACACCACGGTAAGGTTCCCACCCTAGGCATGCCAATGGCTGGTCACGGAAAAGCTGTCAAATATCTGGTCTCTAAGTGCGGCTGGTGGGCAATTATACGCAATTAGCCAATTTGCAATAGTGTCACTAACCTCAATAGGATTGGGTCTCATACGTTCATATCAATGTGTTGCATCAAGTTACCAAAGATATTGGCATCACCCAGCTCTGTGTATTAATTAGAAGTATTCAGGCCGAACTACTATGCAAAAAGATGCAAATTGACTTCTCATTTTGTCACAATCTCAAGTCTATTCATTTTATACAAACTGGCATATTAATTTGGCTAGAGTTGAATAGATGAACCGTGGAGTGGTGAGTTTAACGAATAAGGGAACCCCAGCCTTAATAAATTGCATAAACCTAACTAGTACCTAATATATTGCCTTCGATAGCATATTGTATGACATAGACCTACCTAATTCACCACCAAGAATTTATGATAAAGATATGTAATATATTTCTACACACATATCGTACAATCTCATCATAGGATAATCCTCTTCTCAGGTTTTGTAAGAAGCAGATGCAGTTGAATTGCAGCACACGGACATTAAAAGGATGTTGCTAATGTGCCCACCAACTTAACATGGCCATCACTTACATATAATATACTATCTTCAGCCATAGCTCGAGGTATGTCAAATTCATTATTTTCAGCATATCGCGTCTGCATCTCTTGTTTCATATTCTCAAGCTTACACAAACGGCAGACTTTAGTCAAGATTAGGTAGCAAGGAAGAGAGATAACAGTTAAGAGAAATCTCACATGAGACAAGGTTGAAATGAGAGGCATCTGAAAGGACATTCCTTAGGACAGAAAGTGTTGTGGTGGTTGACGGTCAATTATGATCGGCAAATAACATGTGTTTGGGAGAACTTCAGTTGACTTGTATCTCATCATACCTCTCAACTTTAGTCCACCATTCAATTGGTACAAGAAATTAAGAAACTGATTTGAAGGAGGAAGTAGCCCATACCTGGTTAGAGAGGACTGCTATCAAAAGAGCAAACAACCACTTATTTCCTTTCCTTTTCTTGGTTTGATAATATACGGTTTCTTCATGATGCATGTCATATATAGAAGATGTTCATGCATATAAAGTGAGGATTATGTGCCCAACGGGTGTG
>LR738716.1:68299882-68311017 GCA_902687465.1 Secale cereale
CCCCCAAGCCGTTGGACGATGGGCAAGATAAGGAGACAAGGTTATGGTAAGTATCTAGCAGGATTGTAAGACTTGCATGCATTTGGTAGGCCGTCGGACTGCGAATACAGGATGGGTGTTGCACCAAGCTACGTCTAGGCAATGAATGGCATGTACATGTACTGCATTTGGGTCGCGTTTTCCAGCTTCCACCTTCGCGCCCTATATTCTTCATGCTAATCTTGGCGACATCGTTCACACTAGAAAAAACGACTAAAGCGTAAAACCTGTAAATGTTCAGCTGCGTAAAAAATAGCAAATAAACACTGTAGTGTAGAAATTGGCAAATTGGTTTTGTGCACAACTGACTAGGATACTTAAGTCTTCCATTCGGTTCTAAGGCATAGAAGAGGACATGCACTAAGGGACTTCGATCCACATATACAAACATTTTAAATAACATGCCATAGCATTTAGAGGAGGTCCGCCAATAAGAAGATTAGCCCGGTATTTAAAACTATGTTTAGAAGACGTAGTAGATAACTTGGCAAAGGCAATGCCTTTAGACATAGAGAGATTCCCAAATCACAAGAACAAAACAAAAGGACTACCATAAATCCAACAAATATTTATGTCCGTTACGCTGACCATATGACATTGATAGAAAATATTCTACCAAGTTGCACCCCATGAAATTTTTGTATATGAATTTAAGTGTAGCGGAATTTTTAGGGATCGAATCAGATGGTGTAAATGCTACAAACCAGACATTCGACACACGGGATAAATCATAATCATTACAAATCTTGGATTAAAAACAAATGATTTTGTTTTGCATGTTACCAATTACTCGCTATAATATGGATTGCATTCCTGAAACAAATAACTTTGATTGAACAGAGAGGGCATGTCCTACACACACGGGCATATGAACCCACTTTTAAAAAATTGCATTTTTAACACGTTTCAAAATGTCAAATAAATCAAATTAAAAGACAATTTCATGCATATATCTGCGCAATATGTATGCGTGGCACAATGTCTTGTGAGTAAAAAAAGTCCTATTTTGTTTTGCTCCGTAAAAAAGAAAAATTCCAGTGCTTCTAAATAGCGTCCCATGACACAATTTTCTTTTTGGCACATGCCAATGAAAAGGTTATTTTTCCGTGAAACTTTCAGCGCGCACATAGAATGTGAAGATGAATGTGTCAGACTTTTTCATTATTTTTTGGCATTTGTAAATACCTTTTGCAAAGTGGGTTCATATGCCCATGGGTTCATCCTTGCAATTCTTGGATTTGACATGCTAGGTTAAGACAAAATAGAATATTCCATCCAACAGTATTTCTAGGAAGACTCAACAACAGACTATAGGCATAAATATTGTTGTCATCTAATCACTATTAATTCCAGGAAAGCTGGCAAGTAACTACTGACTATGTTTTCCACACAAAAAAAACTACTGACTGTGTGAGCGTCAACCACTCCAGAAAACTGCTTCGATTTCCAATATCCTTATGGTTCTACAGTAGGGTAAGGGTGCCCTGTGTGAGGTTCCCAAAGCCCTGTTATGTACTATGCTCAAAGTTCTAATTTTTTTATTACACATGTCTCTCCCGGCTAGACAACATGAGTTGCATTCCTGAACAAACAAAAACATAGTAGATTGTACAAACAATCCTGTCATCATGTAATTACTTTTCCCAGAGATTATTTTATGTTCCAGAAATATGGATAAAACAGTCCATCATACTGAAATATTCATGAGAGGATGTTCACAAAGATTATAGTATGTTCCAGAAATAAATCTTGAGAAATTCATAAATAAACTTTTTTTTGCCCAAATATGAATAACTGGGAGCAAATTGTTCAATAGCACACTATAGCAAAGATAATATGGATATCGTCATCATGTGACACTTCTCCGTGAAAGCTGGCAGGTAACTACTGACCGCCTAGAGTGTCGGGCATCAACCACCGGAAAAAAAAAGTATCGAGGCCAACGCACTTCCTTCACAAACCGGACACGTTCCCTCTCGAAAGCTAGATCCTCAATTATGATGCACATGACCTACGCATGGGCCAAAGACCACATATAGGAATTCAAACCTCTTTCGACCATGATTTCATGTGGTGTCGTTCAAATATGGAATTTCTGCATTAAAACCTTAGAAATGTAATAAATGTCCCAAATATTGCAGACAGCCCCGAACAAGGTCAAGGCTTGATGCATGTCATGTTATGGCCTCCTTTGAATGCTGAGAAAGTTTTGAAGCCAATGGAAAATGGCCCCACACTTTCTTTAAAAATTGGACACGTTCCGTCTTGAAAACTAGATCCTCCCACGGAAGCGGCTTTACTGATTATATATTCATTGCAATAAAACTGAACATGTTGCCTCTCATGTGATGGCGATATATATTCTCACAAAAATCTCTAGCTAGTACACATATCCTCATTTCAAAAAATCATAGCAATTTTATTAATTAACTTCTATTTTTTTGATTTTCTTTCTCTTTACATATATTGATAAACAATAGTACACATGAATTGATCAAGCTACATCTATATAAATAGATTAAAATGTTATATCCTATCCTCTTTGAATTTATAAAAGATAAACCAAAAACTAATAAAATTAAAACATTCATATCAATATCCATATAATCTACCCAATTGTCCATACAATCCTAGCCACGTGGACTCATTTTGATGGGTGCCGACCATTTAGTACTCGGCATAGGTGGTGTAAGCCAAGTCTGATTTGTTTGCTGAGTCCCTTTTACTAGACTCTCAGCAATGGCATGTCTGTGCAGTGTGCCACTCTTTCCGGAGAAGTACTCTCGGATTATCCAGTCTTTTCTGAGTTCACATAGTTAGGGTCTCGGCGTAGACATATGTTCCAGAAGTAAGTTATATGAAAACACTCTTATGTGGTTTTCCAAATTGTAGATGTGGATGAATTGCAACACATGCATGGTCAGAGTTTTGGATGTAATTTTAGTACTAGAAGATATGAGATTGCTTCGACATTAGAAGATGTAGCTAATGTGCCCACCAACTTCACATGACCATTACTTACATATAATATGCTACCTCCAGTCATAGCTAGAGGTATGTCAAACTCAGTATCTCCAGCTTATCGCCGCCCACTGTCGTATTTCCTATTCTCTAGCTTACACAAATGGCAGACTTCTGTTAAGATTTGGTAGCAAGACGGAGAATCGAGAATATAGAGAAATCTGATATTGGAATGAGAGGCATCCGCAAGCACATCCCTAGACCATGAAGTGCTGTGGTGGTAGACGATAAATTTTAGCTGCCAAATGGGGAAGGCACATAAGATGAGTTTGGAAGAACTTCACTTCACTTCAGTCTCATCCTACCTATCCACTGCACCTCTCAACTCCAGTTCACCTTTCAACTAGCTACAGAAGATGAATTATAGAGTTAACCCAGGCGCTGGTTAGAGAGGATTGATAAAAATACCAACAACCACGCGTTTCTTTTCATTTTCTTTAATTGACAATCTATTGTTTCTTTATGCTACATGTGATACATAGCAGATGATCATGCACATAAAGTGAAGATTTAGTGCCCAGCGGGTGTGGTACCCCCACTACAGGCCATTGGATGTTCCTCCTGCAGTATGTTTCTGGTTCTGCAATAGGTAGGACAAGCTAACATGGTTATTGTAAGTATATGGAACAATTGTAAGACTTGCATGCATCTGGAATGTCGACTGATAGCGGATAGAAGATGGGTCCTGCACCCAGCTATGTCTAGGCAATGAGCAGTGGCGGATCCAAACTGGGGCATGGGTGTACACATGTACACCCAAAATAATCTAGAACAAATAAATTATATATATGCTTATCAGCTTATGTAACATATGACTATGCTACAAGCCCAATTGGCCCACTTGTTCTGTTGTTCAGCAGCCCAACTAGCAGTGGCGGAGCTTGCACAAAAAAGCTGGGCGGGCTGGATGATCCAGGCTGTAAAAGATTTCTACTACCTGGCGTTCTATGACCCATTGGCTGGCTATAATGTGTGAAAACACTCTAGAGTTGGGCGGGCCATGGCCCATTCGACCTAGCCTAAGCTCCGCCGGTGCCAACTAGTACACGCACCGAGCCACCGACGCACGAGCACGAGACGAATGGGCATGGCCAGGGAACCGCCGGCGGAGGAGCTCCTCGTCTTTTCTGCGGAAGACACGGCGCCCAGGCCCAGCAGCTGCACCATGCCCGCATCCGCCGGTGGGGAGGAGCGTCGATGGTCGCCAAGCGCCGCAGCACCAGAGAGTGTCCCGGCGGCCGCCGCTATAGTAGCAGACACCGGGGAACCGGGGGAGGGGACAGTGGAGCGATTGACTCCAACACCTCAGTCAATCTATAAGCCTAAGGTAAATCCCCCTTCCATCTTCCATCTTCCAAGTCTGAATTTTTGTGTTGATTTATTCAGTGTGAAATTCCCAAGTGAATTTGTAGCTTCTATTCAATTAAGAGAGAAACAATTATAGATGTGATTGAGTAGGGAGGATTTTCTTGATTTTATTAGCAGAAAAATAACAAAGGAACTCTCTTTGAATTGTAGGCAGTACAACATCCAAAACTCAAGAGGAAGACAATCGATTTGAAAACTTTATGGAGTAGACCTGGGAAGAAATCAAAGGCATGTATTCAGGTTGAGCAACAAGTGCAGGATGTTTCCCCTTCAGTCCAACAGCTACAAATTGCTAGTGCCATTAATGTCGAACCTGAGATTGAGAGCGAAGCAAGTGAAGAATCTGAAAATGTAGAGGAAGAGGATGATAGTGAAGATGCAATTTATGATGTTCAATTGCTTGAACCTGATCTTGGGTTGAGGATCCCTATCGCTGATTATGATGTTAATGATCAGGACAGGATTAGAAGAAGATTCATTGCAAAAGTGTCTTGTCGACCAAAAAAGTATGCTTTTCCACAACACCCTGCTGGAGGTATGGGTCGATTTGTAGCTAAGTGGTTCAAGTCTTATAGTTGGCTTGAGTACAGTAAGGAAAAAGATGTTGCTTTCTGTTTTGTGTGTTATCTTTTCAAAGATAATTCACATGCTGGTGGAGATTGTTTTGTGAATGGAGGATTTAGAAACTGGAATCACAAGGATATTTTTCTGAAACATGAAGGTGGAATTAATAATGCACACAACAAAGCGCAAGAAAAATACAATTTCTTCATTGCACCCAAAACGACAATCGTAGTCATTTTCCTCAACCACCAAACAAGACAAGGTTCTATATATTGCTCACTTGACATATTCTCTTAAATGCCTGAGGTTTGTTTTGCGTCAAGGGTTAGCTTTCCGTGGACATGATGAAAGAGAAGTTTCACTGAATAAAGGTAATTTCCTAGAGCTTCTACATTGGCTAGCGGAGAATTTTGAAGAAGTGGACAAGGTGGTTCTTAGGAATGCTCCAAAGAACAATAAAATGGTAGCTCATGATATACAAACAGACCTCATCAAGTCTTGTGCCAAAGAAACTACTAGGCTTATGATGGAAGAGCTAGGTGATAGTTGTTTCTCAATACTTGCTGATGAATCTAGTGATGTGCATTTACAAGAACAATTGGCTCTTTGTCTATGGTATGTTTATAAAATAGGAAGAGTGGTTGAGAGGTTTCTTGGTATTTTACATGTTGAAAACACCACATCTTTGACACTCAAAACAACAATTGAGAGTTTGCTTATTGTGTCAAGCATAATGTCAGAGTTCCTCAAATGGGTGGTCAGCACAAGCCTCCTGGAAGACCCTCAAGATTCTACAAAAATCTCACGAATCTCCACCGCATCCATGTTGAGATGTTTTTGGCTCTTACTGATAGGCAACTTCGAGAGCTTGGAGATAGATTTGATGAGGTAAACACCGAATTACCTCATTGAATGGGATCATTCAGTCCGGTTAATTCTTTTGCTGCTTATGATAAGGAAAACTTAGTTAAGCTTGCACATCTTTATCCCTTGGATTTCACGGAGGAAGATTTGATGCATATTCCATATCAACTTACACACTTCATTACTGATATGCGTAGAGATGAGAGGTTTAGAATGGTTAAAAATATAGTTGACCTTTCTATTATGCTTGTTGAGACAAACAAGGGTGTCACCTATAACCTTGTTTACAAGCTTCTCAAATTGGTTCTAATCCTACCAGTAGCAACAGCAAGTGTTGAGAGAATATTCTCTTCAATGACTTACGTTAAAAGCAAGCTACGCAATAAAATGGGGAATCAACTCTTGAATGACTGCCTGGTTACATTTATTGAGAGGGAATTCTTATTTGAGGTGAAGGATGATGTTGTCATATCTCACTTTCAAGCCATGACAAAGCGTATGGCCGAGTTGTAATTTTCTTATCTATTTTGTAATTTCCTTAATCATTCGGGATATTGTTGCTAATGAACAATTTATATTTGAATTTGTATTGCTGTGAACTAATTGGCTCCTTTATTAGTGTGATTTTTTAACACCCAATGTTAAATTCCTGGATCCGCCACTGGCAATGACTTGCATGCACGTGTACTGCATTTGGGCGCACATTTCCCAGCTTCCCCTTTGCACCCCTATATTCTGCGCCCTAATTTTGGTACCATCTTTCGCACTAGGAAAACTGACTGCCCGTAAACTTGTAAATTTTCAGCGGTGTTAAAATTTGTGAGTATACACTGTAGCATAAAGCGTGCAAATTATAAGTAAACAGTAAAAAGTAGGGTTGAATTTGTTAATTATTTTCTGTGGAACGAAGTGCGTTAATTAACTCTCCCAATCGGTTCTAAAGCCTGAATATACTATGGTATTAGCTCGTGTTTGGCATTTCCGGAACCCAAAACCGATCAAGGGTTGTGTAATAGAACCACCTTCTAAAGTTTGTTTTGTCTTTCACGAGATTAATTTTCAAGGTCATGCTTTCTAGACATAGTGAGATTGCTAAGGTGCCGCATGCACTTTTTCAACTCTTTGATTAGGCGAGTTCTCATACCAGAAGAAGAGAGAAAAAATATAGGACTACAATGCCTTGCTAGCTTAATTCCAACATGTCTGTATAGACATTTCACTTATCACATGAAAATAACAGAAAATATTCCAGGGCTTTTGATGCAAGGAATATTTATTTTATGATATGAAGAGCGTAAGAAATCTTATGAATCAATTCATATATATGGACTGAAAATCCTAATGGCTACATAAACAGTGTATGTATTTTATGAAAACCTATAAATATGGTTAATAAATATCCAATGTAAATCTTAGAGAAGACCTATTAGATAAAAAAATAGAACTATAATGTCATTGCTACCTTAAATCTGGCTAGCAGATATTTTTGTGTCCGTTGGACTGATAATTGATATGGAAAAAATAGAAAATAGTCTATGAATTTTCTCGTATGAAGTGATCGAAGTGCATAGCAATTCGTAGGAATAGCATCAGCTGGACTGCATATTCTACAAACGAGACATCCCAAACGTGGGATAAATCATTACAATTTTTGGACTAAGAAAATGGATTTACTTGTACATATTATCAATTTCTTCCTGCTAGATGAATGGATTAAATTCCTGAAAAAATAAATGGATTGAGCATACACTAGGTCAAGACAAATTAGAATAGTGCATCCAACAGAAATTCCAGCCACAACTATAGCCATACAAATATTTTTGCTATGCCAGCTAGCTCATCTTTCCCTCGTAGCAGGTAACTGCTCAGTATTCTACTCATTGTTTTAAATAGCGCGCTATAGCTCCGCTATAGCACCCTATAGCGTTTAGAAAAGGTCTTGCGCTAAGGGTTTTTTGTCCAACCACATGAGCAAACATTTTAAATAGCGCGCTATAGCACCGCTATAGCACGCTATAGCATTTAGAAGTGGTCCGCCGCTAAGAGGCTTAGCGCGCTATTTAAAACTTTGATTCTACTCACTGCAACATGCCGAGAAACATATATACGAAATAAATTCATCTGGACTGTAAATCCTAAAGTTACAAACATATTTTAGGAGAATTAGTGTATATGATTAATATATATCCATTGTAAATGTTTGAGCAGACATATTAGATAACTTTGCAAAGGTCATGCTCTTTGGAAAGTATATAACCAGACATTTCACACGCGTGATAAATCATAAGGATTACAAATCCTGAACTAAAAAACAATCTATTAGCTTCTACATATATTATCTACCCAAATAACAAGGATTGCATTCCTGAAGAAATAACATGATGGATAACACTAGATTAAGAGTGGAAATCGAATAGTCCATGTCCAGCCGAAATCTTCATGTATACTCAGTGGTTGTAGTACATGTTCCAGGAAGAAATCTTGAGAAATTGGCTAAAAGGTTTACACGACCGAACTGGAATTAATTAATAACCGAGGGTAAACGACTGTTCAGTAGCTAGCAGATGATAGCGATACATTCGCCAAAAACGAAATAAACAGACAAAATCTCTCATCAGAAAGAAACAGACACTCTCACTGTGTGCCGAGCGTCAACCAGCGGAGAAAAATGCTGCGATTGCCGATGTCCTTGTGGTCACGTAGTAGGGTAAGGGTGCCCTCTACGAGGTTAACCTCGAACACTGCATTGGACACAGTTATGTTGCCGGCATGGTTCTCGAACCTACTAACCACCAGCAGCATCCCTGCGTCTGTCGATGGCACCAGGTAGGACCTCAGGTTTAAGTGTAAGTGACTAGCCTGCCTGGCCGCGTACACAAAGTGAGGCTGCGGGTGGAGCTCCAACTTGAGGACGTCGCCTGAGCGGTTGGGGACGTAGAAGCTGCCGCCCAGTGAGAGGCCGCCCTCTCTTTCCAACGACCGATGCTCGCCAAAGAATTGCCACTGCCACATGGAGTCGCCAGGCCTGGCATAGAGGAGCATGTTAATGGACCACACCGACACCGCCACGAGGAGTACCACGGTGATGGTGGACGTTGGAGCTTCAACGTCGTAGACGATTCCTGCGGCCTTGTAGTCATGTGAAATAACTCTTGTGAGGAGGTTGGGTAGGTCGGCGACGGCTCTGGTGACCGGGTTGCACAGGCGCAGCTTATGCGTGCCCCGGCCTGAGGGTGAGGCGAAGAGCAGGCAGCCCTCGGCGCAGGCAAGGACCTGACCGTACTGCAGAGGGATTTTGACCTGCATGGAGGCGCCGGTGAGGGCGTTCACGAACCTGGCTTCTTCACCTTGGATCTGCAGCATCTTCCAGTGCCGTGGGAAGAAACGCGGATTCATGCCCACGAGTCTCGGGACGGCACTCCTCCAAGGCTTGATGTCTCTTAGGTGGACGTAGTCGGTCACATCTGAGCGCAGCAGGAGCTCCGCCACCTTGGATACGAGGTCGTCCGGGAGGTCGTCCCACTTCCCCTCGTCAATCATTGGGATGATACTGCAAACGAGATTCATTCAGCAGATCTCTACGTTTAGTTTAGTTTGAAACAAAACATCCATAAATATTCACGAGATGAGATCTAACGAATTGGAATCAGCCCAATTATATTGAGAAGGCAATCAGAAAATCGATCTAACATCTAATTCACGGACCTGCCATGGCCGCTGGCGTCGGCCCCGGGAAGGAAAGAGTAGAACGGCCTGCCAGTCGCTGGTTCCATGGAGGCGGCCGCGGCTACAGGGAACTTGTGGCTGGTGGTTGCGGCTAGGGTTTGTGGCTGGAGGTTTGGATGGAGAGGGCCAGGTTTGGATTGCATCAACTTATACCCGGGCGGGCATGTAGAAATGGAAAGGAGAAATGGCGGCCAGACCGTGGAGAAGGGAAGGTTGTACGAACAGCTAGCACACCACATGACGTGTGACTTAATTTCTCGTGAGAATTGCTTCACCCTCATCCGTTAGATGCCCATCCTACGGCCTGTCAAGCTTCTATGGATGATTAGGCAGAGACTAGGAGTTTTGTGTCACGCGCAGGGAAAACGGATCGAAGCTGAGACAGGTTGGAGCACGCTGTACAAGTAATAGAAACTTTCCTAAAGTAACAATCTATTGGGTGTCTTTCTCCTTTTGATTTTAAAATACATTATTTCTCTTTCTTGTGCGCGCAAAATCAATTCTAGGACAATTTCAGAGCCATTTTGATGGGCAGCGAGCCCATTGAAAGGACACCAAAACGTATGTTTAAGAGTTTCTATCTGAGAGGTATGCAGTTTTTTTCTTCCCCAGGGGCACCGAATGTACCTAACTGTTTAAAATGTTGAATTGTTTTCCTGGGGCATCAAGGTTCAACTTTGTTTGACGAATAAGTCATGGGGAATTCGAATTTTTCTCTGCAATGTTTTTGAAGAGTTAGAGTTTTAAACATTTTAGAGGTTGTATAAAACATTTAATTGCTCGTTTGATGTACCATCAGCTGGGTGAAGTACAGTCCAGTTGTATATACATTCCGATCATTTTTTTGGCAAATATACAAAGATTGTGTATCTTTTCATTGATAGGAGGAATAGAATTAGTACAACAAGACACAAACGCAGGAAGATGTGAACATGGTGCCCGGAGCAGAGAGAGAAGGGATGCTCGGCCCTAACAAAGGATACACCACAACTAAACCTACCAAGCCCAGAACCAAGAACGACTATGCCTAACTAGCAAGAAGATTAACATCGCCAGAGCCAACACCGGGGACACTGCGAGCTATGCCTAACTAGCAAGAAGGGATTTTTTTTCAAAACTGTGCCTAAATTTATACGAATTTTGAGAAATGTGTGGCTGTTTGCAAAAAAACCAAATCTATGACCCAGTCGGTCTTAATTGGGCCGAAAGGCGGCCTCTCGGCCACGACTGGGCCGACCAGCCAGCCGTCGGCCTCGGCTGGGCCGACCAGAGGCCCGTCGGCCTCGACCTGGCCGACCAGTGGCCCGTCGGCCTCGACCTGGCCGACCAGTGGCCTGTCGGCCTCGACCTGGCCGACCAGTGGCCCGTCGGCCTCGACCTGGCCGACCAGTGGCCCGTCGGCCTAGTCTGGGCCGACCAGTGCCTCTGCCAGCTAGCGCATCAGCCACATTTTTTTTTAGACGAGTGCATCAGCCTCAAAATTCTTCCCGCCTCATTTTCCCGCCATAATTCTTCGCACCTATTTTTTCCATATTTTCATTGCCGCCAAAATT
>LR738716.1:68321017-68333241 GCA_902687465.1 Secale cereale
CGTCTGGTGCCCCCCTTTGGCATATATTTAGACCGTCTCCCAAAACCCTCGAGACGGAAACCCTTTTTCGCGATCTCATCTCTGTTCCGCCGCCGCCGCCGCTTCCAAGATCGGGAGCACCAGGAGAACCCTTCCCGGCACCCTGCCGGAGGGGAGGATCACCACCGGGAGCTTCTCCACCACCATGGACGCCTCCCGGATGAGTTGTGAGTAGTCTCCCTTGGACCATGGGTCCATGACCAGTAGCTATGTGATATTCTCCTCCCATTCTTGTGCTTCACTAATTAGTCCTCGTGAGCTGCCCTACATGATCGAGGCACATATGTAATCCTTATGCTGTTGCTATGATGAGTTTGCTGGGATCCGATGGATTATGAGATTATGTTCAGATTGTGTTTGAGTAATATATTTGATTCACCTCTTTTATATTTATGTTCGTAAGTAATTCTTGCATGTTCTCCGTTGTTATTTATTGCTTTGGCCAAGTAGTAGGTAGTGACTCCAAGAGGGAACGTTATGCTTGATTGTGGGTTCATGCCCCTCGATGACTAGCTTGAGTGACAGAAACATGAGTCTAGGGGATGTGCTGTTGCCACAAGGGGGAAAACAATGGTGCTTGTGCCCGCGGGTGCAAGGATTGTTTACTTTACGCAAAGTTCTTTTAATGCAGTTGTCTGTTGCTTTGAGTTTACACTATGGGTGGGACTCGCAACTTAATACCAGCGAGATGTTCTAGATAGATATCTCAAGGTGGATGATTAGTAGTAGATGCAGATGGATTTCGGTCTACTTACCTCGGCGTACCGCCCATGCTTTGAACCTCTACCTTTCTTGCAACTTAGTCAGCATTGGTTTGCGCACATGGTCCTGTCAATTTCCCAGCTGTAATTCGTTTACCTCACATAGCAGTTTTATCGTCTTTTGGGAGAGAGACATCACTAGTGAACATCATGAGACTCCGGTCCATATTACCATCATTGATCACATCCGCTATTTACTTTTCCGCTTTTTACTTACTATTGCAATTATACCTATCACTATTATCACTTGCGTTTGATCCTTTGTAAACTACAAGGCCGGAGGGATTGACAACCTCTTTGTACTCGTTGGGAGCAAAGTTATTTGTATCTGTGTGCAGGTCCATGTTGATTGCTAATATCTGGCGCCGTTAGCAGTTGACACCTTCTTGTTGAAACAGGGAGTCTCAGGGAAATCGATCCTTGGTATTGCCAAGGGAAAACTTCCGCTACACTGCATCTCAAACCATCCACTTGGGGTAACCAACGAGGGGCGAGAAGCCATCAAGCAAAGTTTTCTGGCGCCGTTGCCGGGGAAGTGAGTGCTTGAAGGTATATCTTTAGATCTTGCAATTAAATCTTTTTGTTTCTTGTTTTTTATTTCACTAGTTATGCTTATGGACAACCTTGTTATTGGATCGTTGCTTGTGGGAAGACGCCCCACACCTGTGGTGTTTGCTCCTCCCCCTACTGGAATTGTGCCCTATAAAATACCGGCTGGTATTATCGTTTATGTTTTGTCTAATCGTTATGCAGGAGACAGACATCCCGGTGAACACTTGCTATATCTGTCACAACTATGTTCATTATTTAAGCTTGCAGGTGTATCAATGGAGTTTGTCATGAGGAAATTGTTCGCCGTATCACTTATAGATAAAGCTTCAGATTGGTATAAGCTTCTCGATAACTCGCACTTTCTTGATTGGCAAGAGCTTATGTCTCTCTTTTACTCCAAGTTTTATCCTATTCATGAAGCCCATGAGAATAGGAATTACGTTTATAATTTCTATCCTCCTGATGGAGAGAGCGTAGCTCAAGCTTGGGGGAGACTGAAAACGTTAATGCTAAAAAGTCCTAACCATGGGCTCCCCAAAGATGCTTATGAGGAGAGTAAGAGTACCTTTTTGCATGTGGATCATGGTAACAATGCTTTATGTGATGCTTATATTGTTGAGTTTATTCATGATCCCACTGAAAATTATTATGAGAAGGGAACATATGCTTATAGATATTTCAATAATATCAAGTTCCCTCTTTTTATGTTGAAGGTTTTGAAGCTGCACTTGTTTTGTCTTCCTATGCTTATTGCTTTGTGCTTCAATGAATTATTCCATTGCAATAGTCCTATGCATAGGAAGCATGTTAGGCTAAAATGTATTTGGTATTTGCTTCTTGATGCTCTCTTTTGTTCTTCAACTCTTATTCCTACGAGAGCATCATTAAAGTCTTAAGCCTATCTTTATGGCTATAAAGAAAGAGCTCTAGGGAGACAACCCTTGTTATCTTTGCTTTCAGTTTTAGTGGTCTTGATGTTGTTACTACTGTAGCATCATCATTGTATCTTTGATTTTCAATTTTGTGCCAAGTGTAGCCACTGATTGCAAGAAAGTTCAAAAGTTGTGACGTGCTGTCGAGGAAACAGATTCTGTCCTTGGATAGAAAAATTCGTATAAAATCACCAGATCATCTTTTTGGTCTGAATTTTTTCGACAGCGTGCTCTATATAATTGTCTTTCGTGCGTCTGTTTTGAGTTTTTTGATTAGAGTTGCAGAAGTGCCCCGGAAAAATCATTTACTACCTGCTGTTCTGTTTTGTGCTTCAAAATTAGACCTAGGGGACTAATATATGGCAGATTTTTAGGGTTAGGGGAGATTTGAGGGAAGATAGGGGAAGAGGCTAGGGATGTCCAAATTAGACCTAGGGGTCTAATATATGGCAGATTTTTAGGGTTAGGGGAGATTTAGGGTGTTAGGAGCCCTCCGATCGATATCCGACGGATCCGATCGCGGGGGTAGTTTAGAAGGGCCTAGAAGAGAGTAGTAGACTGCAGTAGGGGTGTTTCTGGGACACGAAGTGAAGGAACTTTGGACCCATACGAATAACTGTTGGGATAGCACACGGAGTCCAAACGCGACGAGATTTGAGAGGCGGGTTGCACACAACAAAACAACAACACACACAACAACCTCGCGGCACACCGGTAACGTAACACGCCCAAACAACAAAGTAGGCCTACGGGACGTCATTGACACGTGAGGGAGCTCCGGAACGCGAAACGGACAACGGGAAGAAACGCGTGGAACCGGATGCAACCGACAACACAAATGCAATGCAATGCACATGTCTACATGATATGAATGAATGCCACACACTCACACAACGAAACGACAAAAACCCGAAAGACAAAGAACCCGGAATGGAAATAGATGAAGCCGGAGATATTTTATATACCCAAAAGGGAAAGTATTACATCCGGGGCATTACAAACTCTCCTCTACTACAAAAAGATCTCGTCCCGAGATCTAGGACTGGAAAAAGGAAGGGTACTCGGAACGAAGATGATCTTCTCGTTCCCAGGTAGCTTCTCGGTCGGTGTGATGAGACCACTTGACTTTCAGAAATTTGATGGACTTGTTGCGGGTCTTGCATTCGGTTTCTTCGAGAATTGCAACTGGATGCTCTCGGTAGGACAGGTCTTGTTGAAGATCAATCTCTTCAAACGGAATCATGCGCTCAGGTGCCTTGAAGCATTTGCGAAGTTGAGACACATGGAAGACATCATGAACATTTGCGAAGTTGGAAGGGAGCTCGAGTTGATAGGCTAGATCGCCTCTTTTGCCAAGAATCTTGAAAGGCCCGACGTATCTAGGAGCAAGTTTTCCTTTGATACCGAATCTTTGGGTGCCTTTCATCAGAGAAACTCGGAGATAGACATGATCATCGATGTTGAAAGCCAAATCACGATGCTTGCCGTCATAGTAGCTCTTCTGGCGCGACTGAGCGTCCTTGAGATTCTCACGTATGACTTTGCACATTTCTTCGGCTTTTGAGATCAAGTCATTGCCAAGGAGTTGACGTTCGCCTGTTTCAGACTAGTTGAGAGGGGTACGGCACTTTCTGCCATAGAGGATTTCAAACGGTGCTTTGCCTGCACTTGCTTGAAAGCTGTTTTTGTAAGAGAACTCGGCAAATGGAAGGCAGTCTTCCCATTTCATGCCAAAGGAGATGACACAGGCTCTGAGCATGTCTTCTAGAATCTGATTCACACGCTGGACTTGACCACTAGTCTGAGGGTGAAAGGCAGTGCTGAACCTGATCTTAGTGCCCATGGCGGACTGAAAGGAGTCCCAGAACCTTGATGTGAACAAGCTTCCACGGTCTGAGGATATAACTTGAGGAATGCCATGTAGGGACACAATTCTGGAAGTGTACAGCTCTGGAAGTTGAGCTGCATTGATTGATTCTTTGACTGGCAGGAAGTGAGCGACTTTGGTAAGCTTGTCAATCACCACAAAGATAGCATCATTTCCTCGCTTGGATTTAGGAAAACCAGTGACGAAGTCCATTTCAATGTGGTCGAACTTCCACTCGGGAATAGGAAGAGGTTGGAGAAGACCGGCTGGACGTTGATGTTCTGCTTTCACTCTTCTGCACACATCACATTCGTTCACGAATTGGGCAATTTCCCTTTTCATGCATGTCCACCAGTAAGATTGCTTGAGGTCTTGATACATCTTTGAACTGCCAGGATGAATGGAAAGGAGAGAATCATGAGCTTCTTCCATTATGAGCTTCCTGAGATCACCTTTGGGAACAACGAGTCTGTCCTCGAAGAACAAGGTATCTCTCTCATCAACACGGAAGCACTTGTATTTCGGAATGCCCTTAGCAATCCCATGTTTCACTTTCTTCACCATGGTATCACTGAGCTGGGCCTCACGGACTTGATCTTCCAAGGTAGGAGCAATTTGAAGATTTGCAAGAAAACCTTGCGGAACAACTTGAAGGTTGAGTTTCCTGGATGCTTCACAAAGCTCAGGCTGGTATGGCTTGATAAGAAGGCTGTTGCAATATGCCTTTCTGCTCAAAGCATCTGCAATCACATTCGCCTTGCCAGGAGTGTATTCAATGCTGGGATTGTACTCTTGGATCATTTCAACCCAACGAGTCTGGCGGAGGTTCAGATGCGGCTGTGTGAAGATGTACTTCAAGATCTTGTGATCAGTGAAGATGTCGACCTTTCTGCCCAACAACAGATGTCTCCACGTAATCAGAGCATGTACCACAGCTGCTAGCTCTAGATCATGTGTGGGATAGTTCTTCTCACTTGGCTTTAGCTGACGAGAAGTGTATGCCACAATTCTCTTATCTTGCATAAGCACACCACCAAGACCTTGAAGAGAAGCATCACAGAATACTTCATAGGGCTTGGATTCATCCGGAGGAGTCAGAACTGGAGCAGAGACAAGCTTTTTTTTGAGAGTTTTGAATGCCACTTCACACTCTGGAGACCAAAAGTATTTGACATTCTTCTGAAGCAGGTTGGAAAGAGGCTTGGCAATCTTGGAGAAGTTCTCAACAAACCTTCTGCAATAGCTGGCAAGACCCAGAAAACTGCGGAGCTGCTTGACGTTCTGAGGAGCTTCCCAGTTGACAATTGCTTCAACTTTCTCGGGATTAACCGCAATACGGTCAGCTGAGATAATGTGGCCCAGGTACAAAACCTTATCGAGCTAAAACTCGCACTTTGAGAACTTGACATAGAATTTATGCTCTCGGAGTCGATCAAGAACCAGACGTAAGTGCTTTTCGTGATCTTCTTCATTCTTGGAAAACACCAGAATATCATCCAGATACACGAGCACAAACTCGCCAGTATAGGGGTTGAAGATGTAATGCATCATCCTCGAAAAAGTAGGAGGAGCATTGGCGAGACCGAAGGACATGACGGTATACTCGTATGAACCGTAGCTCGTTCTGAAGGCCGTCTTGGGAATGTCTTCCTCGCGAATGCGAATTTGATGATAGCCCATTCGGAGGTCAAGCTTAGAGAACACTTTAGCTCGTTTGAGCTGCTCAAAGAGTTCGTTGATGTTGGGGAGCGGATACTTGTTCTTAATCGTCTTCTTGTTCAATGGCCGGTAGTCAATACAGAGAAGCTCCGTGCCATCTTTCTTCTTGACAAATAAGACACCACAGCCCCACGGAGATGTACTAGGTCTGATGAGACCCATACTCTCCTGCTTATCAAGCTGCTTCTTCAATTCCTTCAATTCATCCGGAGAGAGCTTGTACGGACGCCGACATGCTGGCTCAGTACCCGGCTCGAGTTCAATGACAAATTCCACCTGACGGTGTGGAGGCATGCCTGGAAGTTCTTCAGGAAAGACGTCTTGATATTCGTTCACCACCGGAATTTGAGATATGGCATTAATTTCGCCCTTATCATTGTGAGAGAAAAGCCTGATAGTGTTATCCCTGGAGGCGAAGATAATCACATCTTCATCAGAATGAGTCAACTTGACTTCCTTCTGAGCACAATCAATGTGAGCATCGTGCTGAGAAAGCCAATCCATTCCGAGGATGAGGTCAATGTCAGAATTACCAAGAACCACCGGATTAGCCAGAAATCGATAATCACCCATGCCAATAGAAACATTCGGAACAAAGTTGTTGGAGTTCATGAGCAAACCCGGAGAAAGCACAGACATCGGACTCGGCAGAGCTTGCAATGGCATATCATGCGACAATGCAAAAGGTCTTGACATGAAAGAATGTGAAGCACCTGAATCGAACAAAACTTTAGCAGGGATAGAGTTCACTGGAAGGTTACCCAAAATGACATCAGAAGAGTTCTCCGCTTCAGCTGCACTCATCAGATTGACCCTTGCAGACTTTGGATCATGCTTGACAATCGCTGTACTGACAGGCGGAGGAGGAAGAAGACGCTTCGGATTCGGACAATGGTTGGCATAATGACCCTTCTGGCCACATCTGTTGCACACCACTTCAGAGAGAGGACAGAAATGAGAGCCACTTGACTTGGAGCCTTGAGACTGAAACTGCTTTTTCGACTGGTTGCTCGGGTTGGGTGGGTGGGAGAAACCACGACCACTAGAGTTCTTGTAGTTGGAGTTGTTGGAGTTGTTGGAGTTGTTGTATGGAGCTCGAATCACTGGAGGAGGAGGAAGCAAAAATTTCTGATGCTTCGAGACCAACTGAGACGATGAGGAAGAGTGAACGGCATCTCGAATTCTCTTCTTAGAAGCCTCCATCTTAAGCTGAGCTGCTTCTTGTTTCAAAGCCATGTTATAGAACTTGTCGAATTCATCGGGCTCGAACAAAGTGAGAGCAAGCTGAAGTTCATCTTTGAGACCTCCACGAAACTGGTAGATTTTACTCTTGGCATCAGGAATGTCTTGATTAGCATAGCGAGCGAGGTTTTGGAACTTGACATTATACTGATAGACTATCATGGAGCCCTACTTCAGGTTGCGGAATTGCTCACGCATACCCTCGATGACACTTGTAGGAATGTGGTGCGAGCGAAAATACTTGCAGAAATTCTCCCAAGAGATCACTTGACCCGGCCTGGAGTCTTCGTACTGCTGCCACCAGTCAGCTGCTTGATCTTTCAGTTGGAAGGCTGCAAACTTCACATAATCATCTTCCTTCACGTTACTGCACTCAAAATGCTTCTTAATGTCGGTTAACCAATCTTCAGCATCAAGAGGGTCGACACAGTAACTGAAAGCTTTAGGATTGTTGGCCAAGAACTGATTGAGAGTAGCATGGTGCTGCTGGTTGAAGAAGTTGCCTTGGTTCCCAGGAATACCCTGATTAGCTTGATTAGCTTGCATCTGCTGCATCATCTGCATCATCAACTGGGTGTTCTGCGCTGTAGTCTGCATAATTGCTCTCCAAGCCTCAGGCGGAAGAGGAGGGGAAGGAGGATGTTCTGGGACCTCTTCCACCTCTGGATTAGCATTGGGAACCTTTTTCGGAGCCATCCTGTAAGAGATGACCACGAATCAGCAATTGATTGACAAAAGGTATAAGCTGAATCAATGGAATGAATTGCAACAAGTCTTCACAATAATCATTCGAACAATAGGAACGAATGAAATCATTCGAACAAGAGGAACGAATGATATTCTCAGTTAAATGATAACAACAATCTTCACGAGAAGCCACAGAGGGATCAAAACGATAAATAAGAAAACAATAAGGTACAGACGGGAACAAACACAAGAGAGGAGTTTCGTTCTAACATCTTTGTGCTGAAAGCATATGAATGCGTTACGAAAAGGTTTTGCAATCCCCGGATCAGCATAGCCAAGGACCCTTTAAGATGAAACTCCTGATAGTAACATCGGTCATATAACCCCTTCACTCAATGTAGAACCCAGAACTCACTAACCTGCATTCGTTGGAAGAATGCCTACGATCTACTGGATAAACCCACCTATAGATTTCCGAAAGATTCCAGTTATGCAATCAGGTGTTGGGGATACACGGGAAGCACCGCGCAATCAACTCTAAACCTACATCCAGGTGTATCCATCCTTCAATATATAACCAGTCTTTCTCGGAAACTGTGTACCTCGGACCTTCGAAAAGCATCCACTATAACAAGCTATGGCAATACTCCCGAACTACCTCCCTAGTACTGGGTGATGTCGGGGTTATCTTGCCACTGGCCGTATAGGAGAGATTTTCGATGTCGGCCGTCTTAAGTATTTTGTACTGCCACGATATGCTTGTGACAACAATACCCCGAAGCTCAACTCCTCGGTAACAGGAGGCATCGAGAACAATATCCTTGTCACAAGAACATCGAAACAATCCCAGAATACTCGCGGGATTCCTAAAAAAAATTGTGCACTTTTTGAAGATAGGAGAGACAAGAGTAGTCGTCAGGAGTCCTCACCAGAGAGAAAGGGGATGAGAAGCAAAGAAATCCTACTCTCCGATATAATATAGGACTCAAAAAGTTTTTCAGTGTGTGCCTAGACTCGACCGTCAACGATTCGATCAAACAGTGGGGGCTCCTAGGTCGGAGAAGGCTCTGATACCAACTTGTAATGCCCAGGATGGAGTTATACCTCCTACGTGTCGAGGCACGACTTAAAGGCATAAATCCATCCTAGAATGATCTCAAGTTTGGTAATCTTTGCACATCTCATGTAAAAGAGGGGATTGTAAACATAAATAGTTGGCTTACACTCGCCACGTCACACAATTACATAACATGTCTCAATCATCATACATTAAGAACATCACAACCCTCTAAGGGCAAAACCAAATGTCAAGATACCAAACTGAAATAAATAAACCACAGGCGGATCGAATCCTAGTAGGAGTCTCCACTACTGATCATCCGGATATCGCACATAGTACCGACTACGCTCCTCGTCGTACTCCCAATTCAGCTCGGTGCCATCACCTGGATAGCTCACAACTGGACCTGCATCTGGTGTGGTGAAGTAACTGTGAGCCACAGAGGACTCAGCAATCCCGTTTCCGGGTAACAAGACTATTTAAGCCTTTGGGAGAGGAAAGGCTGAAGAAAAGAATAAGTGTCTGCAGCAGCAACTAGCAACTAGCTTACGTGAGTGAGAGCGAGAAGAGAAAGCCTTGGCGAGAAGTGATCACGAAGTGATCCTAGCTACAAGCTCAACAAGCATAACCCCTCCGTGTTCAACTCCCGAATCCCTATTCGGAAATTGACAGTCACGGAACACACGCTGGTAGTGTATTAGAAACATTGTGTCAAGTTATCTACAACCGGATATTAACAAGCTCCCATCTGCCACATAACCGTGGGCACGGCTTTCGAAAGTTCAAACCCTGCAGGGGTGTTCCAACTTGACCCATTACAAGCCCACGATCCGCGGAGTCGCAACTCCAAAGTGGGAAGACCCGAGTATCCTCGGAATCCCGTGCTCAAGATATACCGAGCTAAGGTAAGGCTAATCCAGCAAATCCTCCCGGCGTGCCGACACCCTGATAGTAGCCGCGCGTATCTAGTCTCAGGCCACGACCGGATGAGCACAGCGTACACTGGCCGAAATACCCAAGTTGCCAAGGGGGGCCCCGCACACGACTCTAGTTTGGACCAACACTCAAATCGAGCACTGGCCCAGGGGGGTTGAATTAATTAAGCCTCGGGTTAATTACTCCCTCGGAAAGTTTTAGTTGTTTAGGAGAATAGTACCAATGTTGGGACTTGCTGGAAAAGACTTAGCACTTAGCGGTTTATCGAGGGGGTCCCATACACCCCAACCGTGTTAGGAACGCATAATCAAGGAACATAACACCGGTTTATACGGTTCCTAACGGCATGAGTGGAACAAATCACCAAGCAAAAGGCTTAGCCTTCCACCCTTGCCAATATATAGATGATTTCATTTTAAGCATTTATATAGTGTGATATAACCCAACCAAACTTCAACATGAAGCAAGCATCTTCGATCTTCACCTGCAACTAGCAATGCTATAAGAAGGCCTGAGCGAAGCGTACTTAGCCAAGCAACGGTTTGCATAGGTAGGTTGGTTAAACATGGCAATTGGTTACAAGTAGGAGGCTGACAAGAAGATCATGGGCATCGAGGCAAAGCTATAGATCGAGACTACTAGTAATAGGCAAAGATAGTAATGTGATCGGGGTTCGGTCATCTTGCCTGAAGAGAAGTCGTTCGGATCGTAAGAAGGGTCCTCGTGCTCAACCTCGTTGGAAACCTCGTGCTCGTACTCGAACTCAGACTCTGCTCCCGGCTCTAAACAAAAAAATCACACCGAGCACAAATCAACAAGATGCAATGCGCACTCGAAAAAGATGAATGCATGATGGATGCACTAAGGATGCACATGGAGCACGGAAATTAGCACTCAAGCAAAACACCTCAAAACATGATAACAATCTGATATTCTTAATCTACACAGAAAATCAATCAAGTTTCATATAAGATTCTCTGAAATCGGAGTTACGGGCTAAAAGTTATGCCCGAAACAAGAAATGAGCGAAAGCTGAAAAATACAGCATCATAGCAACTTCGGAGCACAAAATAATTGAGATACAGCATTCAAATCTCATGGCAAAGGACATGAACACAAACTAGACATATACTACAGCAACTAAATCCAAAGGTGCACCCCCAACGGAGCCACGGATCAATAGCAATGATCTTGGACATATTGAACTTGACAATAAAATTCTGGCAGCAGAATTTTATTGAAACTTTGGAGCAAAAGATAAACATGCTACAGCCACTTAAATGGACATGTGAGGACATGGATGGAAATACAACAATATATACTACAAGGAACAATCAAGATCCACTCCAAAATTATCATGCTTTGTCCTAGAGCATCGGAACGTTACAGATTTCAGACTTAGTGAAAATCCACTAAGTCCTAAAACAGCAATTTCATCATGGCATCTAAAAGAGCATGTTTAAGTCACCTCGAAACTAAACATGGCAAGAGGTAAGCACCTCATCAAAGTACACATGAAGGTGATCCCGAAACACACAAGCATGCTTCATGGAGATAAACACAACGATTGCAACGAGCTCAACAAGATGGCATTTCATAACAAGTGAAACAACATCACAGCCACATGGCACTTTGCAACGATGATAAACATGACAAGAATAAATCTATCATGCAATCTATCACATACATCATGTAGAGCATGGCAAGACGAACACGTGGACATGTCATTTGCATCATTCGGACAAACGAGCTAACAGATATCACATGGTTAAGATGACATAAAAACATCACATAGCAGCAGTTTATCTCACGATGCACTCTTGCAACAGCAAAACAAACACCTAGATGACCTCTAACATGCATGACAATAACAGATAAAACGTAGAGCACGATCCCACGAACGTCTGGACATATTATATGCGTGAATCGGAGCAACAGACAAAAAGTTACAGCAGTTTAAAAACAGCATCAGCAACTAACAGATCTGGGACTTAGAAGAAAAAAGGTTCAACCTCACAGATCTGAAAGTGGAGATGGGCTCGGTCTGGATCCGGCCCGGCTGGACGGAGGCGGCGGCCCGCGCGGAAAGGCGGCGCGGCCCAGGAGCTGGGCCCTGGAGGGACTCGGCCCGCGCGAGGAACTAGCGAGGCGGCGGCGGCGTGGGCCTTCGGGCGGAGCGGTGGGCCGGTCTGGCTACGGGAGCCCGAGGCGAGGCGAGGCGAGGCGGTCCAGGGCGGCGGCCTGCTGGCTCGGTGCGAGCGGGCCGGCTCGGAGCGGAGGGCGTCCGGCGCGGAGAGGGGGGGCCGGCCCAGCGAGGCGAGGCGATGCGAAGGCTGTACGGGCCTGCGGAAACGGCGATGATGTGGGGACCGAGCTTCGGAGCGAAGGCGACCGCTGACTTGGCGCGGTGCGGCGATGGCCCACGGGGG
>LR738716.1:68333319-68345970 GCA_902687465.1 Secale cereale
GGGGGGGGGGGGGTCGACGGTAGGAGGCCTCGGTCGCTCGGCCCTCCTGGCCGAGCCGATCGAGCGGAGGACGAGCGCTCCCGAGGGCGTTGACCTGGCGTCCGATCTCGGATCACGGGGCGATCACGGCGACGATCCCCAGCGCGACGGCGGCGCCTCGATTGCTGCGGGATTTCTACGGGGAGGAAAACGAGGAGGGGACAGGAAAGTGGCAAAAGGATCTGGTTTAGCCCCAAAATATGAGGGAAGATAGGGGAAGAGGCTAGGGATGTCCAAATTAGACCTAGGGGTCTAATATATGGCAGATTTTTAGGGTTAGGGGAGATTTAGGGTGTTAGGAGCCCTCCGATCGAGATCCGACGGATCCGATCGCGGGGGTAGTTTAGAAGGGCCTAGAAGAGAGTAGTAGACTGCAGTAGGGGTGTTTCTGGGACATGAAGTGAAGGCACTTTGGACCCACACGAATAACTGTTGGGATAGCACACGGAGTCCAAACGCGACGAGATTTGAGAGGCGGGTTGCACACAACAAAACAACAACACACACAACAACCTCGCGGCACACCGGTAACGTAACACGCCCAAACAACAAAGTAGGCCTACGGGACGTCACGGACACGTGAGGGAGCTCCGGAACGCGAAACGGACAACGGGAAGAAACGCGTGGAACCGGATGCAACCGACAACACAAATGCAATGCAATGCACATGTCTACATGATATGAATGAATGCCACACACTCACACAACGAAACGACAAAAACCCGAAAGACAAAGAACCCAGAATGGAAATAGATGAAGCCGGAGATATATTATATACCCAAAAGGGGAAAGTATAACATCCGGGGCATTACAATAAAGGAGCACTCTCTTGTGACAGGCATAATAAATAAAAGTGAGAGAAGAGTTGATGAGCCTGAGGACCAGATCAGGGTCGATCCTCAAGTTGCATTGATTAAAGACCTTGCTACTGATGATGTTTTGGACTCCAATATAAATTTTTGTGCTGTTTCCACTAACCTTGTCACAGCCAAGAATAATGGCCCAATTTCAGGTACTCCAGTGGTATTTGTTAAAATAGGAGATCACAATTATTATGGGCTATATGATTTGGGATCGAGTGCAAGTGCTATCCCCTATTCACTTTATGAAGAAATCATCGGTGAGATTTTCCCTTGTGAACTTGAAGAAGTTGATGTTACCATTCATCTTGCAAATAGAACAACTATCTCTCCTATCGGGATTGTGAGGGATGTTGAAGTCCTATGTGGAAAGGTAAAGTACCCTACCGACTTTCTGGTACTTGGTTCAAGGGACAATTTTTGTCCCATAATTTTTGGTAGACATTTTCTTAGAACTTGTGGAGCTATAATAGATTGCAAGAAAGGTAAAGTTTCTGTTGAATTCGATGGTGAGCCATATGAATTTAATTTTTCTAAGTTCTCTAAACAACCTCGTGGTACTAATTTACCTAGTGATGATAAAATTATTGAAAGTATTGCCTCTATTGCTATTCCCCCTGATGATCCTTTGCAGCAATACATGGAGGACCACGAGAATGATTTGCATATGCAGGAAAGAAATGAACTAGATGAAATATTCTTGAGACAGCCTGCTATCCTGAAGCACAACCTTCCGGTTGAACCTTTGGGAATTTTATCAAAACCAAAAGAAGACCCGGTGTTCGATCTTAAACCTCTTCCCGATACGCTCAAGTATGCTTATTTAGATGAAAAGAAAGTATATCCTGTTATTATTAATTCTAACCTTTCAGGATATGAAGAGGAGCGATTATTGGGAGTACTTCGTAAACACCGAGGCGCAATTGGCTACACCCTTGATGACCTTAAGGGGATTAGTCCATCTATATGTCAACATACTATCAACCTTGAGCCTGATGCTAAACCAGTTGTTGATCATCAACGACGGTTGAACCCGAAAATGATGGATGTCGTGAGAATTGAAATTCTCAAGCTTCTAGCCGTAGGTATCATATACCCTATAGCTGATAGTAAGTGGGTAAGTCCGGTACATTGTGTTCCTAAGAAAGGAGGTACAACTGTGGTTCCTAATGATAAAAATGAATTAATACCTCAGAGAATTTTTATTGGATATAGAATGTGTATTGATTACAGGAAGTTGAACAAGGCAACCAGGAAGGATCACCACCCGTTGCCGTTCATCGACCAAATGCTTGAAAGGTTATCCAAAAACACCCACTTTTGTTATCTTGATGGTTATTCTGGCTTCTCTCAGATTCATGTTAACACTGTCGATCAAGAGAAGACTATTTTTACTTGTCCCTTTGGTACTTATGCTTACAGACGTATGCCTTTTGGTTTATGTAATGCCCCTGCTACTTTTCAAAGGTGTATGTCTGCTATTTTTCATGGTTTCTGCGGGGATATTATGGAAGTCTTCATGGACGATTTCTCCGTCTATGGAACTTCATTTGACCATTGTCTTCACAACCTTAATAAAGTTTTGCAGAGATGCGAGGAGACAAATTTGGTACTCAACTGGGAGAAGTGCCACTTTATGGTTAATGAAGGAATTGTTCTTGGTCACAAGATTTCCGAAAGGGGAATTGATGTGGACAAGGCCAAGATCGAAGCTATTGAGAGGATGCCCTATCCAAGGGACATCAAAGGTATTCGCAGTTTTGTCGGTCATGCAGGTTTTTATAGAAGGTTTATTAAAGACTTTTCTAAAACCTCAAGACCCCTCACTAATCTTCTCCAGAAGGACTTTCCTTTTGTATTTGATGAAAATTGTAAAGAAGCTTTTGAAGTCCTTAAGAAAGCTTTAATAACTGCTCCTATAGTACAACCACCTGACTGGAATTTACCTTTTGAAATTATGTGTGATGCAAGTGATTTTGCTGTTGGAGCTGTTTTAGGACAAAGAGTTGATAAGAAATTGAATGTTATACATTATGCTAGTAAAACCCTTGATAGTGCTCAAAGAAATTATGCTACTACTGAGAAGGAATTCTTAGCTGTAGTTTTTGCTTGTGATAAGTTTAGGCAGTATATTGTTGATTCCAAAGTTATTATTCATACTGATCATGCTGCTATTAAGTATCTTATGACAAAGAAGGATGCCAAGCCAAGGCTTATCAGATGGGTACTCCTTCTTCAAGAATTTGATTTGCAGATTGTTGATAGGAAAGGGGAAGACAATCCGGTGGCGGACAATCTTTCAAGGATGGAAGATATACCGCACGACCCCATCCCAGTTAATGATAGTTTTCCAGACGAGCAACTTGCCGTTGTGAAAGTACAATCTCTTTCCGATCCTTGGTATGCAGATTATGCTAATTTTATTGTTGCAAAGTATTTGCCTCCAGGTCTAACATTTTAGCAAAGGAAGAAGTTCTTTCATGATTTGAGGCACTACTTTTGGGATGACCCACATCTTTTCAAGGAAGGTCCCGACGGGATCATGAGAAGATGCATTCCGGAACATGAGCAGAAGGACATTCTCAGACGGTGTCATGATAGTCCCTATGGAGGACATCATGCCGGTGAGAGGACTGCACATAAGGTTCTTCAATCAGGTTTTTATTGGCCTACTCTCTTTAAAGATGCTAGAAATTATGTTTTAGCTTGTGATAAATGTCAGAGAGTTGGTAACATTAGTAGAAGGAATGAGATGCCTATGAATTACGCACTAGTAATTGAACCTTTCGATTGTTGGGGTTTTGATTTTATGGGTCCTTTTCCTTCTTCGCACAAATACACTCACATTTTAGTAGCTGTTGATTATGTGACCAAGTGGGTTGAAGCAATCCCCACTGAAAGTGCTGATCACAAAACATCTTTGAAAATGCTTAAAGATGTAATTTTTCCTATGTTTGGTGTACCAAGGTATCTCATGACTGATGGGGGATCACACTTCACGCACGGAGCTTTTAGAAAAGATTTGGCTAAATACGATGTTAATCATAGAATTGCTTCACCTTATCATCCTCAAACTAGTGGGCAAGTTGAGCTCTCTAATAGAGAGATTAAGTTGATCTTGCAGAAAACAGTAAACAGAAATAGAAAGGACTGGTCAAATAAGTTAGGACATGCTTTGTGGGCATATAGAACCGCTTACAAAAACCCCATGGGCATGTCCCCCTATAAGATGGTATATGGCAAGGCTTGCCATTTGCCACTAGAGTTAGAACACAAAGCTTTCTGGGCTGTTAGAGAGCTTAACGCTGACCCAAAACTGGCTGGTGAGAAGCGTCTCATGAACTTGACTTCTCTAGATGAATGGAGGAGTGAAGCTTATGAGAGCGCTAAAATGTTCAAGGAAAAGGTAAAAAGATGGCATGATAGGAAGATTCTGAAACGTGAATTTAATGTTGGTGATAAAGTTTTGTTGTTTAGATCCCGTTTCAGGTTTTCTCCAGGTAAACTACTTTCCAGGTGGGAAGGACCATTTCATATTGAAGAAGTTTATCAGTCTGGTGCAATTAAGATTAATAATTTTGAAGGCACCAAACCTCAAGTTGTGAATGGGCAAAGACTTAAGCATTACATAGCAGGAGACCCTGTCGATGTTGATGTGAATATAATATACACAACAACCCACGAAGAACATGTTGCAGCCCTGTTTCAGACGCCAGCAGAAGCAGAATAGAGAAAAGGTATGTAGTACGGTAAGGAAACATCGCGAACCGCCATAAAAGTTCAGTATTACGAGTTTTTGAAAAATTAGTAAAATTCCGAACCAAAGTGGACACCCGGGAGCCCGTCTCCGACCCCGCTTTGGTCCGTTACCTTCCTTTCTGTGCATAAATTTTTCCTATATATTTGCCCGGATTGTTCCGGCAACGTATCTTGCGATTTCGCGTGTTTTCTCTTCGATCTGTTTCTGCCAGGAAATCTTTCAGCTAAATTTAGGTGCCATGGCTTCTCCAAGTTCCCCCAAGGACACGTTCGTCGTCAACGTCATCAACCCTTACCTCGCTGAGGTGAAGAAGCACCCTTAGGTTGTTCAGATGAAGGACGGCGTCCTTCATCAAGAAGATCTGAAGGGACCTATCAAGGAGGGGAGCGCCCAGGCCAGGCTGGAAGAAGTGGAGCAAGAAGTCTTCGAGTACAAGAAGATGATCGAGCGTGGTGTTGAAGCTAACTTTGACATCACCAACGAGCTGAAGAACTACTTCCTGAAGGAGATGAAGGAGATGTGGGAAAGAATCACCGCGTCTGAAGAAAGAATTATAGAGCTTCAAGGGCAAATTAATGATCTACATAACCAGAACTGTGAGTATGAACTAAGGTTTCTGCGCATGGGTTTGGGTGCTGAATGCAGGATCCAGGAGACGAGATTCTCATATGAGACTGGAGAACCCCTTCCATGGAAGCGTTTCGCCAAGGACTACTTGATCAACGCCAACAAGGATGATGAGTGAAATCTCCTGGGGTAATGGCATTCCCTTGGCTTGTTCCAAGCTTGGGGGAGTGCACGGTATCTTTATCTTTACTTTTTGTCTTTTAGAGTCAAGTAGAGTCGTATCATGTCTAGGGAGGTTGTTATATGAGATAGGTGTGTGCATTGAGGTCTATTGCTCCTTCGGTGAATTGTATCCGTGAGTGTGGAGTCGTTTATGATGGAATATTAATGAGAAGTTTATCGGTTCCTTTTGCTGCACTCGGTATTCTCTTCACGCAATTGACCTTATATGATGATTCTTATGGGGAGTATTAACCTTATGTCAGGTATGGCTGTGAAAACTTTATTTAATCTTGGCAAACATAGCTTTGGTCATAACAACAAGCATGATTTTCTTAAAGTATCAACATAGCCAAAACCTTTATGTTATTATGCTTGAAGTGTTATGTTGACAAGGAAGACAACTTGATGTGTTATGCTTATTTCAATGTTCATGCTTTATATTGCTTTGCATCTTAGTCATCATCAATTGTCTGCTCTCTCAAAACCTTTGCTAGCCTAACTCTGTACTAAGCGGTATTCTGCTTGTGCATCCATACCCTTAAAACTAATACCTTCCATATGAGTCCACCATACCTTCCTATTCGTGGTATTTCACTACCACCTCCTAAAAGTATATAATTCATGTGTTATCCTTAAATGTTCAAAATCTTTTATTTTGTGCCTCTGTTCTAGCTCATGAGGAAGTAGTAGCTAATTCATGATCTTTTTGAGTTGGACAAGCTTCACCCCGGGATTGCATGTATAATGTGCAAACCTATAATACGAGAAGGAACTGGCATTGAGTACGCCCGGCTTAAAAATAATATAACAAACAAACCCTCCTTCACGCTTTTTTCATGAGAAATCAGAAAACTTTGGCAGTGATAAACAAAGGAGAATAAGAGGATGTTATCGTCCTCGTGCGGGAGCCGTTCCTCGAAACTTGTCCAGCTCAAGAAGTAATTGGGTTACCTATTAGCATTCGTTGACAAATCATGCACCTCTCAAAATTTGTTTTCATTCTGTTTGATTTAAGGATATCACATGAGTTTTCCCTACTGCCCTAGAGCAGGGCCTATCTTTTAATTTTAAGCTGAGTCAGTTACCCCTATTTCCTTCTATTTCTCAAAGAGAGCAGACGTTTGATGTTGATAAGGATTCATTCATATTTGTCATATCATATCCTTGTTGACATTGTTATTCGATAAGTAAGTTGTTTGTCATGCCCGGCTAAGGCAAATATCTTCCTTTGTGTTAACACTTTCACTTCTTGCCTATTAACATGTAATTTTCAAAAAGCTTCAATTGATCGCATCAAAATATAAGATCAAAAGTTAAAACTATTTGTTGTTCTTTGACCAAAGGACATGTTGGCCATGATATAATTAGTTTCCTTAGCCCTACTTTCGAATATAAGTGTTATCACTCTTTCATAAGGGCCTTATGAGTGAAGATTCCTGTTGAGAATATTTGAATTGGTAAAGAAACTGTGATGCTTCTTGTCCGTATTCTATTTATCGACACTTCACTCTCTAAACTTGTGGACAGGTTTACCGAGCTCATATTCGCTTGGGGACAAGCGAGGTCTAAGCTTGGGGGTGTTGATATGTCCAAAATGCATCACTATTTTGTATCATAATTTATCCCTATTCATTGATATATTTCACGTTATGATGATGTTCTTATGTTGTTTTGGTCTATTTTACACAGTTTGCAACTTTCTGATGCCAGAACAGCAGACGCAGGATTCAGCAGGAAAAAGTGGATGTTGAGTTGCTGAAGAAGAATACCTCCAAATTACCTGAAAATTGACGGAAGGTATTTTTCAGACGGATCACGAAGACACGCAAAAGGGGAGTCAGAGGGGGCCACAGGGTGCCCAGGCGGCCTGGGGGCGCCTGGAGCCCCTGGCCCACCTCTGGTCGCCCCCTTTTGCATATATGTTCTCCGTTCTCCGAAAACCCTAGGCATGGGACTTTTTACGGAGTTCCGCCGCCGCTTCGAGGCGGAAACCTACAGAGAAGAAAAGGGCATCTCCGGCGGGCAGATTCCGCCGGGGAGATCACCTCCCGGAAGGGGAGATCATCGCCATCGTCATCACCATCGTCACGGGCATCATCGAGATCATCATCAACATCATCCCCAACACGAGCACCATCTCCATCTTCATCCAATCTCATCTTACCATCGCAACTCGTGTTGTAACTCGTACTTCCTATCCCCTCTACTCCATAGGTGTTGATTACTACTTTGTGGTGAATGCTATTGAGTTTTGTTGGAGAAATATTATTATGTCCAGATTGTTTATCACATATTTATCCCCACTGATCATGATCTCTTTTATGTCTTGTGAGTAGTTACCTTAGTTCTTGAGGACATGGGGAAAGTCTTGTTGTTAGTAGTCATATGTTGTTGAAGTAATATGTGTTGTTTGATACTTAAGTTGTGTTGTCATTCTACTAGTGGTGTTGTGTGAGTCGAACACTCAACACTTCGCCTTATTAAGGACCTAGGAGAATACATTGTGTATAAAGAATGCTTATGGTGGGTTGCCGGAGTGACAGAAACCTGAACCCCAATTCGCACGCTTTTGCATAAGGGAATAATGGATCCTCGATCGTATTGCTATGGTTAGGCTTTTGCCTTAAATTCTATCTTGTATTTGCGGATGCTTGCAAGGTGATTAATCATAAGAGTGCATTCATCTTAGTCTAGAGAGTGCACTAGCATAGATCCACCCACCAACACTTATCAACACATAACATAGTATCGATACGGAATATGGTGAAAGCACATGACTACCTCTCCCGTGTGTCCTCAGGAATGCTTTAGTCTTTATAAGTTCAGTTGCTAGGCCTCTCCTTTGCTAAGAAAGGATTGAGCCACTTGTTACTCTAAGTACCTTTTACGTTACTTGCCTTTACATTCCTATTGCTTATACCAAGAAAACCCCTAAAAGTTATATTTCAGTGCTTGCAGTAATTTCTTGCTCAGAATCGCTTATCAATACCTTCTGCTCCTCGTTGGGTTCGACACTCTTACTTATCGAAAACGCTGCAAAGATCCCTTACGGTTGAGGGTCATCATCGTCCTCATTCGGGAGCCGTTCCTCGAAACTTGTTCATCTCAAGAAGTGATTGAGTTATCTGCTAGCATTCGTTGACGAAACATGCATGATCTAAAACAATATATTATTACCTCTGTTTTAAAACCAAGAGCTCTGGTACATGATTTGTCTTTGTTTCCGACTACGGGTTTTCAACCTTGCCAACAAAAGCCACGGTTCGAGAGTCTCCACCTTCTTTTAAAGCACCAACTACTGAGAGCATGATTGTCATTCTGAGTGTAATGTGCATTCTCCCAAAGTAGCATTGTCTTTTGCATGATTGTGATATCGCTTATTCTGAAATCATTGTATCTAGTCATCACTTAAACCTTGGAGGTGCCCCTGCATTTATGTTTTGCTTCACTAAAGGGGGCAAGCGAGATATCACTTTATCATATTTGCACATCGTGTTCATTACAAATCTATTTGATGTTTCAGTATCATATTGTAAAACTTTCAGTTCTTTTTGATTTTCTCATGAGGCAACTTAATTACTATAGATTCATTGTCTCAGTAAGCTTTTGTCATATGACTATGAAAAAGTCCTATATGGTTAATAGCATGTCACCATAGAAATTATTCTTGTTATCATTTACCTACTCGAGGACGAGCAGGAATTAAGCTTGGGGATGTTGATACGTCCAAAACGTATCTATAATTTCTGCTTGCTCCATGCCTCTTTTGGGTGATATTGCTATGATATTTATACACTTCCATATACTTTTGATCATATTTGGACTAACCTATTAACTCAGTGCGCCCCAGTGCCAGTTTCTGTTTTCTGCTGTTTTTGTATTTCAGTTTTTCCCATTACGAGAACTGCCAGAAAAATCCCGGAAAAATTATATAAAAAATCAGTGTTCCAGAAGATTCCCGGTAGCCAAAGTAGAGCCGGGGGGGCCACCAGGGCTCCAGGCGCCCTGGTGGCGCCCCCCCCCTGGGCCGCGCCGGGGGGCGCCTGGGCCCCCCGAGCATCGTCTGGTGCCCCCCTTTGGCAGATATTTAGACCGTCTCCCAAAACCATCGAGACGGAAACCCTTTTTCGCAATCTCATCTCTGTTCCGCCGCCGCCGCCGCTTCCAAGATCGGGAGCACCAGGAGAACCCTTCCCGGCACCCTGCCGGAGGGGAGGATCACCACCGGGAGCTTCTCCACCACCATGGACGCCTCCCGGATGAGTTGTGAGTAGTCTCCCTTGGACCATTGGTCCATTAACAGTAGCTATGTGATGTTCTCCTCCCGTTCTTGTGCTTCACTAATTAGTCCTCGTGAGCTGCCCTACATGATCGAGGCACATATGTAATCCTTATGCTGTTGCTATGATGAGTTTGCTGGGATCCGATGGATTATGAGATTATGTTCAGATTGTGTTTGAGTAATATATTTGATTCACCTCTTTTATATTTATGTTCGTAAGTAATTCTTGCATGTTCTCCGTTGTTATTTATTGCTTTGGCCAAGTAGTAGGTAGTGACTCCAAGAGGGAACGTTATGCTTGATTGTGGGTTCATGCCCCTCGATGACTAGCTTGAGTGACAGAAACATGAGTCTAGGGGATGTGCTGTTGCCACAAGGGGGAAAACAACGGTGCTTGTGCCCGCGGGTGCAAGGATTGTTTACTTTACGCAAAGTTCTTTTAATGCAGTTGTCTGTTGCTTTGAGTTTACACTATGGGTGGGACTCGCAACTTAATACCAGCGAGATGTTCTGGATAGATATCTCAAGGTGGATGATTAGTAGTAGATGCAGATGGATTTCGGTCTACTTACCTCGGCGTACCGCCCATGCTTTGAACCTCTACCTTTCTTGCAACTTAGTCCGGATTGGTTTGCGCACATGGTCCTGTCAATTGCCCAGCTGTAATTCGTTTACCTCACATAGCAGTTTTATCGTCTTTTGGGAGAGAGACATCACTAGTGAACATCATGAAACTCCGGTCCATATTACCATCATTGATCACATCCGCTATTTACTTTTCCGCTTTTTACTTACTATTGCAATTATACCTATCACTATTATCACTTGCGTTTGATCCTTTGTAAACTACAAGGCCGGAGGGATTGACAACCTCTCTGTACTCGTTGGGAGCAAAGTTATTTGTATCTGTGTGCAGGTCCACGTTGATTGCTAATATCTGGCGCCGTTAGCAGTTGACACCTTCTTGTTGAAACTGGGAGTCTCAGGGAAATCGATCCTTGGTATTGCCAAGGGAAAACTTCCGCTACACTGCATCTCAAACCTTCCACTTGGGGTAACCAACGAGGGGCGAGAAGCCATCACCACGCTGCTTCTCCGCTGAGATGGCGGGGTAGCTTCGGGGGAAGCTTCGGCAATTCTTTTGTCCCGATTTGCTTCCCGTTCCTCTATCGCTTGTATTCTGGCCCGCAGCGCCTGCAGTTCGGTCTGCTCCATTTTCTTCCTCCTCTCGTGGCTTTTGTAGCCGCCTGCGTCCGGAAACCCAGCACGCCACGGAAGGGAGCCTGGCATGCCTCGTGTCCGTCCAGGGTGCTCAGGATTCCCGAGGGCCATTGTCAGCTCGTCGTTCTCTTTGTCGGGGAAGAACGTCCCTTCATGCGCTGCTTTGATATACTGCCGCATCTTCCTGAGTGGTGTTTCCAATTGCTTGTCCGTCCAAATGCACCACCCTGATACAGGGTCCAAGGTTCCGCCAGCCCCGAAGAACCAAGTCCGGCAACGGTCTGGCCAGTGCATTGTCTCTGGTACGATCCCTTTCACAAGCAGATCATTCTCAGCCTTGACCCACTTAGGCCGGGCTCTGAGGTAGCCACCTGATCCCGTGCGATGGTGATGCTTCTTCTTCCCAGCATTTATCTGGTTTGTCTCCGACATCTTCTGACTCTTTTCCGATGTCTTATGGGCCACAAATGCGGGCCAGTCATCTTTGATCTTCTCATATATGCCCACGAATTCTGGAGTCTTTTTATCTTTGACAAACGTATTCAGTTTTTTCTTCCATGCCCTGAATTGGTCTGCCATCTTCGAAAGTGCAGCAGACTTGATTAACTCCTCTTTAACTGGATTCACCGGATCATCCTCTCGCGGTAGGATGAAATTTGACTTCAGCTCAGTCCAAAGATCTTCTTTCTGCATATCAGTGACATAAGTCACCTGAGCGTCATTTGCAGCCGGCTTTAACCATTGATGGATGCTGATCGGGATCTTGTCCCTAACCAGAACCCCGCACTGATTAACAAATGCGTTCTTTGTCCGGATGGGGTCAATCGGCTCGCCGGAGAGCGAGATTTCTGAGATCTCAAACTTTTCATCCGGCCTCAACTTTTTCTTCGCGCCTCGTCTCTTTACCGAAGATTTGCTCGATCCGGAGGGCTAGAAAAAGGAACAAAGACGAGAGTTAATGAATGCATCAATTAACTAGTCAGCACAGGCTTAACTAACGTATATACCTCCTGGCCGGACTCGGTTTGGTCACCGGAGCCAGCATCACGGTCTCCTTCTTGCACCGGCATTGGGTCACCGGAGCCGTCCTCACGGTCTACTTCTTCCATGTGCATTGGGTCACCGGATCCATCAATATCATAGCCTAGATCTTCCAGCTGCAGCTCTCTTTCGACCTGCTCATCGGTGTCGTTGAGAAACGACAAGACGGCATTTTCTCCGTCTGCGATTATGTCCATCAACATCGCTTCTTGTGCTAGGTCTCGGGTGTTGTCGTCCATAGTTTCCACAAATATTTATAACATGCCAATTATTATTCAAACATGACAGATGGATATATTAATGGCAAACGTAGAACTAGCTTCGACCCTCGACCCCTGGACGACCCTCGACTGCTCGGCGATCCACAAACCCTAGACCCCCTCATGTCACATTTTGTCTAGTGTCAAAGGATTCAACAAAACCAATACTTCATCATTAGGCGAAAGTAACAGTAGCATGGTGGTACGAAGCTCTCCAAAGTGGTTTTGGAACGGAGCCCCGGATAGGATAATTCGTAACAAAAGACGGATTATCCTATCAGGAACTCCATTCCAAAACAACTTTGCATAACTTCGTACCAACATGCCCCGGTTACTTCTGGCAAATGATGAAGTCATGGAATTCTTCAATACTTTGACACTAACTAGGCAACCTCTCAA
>LR738716.1:68348536-68390449 GCA_902687465.1 Secale cereale
TTTTCTTTTGTTTTTTGTTTTATTTTTTAATTCTTTCTGGTAAAACCAATTACAAACTTTCTGTTAGTGCAAATTTGAATAGTACAAACGGACAATGGTATCATACTCGTTTGTTACAAAGTTGGCATGGTATCATCATAATAGTTGCCGAAAAAAGTCTTCACTTTTTCTTCGCTTGTGTCATTTGCTTATTGCGCCGTAACCATGGATAATCTTCATCGTTTATCAGGATGCTTGGGTCAGCCTTGACTTTGAAGGGAGGAATTTCATGAAACTTTTCATAATCTTCAGACATGTCTGTCTTGCCCTCCACTCCCAGGATGTCCATTTTTCCTGAAAGAACTATGTGGCGCTTTGGCTCATCGTATGATGTATTCGCTTCCTTATCTTTTCTTTTTCTCGGTCTGGTAGACATGTCCTTCACATAGATAACCTGTGCCACATCATTGGCTAGGACGAACGGTTCGTCAGTGTATCCACGATTTTTCAGATCCACTGTTGTCATTCCGTACTGTGGGTCTACCTGTACCCTGCCTCCTGACAGATTGACCCATTTGCACTTAAACAAAGGGACCTTAAAATCATGTCCGTAGTCAAGTTCCCATATGTCCACTATGTAACCATAATATGTGTCCTTTCCCCTCTCGGTTGTTGCATCAAAGCGGACACCGCTGTTTTGGTTGGTGCTCTTTTGATCTTGGACAATCGTGTAAAATGTATTCCCATTTATCTCGTATCCTTTGTAAATCAATACAGTCGAAGATGGTCCCCTGGACAACAAGTACAACTCATCACAAACAGTGTTGTCACCTCTGAGACGTGTTTCCAACAAACTGCTGAAAGTCCTGATGTGTTCACGTGTAATCCAGTCGTCGCACTGCTCCGTGTGTTTGGAGCGCAGACTGTTCTTGTGTTCATCGACATACGGGGTCACTAATGTAGAGTTCTGTAGAACTGTGTAGTGTGCTTGAGACCAAGAATATCCGTCCCTGCATATTATTGAGTCCCTTCCAAGCGTGCCTTTTCCAGTCAATCTCCCCTCGTACCGCGATTTAGGGAGACCTATCTTATTAAGGCCAGGAATGAAGTCAACACAAAACCCGATGACATCCTCTGTTTGATGGCCCATGGAGATGCTTCCTTCTGGCCTGGCGCGGTTACGGACATATTTCTTTAGGACTCCCATGAACCTCTCAAAGGGGAACATATTGTGTAGAAATACGGGCCCCAGAATGACAATCTCGTCGACTAGATGAACTAGGACGTGTGTCATGATATTGAAGAAGGATGGTGGGAACACAAGCTCGAAACTAACAAGACATTGCGCCACATCACTCCTTAGCCTTGGTACGATTTCTGGATCGATCACCTTCTGAGAGATTGCATTGAGGAATGCACATAGCTTCACAATGGCTAATCGGACGTTTTCCGGTAGAAGCCCCCTCAATGCAACCGGAAGCAGTTGCGTCATAATCACATGGCAGTCATGAGACTTAAGGTTCTGGAACTTTTTATCTGCCATATTTATTATTCCCTTTATATTCGACGAGAAGCCAGTCGGGACCTTCAAACTGAGCAGGCATTCAAAGAAGATTTCTTTCTCTTCTTTCGTAAGAGCATAGCTGGCAGGACCTTCATACTGCTTCCCAGGGATGCCGTCTTTTTCGTGCAAACGTTGCAGGTCCTCCCGTGCCTCAGCTGTATCTTTTGTATTTCCATACACGCCCAAGAAGCCTAGCAGGTTCACGCAAAGGTTCTTCGTCACGTGCATCACGTCGATTGAAGAGCGGACCTCTAGGTCTTTCCAGTAGGGTAGATCCCAAAATATAGATTTCTTCTTCCACATGGATGCGTGTCCCTCAGCGTCATTCGGAACAGCTAGTGCGCCGGGGCCCTTTCCAAAGATTACGTGTAAATCATTGACCATAGCAAGTACGTGATCACCGGTACGCATGGCGGGCTTCTTCCGGTGATCTGCCTCGCCTTTGAAATGCTTGCCTTTCTTTCGACATTGATGGTTGGTCGGAAGAAATCGACGATGGCCCAGGTACACATTCTTCCTGCACTTGTCCAGGTATATACTTTCAGTGTCATCTAAACAGTGCGTGCATGCGTGGTATCCTTTGTTTGTCTGTCCTGAAAGGTTACTGAGAGCGGGCCAATCGTTGATGGTCACGAACATCAATGCCTTTAGGTCAAATTCCTCCTGTCTGTGCTCATCCCACGCACGTACACCGTTTCCATTCCACAGCTGTAAAAGTTCTTCAACTAATGGCCTTAGGTACACATCAATGTCGTTGCCGGGTTGCTTAGGGCCTTGGATGAGAACTGGCATCATAACGAACTTCCGCTTCATGCACATCCAAGGAGGAAGGTTATACATACATAGAGTCACGGGCCAGGTGCTGTGATTGCTGCTCTGCTCCCCGAAAGGATTAATGCCATCCGCGCTTAAAGCAAACCATACGTTCCTTGCGTCCTTTGCAAACTCCTCCCAGTACTTTCTCTCGATTTTTCTCCACTGCGACCCGTCAGCGGGTGCTCTCAACTTCCCGTCTTTCTTACGGTCCTCACTGTGCCATCGCATCAACTTGGCATGGTCTCTGTTTCTAAACAAACGTTTCAACCGTGGTATTATAGGAGCATACCACATCACCTTCACAGGAACCCTCTTCCTGGCGGGCTCGCCATCAACATCACCAGGGTCATCTCGTCTGATCTTATACCGCAATGCACCGCATACCGGGCATGCGTTCAGATCCTTGTATGCACCGCGGTAGAGGATGCAGTCATTAGGGCATGCATGTATCTTCTGCACCTCCAATCCTAGAGGGCATACGACCTTCTTTGCTGCGTATGTACTGTCGAGCAATTTGTTATCCTTCGGAAGCTTCTTCTTCAATATTTTCAGTAGCTTCTCAAATCCTTTGTCAGCCACAGCATTCTCTGCCTTCCACTGCAGCAATTCCAGTACGGTACCGAGCTTTGTGTTGCCATCTTCGCAATTGGGGTACAACCCTGTTTTGTGATCCTCTAACATGCGATCGAACTTCAGCTTTTCCTTCTGACTTTCGCATTGTGTCCTTGCATCGACAATGACCCGGCGGAGATCATCATTTGGTTCCTCTTGATCTTCAGCAGCTTCACCCGTTGCAGCATCATTGGGCACATCGTCTGGTTCCCCTTGATCTTCACCAGCTCCCCCCATTGCAGCATCACCGTATTCAGCTGGCACATAGTTGTCATCGTACTCTTCTTCTTCGCCATCTTCCATCATAACCCCTATTTCTCCGTGCCTCGTCCAAACATTATAGTGTGGCATGAAACCCTTGTAAAGCAGGTGGGAGTGAAGGATTTTCCAGTTAGAGTAAGACATCGTATTCACACATTTAGTGCATGGACAACACATAAAACCATTCTGCTTGTTTGCCTCAGCCGCATTTAGAAACTCATGCACGCCCTTAATGTACTCGGAGGTGTGTCTGTCACCGTACATCCATTGCCGGTTCATCTGCGTGCATTATATATAATTAAGTGTGTCAAAAACCATTACAGAACATCATAAATAGATAATTAAGTGACCAAATGGATAAAAGTTCATCATCACATTAAAACCAAAGTACATACATATATAGTTCTCATCTAACAAAATATAACTCTCCATACACAAGGTAACAATTGATCCAATGGCATAATGATACCAAGCCTCAGTATGAATGGCATATTTTCTAATCTTTTTAATCTTCAACCGCATTGCATCCATCTTGATCTTGTGATCATCGACGACATCCGCAACATGCAACTCCAATATCATCTTCTCGTCCACAATTTTTTTATTTTTTCCTTCAAGAATTTGTTTTCTTCTTCAACTAAATTTAACCTCTCGACAATAGGGTCCATCTTGATATTGTGATCATCGATGACTTCCGCAACACGCAACTCCAATTCCATCTTCTCCTCCTCCATTTTTTCTAATTTTTTCTTTAAGGAAATGTTTTCCTCTTCAACTAAATTTAACCTCTCCACAAGAGGGTCAGTTGGAATTTCCGGTTCAACTACCTCCTAGACATAATAAAACATCTATGCATGTCAGGTTGGTCGGCATAACTATCATAAACACTAAAACAATTAGTTATAAATTAAAGATAATATACCACATCCGAATCATAGACATGACGAGGGCCCACGTTGGCGGATATCAAAACCATCGCCCTATATAATAACAAGCAATAATAAACGTAAGAAAATTAGACAAATATCTATCTAAAGCAATAATAACAAGCAATAATAAAAGTAAGAAAAGCATGAACATAACAAGAGGCTCACCACGGTGGTGCCGGTGACGAGATCGGCGGGGGCGATCGACGGCGGCGAAGACGGGGACGGGACGTGAAGGACCGCTAAACGTAGACAAATCTCGGAGAAAATAGAGCTTCGAGAGGAGAAAAGCTTAACTAGTGTGGCTCGGGCATTCCACCGAACATGTTGTGTGCATAGGAGGTGAGCTAGAGCACACTAACCCCTCTCCTCCTCGGCCAGAAAAAAAAACAGAGCAGTGAGCTCTGCTCTTGAGTGAGGGGTTATATATAGGCACCTCATTGGTCCCGGTTGGTGCTATGAATCCGGGCTAAAGGGAAGCCTTTGGTCCCGGTTCATAACACTAACCGGGACCAATGGTGGTGGGCCAGGACCAAGAGCCATTGGTCCCGGTTTGTCGCTCCAACCGGGACCAAACGGTCCAAACGAACCGGGACCAATGGCCCACGTGGCCCGGCCGGCCCCCTGGGCTCACGAACCGGCTCCAGTGCCCCCATTGGACCCGATTCTAGACTGAACCGGGGCTAATGGGCTGGTCCAATGCCCTGTTTTCTACTAGTGGTTGCAAACCACTTCTGAGAGAGGACGGTGATAAGGAGCACTTGACTTCGAAGCTTGAAAGTGATTCTTTGACTGATTGCTTGGGTTGGGTGGGTGGGAGAAACCACGGCCACCAGAATGCTTGTTGTTGTTGTTGGGAGGTCGGATCACTGGAGGAGGTGGAAGCCAAAACTTCTGCTACTTTCCAACCACTTGGGAAGAAGAGGAGGAGTGAACAGCATCTCTGATCCTCTTTTTGGAAGCTTCCATCTTGAGCTGGGCTGCCTCTTGCTGAAGTGCCATGTTATTGAATTGATCAAATTCATCAGGCTCGAACAAGGTGAGAGCTAGTTGGAGTTCATCCTTCAGACCACCACGGAACTGATAAATCTTGCTCTTGGCATCTGGGATGTCTTTCTTGCCATAGCGTGCAAGGTTCTGGAACTTGACATTCTATTGATAAACGGACATGGTGCCTTGCTTCAGGTTGCGGAATTGCTCACGCATACCTTCGATGACACTTGTTGGAATGTGGGTTGAGCGGAAATCCTTGCAGAAGTCAGCCCATGAGATTTCACGTCCCTCTCTGAAATCTTTGTACTGCTGCCACCAATCAGCGGCTTGGTCCTTGAGTTGGAAGGTGGCAAACTTCACATAGTCCTCAGGTCTCACGTTATTGCATTGAAAGTGCTTCTTGATGTCTGTTATCCATTCTTCAGCATCTAGCGGGTCCACAAAGTAACTGAAATCCTTTGGTTGGTTTTCCAGGAATTGGTTGAGAGTAGCAAAGTGAGGTTGGTTGAACAAATTGCCTTGGCCTTGGTTCCCATGACCACCTTTATTTGCTTGATTTGCTTGAATGTTCTGCATCATTTGCATAAGCATCTGGGTGTTCTGGTTCGTTGCTTGCAAAATTGCTCTCCGGGCCTCAGACGGAGGAGGAGGGGAAGGAGGACGATCAGGAACTTCTTCACCCTCTGGGTTAGCGTTGGGAACCCTTTTAGGAGCCATCCTGAATGAGATGACAACTATTAGCCATTGATTGAGAAAATATATAAGCTGAATCAACGACTAGAAATTGCAACATAAGTCTTCACAAGAACATTCGAACAAAATGAACGAATGTAATCCACAGTTTAATGATACAAGAATCTTCACGAGAAGCCACTTGGGAGAACAAAAGGTAATAAAAACAAGAAGGAGCAGATAGAACAAATACAAGATAGAAGCTTCGTTCGACATATTCGTGCTGAAAGCTTATGGAACGTGTTACAAAAGGGTTTTGCAATCCCCGGATCAGCATAGCCAAGGACCCTTTAAGATGCAACCCCCGATCGGAAGAACGCCCATAAAACTACTTCACTCAATGTAGAACCCCGAACTCCATATCATGCATTCGTTGGAACAATGCCTACGAGCTACTAGATGAACCCACCTATTAATTTCCGAAAGTTTCCAGTTATGCAATCAGGTGTTGGGGATATAGGGGAAGCATCGCGCACTCAACTCTAATCCTACATCCAGCTATATCCATCCTTCAACACATAACCAGTTATCTCCGGAAACCGTTTACCTCGGACCTTCGAAATGCATCTGCTATACGAGCTATGGCAATACTCCCGAACTACCTCCCAAGTACTGGGTGATGTCGGGGTTATCTTGCCACTAACAGCATAGGAGAGTTTTCGATGTCGGCCGTCTTAAGTATTCCAGAACTGCTGCGATAGCTTTGTGACGACAACACCTCGGAGCTCAACTCACCGGGACACTGCCACAACCCCTAAATGACAGGAGGCATCGAGAACAATGTTCTCGTCACAAAGACATCGTAACAATCCAAACAATACTCGCGTGATCCTAAAAAAATTGGTGAATTTTTTAGAGTAGAAGAGATAAGTAATCGTTAGGAGTCCTCACCAAAGTGAAAAGAGATGAGGAGCAAAAGAAATCCTACTCTCCGATATATATATATAGGACTCAAAACATTTTCAAGTGTGTGCCTAGACTCAACTGTCAATGATTCGATCACGGTGGGGGCTTCTAGGTCGGAGAAGGCTCTGATACCAACTTGTAATGCCCAGTATGGGATTATACCTCCTACGTGTCGAGGCACGACTTAAAGGTATAAGCTCATACTAGAATGATCTCAAGTATGGTATCTTTGCACGACTCATGTAAAAATAGGGATGAAATTGCAAAAGAGTAGTTGGCTTACAGTCGCCACGTCACCCAATACATTACATAAGCAAATCATCATCCAAATAACATCACAGTCCGACTACGGACGAAGATCAAAATGAAAGATACTATATAAATAAAGCCACAAGGTCCGAATCGCCCCTAGTAGAAGCCACTACTGATCATCGGGATAGTGCACATAGTATCGACTACGTTCTTCGTCGAACTCCCAGTACAGCTCGGTGCCGTCACCTGTGTATTTCACCATAGTACCTGCATCTGGTGTTGTGTAGAATCTATGAGCCATGGATTACTCAGCAATCCCGTTCCCGGGTAGCAAAACTATCCAAGCCTTGGGTGTGGAACAAGGCTGAAGAAAAATAAAGGTTGCAGCTGCACTAGCACTAGCTTACGTGTTAAGAGCGAGAAGGGAAGTGCCACGAGCGTCCAAGTGATCACGCAGTGATCCTATCTAAGCACGTCAAACATAACCCCACCGTGTTCACTTCCCGAACCCCTTTCGGAAAATAACCGTCACAGTTACTCACGGAGGTAGCGTATTCTGAACATGGTGTCAAGTTTTCTACAACCGGATATTAACAAATTCCCATCTGCCACATAACTGCGGGCACGGCTTTCGAAAGTTCAAACCCTGCAGGATCTGCGGAGTCGCAACTCCAAGGTGGGAAGACCCGAGTATTTTCGGAATCCCGTGCTCAAGATATTCCGACTAAGGTAAAACTAATCCAGCAAATCCTCCGGGCGTGCCGACACCCTGATAGTAGCCACGCGTATCTCGTCTTAGGCCACGACCGGATGGTACAAGCTACAGGTTTTTACCAGCCCTCGGGTTTCCCCAAGGTGGCCCCGCAGGTTGCGCAGTTTGGACCAACACTCATGTGGAGCACTGGCCCGGGTTGTTGATAAATAAAAGTGTTTATAACTCCCTATGCAAGTTTTAGTTATTAGGCAAATGTAGTGCCAATGTTGGGACTTGCTAGAAAAGCTTTAGCACTAAGTGGGTTATCAATGGGGGCCCATAAACCCGAACCGTGTTAGGGACGCATAATCAAGGAACATAACACCGGTTTAAACGGTTCCTAGGGCGGCATGAGTGGAACAAAACACCAAGCAAGAGGCTTAGCCTTCCACCCATGACCAAGTATATAGATGATTTAGTTTAAGAATTTATATAGTGTGATATCCCAACAATAACTTCAACATGAAGCAAGAATCTTCAAATCTTCTCCTGCTACTAGCAATGCTATAAGAGGGGCTCAGCGAAGCTTACGTAGCCAAACAAAGGTTTGCTATGTTGGGTGGTTAGACAGATTCATGGTTGCAATAGGAGGCTGACAAAGAAACATGGGCATCGAGGCAATAAGCTAAAGAGCGAGACATCTAGCAATATACAAAGATAGTAATGATATCTAGGTCAGGTCATCTTGCATGTCGAGTCGTCGATGGGATCGTAAGACGGCTCCTCGTACTCAACCTCGGTAGGAACCTCGCACTCGGTCTCGGCTTCCGGCTCTACTCAACACAAGAACACAACATGGCACGATATCAAACAAGGTGCAATGCACAATCAAAATGATGCAAGTATGATGCATTACATGGCAAGCGATGAAGCACACAAGAACAACACAAAACAACAAGTTTAAATGAGGCCGGAATCAACATATAGCAAATCCGGTAAGTCCTCATATGCATATTTTGAAATTGGTCCAGATCTGAACAAACCTTAAGTTAAAGTTGTTAAACAGCAAGTTAACATGCACCATGATGATCTACACGAAATTCTAGTCAAGTTTCATGCAAAGTTTGTTTAATTCGGAGCTACGGTCTAGAAGATATGAGCAAAACAAGACAAGCATGGCAACGGTGCAAGATGCACCCAAACATCAAGAAAACACACTCCAAACATGTTAACAACATGATATTATGATTCTACATGCAAAATCACACAAGTTTCATATAGGTCACGCTCAAAACGGAGCAACGGTTCAACACATACACACGAAACAAGATTCAATGCAAAGCTGAAATTAACAGCCACATAGCAATTTTGGAGCAAGACCTATATACTCTACATCACCCAAACATGATGACAATAAGCATGGACATGAAGTAGACATAACCTACAGCAAACAACTCCATTGGAGCAACTCCATAGGAGGCATGGATCAATAGCAACAAGCTACACCAAATTGATCATGTTGTTAAAAACCTGACAGTCATAATTTATAGCAACTTGAGAGCAAGAAGTAAATAAGCTACAGCAAGCCATATGTTCAAGTGAGGGCATGGATGGATAGACAATAACATGGACAACAAGTAATGATCATTTTCGACTAAAAAACAAGCATGGATTTGACTAGGGCATCAAGCAAACATAGCATCAGGTTATGACACATTCCCGCCCGTCCACCGCGTCATGCCCAGTCGCCCCATGAAGCTCCGACGACTTCCGGCGCCACACCCATCTGCCGCCACCTCCCCGCATGATGCTCCAGTGTCGCGGACAACGCCCTCGCCCACCCATCCACTACGGCCAGCAACCTCTCCGTGTGCTCAGCGCCGGATGCTCTCCAAGCTAGAACAACCGCGGCCACCAGACATGCTCACCGATACCAAAACAACCAAGGACGTCGCGGCCATTTTTTTAATTAATTAGAATTTCTTTGCCGTCTGTAGACTATGAGGAAGACGGCAAATGGATTTGGGGCCCACTTACTTACTGAAAACCTTAAACCTTACTTTGCCGTCTGTGGCGGGAAAAAACCTGACGGCAAATAATTTGCCGTCAACCCAATGAAAAGCTGACGGCAAAGTAGCTATTTGCCGACTTTCTCTTTGCCGACAGACTTTGCCATAACCTGTCGGCAAAATCTTTGCCGTCATGTTTTCAGTCTTTGCCGTCTGTAAATCACAGACGGCAAATTACCATATTCCTGTAGTGTAATGCTAAGATAGACTGCGTGAAAGATATTGTTACTGTTGGTTTAGGGGATATGTCTCATGATTTTAACTTTGCTAAATTTTGTAGACAGCCCCTTGATAAAGAATTACCTAGTAAGGATGAAATTATTGGTCTTGCTTCTATTGTTTGTGCCTCCTAATGATCCTTTAGAACAATATTTGCTAGACCATGAAAATGGTATGTATATGAATGAAAGAAGGGAAATAGATGAAATAATCTTTAAGCAGGGACCCGTATTGAAAAACAACTTGCCTGTTGAAATCCTAGGGGATCCTCCTCCACCCAAGGGTGATCCCGTGTTTGAACTTAAACCTTTGCCTAATAATCTTAAGTATGTTTATCATGATGAAAAGAAGATATATCATGTTATTATTAGTGCTAACCTTTCAGAGCAGGAAGAAGAAAATTATTGGAAACTCTGAAGAAGCACCGTGCTGCTATTGGATATACTTTGGATGATCTTAAGGGCATTAGTCCCACTTTATGCCAACACAAGATAAAATTGGGAGAAGATGCTAAACCGGTTAGTGTTCATCAACGACGGTTAAATCCTAAAATGAATGCAACGATGTCGTCTCCCTCCTCCAACAATGAAGGCAACGATGTCGTCTCCCTGCTAGTTTCTGCTAGGGTTGACGAGGCCAGGCACCATGTCGTCTCCCTCCTCCAACAATGAAGGCAACGATGCTTGGCTAATGAAGATAGATCTGAAGAGGGAAGGACCCGAGGAGGTCAACAAGGAGAAGAGGATCAAGAAGGCGGTGGAAGACCAGGCTCCGGCAATAGGAGAAGAAGACGTCCATCAACCCCTTCCAAACCTTTTTTTACTTCAACTAAGATTGAAGCTTTCAAGATGATCGAGTTAGCTCGATGTATGATGATCCGGCGTCAGTACTTTCAACTCCATCATCACCACCTCCGAAGAAGGAGACATAATCCTATGGGTATGGGCACTCCCCTTGGCAACTTCCAAGCTTGGGGGAGGTGCCCCGGTATCGTATCATCATCACACTCCTATCTTTACCGTTTTTCTTAGTTCGATCCTTTTGGTAGTATCTTGATCTAGTAGAATAAAGTTAGCATGATCTAGTTGTGAGCTTTTTCTTTATGATCTTTACTCTTTGTAATCGAGTCCGTGAGCTATATAATAAAGATTAGTGTTGAGTCAAGGGCTTGATTTCCTCACTTTGGTCATGATAGAATAAAAGAAAACATAAAAAGTATCAAGAGATCATATTGATTTTATGAGAAGTAATGACTTCACATATAAAGAGTATGATGAGTAAAAGTTGTGGAGAGTTGACAAACATAGTTTTGGTCATCGTTGCAATTAATAGGAAGTAATAAAGAAAGAGAGGTTTCACATACAAATATACTATCTTGGACATCTCTTATGATTGTAAGAACTCATTAAAATATGACATGCTAAAGAGTTGATGTTGGACAAGGAAGACAACATCATGGGTTATGTTTTCTTATATCTAAAATAAAGTATATTGTCATGGATCATCCAACATGTTGAGCATGCCTTTCCCCCTCATGCTAGCCAAAACTCATCGCACCAAGTAGAGATACTACTTGTGCTTCCATACATCCTTAAACCCAGTTTTGCCATGAAAGTCCACCATACCTACCTATGGATTGAGTAAGATCCTTCAAGTAAGTTGTCATGTTTGCAAACTCGCTAAAATATGTATGATTTATTAGTGCGGAGGAAATAAGCTTTATACGATCTTGTGATCTGGAAGTAATAAAAGCGACAGACTGCATAATAAAGGTCCTTATCACAAGTGGAAATATAAAGTGACGTTCTTTTGCGCTAAGACTTCGTGCATCCAACCATAAAAGCACATGACAACCTCTGCTTCCCTCTGCGAAGGGCCAATCTATTATTCTTCCTTAAGAGTCAAGGTGAAAAATCACCTTTCCTTTTTACATTTTATCCTTTGGCAAGCACATTGTGTTGGAAAGATCCTGGCATATATACCCACTTGGATGTAAGTTATCATGGTCTATTACTGTTGTCATTACCCTTGAGGTAAAAGGTTGGGAGGCAACACCATAAGCCCCTATATTTCTCTGTGTCCGATTAAAACTCCATAACCATAAGTATTGCGTGAGTGTGAGCATTTGTGAAAGACTATATGATAGTTGAGTATGTAGGCTTGCTGAAAAGCTCTTACGTTGGCTATTTCTGATGTTACAATAAATTGCAATTGCTTCAATGACCGAGATCATAGTTTGTTGGTTTTCAATGAAGTTTCTGATTCATACTTGACATTGTGAATGAATTGATACTTTAGCATAAGAATCATATGAGAATGATCATGATGCCCTCATGTCCGCATTTTATTTTTAACAAATCCTCTATCTCTAAACATGTGGACATATTTTTCGATATCGGCTTTCGCTTGAGGACAAGCGAAGTCTAAGCTTGGGGGAGTTGATACGTCCATTTTGCATCATCCTTTTATGTTGATATTTATTGCATTATGGGCTGTTATTACACGTTATGTCACAATACTTATGCTTTTCCTCTCTTATTTTACAAGGTTTACATGAAGAGGGAGAATGCCGGCAGCTGGAATTCTGGGCTGGAAAAGAAGCAAACTGTGGAAACCTATTCTGCACAACTCAAAAAGCCCCGAAACTCCACGGGACACTGTTTCAGAAAATATAAAAATATCTGGTGAAAGAAGATCACCAGGGGGGCCACCACTTGTCCACGAGGGTGGGGGGCGCGCCCTCCCTCTCTAGGCGCACCCCCCTGCCTCGTGGGCCCCCGATGGCCCCCCGATGCCCATCTTCTCCTATATGACGTGTTTTGACCTGGAAAAAACCATAAGGAGGCTTTCGGGACCATACGCCGCCGTCTCGAGGCGGAACCTTGGCGGAAACCAATCTAGGGCTCCGGCAGAGCTATTATGCCGGGGATACTTCCCTCCGGGAGGGGGAAATCGTCACCGCCGTCATCACCAACAACTCTCCCATCTTGGGGAGGGTTATCTTCATCAAAATCTTCACCAGCACCATCTCCTCTCAAACTCTAGTTCATCTCTTGTATCCAATCTTTGTACCCAAACCTCAGATTGGTACCTGTGGGTTGCTAGTAGTGTTGATTCCTCCATGTAGTTGATGCTAGTTGGTTTATTTGGTGGAATATCATATGTTCAGATCCATTCTGCATATTAATACCCCTCTTATCATGAACAATATTATGTCTTGTGAGTAGTTACTTTTGTTCCTGAGGACATGGGAGAAGTCTTGCTATAAGTAGTCATGTGAATTTGGTATTCGTTCGATATTTTGATGAGATGTATGTTGTCTCTCCTCTAGTGGTGTCATGTGAACGTCGACTACATGACACTTCACCATTATTTGGGCCTAGAGGAAGGCATTGGGAAGTAATAAGTAGATGACGGGTTGCTAGAGTGACAGAAGCTTAAACCCTAGTTTATGCATTGCTTCGTAAGGGGTTGATTTGGATCCACTTGTTTCATGTTATGGTTAGGTTTACCTTCATACTTCTTTTTTAGTTGAGGATGCTTGCATTAGAGGTTAATCATTAGTGGGAGGCTTGTGCAAGTAAGGACAACACCCAAGCACCGGTCCACCCACATACCAAATTATCAAAGTACCGAACGCGTATCAGATGATCGTGATGAAAACTAGCTTGACGATAATTCCCATGTGTCCTAGGGAGCACTTTCCTTCATATAAGAGTTTGTCCAGACTTGTCCTTTGCTACAAAAAGGATTGGGCCATCTTGCTGCACCTTATTTAGTTTTACTATTTGTCACTTGCTATCAATTACCTTATCACAAAACTATCTGTTACCGATAATTTCAGTGCTTGCGGAAAATACCTTACTGAAAACTGCCTATCATTTCCTTCTGCTCCTCGTTGGGTTCGACACCCTTACTTATTGAAATGACTACGATAGATCCCCTACACTTGTGGGTCATCATATTTTCGGAAAGTTCAATGTTTGGCATGGCATGGATTAGATTGTGGACCCCTCAAAATGCAAAGGTTAAAGGATTGGCTCAAGCTCAAAGCTAAGGACTCTACATTTTCCATTTTAGTGATCCAAGATCACATTGAGTCCATAGGAAAGACAATACTATTAAAAGTGGATGAGGTGTTGCTTAATGGCTTGCTTGCTCATGATGCTCAGTGATATGCTCCAAAAACCCTCAACCACTTTCTCACATCCACATATGTCCCAAACCAAAAGTCAAACTCGGCCCCATCGAGAATATCAATCCGGCGCCACCGAGTTCATTTGACATAGCCAGTGCCAGAAAACCTAATCATTTCGATCTCACCGAAAGGGATCTCGGTCTCACCAAGATGGGATTGCAAACTCTCTGTTACCCATTGCAATATTTTTGGTGTAACCGAGATGTGCAATCGGTCCCACCGAGTCTGTAATGCAAACTCACTGTTGCCTCTTTGTAACATTTCGGTCTCACCGAAATGAGCGAATCGGTCCCACCGAGTTTGCATGACCAACTCTGTGTGTGTGCTTATTACCAAAATCGGTCTCACCGAGTTTGTGTAATTGGTCCCACCTAGATTACGTTATGCCCTAACCCTAATGAAATCGGTCCCACCGAAATACCTAACAGTCACATTATGAACTATATCGGTCTGACCGAGTTGTTTGAATCGATCCCACCGAGTTTGGTAAATTGTGTGTAACGGTTAGATTTTGTGTGGAGGCTATATATACCCTCCACCCACTCTTCACTCGTGGAGAGAGCCATCAGAAGATATCTACACTTCCATCAGTCATGTTCTGAGAGAGAACCACCTACTCAAGTGTTGAGATCAAGATATTCCATTCCTATCATATGAATCATGTTCTCTATCCTTTCCCAAGTTGCTTTCCACTCAAATCCTTCTTCCACCATATCCAAATCTGTGAGGAGTTGTTTGAGTGTTGGGGAGACTATCACTTGAAGCATTTGAGCAAGGAGTTCATCATCAACACACCGTTTATTACCTTTTGGAGAGTGGTGTCTCCTAGATTGGTTAGGTGTCACTTGGGAGCCTCCGACAAGATTGTGGAGTTGAACCAAGGAGTTTTAAGGGCAAGGAGGTCGCCTACTTTGTGAAGATCTCCCGCTAGTGAGGCAAGTCCTTCGTGGGCGATGGCCATGGTGGGATAGACAAGGTTGCTTCTTTATGGACCCTTCGTGGGTCGATCCGTCCGTGGACTCGAGCAGCCGTTACCCTTCGTGGGTTGAAGTCTCCATCAACTTGGATGTACGATAGCACCATCTATCGGAACCAAGACAAAAAACATCGTTGTCTTCACTTGCGTTTGATCCCTCTAAACTCCTCCCTTTACCTTCATATGCAATTGTTTATTTTTCGCTGCTATACTCTTAGAATTGCATGTGTAGGAAAAGGATAGATTTTTATTTGGTCAAGTAGTCTAATCATCCCCCCTCTAGAAATATTTTCGATCCTACACATGTTTATATAGGCCACAATGCGGCTAAAGTTTACAAGGATCTAGTTGGTTAGGTTATGGATTGATCTCCAAGTTAGCTATACAAGATAGAGATCCTCCAACAACCTACCAACAGGATTACAACCGAGCAAATACACCACACCTGGTCCTATAATCTTTATACGGTTTATACTTCACCATATATATGTATACAAGTATTCAAACAAAGTTTTATGAACAGCTCTGTCGCAAGTGCAAGGAAAGGGGGCTAATTGTTTCATGGTGCACCCAGCTTGAAGTCTTATCTCACAAGGCCACATGTATGAAATGATGTATACAACTAGAATGGTATATAGTTATACATGCGTATTTGCAATCCATTGCAATATTTTTGAAGCAAAAAAGGAATGTGGGTGTAGCTATGGAGTTTTTGAATGTGTTGATATGACAAGATGAACAATGCAAGCAAGAGCAGAGGAGTTGTAGAATAACCAATTACTATGTATGCAAGGTGACGCATAGTGTCCGTCATGATATTAATATGTTAAAAGACATGTTATTAGAAATTACAAATCGAAGGTATTAGTTTTTAGTTCCAGCATAACAGTAAAGTCTACAATGTCAACTATCTTGATGACAAACAAAGTACATTTACAATATGAATACAAGACTTGAATTTTTTAGCTGCACGGTTATGTCATAAATATGAACTATAATTCCATATCTATTTATCTCCACCGTAACTAGAGGACAAAATAGAAACAAGAAGAGATTAATTTGCTGCTCATGCATGCTTCCTTGCTTGCCTATAAACTTAATTTATTGATAGTGGAGTTTGTAATAATCGGATCCTAGAAGAGCATAGTTCCCTGGCTCCTATTTTCTAGCACTGCACTACGACATAGATGAACTGGAGTACCGTTTCCATAACTTCAAAACTTATATTATATTCTTCCTTCAATGATCCTACTATAGGGCCATGCACTAATAAATTAGGTTTTGCTAGAAATTAAACCACATTCTCACTAAAATAGACTATAAAAGAGGTGTTTATCCTGCATAATAGTGATTTAGTAATCCTATTCCAAACAACTACACTCCTGGTATATACTAACACATCAATTGTATAGGTTGTTTCTTAACTCACTATGGATGGAATTCCACAATAGAAGCAGTTGTTACATGCGTACCACTTTTGGCAATGCCTTAGTGGACAGATCAACCGACAACAAAAAAGAACATTGAGAGTGCATGGGGGATTGGTGTGCGTGTGCATCATGATAAATAAGGTATAGTGCGGAAGGAAGAGGTAGACAGGTGCATTAGAAAGTCTTAGATGGTGACATGAAGCAGGAGTACACAAAGAATTCTGCTATGTGAATGAGAAAGGCTAAGGAGGCAATGCAGGAAGGAGGAAGCTCAGACAAGAATATTGCTGAGTTTGTGGCCAAGTATTCTGCAACTACTAGTTAATGTCAAAAAACATTACTTAGGTGTTATATTTGGATACCATTGAATGGGTGAAATGTGTCGTTTTCTTGTGTGTTGGAAACTAGAGTTTCCAGGCAAATATATTATAAAATTTGACATGTTGTATTCAGTATGGCCCTTTTGATTTATCGTTCCATGAGCATATTATCAGATCTCTAGCATTTTATCTATTTAATATGTGAATCTTGGGGGTGAACATTTGTCGAACAACAATATGTATGAGTATCATTTACCAAAATTGTATCTGCACACTGTTGCACTCAATGCATGTGTTCTGTTTGATCATATGAGAGAGAAACCAAATAAGAGTAAGACATACATTAAAAGTACGCCCCTCCAAGGATATGGACACGAATTTAATACATTTTCCTTTTTCTTTCTGCAGCATGTTTAATTTTGATATCTATCTTTTCTCGGGCACACGCACAAATGTATTTTTGTGAATAAAATGAAGATTTAAATTTATTTTTTGATTGATATAATAAATAGTTAGAATCATAGAATAATAATATATCATCTAGCGATGGTATTGTTCGTTTCCGGACATGCTTATTGACGTTTCTATATGCAATAGCACATGTTTTAATGATCCGGAATTTGAGTTTCAGTAGTTATGAATTATTAAGATGAGAGGAGGCTGTTAAAAGAGCATTCAAGGTTTCAGTTGTTAATGATTATGTTGAAACTCATGTCTCATTTGGCAGCCCATACCATGACTTGACCAAACTTTAGATATTTGACATGCATGGAATGAGTGGTAGCAGTGCCAATTTGACGTTTGATGTGACCAAATTTTACTTTAAGAAATGTTTCCAATCCTAGTGAACTTTACAATAGACAATTATCATAAAGAATTATAGAAAATAAATAGTATTCCAAGATTAGAGTGTGGAATTCATTATAAACATATACAACAAGTTGGGGTAGACTTGAGATGAAAGCATGCTTTTCCAACACGAGCATGATGAAAAACAGTACCTTGTAAGACATCTATCCGAGGTGGGTTGTCTTAATAAAAACACCACGGTAAGGTTCCCACCCTAGGCATGCCAATGGCTGGTCACGGAAAAGCTGTCAAATATCTGGTCTCTAAGTGCGGCTGGTGGGCAATTATACGCAATTAGCCAATTTGCAATAGTGTCACTAACCTCAATAGGATTGGGTCTCATACGTTCATATCAATGTGTTGCATCAAGTTACCAAAGATATTGGCATCACCCAGCTCTGTGTATTAATTAGAAGTATTCAGGCCGAACTACTATGCAAAAAGATGGAAATTGACTTCTCATTTTGTCACAATCTCAAGTCTATTCATTTTATACAAACTGGCATATTAATTTGGCTAGAGTTGAAAAGATGAACCGTGGAGTGTTGAGTTTAACGAATAAGGGAACCCCAGCCTTAATAAATTGCATAAACCTAACTAGTACCTAATATATTGCCTTCGATAGCATATTGTATGACATAGACCTACCTAATTCACCACCAAGAATTTATGATAAAGATATGTAATATATTTCTACACACATATCGTACAATCTCATCATAGGAAAATCCTCTTCTCAGGTTTTGTAAGAAGCAGATGCAGATGAATTGCAGCACACGGACATTAAAAGGATGTTGCTAATGTGCCCACCAACTTAACATGGCCATCACTTACATATAATATACTATCTTCAGCCATAGCTCGAGGTATGTCAAATTCATTATTTTCAGCATATCGCGTCTGCATCTCTTGTTTCATATTCTCAAGCTTACACAAACGGCAGACTTTAGTCAAGATTAGGTAGCAAGGAAGAGAGATAACATTTAAGAGAAATCTCACATGAGACAAGGTTGAAATGAGAGGCATCTGAAAGGACATTCCTTAGGACAGAAAGTGTTGTGGTGGTTGACGGTCAATTATGATCGGCAAATAAGATGTGTTTGGGAGAACTTCAGTTGACTTGTATCTCATCGTACCTCTCAACTTTAGTCCACCATTCAATTGGTACAAGAAAGTAAGAAACTGATTTGAAGGAGGAAGTAGCCCATACCTGGTTAGAGAGGACTGCTATCAAAAGAGCAAACAACCACTTATTTCCTTTCCTTTTCTTGGTTTGATAATATACGGTTTCTTCATGATGCATGTCATATATAGAAGATGTTCATGCATATAAAGTGAGGAATAAGGAGACAAGGTTATGGTAAGTATCTAGCAGGATTGTAAGACTTGCATGCATTTGGTAGGCCGTCGGACTGCGAATATAGGGTGGGTGTTGCACCAAGCTACGTCTAGGCAATGAATGGCATGTACATGTACTGCATTTGGGTCGCGTTTTCCAGCTTCCACCTTCGCGCCCTATATTCTTCATGCTAATCTTGGCGACATCGTTCACACTAGAAAAAACGACTAAAGCGTAAAACCTGTAAATGTTCAACTGCGTAAAAAATAGCAAATAAACACTGTAGTGTAGAAATTGGCAAATTGGTTTTGTGCGCAACTGACTAGGATACTTAAGTCTTCCATTCGGTTCTAAGGCATAGAAGAGGACATGCACTAAGGGACTTCGATCCACATATACAAACATTTTAAATAACATGCCATAGCGTTTAGAGGAGGTCCGCCACTAAGAAGATTAGCCCGGTATTTAAAACTATGTTTAGAAGACGTAGTAGATAACTTGGCAAAGGCAATGCCTTTAGACATAGAGAGATTCCCAAATCACAAGAACAAAACAAAAGGACTACCATAAATCCAACAAATATTTATGTCCGTTACGCTGACCATATGACATTGATAGAAAATATTCTACCAAGTTGCACCCCATGAAATTTTTGTATATGAATTTAAGTCTAGCGGAATTTTTAGGGATCGAATCAGATGGTGTAAATGCTACAAACCAGATATTCGACACACAGGATAAATCATAATCATTACAAATCTTGGATTAAAAACAAATGATTTTGTTTTGCATGTTACCAATTACTCGCTATAATATGGATTGCATTCCTGAAACAAATAACTTTGATTGAACAGAGAGGGCATGTCCTACACACACGGGCATATGAACCCACTTTTAAAAAATTGCATTTTAAACACGTTTCAAAATGTCAAATAAATCAAATTAAAAGACAATTTCATGCATATATCTTCGCAATATGTATGCGTGGCACAATGTCTTGTGAGTAAAAAAAGTCTTATTTTGTTTTGCTCCGTAAAAAAGAAAAATTACAGTGCTTCTAAATAGCGTCCCATGACACATTTTTCTTTTTGGCACATGCCAATGAAAAGGTTATTTTTCCGTGAAACTTTCAGCACACACATAGAATGTGAAGATGAATGTTTCAGACTTGGCATTTGTAAATACCTTTTGCAAAGTGGGTTCATATGCCCATGGGTTCATCCTTGCAATTCTTGGATTTGACATGCTAGGTTAAGACAAAATAGAATATTCCATCCAACAGTATTTCTAGGAAGACTCAACAACAGACTATAGGCATAAATATTGTTGTCATCTAGTCACTATTATTTCCAGGAAAGCTGGCAAGTAACTACTGACTATGTTTTCCACACACAAAAAACTACTGACTGTGTGAGCGTCAACCACTCCAGAAAACTGCTTCGATTTCCAATATCCTTATGGTTCTACAGTAGGGTAAGGGTGCCCTGTGTGAGGTTCCCAAAGCCCTGTTATGTACTATGCTCAAAGTTCTAATTTTTTTATTACACATGTCTCTCCCTGCTAGACAACATGAGTTGCATTCCTGAACAAAGAAAAACATAGTAGATTGTACAAACAATCCTGTCATCATGTAATTACTTTTCCCAGAGATTATTTTATGTTCCAGAAATATGGATAAAATAGTCCATCATACTGAAATATTCATGAGAGGATGTTCACGAAGATTATAGTATGTTCCAGAAATAAATCTTGAGAAATTCATAAATAAACTTTTTTTTCCCAAATATGAATAACTGGGAGCAAATTGTTCAATAGCACACTATAGCAAAGATAATATGGATATCGTCATCATGTGACACTTCTCCGTGAAAGCTGGCAGGTAACTACTGGCCGCCTAGAGTGTCGGGCATCAACCACCGGAAAAAAAAGTATCGAGGCCAACGGAGTAACGGGCCCCGCACTTCCTTCACAAACCGGACACGTTCCCTCTCGAAAGCTAGATCATCAATTATGATGCACATGACCTACGCATGGGCCAAAGACCACATATAGGAATTCAAACCTCTTTCGACCATGATTTCATGTGGTGTCGTTCAAATATGGAATTTCTGCATTAAAACCTTAGAAATGTAATAAATGTCCCAAATATTGCAGGCAGCCCCGAACAAGGTCAAGGCTTGATGCATGTCATGTTATGGCCTCCTTTGAATGCTGAGAAAGTTTTGAAGCCAATGGAAAATGGCCCCACACTTTCTTTAAAAATTGGACATGTTCCGTCTTGAAAACTAGATCCTCCCACGGAAGCGGCTTTACTGATTATATATTCATTGCAATAAAACTGAACTTGTTGCCTCTCATGTGATGGCAATATATATTCTCACAAAAATCTCTAGCTAGTACACATATCCTCATTTCAACAAATCATAGCAATTTTATTAATTAACTTCTATTTTTTTGATTTTCTTTCTCTTTCCATATATTGATAAACAATAGTACACATGAATTGATCTAGCTACATCTATATAAATAGATTAAAATGTTATATCCTATCCTCTTTGAATTTATAAAAGATAAACCAAAAACTAATAAAATTAAAACATTCATATCAATATCCATATAATCTACCCAATTGTCCATACAATCCTAGCCACGTGGACTCATTTTGATGGGTGCCGACCATTTAGTACTCGGCATAGGTGGTGTAAGCCAAGTCTGATTTGTTTGCTGAGTCCCTTTTACTAGACTCTCAGCAATGGCATGTCTGTGCAGTGTGCCACTCTTTCCGGAGAAGTACTCTCGGATTATCCAGTCTTTTCTTAGATCACATAGTTAGGGTCTCGGCGTAGACATATGTTCCAGAAGTAAGTTATATGAAAACACTCTTATGTGGTTTTCCAAATTCTAGATGTGGATGAATTGCAGCACATGCATGGTCAGAGTTTTGGATGTAATTTTAGTACTAGAAGATATGAGATTTCTTCGACATTAGAAGATGTAGCTAATGTGCCCACCAACTTCACATGACCATTACTTACATATAATATACTACCTCCATTCATAGCTAGAGGTATGTCAAACTCAGTATCTCCAGCTTATCGCCGCCCACTGTCGTATTTCCCATTCTCTAGCTTACACAAATGGCAGACTTCTATTAAGATTTGGTAGCAAGACAGAGAATCAAGAATAAAGAGAAATCTGATATTGGAATGAGAGGCATCCGCAAGCACATCCCTAGACCATGAAGTGCTGTGGTGGCAGACGATAAATTTTAGCTGCCAAATGGGGAAGGCACATAAGATGAGTTTGGAAGAACTTCACTTCACTTCAGTCTCATCCTACCTATCCACTGCACCTCTCAACTCCAGTTCACCTTTCAACTAGCTACAGAAGATGAATTATAGAGTTAACCCAGGCGCTGGTTAGAGAGGATTGATAAAAATACCGAGAACCACGTGTTTCTTTTCATTTTCTTTAATTGACAATCTATTGTTTCATTATGCTACATGTGATACATAGCAGATGATCATGCACATAAAGTGAAGATTTAGTGCCCAGCGGGTGTGGTACCCCCACTACAGGCCATTGGATGTTCCTCCTGCAGTATGTTTCTGGTTCTGCAATAGGTAGGACAAGCTAACATGGTTATTGTAAGTATATGGAACAATTGTAAGACTTGCATGCAGCTCGAATGTCGACTGATAGCGGATAGAAGATGGGTCCTGCACCCAGCTATGTCTAGGCAATGAGCAGTGGCGGATCCAAACTGGGGCATGGGTGTACAGATGTACACCCAAAATAATCTGGAACAAATAAATTATATATATGCTTATCAGCTTATGTAACATATGACTATGCTACAAGCCCAATTGGCCCACTTGTTCTGTTGTTCAGCAGCCCAACTAGCAGTGGCGGAGCTTGGACAAAAAAGCTGGGCGGGCTGGATGATCCAGGCTGTAAAAGATTTCTACTACCTGGCGTTCTATGACCCATTGGCTGGCTATAATGTGTGAAAACACTCTAGAGTTGGGCGGGCCATGGCCCATTCGACCTAGCCTAAGCTCCGCCGGTGCCAACTAGTACACGCACCGAGCCACCGACGCACGAGCACGAGACGAATGGGCATGGCCAGGGAACCGCCGGCAGAGGAGCTCCTCGTCTTTTCTGCGGAAGACACGGCGCCCAGGCCCAACAGCTGCACCATGCCCGCATCCACCGGTGGGGAGGAGCGTCGACGGTCGCCAAGCGCCGCAGCACCAGAGAGTGTCCCGGCGGCCGCCGCTATAGCAGCAGACACCGGGGAACCGGGGGAGGGGACAGTGGAGCGATTGGCTCCAACACCTCAGTCAATCTGTAAACCTAAGGTAAATCCCCCTTCCATCTTCCATCTTCCAAGTCTGAATTTTTGTGTTGATTTATTCAGTGTGAAATTCCCAAGTGAATTTTCAGCTTCTATTCAATTAAGAGAGAAACAATTATAGATGTGATTGAGTAGGGAGGATTTGCTTGATTTTATTAGCAGAAAAATAACAAAGGAACTCTCTTTGAATTGTAGGCAGTACAACATCCAAAACTCAAGAGGAAGACAATCGATTTGAAAACTTTATGGAGTAGACCTGGGAAGAAATCAAAGGCATGTATTCAGGTTGAGCAATAAGTGCAGGATGTTTCCCCTTCAGTCCAACAGCTACAAATTGCTAGTGCCATTAATGTCGAACCTGAGATTGAGAGCGAAGCAAGTGAAGAATCTGAAAATGTAGATGAAGAGGATGATAGTGAAGATGCAATTTATGATGTTCAATTGCTTGAACCTGATCTTGGGTTGAGGATCCCTATCGCTGATTATGATGTTAATGATCAGGACAGGATTAGAAGAAGATTCATTGCAAAAGGGTCTTGTCGACCAAAAAAGTATGCTTTTCCACAACACCCTGCTGGAGGTATGGGTCGATTTGTAGCTAAGTGGTTCAAGTCTTATAGTTGGCTTGAGTACAGTAAGGAAAAAGATATTGCTTTCTGTTTTGTGTGTTATCTTTTCAAAGATAATTCACATGCTGGTGGAAATTGTTTTGTGAATGGAGGATTTAGAAACTGGAATCACAAGGATATTTTTCTGAAACATGAAGGTGGAATCAATAATGCACACAACAAAGCGCAAGAAAAATACAATTTCTTCATTGCACCCAAAACGACAATCGTAGTCATTTTCCTCAACCACCAAACAAGACAAGGTTCTATATATTGCTCGCTTGACATATTCTCTTAAATGCCTGAGGTTTGTTTTGCGTCAAGGGTTAGCTTTTCGTGGACATGATGAAAGAGAAGTTTCACTGAATAAAGGTAATTTCCTAGAGCTTCTACATTGGCTAGCGGAGAATTTTGAAGAAGTGGACAAGGTGGTTCTTAGGAATGCTCCAAAGAACAATAAAATGGTAGCTCGTGATATACAAACAGACCTCATCAACTCTTGTGCCAAAGAAACTACTAGGCTTATGATGGAAGAGCTAGGTGATAGTTGTTTCTCAATACTTGCTGATGAATCTAGTGATGTACATTTACAAGAACAATTGGCTCTTTTTCTATGGTATGTTGATAAAATAGGAAGGGTGGTTGAGAGGTTTCTTGGTATTTTACATGTTGAAAACACCACATCTTTGACACTCAAAATAGCAATTGAGAGTTTGCTTATTGTGTCAAGCATAAAGTCAGAGTTCCTCAAATGGGTGGTCAGCACAAGCCTCCTGGAAGACCCTCAAGATTCTACAAAAATCTCACGAATCTCCACCGCATCCATGTTGAGATGTTTTTGGCTCTTACTGATAGGCAACTTCGAGAGCTTGGAGATAGATTTGATGAGGTAAACACCGAATTACCTCATTGAATGGGATCATTCAGTCCGGTTAATTCTTTTGCTGCTTATGATAAGGAAAACTTAGTTAAGCTTGCACATCTTTATCCCTTGGATTTCACGGAGGAAGATTTGATGCATATTCCATATCAACTTACACACTTCATTACTGATATGCGTAGAGATGAGAGGTTTAGAATGGTTAAAAAAAAAGTTGACCTTTCTAATATGCTTGTTGAGACAAACAAGGGTGTCACCTATAACCTTGTTTACAAGCTTCTCAAATTGGTTCTAATCCTACCAGTAGCAACAGCAAGTGTTGAGAGAGTATTCTCTTCAATGACTTACGTTAAAAGCAAGCTACGCAATAAAATGGGGAATCAACTCTTGAATGACTGCCTGGTTACATTTATTGAGAGGGAATTCTTCTTTGAAGTGAAGGATGATGTTGTCATATCTCACTTTCAAGCCATGACAAAGCGTATGGCCGAGTTGTAATTTTCTTATCTATTTTGTAATTTCCTTAATCATTCGGGATATTGTTGCTAATGAACAATTTATATTTGAATTTGTATTGCTGTGAACTAATTGGCTCCTTTATTAGTGTGATTTTTTTTAACACCCAATGTTAAATTCCTGGATCCGCCACTGGCAATGACTTGCATGCACGTGTACTGCATTTGGGCGCACATTTCCCAGCTTCCCCTTTGCACCCCTATATTCTGCGCCCTAATTTTGGTACCATCTTTCGCACTAGGAAAACTGACTGCCCGTAAACTTGTAAATTTTCAACGGTGTTAAAATTTGTGAGTATACACTGTAGCATAAAGCGTGCAAATTATAAGTAAACAGTAAAAAGTAGGGTTGAATTTGTTAATTATTTTCTGTGGAACCAAGTGCGTTAATTAACTCTCCCAATCGGTTCTAAAGCCTGAATATACTATGGTATTAGCTCCTGTTTGGCATTTCCGGAACCCAAAACCGATCAAGGGTTGTGTAATAGAACCACCTTCTAAAGTTTGTTTTGTCTTTCACGAGATTAATTTTCAAGGTCATGCTTTCTAGACATAGTGAGATTGCTAAGGTGCCGCATGCACTTTTTCAACTCTTTGATTAGGCGAGTTCTCATACCAGAAGAAGAGAGAAAAAAATATAGGACTACAATGCCTTGCTAGCTTAATTCCAACATGTCTGTATAGACATTTCACTTATCACATGAAAATAACAGAAAATATTCCAGGGCTTTTGATGCAAGGAATATTTATTTTGTGAAATGAAGAGCGTAAGAAATCTTATGAATCAATTCATATATATGGACTGAAAATCCTAATGGCTACATAAACAGTGTATGTATTTTATGAAAACCTATAAATATGGTTAATAAATATCCAATGTAAATCTTAGAGAAGACCTACTAGATATAAAAAATAGAACTATAATGTCATTGCTACCTTAAATCTGGCTAGCAGATATTTTTGTGTCCGTTGGACTGATAATTGATATGGAAAAGATAGAAAATAGTCTATGAATTTTCTCGTATGAAGTGATCGAAGTGCATAGCAATTCATAGGAATAGCATCAGCTCAACTGCATATTCTACAAACGAAACATCCCAAACGTGGGATAAATCATTACAATTTTTGGACTAAGAAAATGGATTTACTTGTACATATTATCAATTTCTTCCTGCTAGATGAATGGATTAAATTCCTGAAAAAATAAATGGATTGAGCATACACTAGGTCAAGACAAATTAGAATAGTGCATCCAACAGAAATTCCAGCCACAACTATAGCCATACAAATATTTTTGCTATGCCAGCTAGCTCTTCTTTCCCTCGTAGCAGGTAACTGCTCAGTATTCTACTCACTGCAGCGTGCCGAGAAATATATATACGAAATAAATTCATCTGGACTGTAAATCCTAAAGTTACAAACATATTTTAGGAGAATTAGTGTATATGATTAATATATATCCATTGTAAATGTTTGAGCAGACATATTAGATAACTTTGCAAAGGTCATGCTCTTTGCAAAGTATATAACCAGACATTTCACACGCGTGATAAATCATAAGGATTACAAATCCTGAACTAAAAAACAATCTATTAGCTTCTACATATATTATCTACCCAAATAACAAGGATTGCATTCCTGAAGAAATAACATGATGGATAACACTAGATTAAGAGTGGAAATCGAATAGTCCATGTCCAGCCGAAATCTTCATGTATACTCAGTGGTTGTAGTACATGTTCCAGGAAGAAATCTTGAGAAATTGGCTAAAAGGTTTACACGACCGAACTGGAATTAATTAATTACCGAGGGTAAACGACTGTTCAGTAGCTAGCAGATGATAGCGATACATTCGCCAAAAACGAAATAAACAGACAAAATCTCTCATCAGAAAGAAACAGACACTCTCACTGTGTGCCGAGCGTCAACCAGCGGAGAAAAATGCTGCGATTGCCGATGTCCTTGTGGTCACGTAGTAGGGTAAGGGTGCCCTCTACGAGGTTAACCTCGAACACTGCATTGGACACAGTTATGTTGCCGGCATGGTTCTCGAACCTACTAACCACCAGCAGCATCCCTGCGTCTGTCGATGGCACCAGGTAGGACCTCAGGTTTAAGTGTAAGTGACTAGCCTGCCTGGCCGCGTACACAAAGTGAGGCTGCGGGTGGAGCTCCAACTTGAGGACGTCGCCTGAGCGGTTGGGGACGTAGAAGCTGCCGCCCAGTGAGAGGCCGCCCTCTCTTTCCAACGACCGATGCTCGCCAAAGAATTGCCACTGCCACATGGAGTCGCCAGGCCTGGCATAGAGGAGCATGTTAATGGACCACACCGACACCGCCACGAGGAGTACCACGGTGATGGTGGACGTTGGAGCTTCAACGTCGTAGACGATTCCTGCGGCCTTGTAGTCATGTGAAATAACTCTTGTGAGGAGGTTGGGTAGGTCGGCGACGGCTCTGGTGACCGGGTTGCACAGGCGCAGCTTATGCGTGCCCCGGCCTGAGGGTGAGGCGAAGAGCAGGCAGCCCTCGGCGCAGGCAAGGACCTGACCGTACTGCAGAGGGATTTTGACCTGCATGGAGGCGCCGGTGAGGGCGTTCACGAACCTGGCTTCTTCACCTTGGATCTGCAGCATCTTCCAGTGCCGTGGGAAGAAACGCGGATTCATGCCCACGAGTCTCGGGACGGCACTCCTCCAAGGCTTGATGTCTCTTAGGTGGACGTAGTCGGTCACATCTGAGCGCAGCAGGAGCTCCGCCACCTTGGATACGAGGTCGTCCGGGAGGTCGTCCCACTTCCCCTCGTCAATCATTGGGATGATACTGCAAACGAGATTCATTCAGCAGATCTCTACGTTTAGTTTAGTTTGAAACAAAACATCCATAAATATTCACGAGATGAGATCTAACGAATTGGAATCAGCCCAATTATATTGAGAAGGCAATCAGAAAATCGATCTAACATCTAATTCACGGACCTGCCATGGCCGCTGGCGTCGGCCCCGGGAAGGAAAGAGTAGAACGGCCTGCCAGTCGCTGGTTCCATGGAGGCGGCCGCGGCTACAGGGAACTTGTGGCTGGTGGTTGCGGCTAGGGTTTGTGGCTGGAGGTTTGGATGGAGAGGGCCAGGTTTGGATTGCATCAACTTATACCCGGGCGGGCATGTAGAAATGGAAAGGAGAAATGGCGGCCAGACCGTGGAGAAGGGAAGGTTGTACGAACAGCTAGCACACCACATGACGTGTGACTTAATTTCTCGTGAGAATTGCTTCACCCTCATCCGTTAGATGCCCATCCTACGGCCTGTCAAGCTTCTATGGATGATTAGGCAGAGACTAGGAGTTTTGTGTCACGCGCAGGGAAAACGGATCGAAGCTGAGACAGGTTGGAGCACGCTGTACAAGTAATAGAAACTTTCCTAAAGTAACAATCTATTGGGTTTCTTTGTCCTTTTGATTTTAAAATACATTATTTCTCTTTCTTGTGCGCGCAAAATCAATTCTAGGACAATTTCAGAGCCATTTTCCTGGGCAGGGAGCCCATTGAAAGGACACCAAAACGTATGTTTAAGAGTTTCTATCTGAGAGGGATGCAGTTTTTTTCTTCCCCAGGGGCACCGAATGTACCTAACTGTTTAAAATGTTGAATTGTTTTCCTGGGGCATCAAGGTTCAACTTTGTTTGACGAATAAGTCATGGGGAATTCGAATTTTTCTCTGCAATGTTTTTGAAGAGTTGGAGTTTTAAACATTTTAGAGGTTGTATAAAACATTTAATTGCTCGTTTGATGTACCATCAGCTGGGTGAAGTACAGTCCAGTTGTATATACGTTCCGATCATTTTTTTGGCAAATATGCAAAGATTGTGTATCTTTTCATTGATAGGAGGAATAGAATTAGTACAACAAGACACAAACGCAGGAAGATGTGAACATGGTGCCCGGAGCAGAGAGAGAAGGGATGCTCGGCCCTAACAAAGGATACACCACAACTAAACCTACCAAGCCCAGAACCAAGAACGACTATGCCTAACTAGCAAGAAGATTAACATCGCCAGAGCCAACACCGGGGACACTGCGAGCTATGCCTAACTAGCAAGAATATAGCGCCTTCAAGAAGGAGGGCTACGCCGAGATGCCGTCGCTATCTGGTCTGGAGTAACCGAACCTAGGTTATCCCCTGACCTCGAAGGGTGGTGCAGCTGAAATCCATCACAGCGCCTCTAGGCCCAGGAGCATTGGACCTGGGAAAAGGGCAAGGTTTTAGGTGTACTAGGTACGGCCCGCACTGAAGCAAAGACAACCGCGCGATGGAGGCAACGACGGCTGGCAACGTCAGCAAGCTAGGACGGGAGGGACACATATTCGAGCTGCCGGGGCCGTAGCCTTAGGTACATCGGCAAGCCTGACAAGCTGGAAGAGGCACAACTACAAGGTTGCCGAGGCCGGAGCCGCCCGACAGAGGTAATCGACAAGCCCTGAGCACCGGAGAACACGGGTCGGAGCCCGCCAGGTCCAGAACAACGTCAACAAGGATCCACAGTGGGGCGCCCCGCACCAGCCACTACCACTGTTGCCTCGCCACTGCCGCGAGACCTGGCACCGCGACTTAAGGGAGAGGAGAGGCCGGCGAAGACGAGGCTGCGCGAGGCAAGTCGAGAGCGTCCCGCAACCATCCACAGATCCCGCACTTGGACACGATAGCAGCAACATGTGACGCCCCAAGACTGACGCTCCAGAAGACTTCCATCTATTCCGGGTTTTTCCCGTGTGTTTCATTTGTACTTGCTTTATTTATGTTTGCATTGCATCATGTCATCATGCCATCATGTCATAAACCTTTTGCATCTCAACTAAATAAATTGTGTGGATCTTCGATCCATTTAAACCCAGGGAAGAGTGACTTCTCTTTACAACATATGCTCCTAATATTTATGGAGCTATTACAAAATAATCCATTGCTTGGAATCACCTAAACACACATGCAAATATTCCCAATGCCTTTTTCACTCCATGTTTTGTCTCTCTACCTTGCCAATAATTCTTATCTCTTTTATCGAGGTTCCTCCAAATATCTGAACATTTATTTAGACACTTCAAAACCATGTCCTAGTTTAAACCATTTGAATTAAATTCAAATGGGTTTGAATTTATATCTTTTGATCATGCCACTTCTAATTTTCTGGGATCAAACTCATTTTTTGCGAGTCTCGAGAAATTAGCCTCAAGCCCAAATTCATTCCCTAACCCTCTCTTCCTTTTTCTTCCCTCTTTTGTTTTTCTGCTAAAGAGTTTTGAAAAGAATTAAGAGGGAGAGAGAGATTCCAGCGCGGCCCAACTCCTCCTGGCCTTTTTCCCCTCCTAAGGCCCAGCCGCAGGCCGGCCCAACTCCATTCCCGCGGCCCACCTAGCCCCTTCCTAAACTAACCCTAGCTCGATCTGCCCCTGGTCAATCCCTTCTCTCCCTCGACCCCTCATCCTGCGCCACCACCTCTCTTTCTCTCCCGATCCCCATCCTCTCGCTATCTCCCTCCTCGCTCGCTAGTCCTCCCTCTCGTTTCCCTCATCCTCCTAGCGCCGCCACCATGGCATCCCGCCCGACCCCGTGCCACCTCCTCCTAGTCGTTCTACAGCTCGCAGCCGCCGGCGAGCTCCATCAGCCGCGCGCTACCCCGAGCCCCTTGCCGTCCCGCTCCTCCACGCGACGGCCCCGTCCTTCTCCAGCTCGTCGTCGACCGCGCCTCTGCCTTCTCCCGACCACCGCTGCCGCCCGCATCTCCAGCGACAGAATGAGTCTGCGAAGGTTCAGGTTCGGTTGTGTGAAGATATACTTCAAGCTCTTGTGATCGGTGAAGATGTCCACTTTTCTGCCCAACAGAAGGTGTCTCCACGTGATCAAGGTGTGTACCACTGCTTCTAGCTCGAGATCATGTGTGGGGTAGTTCTTCTCATTTGGCTTCAATTGACGAGAAGTGTATGCCACAATTTTCTTGTCTTGCATTAGAACACCACCAAGTCCTTGAAGAGAAGCATCACAGAATACTTCGTAGGGCTTGGACTCATCCGGAGGAGTAAGAACTGGAGCAGAGATGAGCTTTTCTTTGAGTGTTTTGAATGCCACATCACAATCAGAAGACCAGTTGTACTTGACATTCTTCTGCAGCAAGTTGGATAGAGGTTTGGCAATCTTGGAGAAGTTCTCAACGAACCTTCTGCAATAGCTAGCGAGACCAAGGAAGCTTTGGAGTTGCTTGACGTTCTGCGGGGGTTCCCAGTTGACAATCGCTTCAACTCTCTCGGGGTTGACAGCAATACCCTCAGCAGAGATGATATGGCCAAGATATAAGACCTTATCGAGCCAAATTTCACATTTGGAGAACTTCGCATATAACTTGTGTTCACGGAGTCTGTCGAGAACCAAACAGTGGTGCTTGGCATGATCCTCTTTGTTCTTGGAGAATACCAAGATGTCATCCAGATAGACGAGAACAAATTCATTGGTGCAGGGGTTGAATATGTAGTGCATCATCCTCGAGAAGGTGGGTGGAGCATTTGCGAGGCCAAAAGACATGACGGTGTATTCATAGGATCCGTAGCTTGTTCTGAATGCAGTCTTGTGAATATCTTCTTCACGGATACGGATCTGGTGATAACACATCCGAAGATCGAGCTTTGAGAACACTTTTGCTCCTTTGAGCTGCTCGAACAATTCATTGATGTTGGGGAGCGGATACTTGTTCTTTATTGTCTTCTTGTTAAATGGCCGGTAATCAACGCAAAGGCGCTCTGTGCCATCCTTCTTCTTGACAAAAAGAACACCACAGCCCCAAGGAGAAGTGCTAGGCCTGATTAGACCCATACGCTCTTGTTCATCGAGTTGTGTCTTCAGCTCCTTCAACTCATCAGGGGAAAGCTTGTACGGACGCCTACAAGCTGGCTCGGTACCGGACTCGAGTTCAATAATGAATTCAACTTGACGATGCGGAGGCATGCCTGGAAGTTCTTCAGGGAAAACATCTTCATATTCATTGACCACCGGAATTTGAGAGATGGCATTTATCTCGCCCTTGTCATTGAGAGAGAATAGCTTGATTGTGTTATCTCGAGAGGCGAAGATAATCACGTCTTCGTCGGAATGAGTAAGCTTGACTTCCTTATTTGCACAATCAATGTGAGCATCATGCTGGGAAAGCCATTCCATCCCAAGAATAAGATCAATGTCGGAGTTGCCGAGAACAACCGGAGAAGCCAGAAAGCGGTAATCACCCATGCGAATAGATACATTCGGAGCCACCATACTAGAACTCAATCTCTTGCCAGGAGATATAACACTCAAGGTTCCTGGTAAAGCTTCGGTGCGAACATGATGCTTGGATGCAAATGGATATGACATGAAGGACCATGATGCACCCGAATCAAACAACACTTTTGCAGGAATAGAGTTAACTGGAAGGTTACCAAGTATCACATCTGAAGAATTCTCTGCTTGAGATGCATTCATCAGATTGACTCTTGCTGCCTTTGGATTGTGCTTGACAATAGCAGTGCTGACAGGTGGAGGAGGCGGAAGGCGCCTTGGGTTGGGGCACTTGTTAGCATAATGACCCTTCTGAGTGCACTTGTTGCAAACCACTTCTGAGAGAGGACGGTGATAAGGATCACTTGACTTCGAAGCTTGAAAGTGATTCTTTGACTGATTGCTTGGGTTGGGTGGGTGGGAGAAACCACGACCACTAGAATGCTTGTTGTTGTTGTTGGGAGGTCGGATCACTGGAGGAGGTGGAAGCCAAAACTTCTGCTGCTTTGCAACCACTTGGGAAGAAGAGGAGGAGTGAACAGCATCTCTGATCCTCTTTTTGGAAGCTTCCATCTTGAGCTGGGCTGCCTCTTGCTTAAGTGCCATGTTATAGAATTGATCAAATTCATCAGGCTCGAACAAGGTGAGAGCTAGTTGGAGTTCATCCTTCAGACCACCACGGAACTGATAAATCTTGCTCTTGGCATCTGGGATGTCTTTCTTGGCATAGCGGGCAAGGTTCTGGAACTTGACATTCTATTGATAAACGGACATGGTGCCTTGCTTCAGGTTGTGGAATTGCTCACGCATACCTTCGATGACACTTGTTGGAATGTGGGTTGAGCGGAAATCCTTGCAGAAGTCAGCCCATGAGATTTCACGTCCCTCTATGAAATCGTTGTACTGCTGCCACCAATCAGCGGCTTGGTCCTTGAGTTGGAAGGCGGCAAACTTCACATAGTCCTCAGGTCTCACGTTATTGCATTGAAAGTGCTTCTTGATGTCTGTTATCCAGTCTTCAGCATCTAGCGGGTCCACACAGTAACTGAAATCCTTTGGTTGGTTTGCCAGGAATTGGTTGAGAGTAGCAAAGTGAGGTTGGTTGAACAAATTGCCTTGGCCTTGGTTCCCATGATCACCTTTATTTGCTTGATTTGCTTGAATGTTCTGCATCATTTGCATAAGCATCTGGGTGTTCTGGTTCGTCGCTTGCATAATTGCTCTCCAGGCCTCAGACGGAGGAGGAGGGGAAGGAGGACGATCAGGAACTTCTTCACCCTCTGGGTTAGCGTTGGGAACCCTTTTAGGAGCCATCCTGAATGAGATGGCAACTATTAGCCATTGATTGAGAAAATATATAAGCTGAATCAACGGCTAGAAATTGCAACATAAGTCTTCACAAGAACATTCGAACAAAATGAACGAATGTAATCCACAGTTTAATGATACAAGAATCTTCACGAGAAGCCACTTGGGAGAACAAAAGGTAATAAAAACAAGAAAGACCAGATAGAACAAATACAAGATAGAAGCTTCGTTCGACAAATTCGTGTTGAAAGCTTATGGAACGTGTTACAAAAGGGTTTTGCAATCCCCGGATCAGCATAGCCAAGGACCCTTTAAGATGCAACCCCCGATCGGAAGAACGCCCATAAAACTACTTCACTCAATGTAGAACCCCAAACTCCATATCATGCATTCGTTGGAAGAATGCCTATGAGCTACTAGATGAACCCACCTATTAATTTCCGAAAGTTTCCAGTTATGCAATCAGGTGTTGGGGATATAGGGGAAGCATCGCGCACTCAACTCTAATCCTACATCCAGTTGTATCCATCCTTCAACACATAACCAGTTATCTCCAGAAACCGTTTACCTCGGACATTCGAAACGCATCTGATATACGAGCTATGGCAATACTCCCGAACTACCTCCCATGTACTGGGTGATGTCGGGGTTATCTTGCCACTAACCGCATAGGAGAGTTTTCGATGTCGGCCGTCTTAACTATTCCAGAACTGCTGCGATAGCTTTGTGACGACAACACCTCGGAGCTCAACTCCCCGGGACACTGCCACAACCCCTAAATGACAGGAGGCATCGAGAACAATGTTCTCGTCACAAAGACATCGTAACAATCCAAGCAATACTCGCGTGATCCTAAAAAAAATTGGTGAATTTTTTAGAGTATAAGAGATAAGTAATCGTCAGGAGTCCTCACCAAAGTGAAAAGAGATGAGGAGCAAAAGAAATCCTACTCTCCGATATATATATATATAGGACTCGAAACATTTTCAAGTGTGTGCCTAGACTCAACTGTCAATGATTCGATCACGGTGGGGGCTTCTAGGTCGGAGAAGGCTCTGATACCAACTTGTAATGCCCAGTATGGGATTATAACTCCTACGTGTCGAGGCACGACTTAAAGGTATAAGCTCATACTAGAATGATCTCAAGTATGGTATCTTTGCACGACTCATGTAAAAATAGGGATGAAATTGCAAAAGAGTAGTTGGCTTACAGTCGCCACGTCACCCAATACATTACATAAGCAAATCATCATCCAAATAACATCACAGTCCGACTACGGACGAAGATCCAAATGAAAGATACTATATAAATAAAGCCACAAGGTCTGAATCGCCCCTAGTAGAAGCCACTACTGATCATCGGGATAGTGCACATAGTATCGACTACGTTCTTCGTCGAACTCCCAGTACAGCTCGGTGCCGTCACCTGTGTACTTCATCATAGTACCTGCATCTGGTGTTGTGTAGAATCTGTGAGCCATGGATTACTCAGCAATCCCGTTCCCGGGTAGCAAAACTATCTAAGCCTTGGGTGTGGAACAAGGCTGAAGAAAAATAAAGGTTGCAGCTGCACTAGCACTAGCTTACGTGTTAAGAGCGAGAAGAGAAGTGCCACGAGCGTCCAAGTGATCACGCAGTGATCCTATCTAAGCACGTCAAACATAACCCCACCGTGTTCACTTCCCGAACCCCTTTAGCGAAAATAACCGTCACGGTTACTCACGCAGGTAGCGTATTCTAAACATGGTGTCAAGTTTTCTACAACCGGATATTAACAAATTCCCATCTGCCACATAATTGCAGGCACGGCTTTCGAAAGTTCAAACCCTGCAGGGGTGTCCCAACTTAGCCCATCACAAGCTCACGATCTGCGGAGTCGCAACTCCAAGGTGGGAAGACCCGAGTATTCTCGGAATCCCGTGCTCAAGATATTCCGACTAAGGTAAAACTAATCCAGCAAATCCTCCCGGCGTGCCGACACCCTGATAGTAGCCACGCGTATCTCGTCTTAGGCCACGACCGGATGGTACAAGCTACAGGTTTTTACCAGCCCTCGGGTTTCCCCAAGGTGGCCCCGCAGGTTGCCCAGTTTGGACCAACACTCGTGTGGAGCACTGGCCCGGGTTGTTGACAAATAAAAGGGTTTATAACTCCCTATGCAAGTTTTAGTTATTAGGCAAATGTAGTACCAATGTTGGGACTTGCTGGAAAAGCTTTAGCGCTAAGTGGGTTATCAATGGGGGCCCATAAACCCGAACCGTGTTAGGGACGCATAATCAAGGAACATAACACCGGTTTAAACGGTTCCTAGGGCGGCATGAGTGGAACAAAACACCAAGCAAGAGGCTTAGCCTTCCACCCATTACCAAGTATATAGATGATTTAGTTTAAGAATTTATATAGTGTGATATCCCAACAATAACTTCAACATGAAGCAAGAATCTTCAAATCTTCTCCTGCTACTAGTAATGCTATAAGAGGGGCTCACCGAAGCTTACGTAGCCAAACAAAGGTTTGCTAGGTTGGGTGGTTAGACTGATTCATGGTTACAATAGGAGGCAGACAAAGAAACATGGGCATCGAGGCAGTAAGCTAAAGAGCGAGACATCTAGCAATATACAAAGATAGTAATGATATCTAGGTCAGGTCATCTTGCATGTCGAGTCGTCGATGGGATCGTAAGACGGCTCCTCATACTCAACCTCGGTAGGAACCTCGCACTCGGTCTCGGCTTCCGGCTCTACTCAACACAAGAACTCAACATGGCACGATATCAAACAAGGTGCAATGCACAATCAACAGGATGCAAGTATGATGCATTACATGGCAAGCGATGAAACACACAAGAACAACACAAAACAACAAGTTTAAATGAGGCCGGAATCAACATATAGCAAATCCGGTAAGTCCTCATATGCATATTTTGAAATTGGTCCAGATCTGAACAAACCTTAAGTTAAAGTTGTTAAACAGCAAGTTAACATGCACCATGATGATCTACACGAAATTATAGTCAAGTTTCATGTAAAGTTTGTTTAATTCGGAGCTACGGTCTAGAAGATATGAGCAAAACAAGACAAGCATGGCAACGGTGCAAGATGCACCCAAACATCAAGCAAACACACTCCAAACATGTTAACAACATGATATTATGATTCTACATGCAAAATCACACAAGTTTCATATAGGTCACGCTCAAAACGGAGCAACGGTTCAACACATACACACGAAACAAGATTCAATGCAAAGCTGAAATTAACAGCCACATAGCAATTTTGGAGCAAGAACTATATACTCTACAGCACCCAAACATGATGACAATAAGCATGGACATGAAGTAGACATAACCTACAGCAAACAACTCCATTGGAGCAACTCCATAGGAGGCATGGATCAATAGCAACAAGCTACACCAAATTGATCATGTTGTTAAAAACCTGACAGTCATAATTTATAGCAACTTGAGAGCAAGAAGTAAATAAGCTACAGCAAGCCATATGTGCAAGTGAGGGTATGGATGGATAGACAATAACATGGACAACAAGTAATGATCATTGTCGACTCAAAAACAAGCACGGATTTGACTAGGGCATCAAGCAAACATAGCATCAGGTTATGACACATTCCAGACTTAGCAGAAATTTCACTAAGTATAAAACAGTTATGTTGGCATGGCATGTTTACAAGCAGGTTTAAGTCACCTCAAGTCATATCATGGAAAGTGGTTTGCACCATAGCAAAGACCATATGATGGAGATTCTAAAACATTTTGACATGTGACATGGAGACAAACACATCAATAGCAACGAGCACTTCAAATCAGCGTCTCATAACAAGTTTCAGCTCTTAACAGCCACATGCACTTTTGCAACAGATATTAACATGGCAATATCAACCCTAACATGAATGCTACAGCAACCATCATGTAGAGCATTTCACAATGAACATTTTGACATATCATATGCTCCATTTGGATAAACATGCACCAAGTAATCACATCTCAAACATGGCATAAAAATAACAAGTTTCAGCAGTTTATAACAAGTAGCACCCTTGCAACATAGATTAGGACCTCTAGATGATCTCAAACAAGCATGCCACAATGGAACAAAACGTAGAGCACATCACCACGATCATTTTGATATATCATATGCACAATTTGGACTTACACACAAAAAGTTACAGGCACATGAATATGCAACAAAAATAAACAATTCCTGGGACTTACGAAAAAATCAACCTCAAGGGGGGTCGGGCGGACACGTCCACTGACGTGGAAACTGTCCGACTGAGCGGATCGGGCGGAGGAGCGGAGCGGGTCGGGTCGGATCCGCCCAGATCCGCTAGGGTTGCGGCTGGCGAAGGCGATCGGATCCGGGGCGTGGCCCTCCGGCGGCGGCGGCCGGCGGATCGACGGGGCGGCGGGGCCGGCGGATCAACGGGGTGGCGGATCGGCCGGCGAGGAGGACCCGGGCGGCGGCGGGGACGCGGCCCGATGGTGGCCGCGGGGTCGCCGGAGGCGAAGGTGGCGGCGGTGGTGGCCGAGGTCGGAGGCGGCGGGGAAGGCGTCGGGCGCGGGGGCTGGCGGCGGTGTAGCGCGCGGGCCGGGCGGGCCCCGCCTGGGCCCGGCGGGCCGGCGGCTGGTGGGAGCAGGGAGGCGACACGTTGCAGCCTCTGATAGGCGCGGCCGTCGGCTGGACGCGTCCGGCGGCGTACGGACACGTTCGGTGGCTGCGGGAGGAGATGAGCTAGGGTTTTGGACGCAAAAATGGCCGTGGGGGACTAATTTATAGGCATAGGGAGCTAGGAGACTCCAAATGGGGAGCGGTTTTCGGCCACGCGATCACGATTCGACGATCGAGATGATGGGAAGGGTAGTGTTGGGTTCGTGGGCTGTTGTGGAGGGGGTCTTGGGCCTTAAAGAAGAGGTTCTTTTAGCCCACTAGGTTAACCGTTGGAGTACCAAACGAACTCCAAATGCGATGAAACTTGACAGTCGGCCTACACGTACCAAAACAACAACGCACGACAAGTCTCACGTCATTCCGGGAACATTACACGGCCACACACGAAAGAAGGACTCGGGGATGCCACGGGCACATGTGTGAGCGTCGGAACTCGAAACGGACAACGGGAAGAGACGAGTGGGACCGGATGCAAGTGACAACACAAATGCAATGCAATGCACATGACAACATGACATGGATGAAATGCACACACGAAGAACCCGAAATGAAAGAAGTGCCCGGAATGGAATTGATGAAGTCAAAGTTTCATATATTGCCATATTTGGAAAGTGTTACATCTGGGGCATTACATACCACTATTTCCCTCGTTGATCCCCGGGGACGATTGTTGCATGTTGTATGAGATGAAATACTTGTTTGCACCGTGCCCGTTGTGTCGCTCGTTTCCATGGCACCGAAATGTGGGAACCCGGTTACCGGGAGCACCCCACCTATCATCGTGCATGACATGCTCTTGGCACCTTTCTTTTGCTTCGGCATCTCGACGAGTTATCGGAAGCGATTTGTTGCCGTGGCACCATTTCGGTTATCGCCACCGTAGCACTCTTTCTGTCCACCACGGTGACGAAATTCTCCATATCTTGCTCATGAAAACTTTTAATAAAAATTGCATAAAAACTTGCAAGTGCCATCCACATCATGATAACAACATTAAAATGTTTAAGTTGTTGTTTGCTTTAAAATTGTTAAACATGCACATGGGGATTTCCCGGAATTGTTGTTGCTATTTCCGGCCTCATTTAAAATGCCTAGATAGGTAGTTTACATTTGCTTCACCTCTTGCCATGTTAAAAAACATTTAAACTTGTTGGGTTCATAACCGAGAGCAAACTAAATAACTAAATGTGGTGTTTCGTCAATATGCAACTCGTTGCATATTGAGCTCCACTTAATTTGTAGTATTGTGTGTGCACTTTGCCATGCCATGCATATTTAAACGGGACATCCATCATACTTGTTTGTGCATCATACCATGGTTGTGATATGTGGGTTTACCATGTTGTTTGCTTCTTTCCGGTTCGCTCCTTTTGTTAGCTTCGGTTTCGCTCCGGAGTTGTGAGGATTCGTTCGACTACCTCTGTTTGTCTTCTTCATGGACTCGTTCGTATTCCTTTGGGATTCCAGGCAAGATGACCGTTCCCTGATATCACCTCTATCTTTGCCTTGCTAGTTGTCTCGCTCTTTAGCTATGCCTCGATGCCTATTCCTGTCTTGTCAGCGTCCTATGTTGCCATGAAACACACTAACCGCCTTCCTAGCAAACCGTTGATTGGCTAAGTACGCTTTTGCTCAGTCCCTCTTATAGCGTTGTTAGTTGCAGGTGAAGTTGAAGATTGCTCCATGGTTGGACTTGTTTATTGGGATAACACAATATATATCTTAATTAATTAATGCACATATATATTGGTAATGGGTGGAAGGCTTGGCCTTCTGCTTGGTGTTTTGTTCCACTCATGCCACCTTAGGACCCGATAAACCAGTGTTATGTTCCTTGTTTTTGCGTTCCTAACACGGTTGGGGTTTATGCCCCCCCCCCCTTGGTAATTCGCTCCGCTTAAAGGTTTTCCAGCAAGACCCAAATTTGGTACTACATTTTCCTAACAACTAAAACTTGCCGAGGGAGTAATTAACCAGAGGTTTTATTAATCAACGACCCGGGACGGTGCTCCTCATGAGTGTTGGTCCAAACTGGGGGTTATGCGGGGCCACCTTGGGGAAACCCGAGGGCTGGTTTTACCTGTAGGATCGCTCATCCGGTCGTGGCCTGAGACGATATACGCGCGGCTACTATCAGGGTGTCGGCACGCCGGGAGGTCTTGCTGGATTAGTTTTACCTTTGTCAAAATATCTTGAGCACGGGATTCCGAGAATACTCGGGTCTTCCCAATTTGGAGTTGCGACTCCGCAGATCGTGAGCTTGTGATGGGCTAAGTTGGGACACCCCTGCAGGGTTTTGAACTTTCGAAAGCCGTGCCCGCGGTTATGTGGCAGATGTGAATTTGTTAATATCCGATTGTAGATAACTTGACACCATATCCATAAGAATACACTACCTGCGTGAGTAACCGTGACGGTCTCTTTCCGAAGGGTTTCGGGAAGAGAACACAGTGGGGTTATGCATGAACGTGGGTAGCTAGGATCACTTATTGATCAACTTGGCGACCGTTGGCACATTATCTCATCTCGCTCTAAACTCGCAAGCTAGTTGCTTAGTGCTTGCTACCGACACTTTATTACCCCTCCACACCTAAAGGCTTTGTTAGTTTTGATACCCGAGAATGGGATTGCTGAGTCCTTTGTGGCTCACAGTTTACAACACACACCAGATGCAGGTACCACCGAGAACAATGCAGGAGATGGATCAAAACTTCACTAGGAGTTCGATGAAGAGCGTGGTCGTTACTATGTATCGTATCCCGACGATCAGTAGTGGTTCCTACTAGGAGTGATCCGGGCTTGTGTTTGTGGTATCTTTCTCGTTTGGATTTCGTCCGTAGTCAGACCCTATGTTATTTGGATGAATGTATGATATTGCATTAATTGTGTGACGTGGCGATTGTAAGCCAACTATTTTACTCTTTCATCCCTGAACTTGTACATGAGTTGTGCAAAGATAGAACGCTTGCAATCATTCCAGAATGTGCTTATGTCTCGAAATCATGCCTCAACACGTAGGAGATATAGTCGCATCCTGGGCATTACAAGTTGGTATCGGAGCCTTCTCCGACCTAGGAACCCCCCTGATTAATCGAACCGCTGACGGTTGAGTCTAAGCACACACAAATA
>LR738716.1:68390770-68410503 GCA_902687465.1 Secale cereale
ATATATATATATATATATATATTTCTTTTTACTCCTCATCCCGTTCAGCGCTCTGGTGAGGACTCCTGACGTTGTTTTAACTGCACTATTCTCAAAATTTCACCAAATTGTTTTTTAGGATCACGCGGGTATTGTTTGGATTGTTCCGATATCTTTGTCACGAGAACATTGTTCTTGGTGCCTCCTGTCATTTAGGGGTTGAGGCAGTGTCCCGGAGAGCTGAGCTCCGAGGTGTTGTCGTCACAAATGTATCGTTGCGGTTCTAGAATACCTCGACGTCACCCAGTACTGGGGAGGTAGTTCGGGAGTATTGCCACAGCTAGTATAGCGGATGCGTTTCGAAGGTCCGAGGTAAACGGTTTCCGAAGATGACTGGTTATGTGTTGATGGATGGATACAACTCGATGTAGGTTTAGAGTTGAGTGCGCGGTGCTTCCCCTGTATCCCCAACACCAGATTGCATAACCGGAAAGCTTCGCGAATTAATAGGTGGGATTCAAGTAGCTCTTATGTAATCTTCCAACGGGTGCATGGTATGAGGTTTGGGGTTCAACATCTAGCGAAGAGGTTTCATGGGCGCTGTTCCAATTGGGAATTGCATCTTAAAGGATCCTTGGCTATGCTGATCTGGGGATTGCAAGGCCCTTTGTAACACGTGCCATGGGGCATTCAGCACGAACATGTGGGACGAAACCTCTATTATGTATTTGTTCCATCTGTACCTTGTTGTTTTTTTCTATCATTTTGTTATCCCAAGTGGCTTCTCGACAAGTTGATGTACCATTAAGCTATGGAATTCATCCGTTCAATTCTCTGTTCGAATGATATTGTGAAGATTATATTGCAACATACCTATCCTTTGTTTTTGTTTTGATTCTGGTATTCGAGTTGCTTCGATGTCATGTGTCGATTCCATACCTTTCCTAATCGGTGTTCTCATATTTCTATGGGTGTTCTAATCCTTCTTGATCATCAAGATTGTCATGTTAAATTCTTTTTCAACCTATGCGTTTCTCTTCAAGTTAACCCGATCCTTTCAATATGTGCAAGACCAATTCTCAGTTTTCGCAATGGTGTCCGTTTCATTCGTCTCAAGTTGTCTTTGTTTTCAACCACTCTCCCACCCTTTTTCTTTATGGAGACAGATTTCTTAATCAAGTATCAATTTTATTCATGCGATGTTTCTTCATTCTTTTCTTTCAATTTCATTATCCAGTGATTTCTCAGGAAGATGCTCAGGAGCTTCAAGTTTATCATTCTTCGTTCTCGTTTCTTCTCCAGTGGTTTTAATTCAAGCTTTGGTGTTGATTATATCCTTCCTCCTGTTTCACATGTTTTCACATGTTGAAATTTATTATCCAAAGTCTATCTTGATTATTCAACTCTCTCTAATTCTCATCCGGAGTGTACAAGAGATCTCAGAATACTCGTGTTTCCATTTTCAACCCATTCAATATATTTTGAGATTGTTTTCTCAAACAAGCCATTTAATTCAAACGGTGTGATATCTCTTTCAAGTAATCATTTCAACGGTGATTTCTTTTGAGTGGGCCCTAACCCACAGGTTTTTCCCAGGATCTTACCTGACTCTTGTAATTTCTTTTTCCAGAGTTATTCTCAAATTCTTTTCAAGCTTGACGTAAGAATGGATCTCTCATCGGTCAAATGTATCCTCCAAGATTGCTTTCAATTTTTTTCACCTTTGGTTCAACCTTTTAATTCTTCATTCCGGAGTGCCTCAACAAGTCATGGTGGTGTATCTCGTCGTCATTCTTAGGTTTTGAAGAACGAAGAAGAGTTCCTCCTAAATCTTTACTCGTCCTTCCAAGATTCATTGTTCTAGTTTCTACCATCCTCATAATTATTAGATTGTGAGAATTCTTTTTATACCCATCCGAAGCATTTCATGAATTCTTTCCATTGTGATCCTCCGAAGGCCATAATTTTAGAAGATTTTCTCGTTCTCAGTTTTCAACTTTGCCCTCCAACTATTCTTTATTGATGCCTCAGTATTAGGTGTACCTCCTTCCTAGGAGCAAGCAGAGCATTATATCCATGGCAAGATATAACGTAGTAAAGCCTTTTAGGAAAGGGGGAGAAGTTTCATGACATTACCCATAAAACGGTGTTTGGATAATTGGTAAAGAAAACTTAGCATTGCGCTTCAACATTCACGTTGATGATAGGAGTACCATAGACATGCTTCAAGATAGCATTGACATGGTCATCAGATAAAGGTCGGACTTTGGATACACAAAGGATCCATCGGAAACAACTTATAAGATAATTCATACAATTTCAGCAAGGGAAGATGAGGATGTGGCCGACGGGCTCAGCAACAATTCCTTGAGATTCCCATAGACACGAATTTTCACAATTAAGTGAACAAGGCGATAGCATTGGACACACCGGGGTATATAATGAAGTATGTTCGTGAAGAACATCCACAATTATGCACTGAACACAATGCACTTGGAAATACGACCAAGTAGAACGATCGATGTTAGAATGGAGATTCAATAACCATAAGGGTTGGAAAGAAACTATTGGCCATTCACTTCAAAGAAATAGGCTTGCCAGAAGTTTTGGAATTCACCCCTCACAATCAAGGTTGTCAGAATCGCGATTTTGAATCGGATCGGAGCCCCGATGGTAGGATCGCAAATCGTAGAATCTTCACAATCAGGATCGTAGAAACGTAGATTCTATGAACTAAAGTCATAGAATCATAGGGGTTAGTTTGGATCGTAAGGTCGTAGAATCGTATAACAGAATCACGATTCTGACAACCTTGCTCACAGTTCAATGGTCAGTATTCTGGTTAGAAACAACACGGGTACCAAAATATGAACGGGAATGGCAAGAAGTATTACTATGTAAAAAATTAACAGGTGGAGCAATTCTCATGACATCCTTGACATTAAATATGGTAATACTCAAATGTAGAACATAACATGAGTTGGATAGCAAGGAACTCAAGGTACAACACAAAACATGAACAAGTTTGTGTTGGAGGGAAGAAATAAAGTTGTCGGTGATAACACAATTCATCGAGGGGAAAGAATTGTATTTTACATCATGGATTCGATAGATACCCTAAAGGAGTCAAAATGTTGATGATGATCACGACAAATTTTGTTGAGAGGCTCCATAAAGAAGCAATGGAACAGCGACTGCATCAAGCAAAAGGAATGGTGAAGCCAAAGGTTCTTATAACCATAGATAAGATGCAATGTCAGAATCAGAGTTATCTCGCAAGACAATCAATATGATGTTGAAAGCACGATCTAAGCTTAGCTTGTCGCCGAAAATTGTGCTCCGGGAAGGAGCAGACCAGGTAGCACAGTTAAAATCGAGCAGGCTAGGAATGACATGATCGAGTTTAAATTCCCCAGCAACAATTACCATGAGTAGTGAGCCATAAAAAGGACTCAAGTCACTTTTCAGAGTTCTCGAGTGACGAACAACTCAAACTCGGGGAACAACTGAGATTTATGAGAAGTAATACTTGATGACGAACTCAGAAGGAGTAAAGCAGTTCTGTAATACCCTCAAGATACCAGAGGGTAATACTCGACGACAGATCAAAGTAGAGGTTGGACTGGGTTATTGCTCTATAGAAGACAAGTGCTTAAACTTGTACGAGAAATGGTATTTAAAGGAGAGCATGGTCGGAACCACGATTGCAAAAGGCCAGATCCTAGATATAAGATGAACTTGTATCAAGGGGATAATTATTTCTATGAGAAGCATTCTTGATAAGATCTGCACTGTGTCCATGTGCATGAACACAAAGTCCAAGGTCGACTCCCACTTCTCCAAATGCATAAACTCTCATTCACTTCTTGTTTCGAAAATGGCATTAGTGTTGAAAGTTTTACCTGGTGAAATACCAGATGAGTATGGCCCGTGAAATCTTTCGGGTTCAGACGGCTTTATGTGTTGGGGAACGTAGCAGAATTCAAAAAAATTCATACGCTTCACCAAGATCAAACTAAGGAGTCATCTAGCAACGAGCATAAAAGAGTGCATCTACATACCCTTTGTAGATCGCGAGCGGAAGCGTTCAAGAGAACGTGGATGTTGGAGTCGTATTCGTCGTGATCCCTATCACCGATGATCCCAGCGCCGAACGGACGGCACCTCCGCGTTCAACACACGTACGATACAGCGATGTCTCCTCCTTCTTGATCCAGCAAGGGGGGAGGAGAGTTTGATGGAGATCCAGCAGCACGACGGCGTGGTGGTGGATGCAACGGGAAAAGCTGCAGGGCTTCGCCAAGGTCCTGCGGGAGGACGGAGAGGTGTAACGGGGGGGAGGCGCCAGGGGCTGAGGTGCGGCTGCCCTCTCTCCCCCCCCCCCACTATATATAGGGGCCAGGGGGCGCCGGCCCTAGGAGATGGAATCTCCTAGGGGGTGCGGCGGCCAGGGGGGAGACTTGCCCCCCAAGGCAAGGGTGGCGCCCCCCAACCCTAGGGTTCCCAACCCTAGGCGCATGGGGGAGGCCCAAGGGGGTGCACCATCCCACTATGGGTTGGTCCCCCTCCCCCTATGGCCCATGGAGCCCTCCTGGATGGGTGGCCCCACCCGGTTGACCCCCGGGACCCTTTCGGTGGTCCAGGTACACTACCGGTGACTCCCGGAACTCTCCCGATGGCCGAAACTGGACTTCCTATGTATAGTTCTTTACCTCCGGACCATTTCGGAACTCCTCGTGACGTCCGGGATCTCATCCGGGACTCCGAACAACATTCGGGTTACCGTGTGCATATATCTCTACAACCCTAGCATCACCGAACATTAAGTGTGTAGACCCTACGGGTTCGGGAGACACGTAGACATGACCGAGACGACTCTCCGGTCAATAACCAACAGCGGGATCTGGATACCCATGTTGGTTCCTACGTGTTCCTTGATGATCTCATCGGATGAACCACGATGTCAAGGATTCACTTAATCCCGTATGTAATTCCCTTTGTCTATCGGTATAGTACTTGCCCGAGATTCGATCGTCGGTATACCGATACCTAGTTCAATCTCGTCATGGCAAGTCTCTTTACTCGTTCCATAATACATCATCCCGTGACTAACTCCTTAGTCACATTGAGCTCATTATGATGATGTCTTAACGAGTGGGCCCAGAGATACCTCTCCGTAATACGGAGTGACAAATCCCAGTCTCGGTTCGTGCCAACTCAACAGACACTTTCAGAGATACCCGTTGCGTACCTTTATAGCCACCCAGTTACGTTGTGACGTTTGGCACACCAAAAGCATTCCTACAGTATCCGGGAGTTGCACAACCTCATGGTCTAAGGAACAGTTACTTAACATTGGAAAAGCTTTAGCATTACGAACTACACGATCTTGTGCTAGGTTTGGATTGGGTCTTGTCCATCACATCATTCTCCTAATTATGTGATCGCGTTATCAATGACATCCAATGTCCACGTCCAGGAAACCGTGACCATCTATTGATCAACGAGCTAGTAACTAGAGGCTTACCCGGGACACGTTGTGGTCTATGTATTCACACATGTATCACTGTTTCCGTACAATACAATTCAAGCATGAATAACAGACAATTATCATGAACAAGGAAATATATAATAACCATTTTATTATTGCCTCTAGGGCATAATTTCCAACATTATCGGGCATAGGTTCAACCCACCAGGGCATCTTAGGAACATATACTACAAACTTTTTAGGAGTAATTATCACAAGCTCGATAGTAGAGCATGGTTGACAAAGCAAAGGATACAATTTACCAAAGTCATTATGTACCCGAGGAAAGACTCACAAAGTTATAGGATATTGAGGACAATGTCGGATAACAATTCAACAAAGGACCGGACAGTCCATTATGGAGCTGATGTGAGCATCGACACACAACCATAGGAAGAAACAATGGAAAGGCATTGGATGTTCAATTCAAGGTATCAGGACCAAACACTCTGATTACAAATTGACAAGTTGAGTAGGCTTATTGGGACAATCGACGACAATTTGACTGGTCGAGAACCAGCTCATGTTCAAAATGACGTCTGAGCCAGAAGGATGAATTCTAGGATCAAGGATTGCGAGCATTCACAACATGTTGGATCAACGGACTCAAAATGATAATGACAAAGGATGTCAATAAGATTACTAGACTTATGGGGTAAACCATATGTAAGCAAGCAAGAATTTCAAGAGCAATAGGCTGCTCTGGATTTTCTGAAGGACGAATGATATTTCATAGACTTGTGAAACACATGAATGGGGATGAGCGAATACTCGGTAAATGCGAAGAATTATCCATAAGAGTATTCATGTGGCAATGAACTGCAAAGCAGTGGCATAATCGATATACGGAATATAGGAAGATATTTTGGGGTACCTTGTAAGTCTTTATCACCCAATGGCGACGTGGGCCTGTAAGCCACACAGCCAAGTTAGTAAAAGTTTTTCAATGACTAGACTCAACTTCGGCCAAGGAGTTGAAAAGGGGATTCCTACAGGTAGTCGACTCTGATACCAACTTGTGACGCCCCTGATTTGATCGTGCACTAATCATGCACGCAAATGTGTACGACCAAGATCAGAGAGTCACTTGAAGATATCACAACATAACTTTAGACACAAATTAAAATAATACAAGCTTTATATTACAAGCCATAAGTTAAACAAGTCTGCCTTAAGAAGGCTAACACAAATGTAGCAAAGATCGAAAAGCCAAGACCTCCTGCATGGGACCTGCTAACTACTCCTCGAAGCCGAACATCACGTAGAAACATCCTCGGGATCCTCTAGCTCCTGGACTCCATCATCTGGTTACATCAACCAAGAAGAAAAGAAAAAGGGGGGAAAAGGGGAGCAAAGTAACCATGAGTACTCATTCGAAGTACTCGCAAGGAAGGATCTACACTACATATGCAATGGTATCTGTGTAAAGGGATAAATCTATGGGCTAAACTGCAGAATGCGAGAATAAGACGGGGATAGCTAGTCATATCGAAGACTACGCTTCTCGCAGCCTCCATCTTGCAGCAGTAGAAGAGAGTAGCTGGAAACTAACAAGTATCCTCGCTTCTGGCAGCCTCCATCTTGCAGCAGTAGAATAGGGTAGATGGTAAGTTCACCAAGTAACATCGTATAGCATAATCCTACCCGGTGATCCTCCCCTCGCCGCCTTGTGGGAAAACGATCACCGGGTTGTCTCTGGAACTTGTCTGGGTGTGTTTTATTAAGTATCTAGTTCTAGTTGTCATGAGGTCAGAGTACAACTTCGGGTCGTCCTTTTACCGAGGGACACGGCTATTCGAATAGATCAACTTCCCTTCAAGGGTGCACCACATTTCCCAGCACACTCGATCCCCTCTGGCCGGACACACTTTCCTGGGCCATGCTCAGCCTAGGAAGATCAACACGTCGCAGCCCTACCTAAGCACAATAGAGAGGTCAGCCCGCCGGTCTAAATCCTAAGTGCGCAGGGGTCTGCGCCCATCGCCAATTGCACACCTCCACGTTGCGTACGCGGCCGGTGAGCAGACCAAGCAACCTCCATTACTAAGGAAGTTGCGTCACGCTGTCCAAGTCGGCGGGTGTCGTTCAGTCGCTGACGTCTAGAAGGCTTCGACTGATACCACGACGTCGAGAGCCCATAACTATTCCCATGTAGCTGGTTAGTGTGTATAGGCCATTGGCCAGACTCGGATCAAATATCCAAACTCGTTAAGCGTGTTATTATGAAATAACCGCGGACAACGACTAGGGCCAGGCCACCTCTCTCCTCGGTGTGTCAACCTGCCCTGTCGTTCCGCCACAAAGAATCACTCGGGTGCCGTCAGGAACCCAGGCCCACCACTACTTGGATGGAGACACCTGTCCTTTCAGCCCCCAATCTGCGAATCACTTGCGGGTACTCTACGAGCCAACCCGACTTTAGTCACATCATGTATCATGTATAATATGTATTAGTAAAATATCCATGATCACCAGCTGAAATGATCACTGCCCGATAGTATAGCATGACAGACGGACAAGAATATAGGGCCACTGATGGAATACTAGCATCCTATACTAAGCATTAGGATAGCAGGTAAAGGTATCAACAGTGGTAGCAACAATGACAGTCTATGCCACAGAATAGGAGCTATCGAATCATCAACAATAGAAAATCAACTGCTAGAATAAGAGAGAAGAGAATGGGCGATATCTGGTTGATCAAGGGGGTTGGCGTGCCTAGAAGCTCTGTTGAGAACGAAGGGTCGTTGTCGACGTAGTCGATCATAGTGGCATCGGCAGCGGTCTCGGGGTCTACCGGAAAGGAAGTAACGGAGGGGGAACACAATAAATAACAGAGCAATCAAAGCATCGCAAAGTATAATATGGCAATACGCGTTGCTAGGGGTGACATAACATAGTGCTAGGCAATGTTGAGGATATCGTTTATCATTATCGTCTCGGTCAGCTGGGATTAGAGATTAATCGGAAATCGGCTGATTAATCGATTTTATCGGTCGCCTATTAATCGGCCATTTTTTTCAAATCCCAGGTTCTTAACCCTAAAATATGCGATATTCAACACCAAAACAATATTGGACATAAATGTTACCTTGATTACTAGACTTTGAATCCTGGTATAGTGACAAGCAAAATAGGAAAATAATACATATTGCGTAACAAGGTGAACAAAACGCAAATAAACATAGTTTTTACAAACATAGTTCTACGAATAGGCCCAATTTATCGGTATGTTCCCGATAAATTGCTTGCCATAGCAATAAATCGGCCCAAGCGATAAATGGTGAAGATAAGGCATAATCATATCGGTCACCCCAAGAGTAGCGATAAATCGGACGATAAATCGCTGAATCGGAAGATTTCTTGAACAGTGGTGCTAGGTGATACCGGTGAAAGGAAAAAACATCCGGGAATGTATTACCGGTGTTTCACGTTTTCGGACAGACGGACCGGAGTGGACAGGTTGCATGTTTGTTATGCTAGGGGCATGTGGTAGACGAACGAAGTGCCTATTCGGATTCGTCTCATCGTTCCGAGCAACTTCCATGTACAAAGTATTTTCATCCGAGTTATGGATTATTTTATATTAATTCTTAAATATTTAATTCATTTTCTAGAATTAACATATTTAATTTAATTAGAAAATGTAATCATGACGTCAGCATGACGTCTGCGGTCAACTCTGACCGTTGACTGGTCAAACTGATGCGCGGGTCCCACTGTCATAGACACGTCTTAACTAAACAGTGTTAATTATTTTAATTAGTGATTAGGTTAATCTATACATAATTAATTAAGTTAATTAATTAATTAATATTTTTATTATTTTTATTTTTATTTACTTTTTTCCCTTTTAAAAAAATGTTCAGGGGCTGGGCCCCTCATGACATTGGCCCAGACGCGGTGCGGGCGCGTGGGCGCTAGCCCGTTAGGCCGCTCGCCCAGGCCAGGGGCGAAACTGGCGGGGCGCCGGCGGCCAACGCAACGAGCGGGCGCAGCCACCACAGAAGGAAGGGGGCGGCCACGGCGCGGCCCCGGTCCGGCTAGGCGTGGCCGGCGAGCGGCGCAGGCAGGGGCGGCAGTGGTACAGGCGGCGAGCGGTGGACCGAGTGAGTGCGGGGAGGCGTGGGGCCATCGGTAGCAGGGGAGCAGCTTCGTCCCGGGTGGCGGGGACTAGCAGCGAGCGCGTACGCGCGCTGGAGCATGTCCGACCGCGAGGCAGGGAGGCGACACACGCGCGGGGAGGCAAAGGCGCAGCCAGGAGCGAGGCTAGCATCGACAGCAGTGCTGCGGTTGGCGAGCGGGAGGCGAGCCGCAGACGGCGGTGGTGGAATGGAGCAGGGCCCATGCGCGGCGCGGGTGCAGCCTCGGCTGGGTCAGTGCGTGCGCGGACGGGTGCGGCAGGTGTGCGGGAGCGCGACTACGGGGGCACGAGGCGACGAAGGACGCGGGGTGGAGGGACTGTGCGAGAGGCAGCTGCGGGCGCGGACGCAAGCGACAGAGGACGTGCGTGGGTGCGACGACCGGGCCGGAGGCACAAGAGTGGCGGGACGACTACGTACGAGCATGGTGGGGAACATACTTCAAGGTTGAATCCGAGCTTAGGGAAGAATGAGGGGGAGGCGGGGCTCACATGGGAGTGCGAGGGGCGGCTCGGGGAGGACGGGGATGCTTCGTTTGGTGCAGGTCGACTGTGACGGTGGTGGATCGAGCGGCGGCATCGCGATCCGGCGCTATGGTGGCTCCGGCCTTGAGCTAGTGGTCCCGGGTGACGAAGCAGACGCTGGTGGGGCTTCTGGACACGGCGGTTGGGTGCGGGGTCGACGGTCACCGCGACTGAGTCCGACGAACGACGACGAAGAAGCTCAGGATGATGAGGGAGAGAGAGGTGGGGGGATGTGTTCCTGTAGTGTGAGTGGTGTTTTTTTTTGGGCTGGGGTGTGGGGTGTGTTAAGTAGTGTGTAGGTGGGCTTTGGCCCAGTTGGGCCAGGGGCTTTGCCTTGCTAATATTATTTTATTTTGTATTTTCCTTTTCTTTTAAAACCTTTCTATTTTCTATTTCGTTTTATTTTATTTTTAGTTTTATAAAATGCAACACTAGCCCCTAAGTTAACATTAGTAATTATTCCACTGCCACCATAATTTGGCACATAATATAAAATAGTTGTAATGGTTTATTATTCTTAGAATCATTTAATTTATTATCTAGCCCCTGCTTTATTTATTTTAGGGCATAAAAAACATATTATAAAATATAGGTCTCAACATGACAAATAACCACAGACTATTTGCCACCCTTTGAACATTTTAGTTGGAATGTTTGAAAACTTTTGCCGTTTATTTTGATTTCGAATTTTTGAATTTGAACGAGGTTGAATTAACGCGAGATTAACAACTGTGACCGCGGTAACGTGACATCATTAACAAAGGTTCACTGTAGCTTAATTATCCGGGCGTTATAGTTCTTTCAGTGGGCTCGCTGCCCATTGAAATGCATCTGAAATCGTCCTAGAATTGATTTTGGCGCGCACAAAAGAAAGAAATGTTGTATTTTAAAATCAAAAGGAGAAAGGAAATCTATAAATTATTATTTTAGGAAAGTTTTTATTACTTGTACAGCATGCTCCGACCTGTCTCTGCGTCGATCGGTTTTCCTTGCGCGTGACACAATACTCCTAGTCTCTGGCTAATCATCCGTAGAAGCTTGATAGGCCGTGCGATGGGCATCTAACGGTTGAGGGCAAAACAATTCTCACGAGAAATTAAGTCACACGTCATGTGCTGTGCTAGCTGTTCGTACCACCTTCCCTTCTCCTCGTATTGGCCGCCATTGCTCCTTTCCATTTCTACATGGCCGCCACCGTATAAGTTAATCCAATCCACCCCGGCCATCTCCAAGCCGCCAGTCCTAAACCCTAGGCGCCACCAACCATGGGACTGGTTGAGAACCCCCTTGTAGCCGCCGCGGCCTCCACCATGGAACCAGGGATTGACATTCCCGGCGACGACGCCAGCGGCCATGAAAGGTCCGTAAATTAATTAGATGTTCTTGCTTGTCGATCTATTTCCTTGTTTCCTTGTTGATATAGTCTCGGCTGATTCCAGTTTGTTAGATCTCATCTAGTGAATATGTTGTATGCACGCGTGTTTAGACTTTAGAGGTCATCCGCTGAATCGATTAATTTGCAGTATCATCCCAATGACCGATGAGGGGAACTGGTTACCTTATTGATATAATTCTGCTGATTTCAATTCGTTAGATCTCATCCCGTGAATATTGATGTATATTTTGTTTCAAATTAAGCTCAGCGTAGATCTGCTGAATCTCGTTTGCAGTATCATCCCAATGACTGGTGAGGTGAACTGGGGCGACCTCCCGCACGACCTCGTCTGCAAGGTGGCCGAGATCCTGCTGCGTTGCGACGTGACGGACTTCCTCCGCCTGAGAACCGTCAAGCCGTGGAGGGCCGCCGTCACGGCCCCAAGACTCATGGGCATGAATCCGCGTTTCTTCCCACGCCACTGGAAGATGCTGCAGATGCAATTCCAAGGTGAGGAAGCCAGGTTCGTGAATGTCCTCACCGGCGCCTTCATCGGCGTCAAGATTCCTCGGCTGTACGGGCAGGTGCTTGCCTGTGCCGAGGGCTGCCTGCTCTTCGCCTCACCCTCTGGCGGGGGCACGCAGAAGATGCGCCTGTGCAACCCGGTGACCAGAGCCGTCGCCGGCCTACCCAATCTCCTCACTACACTTATCTTACAAGACCTAAAGGCCGCAGGAATCATCTACAACATCGACGCCGACGGCGAAGCTCCCACGCCCACCGTGGTGCTCCTCGTGGCGGCGTCGTCCGCTGACATGGTCCTCTACGCCAAGCCCGGCGACTCCATGTGGCAGTGGCAATTCTTCTTCGCCCAAGACGAGGGGGACGGCGCGGTGCTTACAATGTTGGACAGCGATGGCGGCCTCTCCCTAGGCGGCAGCTTCTACGTCCCCACCCGCTCAGGGGACATCCTCAAGTTGGAGCTCCACCCGCAGCCTCACTTTGTGTACGCGGCCACGCAGCAGCAGGGTACTGGCCACTTACACTTAAACCTGAGGTCCTACCTGGTGCCGTCTGTCGACGCAGGGATGCTGCTGGTGGTTCGTAGGTTCGAGAGCCATGCCGGCAACCTAGCCGTGTGCAATGCAGTGTTCCAGGTGAACCTCACAGAGGGCACCCTTACACAACTGCGGGACCACAAGGACATCAGCGATCGGAGCATTTTTCTCCGGTGGTTGACGCCAGGCACGCGCTGAGATTGTCCTAGTTACTAGTAGATCTCAGGGAAAAGTGTGCTCACATGATGTGAGATTTGGTCTGTTTATTTCGATTTTGGCGAATGTATGGCTATCGTCTGCTACTGACCAATTTTCTCACAGTTATTAATTAATTCCTGTTCGATCGTGTAAACCTTCTAGTTTATTTATCAATTTCACAAGATCGATTTCTTCCTGAAACATGTATAACAGAACCTTCTTCGTGAATTAAGGTACGGCAACCAGTGAGTATACAGGAAGATTTCAGTTGGATGGACTATTCTATTTCTTTTTCCACTCTTAAGCTAGGTACTGTGTAATCCATGTTATGTTTCCAGGAATGCAATCCATGTTATCTGCGTAGAAATTGATAATATATGTACTACTATATAGATCCACTGTTTGTTAGTTCAGGATTTGTACGTAATCCTTATGATTTATCCCCCGTGTGGAATGTCCGGTTTTGTATGTAGGATTCACAGTCCGTCTGATCTTAGTTAAGTATTGCTCTGCACTTCCTTTCTTACGAGAAATTTTATGTTACATTTTCTGTTAGAATCTCTCTATGTCTAAAGAGCACGGCATAATTATCTAGTATGTCTGCTGAAACATTTACAATGGATATTTATTAATCATATGTACTGTTTCTTATAAACAAATCGTTTGCAACCTTACGATTTACAGTCCATATGAATTGATTTCGTTTGGAATTCATTTCATGTGATCAGTTTTATTAGATCAAACTCCCGAGAGTATTTTCTATCATCATATGATTAGTCAAATGTCTGTACAATTAAATATGTTCGATTTAAGCTAGCATGGCATCGTATTCCAATTTTTTCTTTTATTGTGGTATGATGACTCGCCTAATCAAAGAAATGAAAAGCGTGCATGTGCCACCCTTAGCACACTCCCCATGTCTAAAAAGCATGACCTTGCAAGCTTATCTAATTAGAAAAAAACTAAGAGTATACACTGGTACCTAGCAGAGCTTTAATTAGAAGGCGGTTCAATTACACAACCGTTGGTCGATTCTGACATTGCCAAACTAGAGCTGATAAACCATCTTATTGTAGGCGGCTCCGTCCGTGCTTCAAGAAATCCCGACCTCAGTTTATTCAGGCCTAGCACTTACTAAAATAATTAAGCATCCCAGTCGCTTCTGTGCGACTAGAATAGTTTTGTATTCTAGAGAGTTATTCTAGTTAAATTGGTTGTAATGTTTACTCCAGGGTTAGACTAATATCTATTTTGCAGTAAGCCCTATAATCATAATTCACATCAAACGATACAACGAATAATCTATCACGGATCAATACATAATTTATCACAACCACACATTTGCATTCATCTCATCAATCCAGTCCATTGTATTATTACGGTGCATAACAGAGGATGTATCGTATGATTACTTAGAAGGACCTGTGGGATTGAAGTAAACGTGTAGAACCTAAGTGGCAGGGTGGCACCAGAATAGTGTCATCGCCATATTGGATGACATGGACATCTACACATGCTTCAGAGGGATGGGGCTTCAGTGAGTTTTTTTTTTTTTTTGCAAGTGAAAAAATTGTATTGCTCAACCACTAACTAGTTAAAATCAGCGAAGGCTAGCTCAGCCCTAGTATAGGGACCAAAGCCGATCCAACTCATTGTTGTAGCCTCAGTACGAGCAAAGTTTGCTAGGCTATCGCTAACCTTATTTTGTAAGTGGCTAACATGAGTATTATAATTTTCATGAATAGACATCTGATGATACTTTAACTGAAAGAAGCATAAATTGATCTATCATGGTCTCATCAATGGAACATCATAACTGAAAGTGACGAGTCGATCTCAATAATAACTGGGATATAACTCCTGTGGATTGCCAAGGATAGTCCTTCCACACAGGCGCTCAACTCTGCATGCTGGGAAGGAATCGCTATTCCATGTGCACATGTGCTAGAACCCCTACATGAGACTGAAATAAGCATGCTGCTCATGACACTTTGGCATTGTTGGTTCGTTCAGAATGAGATAGTTCATCTAAAGTAACCGCCCCCACCTGAAGAATCCAAAAAAGTCATTGTCATCTATCTTGAGTCCCTCTGTAAACTAATATAAGAGTGTTTAGATCACTAAAATAGTAATCTAAACACTCTTATATTAGTTTACAGAGGGAGTAGCTATAAGAGTGTTTAGATCACTAAAATAGTAATCTAAACCCTCTCAAAGGAAAAACTGTCATTTGTTATGACAATATGCTACGCAAGGGACCAGTTCAGAGTGTGGAAACCTAGCCATGGCAGCACCACCGGCTGGATGGGACCAATTAAATTTGGATGGGTCCTATGTTATGGATGCTGCTGGAGCTGGTATGGTAATGCGAGACTCCAATGGTAGTATCATCTTTTCCTCTTGCAGGAATGTATTCTCGTGCCGTGAGGCTTCAGTGAGCTGACTAGTCATGTTCTAAGAACTGGCTAAAGACGATGCCATTAGGAGGTTCACCTTGTCTAAATCCTATTTTACATTGGAATTGCTTTCCTGGAATACCATGTGAAATCACTTTGCATGCGGTATCTACAGTATGGCACTATGCAATGTCATGTAGAAGGCCTTACCAAAATACAACTCTAATACAATGGTATCCTTCTTGGACTGATGGCAGTACTATACATATTAAAAGTCGAAGTAATGAAGTCATGCATATATCTGGATTGTGAAAACCATACTGATGATTTGTGTGCACCAATTCAAGGATCATTTTCTGAAGCATGTTCTCAAGGAGTTTAGTGATCACTTTTATGAATATTTGAGCAAAGAAATTGCTGCAAAATCAGTGGCGCTTTCTTTGTTGTCCTTTTTGGGGTGAGAGTACAAAAGGATGCATTAATACTCTAAAGCATGACTTAGCCATGATAAAAGTCTTTAATTAACTTGTAGAAATATGGGTGATAATATTCCAACATACTTTGATGAAAGCCCCACTGAAGCTATCAAGGCATGGTACTTTGTCAGCAGGCATATTCTTAAACATATCATCAGTTTCTTCTTCGTTAAAATACTCTTCAAATTAATGGAGCTCTTAACATCTTTGAAATAGGGATTCTAAATCAAAGATCATATTAGTAGGTTGAGAAGAACCCTTTCTTCGAATTTCCTCCAAAGAATTGCAGATTTTGTCTAATGATCATCCGGAATCGGTTGTGGCTCATCTTGTGGAGAGGACATTTGATTCTTTATATGTTTGGTTGTCGCTTTGGCATGAAATCTTTGTATTTTCATCTCTCACCTTAACCCATCTTAAAGTTAGCTGTTTTAGGCTTCCAGTACATGCTCTGGTGAGACAGTAGCTTGTTGATATGATCTTTCAGGATTGGTCTACCATTCTATTCTTAATTTGATAATTGCATGTATTCTTCTAGAGTGCCATAGAGAAATATTGTATTCTTGTACAATGTCATAGCGTAAGATTTTTTTTTTTTTTGAAACGGAGGCAAAAGATTTGCCTCATTCATTAAATAAGAGAGAAGAGTTTTAGGGTGTTACAAGTGACCACACACACGGCATGGCAACTACTCGCGTACAATAATGGATCCCAGTTTTTTAGCACCCGCAAGAACCCAAAGCTTGGCGTCGTCGATGATAGTCCGAAGGAGGACCGGGGGTGGTGCACTCTTGCGGCGGAAGACCCGAGCGTTACGCTCGTTCCAGATTGTCCAAGAAACCAACATTGTAAGGGAGGCCAAGGCTCGTCGATCTGGGTTTTGCAAGCTGGTTCGCTTGTCCCACCATTCCAAAACGGATCCATCCAAGTGCCAAGAAGAGGCGTCCATGTGAGCAAGACCAAATTCAAGGATGACCGAGTTCCATAGACGAATAGTGTAGCGACATTTGAAGAAGAGGTGTGCTCCCGTCTCGCCTTCAGTCCTGCAGAGCGGGCAAAGTCCACAGTTTTCCCATCCGCGCCGCTCTAATCTGTCGCAGTCCAAAGCCGGTCTTGGATAGCCAACCAAGCAAAGAATTTGATCTTGGGAGGGCCCCAAGCCTTCCAGATCATGAAGTCCATAGGCGAGAGCGTCAAGCCGAGGAATTGTGCCTTGTATGCAGTGGCCGCCGAGTACATCCCGTTATTAGCATGTTTCCAGATGATGTCATCGTCAGCTTGTGTGTCCAGGTGTAGATCATGCACCAACATCCATAACGTGAAGAACTGACGGATGTGGGCAACGAAAGCGACGATGTTGTGGTTGATCTTAAGAATCCAAGCATTTCCTTCGAGGGTTCACGCACTTTCCAATTCTTACGCGTGGAGGCATCGTATATTAAAGGAGCAATGTCCTTCGATTTCCGCCCAAGAAGCCATGGGGAGTCCCAAAAAGGTGTTTTGGCTCCATTGCCCAAAATGATGGTCGTTGAGGCTTAGAAGAAGTCCATGTCATCCTCCGTGCAGGGGTTCCCAAGCCCCACCCAAAGCTTCTTCGACGCCTTCCATTCATACCAAGTCCATCTAAGATGTAAGGCCCGAGCAAACTTGTCAGTGTCTAGAACCCCAAGGCCTCCATACTCCTTGGGGCGACAGACCACCTTCCAATTCACTTTACATTTGGCACCGGTCGTCTTATCGGAACCAGACCAGATAAAGGCCCTTCCAATTTGTTGATATTGTTAAGAGAGCGTGGTGGCACGATGAGGGGCATGATGGCATACACTGCCTGGGAGGCAATGACTTATTTGACAAGTGTCGTGCGCCCGATGGTGGTGATGTTTTGTCCGTCCCAGGTGACAAGTTTGTCGGCCGCCTTGTCCTCAAGGTATTGGAAATCTATAGACTTGAGCTGCCAGACCGAGAGTGGGTGCACCAACTTTCACAAAAGCTCGGTTCTGCCCATCCGGTGCTCCAATGTTGACTTGGATCATGTCCTCAGTGGCGTACCAGTGTTCAGAGGCACCTTCCCGATGAAATAGCATAAGATTACATCATTTGTAGCCTGAATGGTTACAGAATATTAGATAAACTTCTGGAACAAATTACCAGCAATTTCCTAAAGTTTTTAATTTATCAAGTGCGAGCCTCGTCAGAATCAGTGGAGAAAAAGAATCAAACCTGAAGCTATTAGAATTAGGGAGGTTTGTTCCAATCTGTTGGACACTAGAAATGTTATCAAAAGTGCCACTATGATTAGGTTCTCTTGACGATTAATTTGACATTGCTATATATATTCGCCTGATGTATGGAATATGCTAAGAGTAATGTTTAGAGTATTCTGAAGTATCAAAGTAGGGGAGAAGATATATATAAATATGTGAGGCTGCTTGTCACACATGTGCATATCAAACTTGCGATGCTTCACAGTTTAGCGGTACGTTAGAAGATAATTCAAAATCGAAATTACTAGGCCGTAATCTTTGTAATTTGCTTGTACACTTCAGAATAGATTTGTAATATTTCTTCTCACAATATGAAATATTCGTAATAGTTCTTGCTAAAAATATCAACAGAAAATGTCATCTAAAAGAAATAACTATAAATCCATGATGAACATGAAAATATTCTATATATATACCACGTGTGGCATAAAAAATAGATCATCAAGTTAAGAAAATGAAAAGAAACAATGCCGGTTTGGTCTTTTCATAGCAATCATGTCTAACTGGATATGGGCCAGTACTAAAGATTATTTGGGGATGTATATGATATATGGCATTGTTCTTGTCATCATACCAATACTAGCAAAACAATGGCATGAAATTACAAGAAAATCACTAATTCATTCTAACGAATAGGAAAAAGTGTGGCTGAACACGAGCGTACCTAGCTACACCAATCTAGCACAACTTTATTTTTTTCATTTCTCAGATAATTAAATACCTGAACTTTAAATACATTCAAAGTACAATCTGTACACAATGTGTTTCCTTGCAACATAAATACTCATAACGATATGGCTTATTCAGAGAAGTATGATCTTATATATATTTGTGATGCACCAAAATTCCAAAATATTTCAGCACATCCTGGCCGTATTGTTATATTGAACATAAAATTTTCAAGTTTATAAATTATCTTTTTTGGGAGAGACATAAATGAGAAGTTTCTATGAAGTGATGATAGTGAGACAACACAAATCTTGATTTGAAGCTGAGTAATATATAGAGAGAGTTGTACATATATCATGTTTCTTTTTACAAATATGACAATATGTTTTAGAATGTGCACTATAAAATTAATGCCCAGATGTCGTGCGGAATATCACGGTAGCAACTAGGTTTGTATACGTCCAAGCTAGGACGACGAGTTGTGGCAATCTGGTGTTGTGTCTGCAAGGGCCTGGACTACGGTTACCACAAGAAAATGACCATTTGAAAATTCTCCATTATACCATACAAATTAAATGATTAGGTTAATTATATACTACTTCTCCCTCTACAGTTTTAAGACGCACCATAGAAAATCTGTTCTAATAATATTCTAGTATATTAGCCGTGGGATGTTTTTTACAGAAATATATTCATGGGGTGTTACTGATATTTGGATTATTTTCAAGTACATATACATGCTCTGCTCTTATGTGTCTATAAAGTTTATGACTTGGGTCGTGGCACATGTGCATATCAAGTTTAGGATGGTTTACAGTGTGTGTACCTGTATGTTAGCAAAGTCAGATTCTAACTCAGTATTACTGGTCATAATCTTTGTATTGTCCTTGTTCATTCACAATACTTTTGTTATATATACATATATTTTCTGTGGTTGTTGAAATATAGAGCAAATGATTTCTGTAAAATACTACCATAGACCCATCATGAGCATGAACATCTGCTACATACAGGGGCGTAGCCAGGATTATCAGCCATTGGGTTCAGCTCTACTAAAGAGTCGCTTCAGACGTTTGTTTAGTCTTAAACTAGTGTAAATCTATAAGGGCCATGTCAAATTTC
>LR738716.1:68424584-68440541 GCA_902687465.1 Secale cereale
GTGCAACACACATGTTTTACAAACTAGCTAACTTTATGTGTGTTGCAATGGCGACATACATATATATGGCTTGACACAAATCATGTCTGATATATAACTTACATCCACCATATTCTAGATTTTCGTAAGATTTAGTTTGAATATGGGTAGGAAAGGGAAGGGGTGTTTTGATTTAATTGAGTTTTTGGTAACATTTGATTTGATTTGAGTATGGGTACGGGACTGCAAGGAAAGTTTTCATTTAGTTGAAGTTTTCTTCAGATCTGTTGCACCAATTTTATTGTAGGGACCTCCCTTATAGTATTTCTGTCAAAAAAATGATGTGATTTGATTGAGTTAATCCAGAACATGGTTTGGAGAAGATTCTATTTAGTTAAAGCATAACATGGCTTCTAGGAGGACAAGAAAAGGAAAGTAGCAATTTGATTTAGATTATTCCAAATCAAGGGTCCCATGAAGAGGGAAAAACTAAGGGAGGGGAAATGGGGAATGGAGGGAGGAGGTGAGGAGAACGTATGAATTCCCCTTTAATAGTATACTAGTAGGACATCTGTGCTTTGCTACGGGTTATATGCATATAAATGTCAGGGCGCACCCTTCCCTTTTCCTGCCAGACTCTTCCCATCCCGCTTGGTTTTCTGCCATAGTAGGACATTTCTCGCTGGAGCCTTATCCTTAAAACCGTATGACTCCCACCACACATTTTCCATGGGTCTACAATGGCAATGATATGCCCGTGCGTTACTACGAGTAGAAGGGGATAAATGCCACGATCACGTTACAACAAGCGCTAAATTCTCCCATATCCGACATTTCCATTGACCACTTTGATTCCCTAGCATGCTTAAGTTTTGATGATCAAATGAAAAGTCCAAATTAAAGCACTTCCAAAGAGAAGCAAATCATCCAATGCAATAGTTAGTTGTGTTGCATTTTAATTATAAGAAACATCGTATTGGGTCGATGAACCCCTTCTTGGAGCAGTCCCCAGGTAAAGGACTATGTATATCACCGGTGAAGTTGAGGATGATGATCCATTTGATTCCGCATATTTCTCTCAGAGAATGAAGATGCATATTGAGAATGAGACCGGCAATCTCTTCGAGAACCTACCACTGAGGACTACATGGGGGTGCTCTTTGTGCACCGTTTGACTAAGACCAACATCGTCACACACAAAATAGTAAAAAAAAAATAGTATTCTTTCCTCATCTTTTCTTCATAACACTATATGGCAATGTCTAACATCGTGTGCTCTATTTTCTTTTAATAATGGGAATCTTAGAAATTACCTATGTGGTGATTTCCGCTCTGAACATCCTGGCGGTTGGCTTTTCCGGAGGACGCCTTGGAGTTCCACGCGGGAAAAGGACAAAGGATTGGAACAGTAGCCGCAATGACTTGCAGATGATGGTTGCCTTTGACCTCATTTTAAAATAAGCTCTGAGACATGAATATATAAGCCGGTCAAGTTTGAGTTAATTTGTTAAGATGAATGTTTTCTCGAGGCCACTATAAAAAATACAATTTGCATCTATACAAGGCCATTAACTGTAATCGAGGCAAAAATTAATGATGTTTTCTCGTACTACCAACTGTTTTAATACTTGCATGCATGTAGTCATAATGACACTTTGCTACTTCCTTCTAATTCCTGCTTGCATGCATGTGGGCGTATTAATGATCCCAGTTAACGAACAGAAAAGTGGACTTGCAAAGCAGTCATTAAATTTTACCTTGGTACCTGTAATTTGAGTTTGTGGCCTTATATAAGGGAATGGAGGATGCCTACCATAGAAAATCCCACCACACATTGCCTTTTGTGACCGCTACTGCTAGCCTTTTCTACAGCGGTGTGGAGCATGCTGAATGATATGCTAGTGGTAATTAGAATTTTTACAGTACAACCAAGATCATACTGTTGGAGGTAGATTACGGGATCGGATTTTACCACTAGACGCACAGTCATCATACCAAAAATAGAGTTTGTGATGTGTGTAATTGATTTGTCGAGTCTGTGTAATTGATCCGTCGAGTCAACTCCCCTACGCATAGTCGATCTCCTGCGAACAGATCCTCACGTATCACTCGAATAACTCCTTGAAGTTCCTTCTATTAATTCGTCCTAGCACTACATATGAGATGCCTCCAAGGTATCCACACATACATGAAGCGGTGTTGAGCAGTGGACTGCTATGTTGAGGAAGCAGATCAACCATAAAAGGTGCGCCCCCCACTCCCCTTTGTATACACCTCCGGTGCGGCTACACTTGAGGCCCATTAGTAGGGCTGGAATTCGAGCCGAGTCGAGCCAACTCGGCTCGACTCGCTAGAGCTCGTTACGTTAACGAGCTAGCTCGACTCGACTCGTTACTATAACAAGCTCAAACCCAAGATTGGCTCGACTCGTTTAACTCGCGAGTTGACTCGTTTAGCTTGTTAAGCTTGTTAAAAATATAAACATAAAACCTCAAATATAATAAAAATGATTATGTATATCTTAAACATATACATCACCAAAAAATTGTAATTTACTTGTAACGCATGAGTCTTTTGGGTGGCTGAGCCTTCAATGGTTGGGGCATGTGTTGGGCGCCTGGGATGCGGGGTGCTGAGTGGCTGATTTTTTTGGATTGGGAGTGGCTGATCTTTTGTACCGAGCCTAACGAGTTACACGAGTACTCGTGAGATTGGCTCGTTTAACTCGCTCTTTAAACGATCAAAAACTAAAGCTTGGCTCGACTCATTATTCTTCGAGTTCGAGTCAATTCGAGCCGAGTCACGAGTTACTCATTTAGCTCGCGAGCTTCGAGCTTTTTTTCCAGCCCTACCCATTAGGAGTACACACACAATCTACGCTCGGATCCAATCCATATGGGCTCCTACCCTTTAGGTGTGTGATCCTCTTTATTCATGTACACATGGACACGACTCGAGTCGATGGTTGCTACAGGCTCTTAGCAGAATGTACCAACTTTTATATCTGTGAAAAGTCATTTGATGAACCTCGATAATGTGTCATTTGCAACATTTCTTTTGCCACATGATTTGTGTTCTCAAGCTCAGTGCGAGTAATTGTCACCCTTCTGGTAGCTCATCCTCTCTTTTCGAAACCGTGATATAGATTTCTGGACAGGGTTAACACTTAAGCCTAATCGCATGGCAAATTGGCAATAATTTATGAATCTGATCACTCGAGAGCGCCCAAAGAATATCTCTCTATATCAAAGGGGCAAATCCCATCTTTGTCAACCATGTCTCACGGCATGTCTTACAACTCACCCTAAAGCTATCTTTATAACAGCCCAGTTACGGAGTAGCATTTGATAGACCCTAAGTGAGTCGATCCTCATCTCGAGAACACGCGAGGACCTCCGGTCTAGGACACGGCATACATTGTACTTGAGATTAAGATATGGGATATGGAAATATCTCACTGTGTCTCAAAGTGGGTTTGTCTAGGGGTGGTCATAAAAACCGACGAACCGAACACCAAACCAAGACGAAATTGAAAATACTGAATTTAGGGTTTTATCATTGTTATAAAGAATTTTGGTTTTTACTTCTAAAAACCGAACTAAATTCGGTTCGTTTAGTTTTTATCTGGGTTAACCGAAGTAAAACCGAATTGTACTTGAGACAAGTACGAATGCTGATGAGGAACGTCACTCTCCACGTTCCTTCTACAACTTCGCTCGCTAAACTGCTCAAGGCCACCAATCCAGACAGCCCACTGGCCCCACTATTTTTCGATGCCCCTCTGATTAGCACAATATCTATTTTCTCTTCTTCTATTGCCACGCCTAAGGACATTTCTAACCGATCCCCTAAAAATAACGGAGTATCCGGTGGAGTAAACCTTTACTGGAGTATATTTACTCCACTAAATTTTGGTTAGTTCTAACTGATCCGCTAAATATAGCGGAGTGAAGTTACTTTTTGGTTTATGCATTTCGTCGAACATGTGCCATGCGTGCCTGCGATTATGGTGACCACCGATGCGCACCACACCACAGCCTTCCACCCGATGCTCTCGCTATGTCGCATCATGACCGGCCGTCGTCGCGGTTGTGCTCATGCTCGGTGATGATGGAGGGTGGCGTTGGGGTCGTTGTAGCGTAGGCGCCTTACTTGAGCACCCTATGCATACATGGCAATTATCCGGTCCATTCATGCACGCACCTCTCAGTCGTACGACCACAGATACGGCGATCAACTTGAGCGACTGCCGTTGGTTGATCCATTGAGTCGTTGAGGTGAGATGAGCTGCAACGGGTGCCATATGCTGCGTGCAGAGGAGAGCATCCATCGGGGACGTCCTTGCAGCGGCGGCGCACGGGGGAGCAGCGGTGGGCGGCGGCGGCATGCAGGAGCAGCAGGGGGAGGCGAGAGAGAGAGCAGAGATTTTACCCCTGCCCATTTTGATTTAGTGCATTTAGGGAAATGGTTGGGGCCGAAGTAAAAAAATTACTATTACTCCCATATGGCGGATATGGGACACGTTAGGTCCTAGTTAGAGGAGTAAGAGCATCTCCAGCCGTTGCGCCCCCAAGACGCGCCGAAAATCGCCGCTTGGGGGCGAGCCGACGCTAATTTCGGCTTGGGTACCAGTGCGCCCCCAGCCGCCGTCCCCCAGGTCGCCCCCAGCCGCCGATATCGGCCCAATTTCGACGCTTTCAGCCCATTTTCGGCGCTGGATTGGCCCAATTTCCGGCGCATAACGGCCCACCTCTCGACGTGTTTCGGCGCCTATTGAAATAAAATCACAGAAGGAAGAATCTAGGAGCAAATAAAATCATCACAGAAAATCAAATAGTTCACCACATAGTTATACAAATTTATAGTTCAAACAAATAATAAAAACACTCATATCTCATTGCACGTCGAGCTAGGTGTTGCCCTTGAGCCTCCATAGGTTCTCCACTAGATCCTGCTACAGGGGCAGGCAAAGCCCCGAACACCTAGCGGGCGTGGTGGGCGCAGAGTCGCCGGCACGGGCGCCGGAGCGGAGAGGGAAACTCGGGGAAAGTGGCGTCGTGAGGATCTTTCTTTGTTTCCCGGCGAGGAATGGCGAGATAGCGGCGGCGGCGGCGGAAAGGTGGCTGGCGACGCCGGGATCGACAAGGTGTTGGGAAAGGAGAGGGGAAAACGGGGGCGAATCAGTGCGACTTTTCGCCTGACAGTGGGGACCCGGACGATTTTCCCTTCCGCCGGTGCCCCCGAACGCCCCCCGGTGCGCCAGGTTCGGCCTGGGCGCGCCGGGTCAGAAAACGGGCCGAGCCGGCGGATTTCGGCGTCTTGGGGGCGCGACTGGACCGTTTTTTCGGCGCCGGCGCTAAAAAAAGCGGCCTGGGGGCATCTTGGAGGCGCGGCTGGAGATGCTCTAAAATCATATGTCTACTTCTGTACCCGGTTATAAGGGATTGGTTAAAAATGCCCAGGCGAGTTAATTTCATTCCAAGGCAACAATGGCATTCATTATTTCTATTAAAATTTTGGCATGAAATAACTTTCTGAAATCAACCGCTCACCCATATAATTTTGTATGGCAACTTTTGTACAGGTACCCATGCGGCATGCTCCCGTGAAGCAACTGTTGTATTACTCACCAAAGAAACACTAGATGATTGAGTGCGGCGTTTCGGTGCCAGACTCATCTGCACCCGGTCAGAAAAAAATTAAAGCAAATATTAGTGAAACTCAAAAAATTCTAAATTTTAGGTGTGGTCGATAATTTGATGCGTGAGGTCCGCATAATTTTTTACATCATTTGGACATTTAAGCAGCTCTCAACGAAAAAGACAAATCGGATTATTACAGTGTGTGAAGAGCAAACATTTTTACACACCTTGAATTTGACTTTTTTCCTAGAGCTGCGCTGATGTCCAAGTGATTTAAAATTTGGAGCGGACCTCACGCGTCAAATTATCTACCACATAAAAAATAGATTTTTTTTAATTTTTTTCTAATATTTGTTTTGATATTTTTCGTCCGGGCAGGTGCAGCTGAGACTGGGCTCATAAGTGGATTTTCGATGAGAGCTTGAAGCCTCCATATCAGGACAGACGGGATAGCTAGACCCATTGGCAGAGATACTAATCAGGCAAAGACCGCAAGACAACGAGCTGCGGTGAGTGCCGTTTCCATAGATTGTGGCAAATGAGCTCGAGCACGTACTTTCATCGAGTATATAGCAAAAAAAAAATAAAAAAAAAATAACACATTACGGGCTAGGTAACAAAAAAAATTACCACTTTTCTTAATTTTTCAAAAGGTATCACAAATTTGGTTGGCTGTTCCAAAAAACACTAGTGACTGGACCATTAAGTTTTAAGCGCAATTATGACAGTTTGGGTCCAGTCGTTAGATTGAGTGTTACCTTTGACAGTTAAGTTGACCGTTAACAGGTCATGACGGGTGGGCCCCACATACTTTTGGAAGGCATTCAGGTCCCTAAAAAAATAAAAAGCAATCAGGTCCCTATATTTTTTTTAAAGTAATCGGGTCCTTGGGAAAAAGTATAAAAAGCAATCGGGTCTCCGCCGGCGAGCTCGCCGGCCTTGCTACGGAGACGGAGCTCGGGGGTATTCCAGCTGCTGCATACACCGGATCCGCTGCTCCCGCTGCTGCACACGGTGGCTCCAGTTGTTCCGCTACTCATGGTTGACCATGGTGGGGGTGGCGACAGACGTATTCAGGGCGGCAGGGCTGGCGGGCAAGACGGCGGAGGCTGCTGTGCTCCAACGATCTCCGGGTCGGGGTGTCGCCATGGCCGGCAATGCGTTGGGTCGCCGAGCCATGCAAGTAGGTTCTATGGTCGGGCGTCCATGGCGAGGCTGCAATAGGACTAGGCCGGCAGAAGGTGAGGGAGCTAGGCGAACCAGCCATGGCAAAGAGTAGTGGCGGCGACCGTGCTGGCAAGGAGAAGCGGCAGTTGCGCGCTGCAGATGCACGCGGGGCCGCTCAAGGTGGCCAGCTCCATGAAGCCTCGCCGGCACACCATCGTGCGGCATGTGGCGGCCGCCGTGCCAGCTGTGGCCGCTCGAGGTCCTCCGGCTTTTGCTATGGCCGACTATGGCTCGGGAAAGTGAGAGATAGAGAAGGAGAGGGAGAATAAATAGGAGGAAGAAGAGAGAGCTTACATGTGAGACCCACATGTAAGTTAACGGTCAAACAAACAGTTAGCAGACAATTTTTTTGGAGCAGGTCCGACCTGTCATAAACCGGGTTACTTCTAAATCTCATGGTCATTTGAGTTTTCTTGAATAACGAACCGAGATAGTGGTAGCATTTTGAAAAATTAAAAATAATGGTAAGTTTTTTTGTAGCCCTAGCCCGTAATGCGATAGTTTTTTGCTATATACTATGTTTTCATCTAATCAGCACGCGTGTCCAAGAGGGGCATGGTGATTTTCCTTGGTGGCGAGACGACTCGAGACCCCCGGGTCGTCGTTGTGTTGCTGAGTTGAATGGTGTGCCGCCACATGCATGTCTCTCTCTCTCCGCCGGTCGTGCACGGCCAAGCTGTCACCACTCGACCTTGCGGTAGCCTTGACTAACCGGCGAAATGCATCCGAGCAATCACGTACGTACGTGTGCACCACCACAAAAAAGAGCGACAATTATCTTGAACGGCAAAATGCACCGGCGCTCATTCGGCAGCTATCAAAATGCTCTCAAAGCTGGACCTCGTGGCGAATCTAGCATGACATTGAAGGGTAAGCTTAAAACATACTCCTTCCGTCCGGAAATACTTGTCATCAAAATGAATAAAAGGGGAAGTATCTAGATGTATTGTAGTTCTAGATACATTCATTTTTGTTCATTTCGATGACAAGTATTTTCGGACGGAGAGAGTAGTTTCTAAGTCTAATTAGCAAATGATATATTTAGCTTAATTATGATTTTGAAAGGTAGGCTTAAGCCTATGGAGACCTCCCTAGTGGAATCGCCACTGTGTATAAGGATATAGTACTTCACAGACACAGCTCCAAGCTATAAAAAAAAACTCAGAGCACATTATATAGCATCCCTGGCCAGAGCTGCCCGTCTCCTGGTGGTTGCGCTGCTCGTCGTCTTCTCCATGGTGATCATGGGCTGCCGAAGCCGGAGCCGCCGACTGCCACATCAGCGGTTAGTTAGTTCGTTAGTAAAAAAACCTCAACAATGAAAACTACCATGCTGATTATTCACAGTAAAATTTTAAGTTTTTTGTGAAGCGGAATAAAAAATACATATTCAGAACTATTTTTTGTCAAAATTTGGCAAAGAATGAAAGTGTACAGAAAATTTTGTAAAACATTCTCAAAAATTGAATATTGCCGTGGTTATCACTCCGGAAAAGTTTGGAACTTTTTTTCCCAACAGAATGAAAAATACATATACAGGACCATTTCTTGTCAAAATTGGACCAAAAATGAACACTGCGATGCTAATCATTCTTGGAAAGTTTGAGGTGTTTTTGCCAAATTGAATACAGAATACAGGAAAAGTACATATTCACGGCCATTTTTGGCAAAAAAAAAACACCAAATAACTGAATATGTACAGAAAAAACTGAAAATATTCTTAAAAAATGAACATTACCATATGATGGTCATTCTAGGAAAGTTTGAAACTTTTGTCCCAAACTAAATAAAAAGATACTCCCTCTGTTCCTAAATATAAATCATTTTAGAGATTTCAATGTAAACTACATACGGAGCAAAACGAGTGAATCTATATTATAAACTACGTCTATATGCATCCGTACAACCATCAGGAAACATAAATGCTCGTGAAACATCACATAAACTACGTCTATTCTACGGTAATTTCATTAAACATAAATGCTTACATACAAAGTACAACCATCACGAAACCACACCCTCTAACCAATTCCTGCTCTAGGAAAATTCATGGTAGAATACAAGTGCGTGTTACTACTCATTCATGGTAGAATACAAGTGTGGTGGTGAGTCGAGCCGAGACCCGGTGGTGGTGATGGTCATCGTCGTCTCGCGCGCTGAGTTGAGTCGTCGGCTCCCTGTCGCCGGTCGTGGCACGGCGGGCCAAGATGGATAATCACTGCAATGATAATCACTTGCGCGGCCAGCAATTCCACAAAAATAAGAGTGCGTCCATTATCCATATTCAAGACTTACACGGGCGAAAAGCACCAGAAAAAAGTTACTCCTCCGTCTAGGTGTATAAGTCACCTTACGAAAAGCTATAATCCCATGTCGTCTCTGTTTCTTGACATAAATAAAGAAATCAATCAATGAGAGACGTCGGCGTGTATGCTTTTAATGACTTGAGACTACCAGACACGACATGCAGTGATTAGTTTATTACATGCAATGCTATTAATTAGCAAACAAACATTAAGTTCTCGTGTTTTTTTCTCCACCTTAATCACAGTGCACAACCTAAGACAACTTATTCACTTAGAATCTCGCTCCACGAAATTCAGTTTTACTCCATCAAATTCATTTTGGAGCAGTTTCGCAGAGGAGTTGTAGCTTCACCAAAGAGAATGTTTGGCTTCCAGTTAACTCCAGCTTCAAGAATGAGAATTTGGTGGAAAGGATCTATTTGATTGGCTGACGAAGGGGTATCCACTTACTGATGGCAGTGGTGGGTAATTTTCTTCAACTCCAGCTTCTAGATTTTTTTGAATCACCCCCTAGAGAGCTTCACAAAAAACAAGAAGTTGGACCCCAGATTCTATTTTTTTGTGGAGCAGCATATTATGGAGCTACCCCGTTTGAATTGTATTTTCTAGAGCGAAGGTGAATTTTGAGAAGCGGAGTAGTCCCAAACAAGCCCTAGATGGAGGAAGTAGCTAGCTTCAACTTTGCTCACAAAAAAAAATTGCTACCTTCATCTGCCAAGCTCGAAAATCCTGAGGATAGCTAGAGCAAAAACGAGTGACCAATTAGCTGATATTTTTTTACTACTGGCCGTGGTCGACTTATGCACGTCTATAAATGAGTGCCCTGCAGAAGCAGTAGGATCCACAACACACACCGCAAAGCCTGTCCAAGTAGCCACAGTTGATCACACATAGTACGTGCGTATAACTTGAGCCAACCAGCCAAAAGCAACGATGGCGTCCATGACGAGAGCTGCCCGCCTCCTGCTGGTCGCGCTGCTAGTCGTCTCCACGGCGGTCACTGGCTGCCATGGCTACAGCATCGGTTAGTATGCCGTGGCACCCTTCGTTCTTCTTGTTGTACCGACGATCTTCTGGATTCCGTTACCGGTTCTGAGTAAATAAATTACTAACCGTGGATGCGTTTCCTTTCCAGGTGGACCAGGGTTAATCCCCGAACCACGGAACGGCCGTGGAAGACCCTACGGTCCTTATTACCCACGTCCATGCCGGGGACCGCGATGCCGGACGCTGCCGCCACGTGGAGGCGGAGGCGGCGCACCCTACCCCTACGGCGGTCCCCCTCCCCCTCCCCCTCCCCCGGACAACGGAGGACAGCCTTGATGCATGCGTGCAGGAAAGCTACAACCTCATCGAACTGATACTAGCTAATACATGGAATAAGACTTAAGTTTGGTGTTTTCCCTGATATGGGTCATGTATACATGGAATAAGAAAGCTATACTTCCTCCATGATAAAGAAATATAAGAGCGTTTATATCACTAAATAGTGATCTACATGGAATAAGACTTTCAAGTTAGAACGGCCCGGGCGGCCCAAAGGTCCCTCGTGCCGCTCCCGCGAGCGGCCCTGGCGGAACCCTAGATCGCCGCCGCTGCTCCCCTTTCTCGCCTTCCTTCTCCCTCGCCGTCAGGGGACGCCGTCGAGCAAACCCCGTGCGTGCGTCGGCGGCGGCGGGGCTCCCTCCCCCCTCGCGAGGCTCCTGGGCGTCTCGGGACGGCCGGCCCACGCGGCAGCGCTCGGCTCGACGGCAGGTCGGGCTGCCGGCGGATCTGGGCGGGGCTCCCCTGCTTGGTGGCACTGCGGCGCTGGCGGCGGCATGGTCTGCGCGGGGCGGCGAGCGCGCGGGCTCCTCCTCATCTCGATCTGATGGCGCCGCGGTGGCGCCGACGCTCGGGCGTGCGGCAGGGTCCGCGAGGGTAGTCGACGCGCGTCTTCCTCCCCGATCTGATGGCTCCATGGTGGCGCCAGTGCTCAGGCGGTTGGATTCGGCAAGCGGTGGCGGGCGCTGGGCTCTCGGCGGCGCTCTGGCGTGTGCAGGCGGCGGCGGTCCCTGTGCGCGGTCGGCGGCTCCGTCTCTGACCCGGACAGCGTGGGGGATGGCGGCGGCCCGGCGTGGCCGGCGATCTTGATGCGGTGGTGCCGGCGGCTCGCTGATCTGCCCGTACTCCAGGGTCTGCCTGGTGGTGCTGGTGGTGATGGCGGCCCGGGAACGAGAGTTGGATCCCTTCGAACTGATCTGGGTGAAAACTTGTGTTCGGCTCCTGCTAAGGCCGGTGGTGGTGGTGCTATCTGCGTCGTTCCCTTCTTGAAGGCATCGCCGTGGAGAAGTTCAAGGTCACTCTCTGCTACCTCCGGGGGAAACCTCAGATCGGATTATTGGGTGACGGCGGTGCTCTGGTGTCGTTCCTACCTTGGGAGCGTCATTCTTGGAGGTACACACGTGATCGAGGGACCAGAGGACGGATTCTTTGGTGCAGCAGTGCTTCATCCTACACACTGACGACGACGGATCTTGATGGCGTGGCGCAGTGCAGATTCAGAGTTCGCTATGGGAGGATGGACTCGCGCAGGAGGACGACGCTGTCGGGCGTCGTGGTGGTGTCTATGGCAGAGAGACCTGGCACGGTACATGCAACAGTACAACTTTGAAGATGGATTGGTGGTAGGTGGCTGCGGCGGCCTCATACCCGGCATGCATCCTGGTTGAGGAGTGCGCCGGACTGGTAGGTCCCCATACCCGGCAGACATCCTGATTGGGACCTCAGGTCTTAGATGTTTAGGTTTGGCTGCGATGTCTGTTTGGTATTAGGCCCAGACTATCTGCGCCCCTTTATCAATTGGATAGGTGTAGCGATAGTTGTTGCTTAGACGATGGCTTTAGTCTTGCTGTTGTATGGCTTTGTAAGGTCTCGTGAAAATAATTAATAAAATGGCCGTATGCATCGCCCAGATGCAGAGGCAGGGGGTCATCCTCCTTTTCTAAAAAAAATGGAATGGCTTGTAATAAAAAACAGCTCTGGTTCTAATAAGAGTTTACGAATAAAAGATGCACACTGAGTGGACATATTGCTTTGTGTTAAGTTTTTTTTCTTTTGCAGGAAAGGACTTTCATTAATCAACCTCAAGTGTCACCTCTGAATGCAGCTGCATATCTTCAACACCACCACAACTTTGTATCACTTCAAGTGGGGTGTGACAATTTGTTGGTCGGGGGAGTTGCATGTCTTCACTAGACACACAACTTAGTGTCACCTCACGATGCAGCTGCATATCTTCAACACCACCACAACTTGTGTGAAGAGAGTGGAAGTGTTTGTCGAAGGTCAGTTGCATATCCACCACTACATATGTAACTGCAAGTGTCAGCCCGGCCCCGCAATTGAATATCTTCAGTGTAACTGCATCTAGCTAAGATTTAACAACGTCTCATCTAAGTTGTGGTCCGTCCGGTCTATTAGCTGTAATCTTTTCCGCAAACTTGATCCCACTTCATTTTTCGTCGTGCGTGCTCTGCATGGTCATGATGTCCATGTTGGGGAACGTAGCAGAATTCAACAGTTTTCCTACGCTTCACCAAGATCAATCTAAGGAGTCATCTAGCAACGAGCATAAAAGAGTGCATCTACATACCCTTTGTATATCGCGTGCGGAAGCGTTCGAAGGAACGTGGATGATGGAGTCGTACTCGGCGTGATCCTCGTCACCGATGATCCCAGCGCCGAACGGACGGCACCTCCGCGTTCAACAAACGTACGGTATAGCAACGTCTCCTCCTTCTTGATCCAGCAAGGGGGGAGGAGAGGTTGACGGAGATCCAGCAGCACGACGGCGTGGTGGTGGATGCAACGGGAAAAGTTGCAGGGCTTCGCCGAGACCCTGCGGGAAGAGTTGGAGGTGTGACGGGGGGGAAAGGCGCCAGAGGCTTGGGGTGCGGCTGCCCTCTCTCCCCCCACTATATATATGGGGCCAGGGGGGCGCCGGCCCTAGGAGATCCAATCTCCTAGGAGGGCGGCGGCCAGGGGGGGTATCTTGCCCCCCAAGGCATAGGGAGGCGCCCCCATCCCTAGGGTTTCAACCCTAGGCGCATGGGGGTTGCCCCATGTGGGGTGCGCCAGCCCACTAGGGGCTGGCCCCCTTCCCCTTACGGCCCACGGGGCCCTCCGGGATGGGTGGCCCCACCCGGTGGTCCCGGGACACTCCCGGTGACCCCCGGAACTCTCCCGATGGCCGAAACTGGACTTCCTATATATCATTCTTCACCTCCGGACCATTCCGGAACTCCTCGTGACGTCCAGGATCTCATCCGGGACTCCGAACAACATTCGGGTTTCCGTGTGCATATATCTCTACAACCCTAGCGTCACCGAACCTTAAGTGTGTAGACCCTACGGGTTCGGGAGACACGCAGACATGACCGAGAAGACTCTCCGGTCAATAACCAACAACGGGATCTAGATACCCATGTTGGTTCCCACGTGTTCCTCGATGATCTCATCGGATGAACCACTGTGTCAAGGATTCACTCAATCCCGTTGATACGTCCAAAACGTATCTATAATTTCTGCTTGCTCCATGCCACTTTTGGGTGATATTGCTATGTTATTCATACACTTCCAGACACTTTTGATCATATTTGGACTAACTTACTAATCCAGTGCACCCCAGTGCCAGTTTCTGTTTTCGGCTGTTTTTGTATTTCAGGTTTTCACGTTACGAGAACTGCCAAGAAAAATCCAGAAAAATCATATAAAAAATCAGCGTTCCGGAAACAACCCTGCGTCCGAAGGGCAGCCTGGGGGGGCCACCAGGGCTCCAGGCGCCCTGGCGGTGCGCCCCCCCCTGGGCCGCGCCGGGGGGGCGTCTGGGCCCCCCGAAGCCCGTCCGGTGCCCCCCTTTGGCATATATTTAGAGGGTCCTCCGAAACCCTCAGAAAAAGGAACTCTTTTCGCGATCCCATCTCTGTTCCGCCGCCGCCGCCGCTTCCAAGATCGGGAGCACCAGGAGAACTCTTCCCGGCACCCTGCCGGAGGGGAGGATCACCACCGGGAGCTTCTCCACCACCATGGACGCCTCCCGGATGACTCGTGAGTAGTCTCCCTTGGACCATGAGTCCATGACCAGTAGCTATGTGATGTTCTCCTCCCGTTCTTGTGCTTCACTAATTAGTCCTCGTGAGCTGCCCTACATGATCGAGGCACATATGTAATCCTTATGCTGTTGCTATGTTGAGTTTGCTGGGATCCGATGGATATGAGATTATGTTCAGATTGATCTTGAGTAATATATTTGATTCACCTCTTTTATATTTATGTTCATAAGTAATTCTTGCATGTTCTCCGTTGTTATTTACTGCTTTGGCCGAGTAGTAGGTAGTGACTCCAAGAGGGAACGTTATGCTTGATTGTGGGTTCATGCCCCTCGATGACTAGCTTGAGTGACAGAAACATGAGTCTAGGGGATGTGCTGTTGCCACAAGGGGGAAAACAACGGTGCTTGTGCCCGCGGGTGCAAGGATTGTTTACTTTACGCAAAGTTCTTTTAATGCAGTTGTCTGTTGCATTGAGTTTACACTATGGGTGGGGCTCGCAACTTAATACCAGCGAGATGTTCTGGATAGATATCTCAAGGTGGATGATTAGTAGTAGGCATTGATGGATTTCGGTCTACTTACTTTGGCGTACCGCCCATGCTTTGAACCTCAACCTTTCTTGCAATGTAGTCAGCATTGGTTTGCGTTCGTGGTCCTGTCAATTGCCCAGCTGTAATTTGTTTACCTCACATAGCCGTTTTATCGTCTTTTGGGAGAGAGACATCACTAGTGAACATCATGAGACTCCGGTCCATATTACCATCATTGATCACACCCGCTATTTACTTTTCGTTATTACTTACTATTGCAAAACACTATCTATCACTACTATCATTGCTTTTAATCCTTTGTGAACTACAAGGCCGGAGAGATTGACAACCTCTCTGTACTCGTTGGGAGCAAAGTTATTTGTATCTGTGTGCAGGTCCATGTTGATTGCTACTATCTGGCGCCGTAGCAGTTGACACCTACTTGTTGAACCTAGGAGTCTCTGGGGATTCGATCCTTGGCATCTTTGCTAAGGGAAAACACTTCCACAATACTGCATCTTACACCTTCCACTTGGGGTAACCAACGAGGGGTTCGAGGCCCATCAAGGAGTATTTTCTGGCGCCGTTGCCGGGGACTCCACTCTTCAGGATAGGGGAGTTGCATGATATCTTTTACCTTTGCTTTTTAGTCTTGTTAGTTTACCTTTCAGTTTTTGCTTCGGTACCTTTTTATCGAAAATCACAAAAATAGTTATCTTGCTTGCTTGCTATTATGGGTTCCACCGAGAACACCAAGTTGTGTGACTTCACTAGTCACAACAACGATGACTTTATCAGCACACCTATCACTACACCTGCCACTTCAGCACCTTCATATGAAATTAAACCTGCTTTACTGAACTTAGTTATGAGAGAACAATTCTCCGGTGCTGGAGATGATGCTGCTTTACACTTGAACAACTTTGTTGAACTTTGTGATATGCAAAAGTACCAAGAAATAGATGGTAATATTGTTAAGCTTAAGCTTTTTCCTTTCTCCTTGAGAGGAGGAGCTAAAATTTGGTTTCAGTCTTTGCCTAGAAATAGCATAGATTCTTGGGACAAGTGCAAAGATGCTTTTATTGGAAAATACTATCCACCTGCTAAAATTATCCAACTTAGAAGTAACATAATGAATTTTAAACAATTGGATAATGAACACGTTGCCCAAGCTTGGGAA
>LR738716.1:68451522-68476450 GCA_902687465.1 Secale cereale
GTCGTTCTCAACACTAGTGGTTTTTGTCGATTCTGACCCGTTTCGTGGACTACTAACTGTTTTGGGGTCCCAGAGTGATTTCCAGGATTTACGAACCCAGGGGCGCGTTTACGTGTCGTTCATCAACACTAGTGGTTTTTGTCGATTCTGACCCGTTTCATGGACTATTACTCACTGTTTTGGGGTCCCGGAGTGATTTCCAGGATTTACGAACCCAGGGGTGCGTTTACGTGTCGTCATCAACACTCGAAGTTTTGGCCGATTCGGACCCGTTTCGTGGACAATTACTCACCGTTTTGGGGTCCTGAAGCGATTTCCATAGTTGCTAAACCCCAAGGTATGCTTACGTGTCAGTTATTAGAACTCGCAGTTTTGGCCGATTTTGGCCTGTTTCGTGGACTATTACTCACTGTTTTGGCGTCTCGGAGTGATTTTCAAGATTGACGATCCCCAGGGTGCGTTTACGTGTCGGTCATCAACACTCGCGGATTTGGCCGATTCTGGCATGTTTTGTGGACTAATACTCACTATTTTGGGGTCCCGCAGTAATTTCCAGGATTTACAAACCCAGGGGTGCGTTTAGGTGTCGTTAATCAACACTAGTGGTTTTTGTCGATTCTGACCCGTTTCGTGGACTACTCACTGTTTTGGGGTCCCGGAGTAATTTCCAGGATTTACGAACCCAGGGGCGCGTTCTCGCCCCTCGTTGGTTACCCCAAGTGGAAGGTTGAGATGTAGCGTAGCGGCAAATTTCCCTTGGCAAAGATACCAAGGATCGAATCCCATGAGACTCCGAGGGTCGACAAGTAGGTGTCAACGGCGCCAGAAACATAGCGGTTGACGGGACCTGCACACAGATACAGATAACTTTGTTCCCAATGAGTACAGAGAGGTTGTCAATCCCTCCGGCCTTGTTGTTTACAAAGGATCAAACACAAGAGATAATAATGATAGCTATGACTGCAACTAGGAAATAAAAACAGGAAGTAAATAGAAGGTGTGATCAGCGGTGGTAATATGGACCGGGGTCCCATGACGTTCACTTGTGATGTCTCTCTCCCAAAAGACGATAAAACAGCAAAGCGAGGTAAACAAATTACAGCTGGGCAATTGACAGGATTATGTGCGCAAACTAATGCTAACTATGTTGCAAAGAAAGGTAGAAGCTCAAAAGCATGGGCGGTACGCCAAGGCAAGTAGACCGAAATCCATCTGCATCTACTACTAATCATCCACCTTGAGATATCTATCCAGAACATATCGCTGGTATTAAGTTGCGAATCCCACCCAAAGTGTAAACTCAAAGCAACAGACAACTGCATTATTAGAACTTTGCGTAAAATAAACAATCCTTGCACCCGCAAGTACAAGCACCGTTGTTTTCTCCCTTGTGGCAACAGCACATCCCCTAGACTCATGTTTCTGTCACTCAAGCTAGTCATCAGGGGGCATGAACCCACAATCAAGCATAATGCTCCCTCTTGGAGTTACTACCTACTACTTGGCCAAAGAAATAAACAGCAACGGAGAACATGCAAGAATTACTCAAGAACAAAGATATAAAAGAGGTGAATCAAATATATTACTCAAACACAATCTGAACATAGTCTCATAATCCATCAGATCCTAGCAAACTCAGCAAAGCAACAGCAGAAAGATTACATATGTGCCTCGATCATGTAGGGCAGCTCACGAGGTCTAAACCATGAAGAGCAAAGAGGGGAGGAGAACATCACATAGCTACTGATCATGGACCCATGGTCCAAGGTGGACTACTCACGACTCATCCAGGAAGCGTCCATGGTGGTGGAGAAGCTCCCGGTGGTGGTTCTCCCCTCCGGCAGGGTGCCGGGAAGAGTTCTCCTGATGCTCCCTATCTTGGAAGCGCTGCGGCGGCGGAACAGAGGCGAGATCGCGAAAAAGGGTTCTGTCCTCGAGGGTTTCGGGACGAGAGGGATATATATGCGAAGGGGGGCAGCCAGAGGCAGAGTAGAGGCCCCAGGCGCCCCCTTGGCGCGGCCAGGGGTGGGGCCTCGCCAGGTGGCCGCCTCGGCCTCCCCTCGCTCCCCTCTGGCCCATCTTTGGTTCTTCGCGAAGCTTCCTGTACGCTGATTTTTCCTATATTTTTCCTGGAATTTTTGGAGCATTTTTAATATGGGGGAAACCTGAAATAGAAAAACAGCAGAAAACAAGAACTGGCACTGTGGTGCACTGAGTTAATAGGTTAGTCCAAATATGATCAAAAGTGTATGGAAGTGCATCAATATCATAGCAATATCACACAAAAGAAGCATGGAGCAAGCAGAAATTATAGATACGTTTTGGACGTATCAACATCCCCAAGCTTAATTCCTGCTCGTCCTCGAGTAGGTAAATGATAACAAGCATAATTTCTGTGGTGACATGCTACCAACCATATAAGAACTTTTTAAGTAAAGCAATCAAGGCATGTAATTCAATTCAAGTCATAACAAGCAAGATTCTATATTAGCATTGTAACAAGCAACATAAGAACATAAAGGTGCAAGAGCTCTCGCTGTCCGTGACTCGAATGTCTCCAAATGGTGTTTGCGTGCAAGAAAGGGGATAGGGATATACGAGAAAGTAAAACATAGTTTTTGTATTGTTGAGAACTTAATCTACTAAAGTTTCACACTTGGTCTTCTTTGGAATCTTATCTTGACTCATCCCCAGACCACTAGCCAGGTACAAGTCAAAATGATCCACTCCCTTTCGATATTTTGAGCACTCATGCAATGGATGAGCGTAAGCAAGAAAGTTGACACTTAGGATGGCAAAGAGAGAAAAATGATGAAGGGGGAAGACAAAAATGGTGTGAAAGGTTCACATCAATGAGGAAAATCATAGGCGAGAGAAAGCCAAATGATAGATATGATGTGAGGAGTAGGGATTGCCATGCAACGGATGCACATATGAGCAAAGGTAAGCTCTCCAATGAAACTAGTTGGGGTGCATCTAACTTGCTCGCTCAAGAAGACCTGGAGCTCTTTTGAGGAGGCTCATCATTGGAATATACAAGCCAAGTTCTATAGTGTGAAGGTCCCCACATAGCTATATGCATGAATGATAATCTCTATGGAGTACAAGGTATAAGATGAAGAACGAGTGTGGATCTCTCAAAAGGAATAGTAGTGTGCCCCCTTCTCTCTTTTTATTTCTTTTTCTCTTTTTTATTTTTTTTTTATTTTTTTGTGGCCTCAATGGCTCTTTCTAATTAACTCTCATTTGTCCTCTTTGGGATCTTTTTATTTGTCCTCTTTGGGTTCTTTTCCTCACTTTAGGGGCAACACTCTATGTATTACAAGAAGTATAGAAGATCTTTCACACTTTACAAAAGTACTCAACATAAAGAAAATGAAACTATCATGATGTATGCAAATGTATGCCTCTGCCGGTGTAGCAGGATATGCAATGATACTAGCGCGTCATGTAGCAATGATTAGGGCAAGGCCCAACTAGCATGCGGCTCATCGATCAAGCAAAAGCATGTATGACATGAAGATCAAGTCATGAGAAGATGGATGTTGCATGGCAATGTATCTCGGAAAGGCTATGGAAATGCCTTGATAGGTAGGTATGGTGGCTGTTTTGAGGAAGGATATAATGAGGCTTATGATGATAGAGCATATCGTGCCAAGGATTTGGATGCACCGGCGAAGTATGCGCCAACTCTCGAGGTGAGAAAGGGCAATGCACGGTACCGAAGAGGCTAGAAAAATATGGCTAGGTGGAAGTGTCAACTTTCGAATACTCACATTAGTCCGAAGAACTCATGCACTTATTTTTGGTAACTCTCAATCTAATTAGGAGGTTCACAAAGAGACAAGTACCCCGAGGAGGAGTGTATGGGGGTTTGGTTATCCTTGCACATCCTCGACTCATGGTACGTGAGTGTACTCTAATATTCGATCCCTCCAAAGATTAGTGATCCATCTAGTAGCTAAAGTTCTCAACTATTTTGTAGGTTTTCGAAAATAAACACGGATTGCCCAAAAGACGACATCTATCACCAATAGGCTAAAGCTCTTGACACCAAAAGTTGAGACATTACTCATGGCAATACCTCAAAACTATTGCAAGTTACTACTAAAATTAAGTAGCAACCTCAATTACCTACTTTAAGTTAAGACACACAACTCAGTGCAACAGGCAAACTCTCTTAACAAGATAAACATGAAAACTCAAGAGAGTTCAGCAACCAACTAAACAAAAGCTCTTATAAAGAAAAGCATGAAAACTAAGAGCTAAACATGACAGCAACTATGGAAAGACAAAGAACACACACAGCAAAGATAAGCATGAAAATCTTATGTTGTGTTCTAGGTTGAAGCGGAGCGTGTTTCTCTCCCACACAAAGAAAGTTGGGTTCTAACTTGTTATGAACAGCAAGCAGAGCTAAAGAAAACTAAAAAAAGGAAACTAAGAGCAAGACGCTCCAAGCATAGCACATAACGCATGAAGTGATAAAGATATAGTGGGACGAAAGACAAACTGATAATTGTTGATGGAGAAGGGGATGCATGGGGGCATCCCCAAGCTTAGACGCTTGAGTCTTCTTGAATACTTCTTGGGGGTGCACGGGGGCATCCCCAAGCTTGAGCGTTTGACCCTCCTGAATCTTCTTTTATCACCTTCCCTCGCACACTTGAAAACTCCCTTCATACATAACTCATCATAATCTGATTAGCGAGGTTAGTACCCACAATAAAATAGTTTTTCCCTACTAGAAAAAAAGATAATCTTGAAGAGCTACTGTTTCTCAAGATTGCCAAAAGGTTTTTGCAAAGAAAAAGCAAGCTCAAGGTTTGCAAAACGAAGAAAAGGCAAAACATGACAGAATCTGTGAAAACAGACCAGCAGGTAGTAAATAATTTTTTCGGGGCACTTCTGCAACTCAAATCAAAAAACTTAGAACAGATGCTCGAAAGCCAATTGTATAGAGCACGTTATCAAAAAAATTCAGATCAAAAAGATGACTGGTTATTTTATTCAAATTTTTCTGTCCAAGGACAGAATCTGTTTTCTGGACAGCACGTCACAACTTTTGAACTTTCTTGCAATCGGAGGCTAAACTTGGCACGAAGCTGAAAAGAAATGATACAATGATGATGCTACTGTAGTAACAAACATCAAGACACAACAAAAACAAAATAAAACCTAATTCGTTGTGGGCTGCCTCCCAAAAGCGCTTTCTTTTATGCCTTTAAGCTAGGCATGATGCAAAAAGAGAAGATCAAGTTTTATCAAGAGTAAGAGAATAGCTAGCCCGTGTAACGGACTCAAAAGGCAACTTAATCTTATTTCTAGGGAAGTGTTCCATCCCTTTCTTGATAGGGAATTGGAATTTTATATTCCCCTCTTTCATGTCAATGATAGCACCAACGGTGCGAAGAAAAGGACGTCCCAAAATAATTGGACATGAAGGTTCACATTCAATATCAATAATAGTAAAATCAACGGGAACATAATTGTCATTAACAATGATAAGAACATCGTCGATCTTCCCCAAAGGTTTCTTTACGGAAGAATCAACAAGACAAACACCAAAAGAACAAGGATCAAAAGGTTTCAACACATATCATACATTCTTTTGGGCATAACGGAGGTACTAGCTCCAACATCACATAAAGCATAGCAAGAGAAGTTGTTCAATTTAATTTAGACTATGGGATCCCAACCATCTTCTAGCTTCCTAGGGATGGAAGTCTCAAGCTTGAGCTTTTCTTCCCTAGCTTTGGTAAGAGCATTGGTGATATGCTCTGTGAAGGCAAGGTTAAGTGTGCTAGTGTGGTGGTCTTTAGCCATTCTTTGTAAAAAGGTGACAACTTCTGAGAGACTACAATTATCAAAATCAATTTTATCATTATTGAGCAGAATTGTAGTGTCATCTTCTTTGTTTGAATTGCTCTATTATAAGAGTTTGTACGTCTTCCCAAGTTTGGGGAAGTGTGGGAGCAACTTTAAACAGAGGCTCATACTTTTTTTCCTGGAAGACCATGCCATGGGCATAACTCTCCATTAAAACTAACATAATCACAAGGTTTATTACTTTTGTAGATCCCGACAGTGGTGATTGGCGTGATGGAAGAAGGGGTGTACTCCTCCTGTCAGGGATATGACTAGCAGGTATGAACCGGCTAGTGTAAACCGGCTTAGTTATAGTATGCTTGGTTGTAATATTTAGTAAAGGCTATGGCCCATGAGATTTTAGGGCCCATGTATAGAATTATGGTTTGTAAACCTCCAAGCGATGTAACTTGAGAGACAAGGAAGAAAGGACAGAGACCGAGGCGGACACAAGAATGAGCCGGCCTCGGGACTCTGTAAACCGGACCAGGTGTCACCTCTATATAAAGGGACGACCCGGCGACGGTTCAGGGACAAGCAAGAATCAACCCGTCGAGACTACAGGGAAGCGATCCGCTCCCTGTAAACCGACGCCCAAGCAATACCAAACCAACTAGACGTAGGCTTTTACCTTCATCGAAGGGGCCGAACTAGTATAAACTCTCTGTGTCCTTTGTGTGCTATGAACCCCTTCAAGCTAACCCGTGCGATGGTTCCATCATCAAGTCCACTAAACCGGACATCTGCCGTGCTAATTCCACGACAGTTGGCGCCCACCTTGGGGCCTCCGCACGATGGTTTCGAGTTCTTGAAGGGCAGCTTTGAAGGGCTCAAGGGTTACGCAGTTGGCCGGATGACCAAGAGTCGCCGCGGCCGGATCTACATCGACTACGCAGGTTGGGGACCGGAGGCCGATTCAATCGAATACGGGTACCGGGTTCCCTTCGGTGGCATCCAAGTCTTCATTGGCAAAATCGGCGAATCGGGACCTGAGCCGGACATCTTCCCCAACATCGTCGAGCCGGCTCAGCGTGCGAGATCGGCCCGGATTCAGCCTACCATGAAGCACGTGTTCGTTGGAGCAATCCACGGAGTTCGAGCCGAAGACGGATCGGAATCCGATGGTGCAACAGTTGTCTACTCCGATGACGAATCTTCATCCGGAGAAACTGAGTCTCTGTATCAGTTGCAGGACGGCCGGTCTGAGGGCGAGTCCGATGGAAACAGTATTCCGGACCCCTTCGACCCGCCAAACCGGGTGGCTGTCTTTAAGGCCGGTTCACAGCCCCCAGTGAACGGGGCGACAGCAGAAGCTGGTGTAGGGGGGAGTGGCCCGGTCCTCCCACCTACTGACGTTCTATCCACCTTGATCGACGAGTTCACAGCTAAAGCGGTGGAAGCAATAGCTCCAGCAGACAAGGCGCAGCATGATGCAGAGCTCCTTCAGTTAAAGGGCCGGATTGATCAATTAAAGGAGGATCTGAAAGCAGAGAAGGCAATGATAGCAAGGAGGCAAGCAGAATTGGATGATCAGGATTTTCACCTAAGGATGGAGCAGGCCTCTACGCAGGGAGTAAGAAGTCGGAAGTACCAATCTCGTATACCGCGGGTTTACGAAGCCACGGATCTGTTTAGACCACCAGGGGCAGGGACTAGCAATAATCCCGCTTTAAACCGAAGGGCACCCACAGTCAGGGATGAGCCGGTTCAACAGCCTATTGCGGAGCAAGACCGGCGGATCACGTCTACACCTCACCTATCAGGTCACTATTCGAACCCGTTGGATAACATCGTTGCTGCTGCAGCACGATTGGCCGCTTTACCCGACGAGGGGACGTCCCGGGTAGCATTGGAGGCGCGCCGGGTCAAGGAACTGCTTAATACAGCATTGATACAGCAGCAAGAATATTCTCATAGCAGGGAAAGGCTACATTCAACACCATGTCCAAGCCGGAGTTACACTAGGCATTGGGAAGAGCCAGAAGTGTCTAGCAGTGAACGCAGGCGGCATCAACGCAGACAGGATAATCCGGCAGGTTCAGCGGCACCAGCTCCGGATATAAACCGGGTCAGATCAGGAGCCCGGGAGGAGGTTCGTCAAACGACGCCGGTTCACACAGCCACAGCAGAAACAGGAGTTACGACGAGTTCTTTTGGGGTGCAGTGTCTTATCCCCGCTTTACGAGGTGTCAAGTTGCCCAAGGATTTCAAAGGGCCCCGCAAGGTACCTAATTACACAGCGGATTTGGCTCCAGAAGCTTGGGTTGAAAGTTATGAGATGGCCATGGAGATGCTGGACGTGGATGAATCGGCTTGTGCAAAGTACTTTACTATGATGCTTGAGGGTACAGCCCGGACCTGGCTGAAAGGTTTACCCCTGAATTCCATCGGATCATGGGGAGAGCTACGCAGTAAGTTTATCAAAAATTTCAAAGATACATGCAAGCAGCCAATGTCAGTGGTGGATCTAGCAGCTTGTGTGCAAGGAGAGTAGGAGTCTACAGCTGCTTGGGTGCGGAGAGTAGCGGAGATCTTGCACTCTTCGAATAGTATCAATCCTAGTACGGCGATAGTGACTTTGGAAAACAATTGCCGGTTTGAATCTTTAAAGTTAAAGCTAGGGCGGCTTAAAAGGGATTGCAATCATATGGGAACTCTCATGAGTGCTTTGGTGAAGTATGGGGACTCTGACAATACCAAGTATCCAGAAGCTGAAGGAGACAAGGCAGGGAAGGTTAATAAATATGGTAAACCGGCGCAAGTTAATCCGGCTACTACAAGTTTCTTGGGCAAACGAAAGGCAGAAGGTGGCTCTGACTTCGTGGCCAATACTCAAGTTCAAGGGGGTTTTCAGCGTAGCGTGGGCAACCCACCCCCACAAACCGACGGAGGGGCTGTTAGCTGGGACCAAGAGTTAGATCAGCCTTGTCCGAAGCATGGCTCGAGAAATCGACCGGCAAAACACACTATAAGAGAGTGCACGCCCCTTATGGAAGCAATAGTGGGCCGCTTTAAACCTAAAGACAGGCCTCCAAATGGCGGTTCAGGACCAGGGTTTTATGGTCCGAGTTATCAGGGGAACAGCTCCGGATCAGGATATGGAGGCAACAACAATGGTTATCAAAACCGAGGCAGTAATCAAAATGGTCAAGGAAGTTATAACAACCAGGGCAATCAGCCACGTAATCAGGGTGGTTACAATAACCAAGGCAGTCAACAGCAGGGCCAAGGTAACCACAATAGTCAAGGTAATCCGCAGCGTCAGCAACAGCAACCACAGTCCGAATATCAGAGTAATCCGAAGGAGTTAAGTAGTGGGCAATACCATGTATTCACCACAAGTCTGTGTAAACGAGACCAGAAGGTTTTGAAGCGGGCAGTTAACGCGGTTGAACCGGCAACACCGCAATTTCTGCGATGGTCAGAGCAGCCCATTGTATGGAGTAGGGAAGACCACCCAATGCGGGTGGATAATCCGGGCCACTTGGCCTTGGTGGTGGCACCCCAGGTGGGAGGTTATAAATTCACTAAAGTTCTCATGGACGGGGGTAGCAGTATCAACATCTTGTACTATGAGACTTTCCGTCGTATGGGACTGACGGATAAGAAGTTAAGGCAATCGAACACGGTGTTCCATGGGGTGGTCCCAGGTAAGTCGGCTTATCCGGTTGGAAAGATTGACTTAGAAGTTACTTTTGGAGATGAGCATGATTCCAGGTCAGAGATGATAACTTTCGAAGTCGTCAAGATTAAAAGCCCTTATCATGCTCTGTTTGGGAGGACGGTTTATGCCAAATTTATGGTTAGGCCGTGTTATGTTTATCTGCAACTCAAAATGCCGGGTCACAAGGGCACGATCACGGTTCATGGAAGTCGCAAGATAGCAGTAGAGTGTGAAGAAGGAGATGCAGCCTATGCGGAAGCAGTATGTGCCACAGAAGAGTTGAAATTTTATAAAGATAATGTTGATCCGGGAGATATGACTCCGCTGAAGAAGCCAACCATAGAGCATGATCCGGCGTTGAAGTTTAAATCGGCAGAGGAGACCAAGCAAGTTGATTTTGTGCCAGGAGATTCGTCCAACAGTTCACTATCAGTGCTAACCTTGATCCCAAATAGGAAAGCGCGCTCATCGAGTTCATCCGTGAGAACCGGGATATTTTTGCATGGAAGCCTTCTGACATGCCAGGTATACCGAGGCAACTCGCTGAGCACAGCCTTAACATTGATCCGAAATATAAACTGGTTAAACAATATTTGCGCCGCTTCAACGAAGAGAGGCGCAAGGCTATAGGGGAAGAAGTGGCCAGGCTCTTGGCCGCAGGATTCATAGTGGAAGTCTTTCACCCAGAGTGGTTGGCTAACCCGGTGCTGGTGTTAAAGAAGAATGGGAAGTGGAGAATGTCTGTGGACTACACAGACCTCAACAAGGCTTGCCCAACTGATCCTTTTGCTCTCCCCCGCATTGATCAGATTATCGATGCCACGGCGGGATGTGAGCGGCTAAGCTTTTTGGATGCATATTCAGGATATCACCAGATCAAGATGGCAGTTAAAGACCAAGAAAAGACAGCTTTCATAACCCCTTTTGGTGCTTTTTGCTATGTTTCTATGCCTTTTGGACTTAAGAGTGCTCAAGCAACTTATCAGCGTTGCGTTCAGAATTGTCTTAAATGGCAGATAGGGAGGAATGTTCATGCCTATATGGATGATATCGTGGTTAAATCAAGGAAGGAAGAGACAATGATAGAGGATCTTAAAGAGACATTTGACAATCTTCGAGCTCATAAGATGATGCTTAATCCGGAGAAGTGTGCCTTTGGTGTTCCGGCAGGAAAGTTACTGGGATTCTTGGTCTCAAACAGAGGAATAGAAGCTAATCCGGAGAAGATTAAGGCCATCACATCTTTGACTAAGCCGGTCTGCATCAACGATGTTCAGCGTATCGCTGGCCGGATCACAGCATTAAGCCGGTTCATCAGCCGTTTGGGAGAGAAGGCGATCCCGCTTTACCAGATGCTGAGGAAAACAGACCGGTTTACATGGAGTGATGAGGCGAACGCGGCGTTTGAGGATTTGAAGCGGCAACTGGAAAAACCGCCGGTCCTGGATGCCCCTGTTGATAAAGAGCCGTTGCTGTTATATGTCGCTGCTAATGCACGGGCGGTCAGTGTTGCAATTGTGGTTGAGCGCAAGGAAGCAGGAAAGGAAAACCCGGTTCAGCGCCCGGTTTATCACGTAAGTGATGTACTCATTGAATCCAAGCAGAGGTACCCACATTGGCAGAAGCTGGTGTATGGTGTGTTCATGGCAAACCGGAAGCTGAAGCACTATTTTCAAGGTCATCCAATAACTGTGGTTAGTTCAGCACCATTGGGGGACATAATCCAGAACAGGGAAGCTACAGGTAGAGTAGCAAAGTGGGCCATTGAGATCAGCCCACATGAGTTGAAGTATGTACCACGCACCGCTATAAAATCTCAGGCACTGGTGGATTTCATCAATGATTGGACGGAGTTACAAACCCCGGAGGATAAACTGGATCTTACGTACTGGACGATCCACTTTGATGGTTCAAGACAGTTGGAGGGCTCGGGGGCTGAAGTTGTCTTAACTTCCCCCCGAGGTGATAAATTTGGTTACGTCCTCCGCCTCTTGTTTCCTTGTACTAACAATGCAGCAGAATATGAAGCATTACTACATGGCTTGCGGATGGCGAAGGAGATGAACTTGAGCCGGGTCAAATGTTTTGGTGATTCAGATCTGGTGGCACAACAAGTTTCAGGCAAGTGGGATTCAAGAGATCCCCTCATGTCCGCTAATAGAAGAGAAGTTGAAGCAGTTGCAGGATATTTCAAAGGGTATCAGGTGGATCATATAGACCGGCGACGGAACGAAGCGGCTGATGCTTTAAGCCGGCTGGCCTCTCAATGTAAACCGGTGCCACCAAACACTTTTTTGGATGAATTGCACAGTCCTTCGGTTCAAATACCATCGGAGGAAGACCTAGTTGTCCCTGATCCGGAGGCACAGTTAGTTGCGGCGCTTCATGTTATTCCAGATTGGACGTTGCCTTATTTGGCATATCTAAGCCAAGGAGAGCTACCGGACGATGAAGAAGAAGCACGACAGATAATCCAGCGTTCTAAGTCCATGACAATTGCAAACGGAGAGCTTCATCATCGCAGTACTTCTGGAGTATTTCAGCGGTGTGTGTCAGCTGAGGAAGGCTGTGAGATTCTTCGCGAGATCCATGAAGGGGATTGTGGTCATGATACGTCCAAAATGCATCACTATTTTGTATCATAATTCATCCTTATTCATTGATATATTTCACGTTATGATGATGTTCTTATGTTGTTTTGGTCTATTTTACACAGTTTGCAACTTTCCGAAGCCGGAACAGCAGACGCAGGATTCAGCGGGAAAAAGTGGATACTGAGTTGCTGAAGAAGAACACCTCCAAATTACCTGAAAATTGACGGGAGGTATTTTTCAGACGAATAACGAAGACACGCAAAAGGGGAGTCAGAGGGGGGTCACAGGGTGCCTAGGCGGCCTGGGGGCGCGCCCCCCTGGCCGCGTCGGGGGGGCGCCTGGAGCCCCTGGCCCACCTCTGGTCACCCCCTTTTGCATATATGTTCTCCGTCCTCCGAAAACCCTAGGCACGGGACTTTTTACGGAGTTCCGCCGCCGCTTCGAGGCGGAAACCTACAGAGAAGAAAAGGGCATCTCCGGCGGGCAGATTCCGCCGGGGAGATCACCTCCCGGAAGGGGAGATCGTCGCCATCGTCATCACCATCGTCACGGGCATCATCGAGATCATCATCAACATCATCCCCAACACCAGCACCATCTCCATCTTCATCCAAATCTCATCTTACCATCGCAACTCTTGTTGTAACTCGTACTACCTATCCTCTCTACTCCATCGATGTTGATTACTACTTTGTGGTGAATGCTATTGAGTTTTGTTGGAGAAATATTATTATGTCCAGATTGTTTATCACATATTTATCCCCACTGATCATGATCCCTTTTATGTCTTGTGAGTAGTTACCTTAGTTCTTGAGGACATGGGGAAGGTCTTGTTGTTAGTAGTCATATGCTGTTGAAGTAATATGTGTTGTTTGATATTTCAGTTGTGTTGTCATTCTACTAGTGGTGTTGTGTGAGTCGAACACCCAACACTTCGCCTTATTAAGGACCTAGGGGAATACATTGTTTATAAAGAAAGCTTATGGTGGGTTGCCGGAGTGACAGAAACCTGAACCCCCGTTCGCACGCTTTTGCATAAGTGAATAATGGATCCTCGATCGTATTGCTATGGTTAGGCTTTTGCCTTAAATTCTATCTTGTATTTGCGGATGCTTGCAAGGTGTTTAATCATAAGAGTGCATTCATCTTAGTCTAGAGAGTGCACTAGCATAGATCCACCCACTCAACACTTATCAACACATAACATAGTATCGATACGGAATATGGCGAAAGCACATGACTACCTCTCCCGTGTGTCCTCAAGAACCCTTTAGTCTTTATAAGTTCAGTTGCTAGGCCTCTCCTTTGCTAAGAAAGGATTGGGCCACTTATTACTTTCAGAACCTTTTACATTACTTGCCTTTACATTCCTGTTGCTTATACCAAGAAAAAACCCTAAAAGTTATCTTTCAGTGCTTGCAGTAATTTCTTGCTCAGAATCGCTTATCAATACCTTCTGCTCCTCGTTGGGTTCGACACTCTTACTTATCGAAAACGCTGCAACAGATCCCTTACGGTTGAGGGTCATCAAGTACCGTTTTCTGGCGCCGTTGCCGGGGAACGTAGCGCTATTGGTAAAGTGAAACTGGTAAGAAAGTCTTTTTATAATTCTGTTTTTATTTTTGCTATTTCTGCTCTTTGTCCTTATGGACAACCCTATCATTGGAGCGTTGCTTGCGGGAAGACGCCCCACACCTATGGTGGTTGATCCTCCCCCTACTGAAATTGTGCCTTAAAAATACCAGCTGGCATTATCAATTATGTTTTGGCTAATCGTTATGCAGGAGACAGACATCCCGGTGAACACTTGCTATATTTGTCACGACTATGTTCATTATTTAAGCTTGCAGGTGTATCGAGGGAGTTTGTCATGAGGAAATTGTTTGTCGTATCCCTTATAGATAAAGCTTCAGATTGGTATGGGCTTCTCGATAACTCACACTTGCTGGACTGGCAGGAGCTTATGTCTCTCTTTTATACTAAGTTTTACCCTCTTCATGAAATTCATCGAGACAAGAATTATATATATAACTTTAGGTCTCGTGATGGAGAAACATTGCTCAAGCTTGGGGGATATTGAAGTCTCTAATGCTCAAATGCCCTATTAATAAGCTTCCCAAGGAAATTATACTTACAAATTTTTATGCCAGGCTTTCTCGTCAGGATAAGGAGATGCTGGATGCCTCCTCTAGTGGGGTGTTTCAGAAGAAGAGTGTTGAAGAAAGGTGGCATCTCCTTGAAAGAATCCAGAGGAATACCGAAGATTGGGAAATTGATAAAGGTATTGAACCCGCTATAAATTATGAACATGATTATATTGAGAGCTATGTGGAAACTGATTACTTCAATGCTTTTTGCTCTAAGATTGGTCTTGATTCCCATCTAGTGATTGATTTGTGTAAGAATTTTGCCTCTCACGTTGATTCTTTTAAAAAGAATAGAGACCAGCACCATGCACCTTTTAAAGAAAAACCTATTGATATTTATGTTGCTGAGCCTATTTTGCCTGCAGTTATATATGAACAGCCTCCTTTTCCCACGAGGATAAAGGAGCACTCTCTTGTATCAGGCATAATAAATAAAAGCGAGAGAAGAGTTGATGAGCCTGAGGACCAGATCAGGGTCGATCCTCAAGTTCCATTGATTAAAGACCTTGTTACTGATGATGTTTTGGATTCCAATATAACTTTTTGTGCTGTTTCCACTAACCATGTCACAGCCAAGAATAAAGGCCCAATTTTAGGTACTCCGGTGGTATCTGTTAAAATAGGAGATCACAATTATTATGAGCTATGCGATTTGGGATCGAGTGCAAGTGCTATTCCTTATTCACTTTGAAATCATCGGTGAGATTTCCCCTTGTGAACTTGAAGAAGTTGATGTTACTATTCATCTTGCAAATAGATCAACTATCTCTCCTATCGGAATTGTGAGGGATGTTGAAGTCCTATGTGGAAAGGTAAAATACCCTACCGACTTTCTGGTACTTGGTTCAGCCAGGGACAATTTTTGTCCCATCATTTTTGGTAGACCTTTTCTTAGAACTTGTGGAGCTATAATATATTGCAAGAAAGGTAAAGTTTCTGTTGAATTCGATGGTGAGCCATATGAATTTAATTTTTCTAAGTTCTCTAAGCAGCCTCACGGTACTGATTTACCTAGTGATGATAAAATTATTGAAAGTATTGCCTCTATTGCGATTCCCCCTGATGATCCTTTGTAGCAATACATGGAGGACCACGAGAATGATTTACATATGCAGGAAAGGAATGAACTAGATGAAATATTCTTGAGGCAGCCTGCTATCCTGAAGCACAACCTTCCGGTTGAACCTTTGGGAATTTTATCAAAACCGAAAGAAGACCCGGTGTTCTATCTTAAACCTCTTCCCGATACGCTCAAGTATGCTTCTTTAGATGAAAAGAAAGTATATCCTGTTATTATCAATTCTAACCTTTCAGGATATGAAGAAGAGCGATTATTGGAAGTACTTCGTAAACACCGAGGCGCAATTGGCTATACCCTTGATGACCTTAAGGGGATCAGTCCATCTATCTGTCAACATACTATCAACCTTTAGCCTGACGCTAAACCAGTTGTTGATCATCAACGACGGTTGAACCCGAAGATGATGGATGTCATGAGAACCGAGATTCTCAAGCTTCTAGCCGCAGGTATTATCTACCCTATAGCTGATAGTAAGTGGGTAAGTCCGGTACATTGTGTTCCTAAGAAAGGAGGTACAACTGTGGTTCCAAATGATAAAAATGAACTAATACCTCAGAGAATTATTATTGGATATAGAATGTGTATTGATTACAGGAAGTTGAACAAGGCAACCAGGAAGGATCACTACCCGTTGCCGTTCATCGACCAAATGCTTGAAAGGTTATCCAAAAATACCCACTTTTGTTATCTCGATGGTTATTCTGGCTTCTCTCAAATTCATGTTAACACTGCTGATCAAGAGAAGACCACTTTTACTTGTCCTTTTGGTACTTATGCTTACAGACGTATGCCTTTTGGTTTATGTAATGTCCCTGCTACTTTTCAAAGGTGTATGTCTGCTATCTTTCATGGTTTCTGCGGGGATATTCTGGAAGTCTTCATGGACGATTTCTCCGTCTATGGAACTTCATTTGACCATTGTCTTCACAACCTTAATAAAGTTTTGCAGAGATACGAGGAGACAAATTTGGTACTCAACTGGGAGAAGTGCCACTTTATGGTTAATGAAGGAATTGTTCTTGGTCACAAGATTTCCGAAAGGGGAATTGAAGTGGACAAAGCCAAGATCGAAGCTATTGAGAGGATGCCCTATCCAAGGGACATCAAAGGTATTCGCAGTTTTCTCGGTCATGCAGGTTTTTATAGAAGATTTATTAAAGATTTTTCTAAAACCTCGAGACCCCTCACTAATCTTCTCCAGAAGGATGTTCCTTTTGCGTTTGATGAAAATTGTAAGGAAGCTTTTGAAATCCTTAAGAAAGATTTAATAACTACTCCTATAGTACAACCACCTGACTGGAATTTACCTTTTGAAATTATGTGTGATGCAAGTGATTTTGCTGTTGGAGCTGTTTTAGGACAAAGAGTTGATAAGAAATTGAATGTTATACATTATGCTAGTAAAACCCTTGATAGTGCTCAGAGAAATTATGCTACTACTGAGAAGGAATTCTTAGCTGTAGTTTTTGCTTGTGATAAGTTTAGGCAGTATATTGTTGATTCCAAAGTTATTATTCATGCTGATCATGCGGCCATTAAGTATCTTATGACAAAGAAGGATGCCAAGCCAAGGCTTATCAGATGGGTACTCCTTCTTCAAGAATTTGATTTGCAGATTGTTGATAGGAAAGGGGAAGAAAATCCGGTGGCGGACAATCTTTCAAGGATGGAAGATGAAAATTGAGATAGTGTGATGAAAATCCTGGTGACGATGGTGGACAACGTCACACAAGTACCTAATGTGTGATGTTTTCATTGGTGGCGTCACTGATTACGGCAAACCGATGACGATAAACGTCACTTAATCGCTTCAGCCCGTGAGCACACCTGGCTACCAATTTCTTTGACGGTGTGGTAATTTCCATGACGGACCTACTAGAGTCATCAAATATCATGAATGTATAAATATAATTTTTTTGTCACATAACATCTAGCAATGAGACCCGTCATAGCTGCTTGACGGGTTATTGAGCGGTATGACCCGCGTAATAGTGTTGGCAGTAGGACCCATCATAGTTTTTTCATAGTCTACGAACCAATGTAAATATTTTTATCTATCGAATATAAATATGTAACGGCCGGTGAGAACTTATGTTGTTCCCTTTAATATAAATAGGTAGTAGCTAGGCAAAAAAAACTTGAATCGTGCATTTGTCAGCTCTTATTTTGTCCTATCATATAAAAAAATGGAATCATGAGTTATCTGAAAAAAGTTTGGTACAAGGAATTTGAACCTGGGGCCATTACGGTCTCAAATAACGGCGTTGCTAAGAGTAGAGTTTAGATGCAAAGGTAAATTATGCTAAAAATATTTACTATTTTATTTTATTGGACTATACAGTATATGCGTGTAGCATTTAGCAAGTTAATTATTTCTTTACTGTGGCGTGTGTGATTCTATCTATATGTTAATTTTTTTAATATTTTTTGACATGTATAGGTCATTTTTTTTGAACCAATAGTCTTTTTTTTAGCATTTTGAACCAATAGTCTGTTCCTCTATTCTGTGTTCTACTAGATGGTGTCGCTCGGTTCTGGCTGCCTGCTTGTAATTTCATTTTTGTTTTTCTAGGGTTGTTCGTAACTTCATATGTGTGACAGGCATAGCACAGCCCGTGGCAAGCCGAGAAACAGACCCTTTCTTTAGAGTTTCCTACGCGAAACGTTGGCTGAAGCCCGCTCAACCCCGCCTATAAGCAGCGATTTTTTTCCCTCGGCCGCCTTCTCCTCCCCGAACCCGAGCGAAACCCTACCTATCCGATCTCGCTTTCTCTCGCTCGTGTGGCGGCAGCCATAGATCGGAAGCAACCAAACGCGAGGATGGCGGCCGGGGTACCTGCTCTCTCCTCCCTCTCTCGTTGAGTTCCTTCAGGACACCCTGCTGCGGAAGCTGCTCGTTGCGTCAGGGCCAGTCATGGCGCGCGGTTGCAGACCCAGCGTGCGCCGCGACCGCCGCCGGACTAGACTGGTCGCGCGGCGGCGGCACAGCCAGTGTGCATGACGTGCGTTCCTAGTGTGAGTGCTCGCATACGTCCTACGATCCCTATTACAAGATTGAACTCTGGTGCCACTCGTCTGTACACTTATCAATTCCATCGATCGGCGCAAGTAAAGGTAGAGGAGGCATTGTGATGTTCCAGGAGTGAAACACCCTGTTCGCCTATGATTAACTAATGGTCGGGCCGCGGTCGTCTGACCTCCTGGCTCCTGCACTTCTCAGATACATCTGGTTGACCCTCTGTTTTTGCGTTTTATCACTTCTCAGATACATCTCGTTGTCAGTGTTCTTGGATTTATTCAGTCAGATGGACATGGAGCATACACCACAGGGGCATGCTAGAGTTCCGCGGGAGGACCGTGAAGCTCGACCAACAACCTGGGTTAACATGTGTACGATGCTCAACTCTCTGCTCTCAGTTTGGATGAACCGCTTACGTGTGTGGGGACTGTTTCAGATATCAATATTGCTCTGTTTCTCCCTATTAGTGAGTTCTTATTGGTCAATCGTGACATGCTTGTTTTTAGACAGTCAGATGCTTGTTTTTTTATACACTGAGATGCTTGTTAGTTGTACTTATTTGCTAGGTCAGACTCATTTTCTGTATCATTAGTCCTGAACTAGAATATGGAAGGTAGTTTATATGTGTCACTACATCGAAAAATGTAAGCTGAATTAATATTGTACCTGCTACGATTTACCTTTTAGAGAAATTATTATAAGAGATAGTACATGTGAAATGGGTTGGTAAGGAGTAAATAGTTAGCTACATCAAAATATTTTCATAATGACGATTCTCCCCCAGTATTGTTACTGTTATTTCTAGTTTGAGCTCGTGGCAACTTTGTTTAAGGGAGTAATGAATAGATTCGCAAGTGAATTAATGTTGCAGAACTGCGGTGGGAGTTTTATGAGCGGTTCAGCATGATTTTGGTAAATTACTAATGGAGAACTAATTCACTAGATTCGTTTGTGTCAATGAGAAGTGATATTGACTATATGTAATGTAGATTACTGTCCAAGAAAGCTGATACTACATCTAAATATTAAATCCTAAATGAGTTTCATTTCCCATAGCGTAATTGTAAGTAATTTAGTTTAAGATGGAAGTATCTTATTGATCACACTTCCAATCAGTGTGTGGCAAGGACAACAACTAAGCTATGAAATAGGTGTTCATGATTTCTTCACTGTTCTAGGCCGCTTGAAGGTTTCTTCCTTCGATGCTTTGTCGAATATTCTGTTTTTTCGCACCATTTTAGTTTATGAAGGAGTACCTACTACAAATGCTAATTTGTTTCTCTCTGGATTTTCAACTTTGAGATGAGCTAGTATTTTTGTGTGGCCTCTTAATTCCAATACTGCTCTTACTTTCTAATGTATTGATACATATTTATTCCAGTCTAATATTTGTGATGACCTTTGTTGCTCACAAATATGACATGTTTAGTTCTGTTCATATCTCTTATTAGAAAAGTACTAACATGTCTTTTTTGTGAAGATTCCAACCTAGAGCTCTGAGATATAACTTGCATGTTGTTCTTTGCTGTAATTGTGGATGGTTTTTTGTAACTCATTCATACTGATATATTAATGTCTTGTTTTCTAATAGGTTGATTCGTAAGTCGTGTTTAAGAAGTTGATATGAACAAGGACGATCAAAACAACTCTAGCTGTCTTGAAGAAGTCATGAGAAGTGGCATCCAAAAAAGGTTCCAATTTTTTATGAAGGTGGGAGCTAAGAGCCACACTGACAAAGACTATATTGATGACCTCCAAAATTAAAAAATATGTTGTATCGAATGATTGTGTAGCTTGGGTTATTTTCGATGTGGCATTTAAGTGCGATGTGTAATATGTATGTTGTTTAGAGACTAGTTGGCTTGTAATGTGATGAGAAAATTAGTCAATGGAAATATGGGCTTGAAAAGACCACAAGCCCACAATATGCTTTCAATTGAACAAGGAGAAAAATCATAAAGAAAATAATTCTTAAAAAGCTAGTAGAAAATGGCAATTGCTTCATGAAAAGAAGTGGGCTGGGTCGGTCACTATTGGGTTGCAACTTGGCTATGACCCACCTAAAAATTTGATTAAAAAAATAGAAAATGAGCTAAATTACTGGGCTTGGCCCATTTGAAACGAACCACGCATTAGCCCACCAAAAATCTAGTGACGCGGCTTCGTCATCGAAGGTCCCATATCTAGTGATGTTTTTTGCATGTTGCGTCACTAGGAATAATCTGTGACGGGGATTCCGTGACGATGCTAGTGACGCGTGAAAAACGTCACACGTCAGTATTTTGTGACGTATTTAGCTATTACGTGACATTTTTCACCTCGTCATAGTATGTCCGATCTCTTGTAGTGATATACCGCACGACCCCATTCCAGTTAACGATAGTTTTCCAGACGAACAACTTGCCGTTGTAAAAGTACAACCTCTTTCCAATCCTTAGCATGCAGATTTTGCTAATTTTATTGTTGCAAAGTATTTGCCTCCAGGTTTAACATTTCAGCAAAGGAAGAAGTTCTTCCATGATTTGAGGCACCACTTTTGGGATGACCCACATCTTTTCGAAGAAGGTCCCGACGGGATCGTGAGAAGATGCATTCCGGAACATGAGCAGAAGGACGTTCTCAGACGGTGCCATGATAGTCCCTATGGAGGACATCATGCCGGTGAGAGGACTGCACATAAGGTTCTTCAATCAGGTTTTTATTGGCCTACTCTCTTTAAAGATGCTAGAAATTATGTTTTAGCCTGTGATAAATGTCAGAGAGTTGGTAACATTAGTAGAAGGAATGAGATGCCTATGAATTACTCACTAGTGATTGAACCTTTCAATTGTTCGGGTTTTGATTTTATGGGTCCTTTTCCTTCTTCGCACAAGTACACTCACATTTTAGTAGCCGTTGATTATGTGACCAAGTGGGTTGAAGCAATCCCCACTGAAAGTGCTGATCACAAGACATCTTTGAAAATGCTTAAAGATGTAATTTTTCCTAGGTTTGGTGTACCGAGGTATATCATGACCGATGGAGGATAACACTTCACGCACGGAGCTTTTAGAAAAGCTTTGGCTAAGTACGATGTTAATCATAGAATTGCTTCACCATATCATCCTCAAACTAGTGGGCAGGTTGAGCTCACCAATAGAGAGATTAAGTTGATCTTGCAGAAAACAGTAAACAGAAATAGGAAGGATTGGTCAAATAAATTAGGAGATGCTTTGTGGGCATATAGAACTGCTTACAAAAACCCCATGGGCATGTCCCCCTATAAGATGGTATATGGCAAGGCTTGCCATTTGCCATTAGAGCTAGAGCACAAAGCTTTCTGGGCTGTTAGAGAGCTTAACGCTGACCCAAAACTAGCTGGTGAGAAGCGTCTCATGAACTTGACTTCTCTAGATGAATGGAGAAGTGAATCTTACGAGAGCGCTAAAATGTTCAAGGAAAAGGTATAAAGGTGGCATGATAGGAAGATTCTGAAACGTGAATTTAATGTTGGTGATAAAGTTTTGTTGTTTAGATCCCGTTTCAGGTTTTCTCCAAGTAAACTACTTTCCAGGTGGGAAGGACCATTTCATATTGAAGAAGTTTATCGGTCTGGTGCAATTAAGATTAATAATTTTGAAGGTACCAAACCTCAAGTTGTGAATGGGCAAAGACTTAAACATTACATAGCAGGAGACCATGTCGATGTTGATGTGAATATAATATACACAACAACCCACGAAGAACATGTTGCAGCCCTGTTTCAGACGCCAGGAGAAGCAGAATAAAGAAAAGGTATGTAGTACGGTAAGAAAGCACCACAAACCATCATAAAAGTTCCGTATTACGAGTTTTTGTAAAATTAGTAAAATTACGAGTCGAAGTGGAGCCGGATACGACCACCAGGGAGTCCAGGCGCCCCCTGGCGCCCCCCCCGGGCCGCGCCGGCAGGCCGCCTGGACACCCTGGAGTCCGTCTCCGACCCTGCTTTGGTCCGTTACCTTCTTTTCTGTGCATAAATTTTTTCTATATATTTGCCCGGATTGTTCCGGCAACGTATCTTGCGATTTCGCGTGTTTTCTCTTTGATATGTTTTTGCCAGGAAATCTTTCAGCTAAATTTAGGTGCCATGGCTTCTCCAAGTTCCCCCAAGGACACGTTCATCGTCAACGTCATCAACGCTTACCTCGCCGAGGTGAAGAAGCACCCTCAGGTTGTTCAGATGAAGGAAGGCATCCTTCATCAAGAAGATCTGAAGGGACCTATCAAGGAGGGGAGCGTCCAGGCCAGGCTGGAAGAAGTGGAGCAGGAAGTCTTCAAGTACAAGAAGATGACCGAGCGTGGTGTCGAAGCTAACTTTGACATCACCAACGAGCTGAAGAACTACTTTCTGAAGGAGATGAAGGAGATGTGGGAAAGAATCGCCGCGTCTGAAGACAGAATCATAGAACTCCAAGGGAAAATTAATGATCTACATAACCAGAACTGTGAGTATGAACTAAGGTTTCTGCGCATGGGTTTGGGTGCTGAATGCAGGATCCAGGAGACGAGCTTTTCATATGAGACTGGAGAACCCCTTCCATGGAAGAGTTTGGCCAAGAACTACTTGATCAACGCCAATAAGGATGATGAGTGAGATCTCCTGGGGTAATGGCATTCCCTTGGCTTGTTCCAAGCTTGGGGGAGTGCCCGGTATCATTATATTTACTTTTTGTCTTTTAGAAGTCAAGTAGAGTCGTATCATGTCTAGGGAAGTTATTATATGAGATAGGTATGTGCATTGAGGTCTATCACCCCTTTGGTGAAGAAGTGTATCCGAGAGTGCGGAGTCGTCTATGATGGAATATTAATGAGAAGTTTATCGGTTATTTTTGCTGCACTCGGTATTCTCTTCACGCAATCGACCTTATATGATGATTCTTATGGGGAGTATTGACCTTATGTCAGGTATGGCTATGAAACTTTATTTAATCTTGGCAAACATAGCTTTGGTCATAACAACAAGCATGATTTTCTTAAAGTATCAACATAGCTAAAACCTTTATGTTATTATGCTTGAAGTGTTATGTTGACAAGGAAGACAACTTGATGTGTTATGCTTATTTCAATGTTCATTCTTTATATTGCATTGCATCTTAGTCATCATCAATTTTCTGCTCTCTCAAAACCTTTGCTAGCCTAACTCTGTACTAAGCGGAATTCTGCTTGTGCATCCATACCCTTAAGCCAATACCTTCCATATGAGTCCACCATACCTATCTACTTGTGGTACTTCGTTACCACTCCCTAAAGTATATAATTTATGTGTTATCCTTAAATGTTCAAAATCTTTTATTTTGTGCCTCTGCTTTAGCTCATGAGGAAGTAGTAGCTAATTCATGATTTTTTTTGAGTTGGACAAGCTTCACCTTGGGATTGCATGTATAATGTGCAAACCCATGACACGAAAAGGAACTGGCATTGAGTGCGCCCGGCTTAAAAATAATATAACAAACAAACCCTCCTTCACGCTTTGTTCATGAGAAATCAGAAAACTTTGGCAGTGATAAACAAAGGAGAATAAGAGGATGTTATCGTCCTCATACGAGAGCCGTTCCTCGAAACTTGTCCAGTTCAAGAAGTACTTGAGTTATCTATTAGCATTCGTTGACAAATCATGCACCTCTCAAAAACTTGTTTTCATTCTGTTTGATTTGAGGATAGCACATGAGTTTTCCCTACTACCCTATAGCAGGGCCTATCTTTTAATCTTAAGTTGAGTCAGTCATTCCTACTTCCCTCTATTTCTCAAAGAGAGCAGACGTTTGATGTTGATAAGGGTTCATTCATGTAAAGCTGCATTAAGATTTGTCATATCATATCCTTGTTGACATTATCATTTGGTAAGTAAGTTATTTGTCATGCCCAGCTGAGGCAAATATCTTCCTTTGTGTTAACAATTTCACTTCTTGCTTATTAACATGTTATTTCAAAAAGCTTCAATTAATCCCATCAAAATATAAGAGCAAAAGTTAAAATTATTTGTTGTTCTTTGACCAAAGGACATGTTTGCCATGATATAATGAGTTTCCTTGGTCCTACTTTCGAATATAAGTGTTAACACTCTTTCATAAGAGCCTTATGAGTTGAAGATTGCTGCTGAGGATATTTGAGTTGGTAAAGAGACTATGATGCTTCTTGTCCGTATTCTATTTATCGACACTTCACTCTCTAAACTTGTGGACAGGTTTGCCGAGTTCATATTCGCTTGGGGACAAGCGAGGTCTAAGCTTGGGGGTGTTGATACGTCCAAAATGCATCACTATTTTGTATCATAATTCATCCTTATTCATTGATATATTTCACGTTATGATGATGTTCTTATGTTGTTTTGGTCTATTTTACACAGTTTGCAACTATCCGAAGCCGGAACAGCAGACGCAGGATTCAGCAGGAAAAAGTGGATACTGAGTTGCTGAAGAAGAACACCTCCAAATTACCTGAAAATTGACGGGAGGTATTTTTTAGACGAATAACGAAGACACGCAAAAGGGGAGTCATAGGGGGGCCACAGGGTGCCCAGGCGGCCTGGGGGCG
>LR738716.1:68505747-68535494 GCA_902687465.1 Secale cereale
GGAGTGATTTCCAGGATTTACGAACCCAGGGGCGCGTTTACGTGTCGTTCATTAACACTAGTGGTTTTTGTCGATTCTGACCCGTTTCGTGGACTATTACTCACTGTTTTGGGGTCCCGAAGTGATTTCCAGGATTTACGAACCCAGGGGTGCGTTTATTTGTCGGTCATCAACACTCGAAGTTTTGGCTGATTCTGACCCGTTTCGTGGACTATTACTCACCGTTTTGGGATCCTGAAGCGATTTCCATAGTTGCTCAACCCCAAGGTACGCTTACGTGTCGGTTATCAGCACTCGCAGTTTTGGCCTGTTTCGTGGACTATTACTCACTGTTTTGGTGTCCCGGAGTGATTTTCAAGATTGACGATCCTCGGGGTGTGTTTACGTGTCGGTCATCAAACTCATAACTCAGATATTCTCCCCCTCGATCAGATCGTAGGAACTTGATCTTCTTGTTACGATGATTTTCAACTTCACTCTGAAATTGCTTGAACTTTTCAAAAGTTTCAGACTTATGCTTCATCAAGTAAATATACCCATATCTACTTAAGTCGTCAGTGAAGGTGAGAAAATAACGATATCCACCGCGCGCCGTTACACTCATCGGACCGCACACATCAGTATGTATGATTTCCAATAAGTCACTTGCCCGTTCCATTGTCCCTGAAAACGGGGTCCTTGTCATCTTGCCCATGAGGCACAGCTCGCACGTGTCAAGTGATTCAAAATCAAGAGACTCCAAAAGTCCATCAGCATGGAGCTTCCTCATGCGTTTCACGCCGATATGACCCAGACGGCAGTGCCACAAGAAAGTGGTATTATCATTATGAACTCTACATCTTTTGGCATCAATGTTATGAACATGTGTATCATCACTATCGAGATTCAATAAGAATAAACCCCTAACTTCGGGTGCATGACCATAAAAGATATTACTCATATAAATAGAACAACCATTATTCTCTGATTTAAATGAGTAACCGTCTCGCAATAAACAAGATCCAGATATAATGTTCATGCTTAACGCAGGCACTAAATAACATTTATTCAGGTTCATAACTAACCCCGATGGTAATCGAAGAGCGAGCGTGCCGACGGCGATCACATCAACCTTGGAACCATTTCCCACGCGCATCGTCACTTCGTCCTTCGCCAGCCTCCGTTTATTCCGCAGTTCCTGTTTAGATTTGCAAATGTGAGCAACCGAACCGGTATCAAATACCCAGGCACTACAACGAGAGTTGGTAAGGTACACATCAATAACATGTATATCACATATACCTTTGTTGTTGTTGGCCCCCTTCTTGTCCGCCAGATACTTGGGGCAGTTCCGCTTCCAGTGGCCGTTCCCCTTGCAATAGAAACACTCAGTCTCTGGCTTGGGCCCAGCCTTGGGTTTCTTTACTGGATTAGCAACTGCTTTGCCACCCTTCTTAGAGTTACCCTTCTTGCCCTTGCCATTTTTCTTGAAACTGGTGGTTTTATTGACCATCAACACTTGATACTCCTTCTAGATGTCTGCCTCAGCGACTTTCAGCATTGAAAACAGCTCGGCGATGGTTTTGTTCATCCCTTGCATGTTGTACTGCTGCACGAAGCTCTTGTAGCTTGGCTGGAGTGACTGGAGAATTCTGTCAATGATAGCCTCATCCGGGAACACAAGTCCCAGATCAGCTATGCGGGTATAGTACCCAGACATCTTCAGTAAGTGTTCACTGACAGACGAATTCTCCTCCATCTTCCAAGCAAAGAATTTATCGGTGGTCTCATACCTCTCGATCTTAGCATTCTTTTCAAAGATGAACTTCAACTCCTGGTACATCTCATATGCACCATGACGTTCAAAACGCCTTTGAAGTCCTCCTTCCAAGCCGTACAACATGGCACACTGCACTATCGAATAGTCATCCGAACGCGACTGCCAGGCGTTCAAAACGTCTGCAGTGGCTGTAGGAGCGGGGGGGTCACCTAGCGGTGCATTTAGGACATAAACCTTTTGGGCAGCTGTGAGGATGATCCTCAGATTGCGGAGCCAGTCCACAAAGTTGCTCCCATCATCTTTCAGTTTAGCTTTCTCTAGGAACGCATTAAAATTCAGGGGAGCTACTGCGCGAGCCATCTACAACAAAAGATTTGCAAAGACATTTTAGACTATTGTTCATGATAAGTGAGTTATTACCTAATCAAATTAATTATAACTCCCACTCAAATTGACATCCCTCTGGTCATTCGAGCGTAACATGATCCAAATCCACCAACCCAAGTCCGATCATCACGTGAGATGAGGTGGTGTCAATGGTGAACATCAACATGTTGATCATATCTACTATATGACTCATGCTCGAACTTTCGGTCCTCCGTGTTCCGAGGCCATGTCTGTACATGCTAGGCTCGTCAAGTCTAACCCGAGTGTTCTGCATGTGCAAAACTGGCTTGCACCCGTTGTATGCGAACGTAGAGTCTATCACACCCGATCATCACGTGGTGCTTCGAAACGACGAACCTTCGCAACGGCGCACACTCGGGGGGAACACAATTTTATCTTGAAATTTTAGTGAAGGATCATCTTATAATGCTACCGTCGTCCTAAGCAAAATAAGATGCATAAAAGGATTAACATCACATGCAAATCATAAGTGACATGATATGGCCATCAACTCGTGCTTTTGATCTCCATCTCCAAAGCACCGGCATGATCTCCATCGTCACCGGCGCCACACTATGATCTCCATCATCATGATCTCCATCATCGTGTCGCCATCGGGGTTGTCGCGCGCCCACCATGCTCTTACTACTATTGCTACCGTTTAGCGATAAAGTAAAGCATTACAAAGCGCTTAATGATTGACACGCAGGTCATACAAAAATTAAAGACAACCCTATGGCTCCTGCCGATTGCCGTATGCATCGACATGCAAGTCGATATTAACTATTACAACATGATCATCTCATACATCAAATATATCTCATCATGTCATTGGCCATATCATATCACATACATACCCTGCAAAAACAAGTTAGACGTCCTCTAATTTGTTGTTGCATGTTTTACGTGGCTGCTATGGGTATCTAGCAAGAACGCTTCTTACCTACGCAAAGCCACAACGGTGATATTCAAGTTGCTATTTAACCTTCTACAAGGACCGCCTTGTTCTATTCCGATTCAACTAAGATAGGAGAGACAGACACCCGTCAGCCATCTTATGCAACAAAAGTCACATGTCTGTCGATGGAACCGGTCTCATGTACGTGGACATGTAAAGTTGGTCCGGGCCGCTTCATCCCATAATACCGCTGAATCAAGAAAGACTAAGGAGGGCAGCAATTTAAACATCAACGCCCACAAACCCTTTTGTGTTCTACTCGAGAAAGCATCTACGCAAGATCCTAGCTCTGATACCACTGTTGGGGAACGTTGCATGGGAAACAAAAAATTTTCCTACGTTCACCAAGATCAATCTAGGAGATGCTACTACGAGAGGAGAGTTGGATCCACGTACCCTTGTAGATCGCTAAGCGGAAGCGTTAAGAACGCGGTTGATGGAGTCGTACTCGCCGCGATTCAGATCGCCGAAGATCCTAGCACCGAAGCAACGGTGCCTCCGCGTTCTTCACACGTACGGCTCGGGGACGTCTCCTCCTTCTTGATCCAGCAAGGGGTGGAGGAGAGGTTGATGGAGAGACCGGCAGCACGACAGCGTGGTGGTGATGGTGGAGGAGGATTCCAGCAGGGCTTCGCCTAAGCACCGCGGGAAGACGAATATGTTGTGGGAGAGGGAGGGCAGCACCGAGGCACAAACGTGTGTTGGCTGCCCTCCCTCTGCCCCTCTATATATAGGGGGAATAGAAAGGAGGGGGCGCCCTAGGGTTTCCCCTAGGGGGGCCGGCGGCCAGGGCAGTGGGGGGGCGGCGGCCAAGGGCTGCGCAGGCCCTAGGGTTTCCCCCCCCCCCTAGGTGCCTTGCCCCCCAAGCCAGGGGGTGCGGCTGCCCTAGAAGGGGCCAGCCCCCCATGCGCCATAGGAGAGGGCCCAGGGGGGGCGCACAGCCCTATGAGGGCTGTGGTGTTCCCCCTTTGTGGCCCATTAGGCCCAGAACCACTTCCGGGACCCCCGAAACCCTTTTCGGTAATCCGCCGATTTCCCGATGCTCCCCGGAACACTTCCGGACTCCGAAACCTTTCATCCTATATATCAATCTTCGTCCCCGGACCATTCCGGAGACCCTCGTCACGTCCGGGATCTCATCCGGGACTCCGAACAACCTTCGGTAACCATGCACTGTTCTCACTAACAACCCTAGCGTCACCGAACCTAAAGTGTGTAGACCCTGCGGGTTCGGAAACCATGTAGACATGACCGAGACACTCCCAGGTCAATAACCATTAGCGGGATCTGGATACCCATATTGGTTCCCACATGTTTCTCGATGATCTCATCGGATGAACCACGATGTCAAGGATTCAGGCAATCCTGTATACAGTTCCCTTTGTCTCGTCGGTATGTTACTTGCCCGAGATTCGATCGTCGGTATCTCTATACCTAGTTCAATCTCGTTACCGGCAAGTCTCTTTACTCGTTACCATAATACATAATCCCGTGACCAACTACTTAGTCACTCTGAGCTCATTGAGATGACGTATTACCGAGTGGGCCCAGAGATACCTCTCCGTCACACGGAGTGACAAATCCCAGTCTCGATCCATGTCAACTCAACAGACACCCTCGGAGATACCTGTAGAGTACCTTTATAGTCACCCAGTTACGTTGTGACGTTTGGCACACACAAAGCACTCCTACGGTGTCAGTGAGTTACATGATCTCATGGTCATAGGAACTTATACTTGACATGCAGAAAACTATAGCGATAACTGACACGATCAAAAGCTATGTTTAACGTTTGGGTCTCGTCCATCACATCATTCTCCTAATGATGTGATCCCGTTATCAAATGACAACTCATGTCTATGACCTGGAAACCGCGGTCATCTTTGATCAACGAGCTAGTCCTGTAGAGGCTCACTAGGGACACAAAGTCTGTCTATTCATCCACACATGTATTTGAGTTTCCAATCAATACAGTTATAGCATGGATAATGAACGATTATCATGAACAAGGAAATATAATAATAACTCTTTTATTATTGCCTCTAGGGCATATTTCCAACAGAAACTTGGGAGAAACTCTCCTTTTTATTAGCAGAAATATAAGAGACGTTTTTATACTTTGGTAAAGTTCCCTCCTTTCTAATCTTACTTATGTAATCATTTTCATGGCAATTAACAACACAATAGAGATGGCAATTTTCAAAGTGTTTTTTATTCCTATGGCATTATCATCCAGCCAAGAAGTCTTTTCTGATAACTCTTCACACATCAAAAATAACATAAGCTCATCACAAAGATCAGAGGTGATCATGTCATCACACAACCGGTTAACAGTTATGTTTTGAAAGTTCATGCATTGAAAATTAAAGTGACCCTCTATATGGCAAAGTTCACAAGTAAAAGGATAAAGGTCACACAATTCTCTATCAATTTCATTTAAATCTCTGACCCAAGTGATTGTTCTTTCATGCTTATGTTGCTTACAATACTTCTCTTCTTCAATCGTAGGCCTTTCACAAGGTCTATCCACTCCACAAAAATTAACATGCTTATATAAAACTTCATTTTTAGGAATTGGATCATGCATGTTGCAATCATCATGAACAATTTCATTTTCTTTGCAAGTCTCTTTAAAAGGTTTATGATGCTTGATCCAATCCTCCTTAGGCATATTAAGATGTGAAGCAAAAGATTTGAGGAAATCAACAAGGAGTTGAGAATCAAGCCCAAACTTAGCACTAAACTTATTAAAACTTGTAGTTTCAACAAAAGACTTAATGCAATCGTACTCATAAATTATACCTGACTCCTTACCTTTGTCGATCTCCCAATCTTCAGTGTTGCGTTGAATTCTTTCAAGGAGTTCCCATTTAGCATGAGTCTTTTTGTTTGTGAAAGAACCCATAGAGGAAGCATCGAGCAAATCTTTATCCTGTCGAGAGAGCCTCGCATAGAAGTTAGTAATAATAATATCTTTGGGGAGCCCATGGTTAGGACATTTTAGCATTAACGTTTTCAGTCTCCCCCAAGCTTGGGCTATGCTCTCTCCGTCATGAGGATAAAAATTATAAACATAATTCCTATTCTTATGGACTTCATGAAGAGGATAAAACTTGGAGTAAAAGAGAGACTGGATCTCTTCCCACTCCAGCAAGTGAGAGTCATTTAGTAGCCTATACCATTCCAATGCTTTTCCTTTCAGTGACAAGGCAAATAATTTCCTCATGACAAACTCCCTCGATACACCTGCAAGCTTAAATAATGAACATAGTTGTGACAGATATAGCAAGTGTTCATCGGGATGTCTGTCTCCTGCATAACGATTAGCGAAAACATGATCGATAATACCAGCCTGTCGTGGAATTAACACGGCAGATGTCCGGTTTAACGGACTTGATGATGGAACCATCGCACGGGTTAGCTTGAAAGGGTTCATGGCGCACAAAGGACACAAAGGGTTTTATACTAGTTCGGCCCCTTCGAGAAGGTAAAAGCCTACGTCTAGTTGGTTTGGGATTACTTGGGCGTCGGATTACAGGGAGCGGAATCGCTTGCCTGTGTCTCGACGGATTGATTGTTGCTCGTCCTTGAACCGGTGCCGGGTCGTCCCTTTATATAGAGGTGACGCCTAGTCCGGTTTACAGAGTCCCGAGGCCGGCTCATAATTGTGTCCGCCTCGGTCTCTGCTCTTCCTTTCTTATTTCTCAAGTTACATCTCTCTGGCGGTTTACAAACCGTATTTCTATACATGGGCCCTGAAATCTTATGGGCCGTAATCTCTACTAATAATAAATTAAGTACGATATAGTTAAGCCGGTTTACAATATCCGGTTTATACCTATTAACCATATCCCTGACATTAGGCCCCAGAATGATTTGAACTTGTTCATATCAGTCTCCATCGTCTTCTGCAACTTCTCTTCTGTCTTCATTTTTTTTGTAAACCGGCTCTGACGTCATCTTCCAAAATCATTAAAGTCTGACAATGACATCAGCTCCGCATTTAACGCCGCGAGCTGTACTGTAGCTTGTTTTTAATGATTATCCCGAGAATCGAGGCGTTCAACGGATCTTTATCCGATTTTTCTCCCTTGATTACCGCACCTGTCATTTCATATCTGCCTCTCTGTCTATAAATAGTGCCGCCCCTCCTCATTCTTCCTTCTCGCTTCTTCTTCCTCCTTCCGCTTTCTGACCCGCAAATCTCCATTGCTGCTCGAGCTCAAGAACGCACCGACGACCGCAGGATCTTCAGCCTTCGACCGGCCGCTGCATCAACCTGAGCCTTGACCAGATTTTCTCCGCCGCCGATTCTCACTGTCCCTGGTACGTTCATTCACCTCTCGGTAGATCTGTGTCCGCCATTGCTTCGCCCGTGTTCTTCCGCCATTAGGGCTGCCGATGAAGCTCTTGTCCCTTCGTAGATCTTAGTACATAAAAACCTTGTAATCTTTAGGCCCTACTCTGTAGGTCTCTCACTCAGCACCAGATTAGATCTCACTATAATAACCATGTAGTTTTATCCATTCCACCATTAGAGCTTCTGCTTTTTAGAACTCCGCCATTAGAGCTCCACCATTAGAACCTTCTGTACTAGTTCCGCATATTTAGCTGTTGCACTTTGCCCCTTAAATCTTGTTGTTTTTACTTCCGCCGTTTGCCTGCTTTAGATCTCCTTTTTATGCATCTCCTATGAACTCATCTGCCCTGAATTGGACCTCTGTAGATTTTCCATGCAATTTTCGTTTCTTTATCTCCGTATGCTCAGATCTATTTTTCCTTAGTAACGCGTTGAAAACTTGTTTTTCTCTTCAATAGACCTACTAAATATGCTCCGGTTTAGATCATCATGTCATAAACCGGAAATGATGTAACCTGATGTAATAACTTTAAACGATTCCCCTTCAACTGCCATTTAAACCGGAAATGATAAAACTCTGTTTCATAATTCCGGTTTAACCTTGCCAAATAATTCTTCATCTTAACCATTGCATATCATGAACATATTCCGGATCGTTACTTTTTCATAATCCGTCTTTGCACTTTTCTCTTCTTCAGTACTTTGCTCAAATGGCTAAGCAATATGTTTCGTGCGACTGGGTTCGTTCTGTTGTAACTGAAGAGGATTTAGTCAAACTATCAAGCATTGGTACGTTAGGTCCTCAGGCCGAATTGAAGTGGCGTGCTCCGGGTAACGAGTGCCCTCCCGCTCCTAGGTCCGGGGAAGTGATTGTATTTCTGGATCACATCTCCAGGGGTTTCTCTCCCCCCGGTTCAAAATTTTTCCGGGACGTCCTTGCCACCTTCCAGCTGCATCCACAGGATATCGGACCGAACTCTGTTTCCAATATTTGTGATTTCCAAGTTTTCTCTGAAGCTTATCTGCAAGAAGAGCCTTCGGTTGATCTTTTTCGGGATTTCTTCCACGCAAACCGGCGTACTGAGTTCACCAGCGGGCCTCACCAAGAGCTTGGTGGTATCAGTATTCAGAAAAGGAGGGATGTAGTTTTCCCTCACGCCTCCTTGCACACTCATCCAAAGGACTGGAACAAGTCCTGGTTTTACTGCATAGACACATCTCCTGAAGGTGAAAACCCTTTGCCGGGTTATCGTGAAACTCGTATCCCGGCAAATCACCCCTTGCCGCAACGATTAAGCGCTGCTGAACGGATCCCGTTTTCTCCTCAACTCTCCAAGCTGAGGGCCTTCATGGCAAACGGCCTGATCGGCACAGATTTCCTTCGCTGCTGGTTATCATGGAGTATCCTTCCTTTAAGCCGGCGCCCTGATTTGATGTGCAATTACTCCGGTAAATCGGATGACCCTCAGAGATTTTCTAAGGATAAGTTGTCTGAATCGGAAGTAATTGAATCGGCCAAGAAGATTGTCAATCCTGCGCTAACAGACTGCACCAAAGTTGGCTTGGCCCCATACTTCAAGAAAAATAAGCAGCCTGAGGTAAATGTCTTTAACTTGTACTTTATAAACCGTCCTCTTTGAACCGTCTTTTACTTGCCTTCCCTTTTTTCATTTAGGCTGATGATCCTTTCTGGAGGAGGAAACCTCAGGAAAAACCTGCAAGGCAAACTCGCCGAAAGACTCCTGCAAATAAGAAAAGGAAAGCAGCCGTTGACGCCGGCTCTCCTTCTGAAGATGATGATCCGGACTCCGAGGTACGCCTTACTTCGGTTTACATTTTGTCTTTATATACTTGTTCATATCTCTAATGATGCCCTTTTCACAGGATCCACTCCAAGGTGATAACCCGGCGGAGATTGAGGTAACCCTTATTTCTTCCGATTCAGAACCCCCTCCTCAAAAGAACCGTCGGACTGTTAGAAAGTATCAATTTTCTCATCCTTATGCTAAGTTGGATCCCAATTTTACTTTGAAGAAACAACAGCACGAAGCCCTGCGCCGGACCACTCGCCATAGCGGCTTGGCAGTGGAATCCTCTGGAATTTCACTAACTCCGGCTCAAAAACGCCGCGCTGAGGTGATGCTCTCTCCAACTCTTCTTCACCCCAAGGCCGGTCTTATCAGAAAACCACTTAAACCGACTGATCCTGATTATCAGGAAACTCCACTGTCTTCATCTGGCGAATCAACTGCGACACAGCTTCCACCTTTGAAGACTGTCCCAGGGTAATTCTCTTTACTTTTTCCGGTTTACAATCTTCTTTTTCTTTATAATGCTGACTTATCTTTGCTTGTTTTTCCAGCAAACCGAAACCCAGCAAAAGAGCTAAGGGTAAGAAGCCTGTTGCTGACCCTTCTACTGATGAACCAGTAATTGAGCCATCAACAACTATCCCTCCTGAAGATACTCCTGTCACTCCGGTTCAAGAACCTGTTCTTGATATTCCTGCCACTGATGCTGCCCAAGATCCACCAAGCCCGGCCCGGGTTAGCTCTCCTCAAGTTAACCCGGGGTCTCCTGATCCGGCTCAAGCTGAAATTACTCCTCCCAATGCACCTACTTCCCCTGACGTTGTGGTTACTGGTGCTGCTTATGTTGCGCCAGCCAAACCCACCGTTTTAGCAAAGCACACTGCTAAAGCGGAGAAAGTAACTCAGGAAAAGGGGAAGTGGAGTACAGACTTATCCAGTCTTTCGAGCATGAGTGCTCAAGACATTTATTCCGGATACTTGAGCCGGCTCCACAGTAGCCGGGATTTTGAAGCCAGCTTAGTGAATATGATGAGAGAGAAATACGAAGTAAGTTTTCCTGTTCTGACTTTGTTTTGCTTTGACGCATCTTTATCTTCTAACAGCCCCCAAGTTCCGGTTTATCTTCCTCATTGAAGGTAATCCGGAACTTTGTAGTTTTTAACTGCTGATCCGTACATTAGCCCCCAAGTATCAAGTAGATAACTTGGTTATGTAGTTGATACTTGTAGAAATTGTTTCTGATGTTTTGCTTCAACTGCCATTAGTCCCCAAGTGTCAAGTGTACAACTTGGTTGTATGCTTGAGACTTGTAAAAATTATCTCTGATGTTTTGCTTCAACTGCCATTAGCCCCCAAGTGTCAAGTATACAACTTGCTTGTATGCTTGAGACTTGTAATTTCTAATCTTACCTTTGAACTTTTGTCTACAGGCTGAGCTGAACCGGAATGCTGTGGAAAACAGTGAGCTTCGAAGCCGGCTTATAGAGACTGAGGCAGCCGCTTCAAAGGCGAAGAAAGAACTTCAAGTCAGTTTGAAAACTGCCGAGGACTTGAAGAAATTCTTTGATGAAGAACGGACTGCTTTTGAAGTCCAGAGAAAGGATCTTGAAAAACGTGTTCAAGATGCCGAAGGAGCTCTTAACCCGGTTACTGAAGAATTGGCCGGGTTAAAACGCCAAGTTGATTTGATGATTTCTGCTATCTTTGGTAAGCATAACCTGAATTCTTGTCTGTTATCTCTGCAAACTGTGTTTTGTACCGGTTTAACTTTTCTTGTTGTATGTTAGGACGCCGCGTCTCCCATCTTGGGGATGATGTACGGAAGAAACTGAAGGCCTGCTACACCTTGGTGGAGCAACTATACTCTGGGGCGCAAAGGATTATCAGCGCTACCTCTTTTGGTAAACCGGCTCCTTCCACCATCAAGGCTACTTTGAACAGCTTGTCGATTCTGCCAACTCGTCTTGAAGAGGTGAAGAAATCGGCTGCCCGAGGAGGTGCTCTTCTGGCCCTGACAAGGGCTAAAGCTTGGGTTCCAGACATTGATCCGGCAGAAGTGCTAACCGGGTTTCCTGACACCAAAGAAGACGGTTCAGCATTTGGTGAGAGAGATCTGTATGCTCTGACAAAGGAAATGCGTCCACTTTCTAGCAAGATTGCGGTGGAAGCTGATTTATCCCAATACCATCCAGCATACGACCTTCAAAACGAGCGTGTGGAACGACCGGTCTATGATGTTGCAAACTTAACTCCGCCGGTTCGTCCTCATACTTATGCTCCTGATATTGATCCTGCTGAGTTGATCAACGATGAAGTGTATTTCCGTGCCTTGGCCAAGATTGATTGGCGTGCACCAGATTTCCCGCCGCTTCACGAGGAAGAAGATGTTCCGGAACCAGATGGTGGCCAGTCATCCCGGCAAGGAGGAACGGAATCTTGAATATTATTGCTGTAATCACAGTTGCTATTCCATAAACAATGCTTCCAACTATTTGGCTTTCATGCCTTGTAATAGGCTTTAGCTGAAATTTAATGCACTGTGATCCGGCTTTTGGTCTTTATAAAGTATTCTTTCGCTGACTTGTTGATTGATGCGGATCTCTTGCCCCGTTCATAAAAAAGATGAAAAATATGTCCTAGTGGTGCGACCACTGGACGGATTAACTTGCTCTCTTGGTATGATAAACAAGCATACCTTTGATAAATAACTTTGATACCTTAATTGCATGTAGCCGAAATACTTTAAACCGGCAAGATGTTTAAAACTACCTTAACAAGCCCGTGGAACTCTTCAGTCTTAACTTGGTCATGAATTTTTCTTTTCTTGGTTCAGCAATTTGTAACTTGTATCTTAACTCGTCCTTCCAATTGTCATCTCATCATGAAGCCGAACCGGGTTACGATGAACACCGGTTTAACTTCCTCTGGTGTTCATGATCCGGACATATAATAATAGATATACAGTCAACTTCTAGAGCTGTTCCCCTTGGTTAGAAAGGTTATGAAACACAGAAATTATCAAGAAACACATATTTATTGTAAATCAAACTATGCAATCGAGGCTTTTTCAAAGAGCTGCCAGGCTCAAAAACTGTTCAGAGAGCCGGGTCATCATTTGAACGTGGGCGATACCATTGTTCAGGGAGCCCAAAAATTCATAACATAGCCATTCAAGAGGTGTGTGGGCGATACCACTGTCCTCAGGGGCCGGGCCATCATTTGAACGTGGATTGATACCAACTTGTTCAGGGAACCCAAAATTTCAAAACATAGCCATTCAAGAGGTGTGTGGGCGATACCACTGTCCTCAGGGGCCGGGCCATCATTTGAACGTGGATTGATACCAACTTGTTCAGGGAACCCAAAATTTCAAAACATAGCCATTCAAGAGGTGTGTGGGCGATACCACTGTCCTCAGGGGCCTCTGACATTCCTCCTAACCCGGCCGGGGTTTTTCCTTTTTATGAGGTTTTCCTCTTTTTGAACCGGATACAATCTCATGCTCTGGCGAGTTTTACCGCTTCTTCACATACCCTGCAAAGATTAGTTTCTAAACCCAGCTAATACTGAAATATGTTTCTTTGATAACAAACTGATATGGATTTTTGCCGCAAATTTGATGTATATGGAAAAAGAGCTGAGCCCCCGGTTTACCGAGGGTGCCGGTTTATTCATTATTCATAATATATACATAGGATACATGGGAGCCTATGGCTCAAGTATAATACGGCCGTAGATGAGCAATGTTCCACGGCCTTTTCGTCTCCTCTTCTGATGTCCGTGAATCTTTGTGCTCTCGAATGTCCACCAAATAGTATGACCCGTTGTGTAAATTTTTGCTGATCACAAAGGGTCCTTCCCATGGCGGAGATAGCTTGTGCATGTCTGTTTGATCTTGGATGAGCCGTAGTACCAAGTCACCCTCCTGGAACGTCCTGGTTCTGATCCGGCGGCTGTGATATCTGCGCAGGTCTTGCTGATAAATCGCTGACCGTGCTGCAGCTATGTCACGCTCTTCATCCAACCGATCCAAACTATCCTGTCTTGATTCTTCGTTGATAGCTTCTACATAAGCCGCCACCCTTGGTGAATCATGGCGTATGTCACTTGGGAGAACTGCTTCTGCACTGTAAACCATGAAGAAAGGTGTATAACCTGTAGACCGGTTGGGTGTAGTATTAATGCTCCAAAGGACCGATGGCAACTCTTCCACCCAACACCCTGGGTTTCTCTGCAAAGGTGTCATAAGCCGGGGCTTGATTCCACGCAAAATCTCCTGATTTGCCCTTTCTGCTTGACCATTGGACTGGGGGTGAGCCACAGAAGATACATCCAAACGAATATGCTCTCGTTGACAGAATTCTTCCATCTCACCCTGAGATAAATTGGTGCCGTTATCTGTGATGATGCTGTGTGAAAACCAAACCGGAATATTACTTTTTTGATGAACTTAACCGCCGTTGCTGCATCACACTTGCTTATAGGTTCCGCTTCAACCCACTTTGTAAACTTGTCTACTGCCACTAGTAGATGAGTTTTTTGATCTTGGGATCTCTTGAAAGGACCAACCATGTCGAGCCCCCAAGTTGCAAAAGGCCAAGTTATTGGTATCATCCGGAGTTCTTGTGCCGGAACAAGGGCACGTCTTGAGAATTTCTGACAAGCATCACACTTGCGGACCAGGTCTGCCGCATCTGCATGTGCGGTTAACCAATAAAAACCATGTCGGAAAGCCTTAGCCACTAAAGATTTTGATCCGGCATGATGACCGCAATCCCCTTCATGAATCTCCCTTAGAATCTCACAACCTTCCTCAGCTGAGACACACCGTTGAAATACTCCAGAGGTGCTACGATGATGCAGTTCCCCATTGGCAATTGTCATAGACTTGGAACGCCGGATTATCTGTCGTGCTTCACCTTCGTCCTCTGGTAATTCTCCCCGGCTTAAGTATACCAAATAAGGTACCGTCCAATCCGGGATAACATGGGTTGCCGCAACCAACTGTGCCTTTGGGTCCGGAACAGCCAGATCATCCTCTGAAGGTACTTGAACCGAAGGATTGTGCAATTCATCCAAAAAGGTGTTCGGTGGTACCGGTTTACGTTGCGACCCTAGCCGGCTTAAAGCGTCAGCTGCTTCGTTCTTCCGCCGGTCTATGTGTTCCACCTGATACCCTTTGAAGTAACCTGCCACCGCTTCAACCTCTCGCCGATAGGCCGCCATGAGGGGATCCCTTGAATCCCACTTGCCCGAAACTTGCTGTGCCACTAGGTCTGAATCGCCCAAGCACTTAACCCGGCTTAAATTCATCTCCTTCGCCAACCGCAGACCATGAAGTAGCGCTTCATATTCCGCTGCATTATTAGTACAAGGAAATAACAACCGGAGGACATAACAAAATTTATCACCTCTGGGGGAAGTTAAAACCACTCCGGCCCCCGAGCCCTCCAACTGTTTCGAACCGTCGAAGTGAATCGTCCAATAAGTGAGATCCGGCTTTTCCTCCGGGGTCTGCAATTCTGTCCAGTCGTTGATGAAGTCCACCAGCGCCTGAGATTTGATAGCAGTACGTGGTACGTATTTCAATTCATGCGGACTGAGCTCAATGGCCCACTTGGCTATCCTGCCTGTTGCTTCTCTATTCTGGATTATATCTCCCAACGGCGCCGAGCTGACCACAGTTATCGGATGCCCTTGGAAATAATGTTTCAACTTCCGGTTCGCCATGAATACTCCATACACCAATTTCTGCCAGTGAGGGTATCTTTGCTTGGACTCGATGAGTACCTCACTCACATAGTAAACCGGACGCTGAACCGGATGTTCTTTCCCTGCTTCCTTGCGCTCAACCACAATTGCAACGCTAACTGCCCGTGTGTTTGCAGCAACATACAGTAGCAAAGGCTCCTTATCAATAGGGGCGGCTAGAACCGGCGGCTTCGCTAGTTGCTGTTTCAGATTCTCAAACGCTGTATTCGCTTCATCACTCCAGATGAACCGGTCCGTTTTCCTCAACATTTGATAAAGCGGGATCGCCTTTTCTCCTAAGCGACTGATGAACCGGCTCAGAGCCGTGATCCGTCCAGCTATGCGCTGAACATCGTTAATGCAAGCCGGTTTTGTCAAAGATGTGATGGCCTTGATCTTCTCCGGATTGGCTTCTATTCCCCGGTTTGAGACCAGGAATCCCAAAAGCTTACCGGCCGGAACACCAAAGGTACATTTCTCCGGATTGAGCATCATCTTGTAAGCCCGAAGATTGTCAAAGGTTTCTCTGAGATCTTCTATCATTGTCCTCTCCTCCTTTGACTTAACCACAATGTCATCCACATAAGCATGTACGTTCCTTCCTATCTGCCCTTTCAAGCAGTTCTGAACACAACGCTGATACGTCGCCTGCGCACACTTGAGCCCAAAAGGCATAGACACATAGCAAAAAGCACCAAAAGGGGTTATGAATGCCGTCTTCTCTTGGTCTTCAACTGCCATTTTGATTTGGTGATAGCCTGAGTACGCATCCAGGAAACTCAGCCGCTCACACCCTGCTGTAGCATCAATAATCTGATCAATGCGAGGTAGAGCAAAAGGATCAGTTGGGCAAGCTTTATTGAGGTCTGTGTAGTCCACGCACATCCTCCACTTCCCATTCTTCTTTAGAACTAGCACCGGGTTGGCCAACCATTCCGGATGAAACACTTCCACTATGAACCCTGCCGCCAAAAGCTTAGCCACTTCTTCTCCTATAGCCTTGCGCCTCTCTTCATTGAAGCGGCGCAGATACTGCTTTACCGGTTTAAACTTCGGATCAATATTTAACTTGTGCTCAGTGAGTTCCCTCGGTATACCAGGCATGTCAGAGGGCTTCCATGCGAAGATATCCCGGTTCTCACGGACGAACTCGATGAGCGCGCTTTCCTATTTAGGATCCAAGTTAGCACTGATGGTGAACTGCTTGGATGAATCTCTGGGCACAAAATCGACCTGTTTAGTCTCTTCCGCTGATTTGAACTTCAAAGCCGGATCATGCTCAGTGGTTGGTTTCTTCAGCGGAGTCATGTCCGCCGGATCAACATTATCTTTATAGAATTTTAACTCTTCCGCCGAACACACCGCTTCTGCATAAGCTGCATCACCTTCTTCACATTCTACTGCTATCTTACGACTGCCGTGCACCGTAATCGTGCCTTTATGACCCGGCATCTTGAGCTGCAGATAAACATAACATGGCCTAGCCATAAATTTAGCATAAACCGTCCTCCCAAACAAAGCATGATATGGACTTTTGATTTTGACAACTTCAAATGTGATCATCTCCGACCTAGAGTCCCGCTCATCTCCAAAGGTAACTTCTAAGTCAATCTTACCAACCGGATAAGCTGACTTACCTGGAACCACCCCGTGAAACACTGTGTTTGATGTCCTTAACTGTTTATCTGTCAGACCCATACGACGGAAAGTCTCGTAATATAATATATTGATACTGCTACCTCCATCCATGAGAACTTTAGTGAACCGGTATCCTCCCACCTGTGGTGCCACTACCAAGGCTAAATGTCCCGGGTTATCTACCCGTAACGGGTGGTCCTCCCTGCTCCAAACAATGGGCTGCTCTGACCACCGTAGAAACTGCGGTGTCGCCGGTTCTACCGCATTAACAGTCCGCTTTAAAACCTTCTGGTCTCTTTTGCATAGACTTGTGGTGAAAACATGATATTGGCCACTGCTCAACTCCTTTGGATTGCTCTGGTACCCGGACTGCTGTTGTTGCTGCGGACGCTGCTGCTGCTGATTCCCTTGGTTATTGTGATTCCCTTGGCCCTGTTGCTGATTATTCTGATTATTATAACCACCTTGATGATACGGCTGATTTCCCTGATTCTGATAACCACCTTGATAATGTGATTGGCTTCCTTGACCAGTATAGTTTCCTTGACCGCCTGGGCCGCCTGGCCGGGTTTGATAACCGCCGTTATTCCCTTGATAACCGCTGTTGCCCCTATATCCTGAACCGAAATTGTTCCCTTGGTAACCTGGGCCATAAAACCCGGGCCCTAAACCGGCATTCGGGGGCCGGCTATGAGGATTAAAACGGCCGTTCCCTGCTATCGTGGGGTTCAGACATTCTCTCGCAGTGTGCTTTGCAGGCCCCCTAATCCCGCTATGCTTTATGCAGGGTTGATCCAAATCCTGTTCACAACCCGGATTTCCTCCACCGGCTTGGCGAGCGGGACCCAGCTGATTTCCCTGAAAACCGCCTTGAACCTGTGTATTAGCCACAAAATCAGAGCTGCCTTCCGGTTTCCGTTTGCCCAACACACCTGAAGTGATCGGATTGGCTGAAGCCGGTTTACCAGTCTTGCTGGCTTTTCCCGCTTTATCTCCTTCTGGCTCCGGATATTTGGCATTATCTGAGTCTCCGTACTTCACCAAGGCACTCATCAAAGTCCCCATGTCATTGCACTCTCGTTTGAGCCGTCCGAGTTTTAATTTCAAAGATTCAAACCGGCAATTGTTCTCCAAAGTTACAATTGCGGTGCTCGGATTAATACCGTTTGAGGAGTGCAAGATCTCTGCCACTCTGCGCACCCAAGCTGCTGTAGACTCCTGCTCCCCCTGTACACATGCTGCTAAATCTATCACCGACATAGGTTGCTTGCATGTATCTTTGAAATTTTTGATGAACTGATTACGCAGCTCCCCCCATGACCCGATGGAATTCGGAGGAAGTCCCTTCAGCCAAGTCCGGGCCGTTCCTTCAAGCATCATAGTGAAATATTTGGCACAAGCCGATTCATCCACGTCCAGCATCTCCATAGCCATCTCGTAGCTTTCCACCCAAGCCTCGGGTGGCAAATCGGCTGTGTAATTGGGCACCTTGCGAGGTCCTTTGAAATCCTTGGGTAATTTAACACTCCGCAGGGCCGGGACAAGACACTGTATCCCAAAACCGCTCGCTGTCGCTCCTGCCCCCGTAGCGCCGGTGTAAACCGGCGTCGACTGGCGGATCTCCTCCCTGGCCTCCGATCTAGGCCGGTTTCGGTCCGGGGCTGGCATTTCTGCCCTTGCCGGATTATTCTGCCTATGCTGATGTCTCCTCCGTTCACTGCTAGATACTTCGGGCTCCTCCCAATGTCTAGAGTGACTTCGGTTGGGACGTGGTGTTGAATGCAACCTTTCCCTGCTGTGAGAGTACGCTTGCTGCTGTATTAAGGCCGTGTTGAGTAACCTCTGGGCCCTGCGCGCTTCTATCGCTACAGGGGATGTTTCTTCCACAGGTAAAGCGGCCAATCGTGCTGCCGCTGCAGCGATATTATCCACAGGGTTTGAATAGTGCCCCGGGGGGACCGGAACATAAGGCGCCGATGTAATCCGTCGCTCCCGCTCCGCGGCGGGTTGCTGAACCGGTTCCTCTCGAGCCGGTGGGCTTCTCCGGTTTAAGATCGGATTGTTACTAGCCCCAGCCCCCGGTGTTCTGAACAAATCCGTAGATTCATAACCCGGCGGCAGGCGGGATCGATATTTTCGTCCTCTTACCCCTTCCATGGAAGCCTGTTCCATCCTTAAGTGAAAAGCTTGTTCATCCAACTCCGCTTGCCTTGCCGCTAGCATCTCTCCCTCCGCCTTTAGATCCTCCTTTAACTGATCGATCCGGGCCTTCAACTGGAGAAGCACTGTATCATGTTGCGCCTTGTCTGCTGGAGCTACGGCCTCTATTGCCTTAGCCGCGAACTCCTCCATCAAGGTGGATAGAACCGCAGTAACAGAGGGATTTGAACCGCTTCCTCCTGCGCCAGCCTCTGCTGTCGTTCCGTTCGTCGGGGGTTGTGAACCGGCCATAAAAACCGCCACCCGGTTTGGCGGGTTGGAGGGGCCCGGAATACTGTTTCCGTCGGACTCGCCCTCAGACCGGCCGTCCCGCAACTGATACAGAGACTCAGTTTCCCCGGACGAAGATTCGTCATCTGAATAGACGACGGTTGCACCATCAGATTCCAACCCGTCCTCCGCTTGTCCTCCGTGAATCGCTCCAACGAACACACGCTTCACAGCAGGTTGAATCCGGGCCGATCTCGCACGCTGAGCCGGCTCGATGATGTTGGGGAAAGTGTCCGGCTCAGGTCCCGGTTCACCGATTTTGCCGATGAAGACTTGGATGCTGCCGAAGGGAACCCGGTACCCGTATTCGATCGAATCGGCCTCCGGTCCCCATCCTGCGTCGTCGATGTAGATCCGGCCACGACGACTCTTGGTCATTCGGCCGACCGCGTAGCCCTTTAACCCCTTGAGGCCGCCTTCCAAGAACTCGAAACCGTCGTGCGCAGGCCCCACGGTGGGCGCCAACTGTCGTGGAATTAACACGGCAGATGTCCGGTTTAACGGACTTGATGATGGAACCATCGCACGGGTTAGCTTGAAAGGGTTCATGGCGCACAAAGGACACAAAGGGTTTTATACTAGTTCGGCCCCTTCGAGAAGGTAAAAGCCTACGTCTAGTTGGTTTGGGATTACTTGGGCGTCGGATTACAGGGAGCGGAATCGCTTGCCTGTGTCTCGACGGATTGATTGTTGCTCGTCCTTGAACCGGTGCCGGGTCGTCCCTTTATATAGAGGTGACGCCTAGTCCGGTTTACAGAGTCCCGAGGCCGGCTCATAATCGTGTCCGCCTCGGTCTCTGCTCTTCCTTTCTTATTTCTCAAGTTACATCTCTCTGGCGGTTTACAAACCGTATTTCTATACATGGGCCCTGAAATCTTATGGGCCGTAATCTCTACTAATAATAAATTAAGTACGATATAGTTAAGCCGGTTTACAATATCCGGTTTATACCTATTAACCATATCCCTGACACAGCCAGTATTTTATAGGGCACAATTTCAGTAGGAGGAGGAGCAACCACCACAGGTGTGGGGTGTCCTCCCGCAAGCAACGATCCAATAGTAAGGTTTTCCATAAACATAACTAGTGAAATAAAAACAAGAAACAAAAAGATTTAATTACAAGATCTAAAGATATACCTTCAAGCGCTCACCTCCCTGGCAACGGCGCCAAAAATAGCTTGATGTCTACTCACGCTTCTACTCTTGTAGACTATGTTGGGCCTCCAAGCGCAGAGGTTTGTAGGACAGCAGCAAATTTCCCTCAAGTGGATGACCTAAGGTTTATCGAACTCAGGGAAGTAGAGGTTGAAGATGGTCTCTCTCAAGCAACCCTGCAACTAAGATACAAGAAGTCTCTTGTGTCCCCAACACACCTAATACACTTGGTAGATGTATAGGTGCACTAGTTCGGCGAAGAGATGTTAAATGGCAAGTGATATGGATGGCAAAACAAAGTAATATAAATCTGTAATAAAAAGTGCAGCAAGGAAACAAGTGGTAAATGTGAGCACAAATGGTATTGCAATGGTGGAAACAAGGCCTAAGGTTCATACTTTCACTAGTGGCAACTCCCAACAACATTAACATAATCGAATCACATGATATTTCCCATAAAACATGCAAAGGGGACACACTCGGAGATCATTCCTTCGTGGTCAAGAGAGGACGAGAATTATGTAGGGCTACAAAAGCACACCTCAAAGTTCGTAGTTCTCAATCTAAGGATTTCCCAATGTCGCCGCGGCCATCCAAAGAGAGTCCCACAATCACCATAACATATCTAAAGGATAGTCAAAGACAAGCACCAAGAGACTCTCAATCTTCAATCAACACACAAGAGAGGAAATCACTCATGAAAATACTTTTCTAATCCATGTGCAATAGACCGCTGTCACCTTGGTCTCGGGGATTATACTAGATAAAGACAAGTGAGTACATCAATCCAATACATAGAGGAAGGGGAAACACCCTAGATTAACATAGCCTATAATCACAACGAAGATCACATCATGGGAGAGAGAATTGACCACATAGCTACTGGTAAGAACCTCAGCCCCGAGGAGGAACTACTCCCGCATCATGGAGGGAGGAAGCATCGTCGATGGAGATGGATCCGGGGGCACTTCCCCGTCCCGGCAGGGTGCCGGCACAGGAATTCTAGTCCCCCGAAGCTTGATGGAGATGGCGGCGGAGATCGGAATCGCGTCTGGAGAAAAGGGGTCCGGAATCAGGGTTTCCTCGACACGCTTTAAATATATGCCAAAGGGGGCCACCAGAGGGGGTCAGGGGTGCCCAGGTGCCCCCCGGCGCGGCCCAGGGGGGGCCGCGCCCACAGGCCGCCTGGAGCCCCTGTGGGTCCCCCCCGGCTGTACTTTGGCCGCACGGTAGCTCCTGGAACGCTGATTTTTTATATATTTTTTCTGGATTTTTCTGGGCAGTTCTCGAAACGTGAAAACCTGAAATACAAAAACAGCCGAAAACAGAAACTGACACTGGGGTGCACTGGATTAGTAAGTTAGTCCAAATATGATCAAAAGTGTATGGAAGTGTATGAATATCATAGCAATATCACCCAAAAGTGGCATGGATCAAGCAGAAATTATAGATACGTTTTGGACATATCAGCGGTCTATTGGACATGGATTAGAAAAATATTTTCATGAGTGATTTGCTCTCTTGTGTGTTGATTGAAGATTGAGAGTCTCTTGGTGCTTGTCTTTGACTATCCTTTAGATATGTTGTGGTGATTGTGGGACTCTCTTTGGATGGCCGTGGTGACATTGGGAAATCCTTAGATTGAGAACTACGAACTTTGAGGTGTGCTTTTGTAGCCCTACATAATTCTCGTCCTCTCTTGACCACGAAGGAATGACCTCCGGGTGCATCTCCATTGCATGTTTTATGAGATATATCATGTGATTCGATTATGTTAATGTTGTTGGGAGTTGCCACTAGTGAAAGTATGAAGCCTAGGCCTTGTTTCCACCATTGTAATACCATTTGTGCTCACATTTACCACTTGTTTGCTTGCTGCACTTTTTATTACAGATTTATATTACTTTGTTTTGCCATCCATATCACTTGCCATTTAACATCTCTTCGCGGAACTAGTGCACCTATACATCTAACAAGTGTATTAGGTGTGTTGGGAACACAAGACACTTCTTGTATCTTAGTTGCAGGGTTGCTTGAGAGAGACCATCTTCAACCTCTACTTCCCTGAGTTCGATAAACCTTAGGTCATCCACTTGAGGGAAATTGCTGCTGTCCTGCAAACCTCTGCGCTTGGAGGCCCAACATAGTCTACAAGAGTAGAAGCTTGTGTAGACATCAAGCTATTTCTGGCGCCGTTGCCGGGGAGGTGAGTGCTTGAAGGTATATCTTTAGATCTTGCAATTAAATCTTTTTGTTTCTTGTTTTTATTTCACTAGTTATGTTTATGGAAAACCTTACTACTGGATCGTTGCTTGCGGGAAGACGCCCCACACCTGTGGTGGTTGCTCCTCCCCCTACTGAAATTGTGCCCTATAAAATACCAGCTGGTATTATCAATTATGTTTTGGCTAATCGTTATGCAGGAGACAGACATCCCGGTGAACACTTGCTATATCTGTCACAATTATGTTCATTATTTGAGCTTGCAGGTGTATCAAGGGAGTTTGTCATGAGGAAATTGTTTGCCGTATCACTTATAGATAAAGCTTCAGATTGGTATAAGCTTCTCGATAACTCGCACTTGCTTGATTGGCAAGAGCTTATGTCTCTCTTTTACTCTAAGTTTTATCCTCTTCATGAAGTCCATAAGAATATGAATTATGTTTATAATTTCTATTCTCATGACGGAGAGAGCATAGCTCAAGCTTGGGGGAGACTGAAAACGTTAATGCTAAAATGTCCTAACCATGGGCTCCCCAAAGATATGATTATTACTAATTTCTATGCGAGGCTCTCTCGACAGGATAAAGATTTGCTCAATGCTTCCTCTATGGGTTCTTTCACAAACGAAAAGATTGATGCTAAATGGGAACTCCTTGAAAGAATTCAACGCAACACTGAAGATTGGGCGATCGACAAAGGTAAAGAGTCAGGTATAATTTATGAGTATGATTGCATTAAGTCCTTTGTTGAAACTACAGGTTTTAATAAGTTTAGTGCTAAGTTTGGGCTTGATTCTCAACTCCTTGTTGATTTCCTCAAATCTTTTGCTTCACATCTTAATATGCCTAAGGAGGATTGGATCAAGTATCATAAACCTTTTAAAGAGACTTGCAAAGAAAATGAAATTTTTCATGATGATTGCAACATGCATGATCCAATTCCTAAAAATGAAGTTTTATAGAAGCATGTTAATTTCTATGGAGTGGATAGACCTTGTGAAAGGCCTATGATTGAAGAAGAGAAGTATTGTAAGCAACATAAGCATGAAAGAACAATCACTTGGGTCAGAGATTTAAATGAAATTGCTAGAGAATTGTGTGACCTTTATCCCTTTACTTGTGAACTTTGCCATATAGAGGGTCACTTTAATTTTCAATGCATGAACTTTCAAAACATAACTGTTAACCGGTTGTGTGATAACATGATCACCTCTGATCTTTATGATGAGCTTATGTTATTTTTGATGTGTGAAGAGTTATCAGAAAAGACTTCTTTGCTAGATGTTAATGCCATAGGAATAAAAAACACTTTGCAAAATTGCCATCTCTATTGTGTTGTTAATTGCCATGAAAATGATTACATAAGTAAGATTAGAAAGGAGGGAACTTTACCAAAGTATAAAAATGTCTCTTATATTTTTGCTAATAAAAAGGAGAGTTTCTCCCAAGTTTCCCCTATTGTTTCTAATGATAAACCAGGATATGTGGAGAAGCTTCATCTCCAACCACTCCCTCCTAAGGTGAAGAAGAAGAAAAAGAAAAAGAGGAGGAAGAGGAGCAAGAAGGAAGAAGAATGGGTATCAACCTGGCCTGAGCATATTCCTCCCATCAACTTTTATCCTAACGATTGTAAGTTTAAAGAAGAAGGTGAAGTTTATTGCCTTAATTATCATCTTGATGATACGTCCGTAGGTACTATGGAAGATGATTTAGATTATGATATGCATGTTACTTATTGTGATTGGGAAAATGATGATAATGCTACTTATGATCTTGAAAATCTTTTTGGTACCAACTCTGAAAGTGATGATATGGAAGGCTCTAAGCTTGGGGATGATAGGATTGCAAATCATTTACCCACTAGTGATGCGATAATTGATAATTCTTTTGCTAGTAAGAATAAAGACAACATGTTTACAAATATAGTTGCTAGCAATGATAATGCTCTTCTCTACTATGATGATGTTATAACTCCAATCTATAGTGATTATAAAGGTACCTATGACATAAGGAGAAATTATCCTTATGAAACTTTTCATAATCATGGAGGGAATTACTCCCTTGTTGAACACCATCTTCCTAATACACAATTAATCTATAGTGTTCAGGTTGTTCATGATAGTCCTACTCCCACTATTACCAATGAGAAAGATTATGCTTATGTGGAGAGTAAGAGTACCTTTTTGCATGTGGATCATGGTAACAATGCTTTATGTGATGCTTATATTGTTGAGTTCATCCATGATGCCACTGAAATTTATAATGAGAGAGGGAGACTTGGTTCTAAATATCTTAATAATAAGAAGGTTCCTCTCTTTATGGTGAATATTTTGAAGTTATGCTTGTTTTGCCTTCCTATGCTAGTTGCTTTGTGCTTCGATGAATTATTCTATTACAATATTCCTATGCATAGGAAGCATGCTAGGCTTAAATATATTTGGTATTTGCTTCTTGATGCTCTCTTTTGTTCTTCAACTCTTATTCCTACGAGAGCATCATTAAAGTCTTAAGCCTATCTTTATGGCTATAAAGAAAGAGCTCTAGGGAGACAACCCTTGTTATCTTTACCTTCAGTTTGTTCTTTCAGTTTTTAGTGGTATTGATGTTTGTTACTACTGTAGCAACATCATTGTATCTTTATTTTTCAGCTTTGTGCCAAGTGTAGCCTCTGATTGCAAGAAAGTTCAAAAGTTGTGACGTGCTGTCCAGGAAACAGATTCTGTCCTTGGATAGAAAAATTCGTATAAAATCACCAGATCATCTTTTTGGTCTGAATTTTTTCGACAGCGTGCTCTATACAATTGTCTTTCGGGCGTCTGTTCTGAGTTTTTTTATTAGAGTTGCAGAAGTGCCCCGAAAAAATCATTTACTACCTGCTGTTCTGTTTTTCACAGATTTTGTCCTGTTTTGCCCTTCCTTCATTTTGCAAACCTTGAGCTTGTTTTTTCTTTGCAAAAACCTTTTGGCAATCTTGAGAAACAGTAGACCTCCAAGAATATCCTTATTTCCAGCAAGGAACAATTATATTATTATGGGTACTAACCTCGCTAATCAGATTATGATGAGTTATGTATGAAGGGAGTTTTCAAGTGTGCGAGGGAAGATGATAAAAAGATTCATGAGTGTCAAACGCTCAAGCTTGGGGATGCCCCCATGCACCCCCAAGAAATATTCAAGGATACTCAAGCGTCTAAGCTTGGGGATGCCCCCGTGCATCCCCTTCTCCATCAACATTATCAGTTCGTCTTTCGTTCCACTATATTTTTATCACTTCATGTGTTATGTGCTATGCTTGGAGCGTTTTGCTTTTAGTTTCCTTTTTAGTTTTCTTTAGCTTTTCATAACGAGTCGGAACTCAGCTTTCTTTGTGTGGGAGAGAAACACGCTACACTTCAACCTAGAACATAACATAGAATTTTCATGTCTATCTTTGCTGTGTGTGTTCTTTGTCTTTCAATAGCTACTGTCATGCTTAGCTCTTAGTTTTCATGCTTATCTTTTTAAAGAGCTTTTGTTTAGTTGGTTGCTTGAACTCTCTTTAGTAATCATGCTTATCTTATTAAGAGAGTTTGCTTCTGTTGCATTGGTTGATATGTCTATGATAAAAATGCAACGTGCATAATGGTGCTTAGTAGTTCATGTTTTCTTATGGTTAGTCTCAAATAGCTGAGGGGTTCCCAATGTGTTATTAGAGTACCAACATGATTTGTTTGCCTATGATGTGGTATGGTTTAGTAATATCTTCCTTCGAGAATTTATTTTGATTGACTTGGCGTATGCTCATGCATATTTAAGACTGTAAAGAAAGTCTGTCAAGCCTTGATGATCTTTAATTTCTGAGTAGCGATATAACTTCCATGCCTAATTCAATGTTGCTTTGTCGCTCTGCATGATTATGACCGTCATTGCTCTTTTAGTTGGTCGCCCCCAGTCTTTTGCTAACCTTCGCCTGTACTAAGCGGACTGACTGCTTGTGCATCCAAAATCCTTTAAACCAGTTATGCCATATGAGTCCACCATACCTTCCTATACATGGTATTTACCTGCCATTCCTAACGAAGACTTCCATGTACCATCTCGAAATTATTCAAAAAAAAAACATTTCTGTTTTGTGCCTCTGTTTTAGTTCATGAGGAAGTAGTAGTTAATTCATGATCTTTTTAAGTTGGACAAGCTTCACCCCGGGATTGCATGTCTAATGTGCAAACCCATAATACGAGAGGGAACTGGCAAAGAGTGCGCCCGGCTCAAAAAATAATATAACAAACAAACCCTCCTTCACGCTTTGTTCATGAGAAATCAGAAAACTTTGGCAGTGATAAACAAAGGAGATTAAGAGGATGTGATCGTCCTCATTCGGGAGCCGTTCCTCGAAACTTGTCCATCTCAAGAAGTAATTGAGTTATCTGCTAGCATTCGTTGACGAAACATGCATAATCTAAAAAAATAATTATTACCTCTGTTTTTAAAACCAAGATCCCTGGTACATGTTTTGTCTTTGTTTCCGACCACGGGTTTTCAACCTTGCCAACAAAAGCCACGGTTCGAGAGTCTCCACCTTCTTTTAAAGCACCAACTACTGAGAGCATGATTGACATTCTGAGTGTAATGTGCATTGTCCCAAAGTAGCATTGTCTTTTGCATGAATATGATATCGTTTATTCTGAAATCATTGTATCTAGTCGTCACTTAAACCTTGGAGGTGCCCCTGCATTTATGTTTTACTTCACTAAAGGGGGCAAGCGAGATATCACTTTGTCATATTTGCACACCATGCTCATTACAAATCTATTTGATGTTTCAGTATCATATTGTAAAACTTTCAGTTCTTTGTGATTTTCTCATGAGGCAACTTAATTACTACAGATTCATTGTCTCAGTAAGCACTTGTCATGTGACTATGAAAAGTTCCTATATGGTTAATAGCATGTCACCACAGAATTTATGCTTGTTATCATTTACCTACTCGAGGACGAGCAGGAATTAAGGTTGGGGATGTTGATATGTCCAAAACGTATCTATAATTTCTGCTTGCTCCATGCCTCTTTTGGGTGATATTTCTATGATATTTATACAATTGCATACACTTTTGATCATATTTGGACTAACCTATTAACTCAGTGCACCCCAGTGCCAGTTTCTGTTTTCTGCTGTTTTTGTATTTCAGGTTTTCCCATCACGTAAACTGCTAGAAAAATCCGGGAAAAATTATATAAAAAATCAGCGTTCCGGAAGCCTCCATGCGGCCAAAGTAGGGCCACAGGGGGGCCACAAGGGCTCCAGGCGGCCTGCCCATGTGGCCCCCCTCCTGGCCGTGCCGGGGGGGCGCCTGGGCCCCCCAGGCCTCCGTTGATGACCCCCTTTGGCATATATTTAACACCCGTCGAGGAAACCCTGATTCCGGACCCCTTTTCTCCAGACGCAATTCCGATCTCCGCCGCCATCGCCATCAAGCTTCGGGGGACTAGAATTCCTGTGCCGGCACCCTGCCGGGACAGGGATGTGCCCCCGGATTCATCTCCATCAACGTTGCTTCCTCCCTCCATGATGTCGGAGTAGTTCCTCCTCGGGGCTGAGGTTTCTACCAGTAGCTATGTGGTCAATTCTCTCTCCCATGATGTGATCTTCGTTGTGATCATAGGCTATGTTAATCTAGGGTGATCCCATGATATTTCCCCTTCCTCTATGTATTGGATTGATGTACTCACTTGTCTTTATCTAGTATAATCCCCGAGACCAAGGTGACAGCGGTCTATTGGACATGGATTAGAAAAATATTTTCATGAGTGATTTCCTCTCTTGTGTGTTGATTCAAGATTGAGAGTCTCTTGGTGCTTGTCTTTGACTATCCTTTAGATATGTTGTGGTGATTGTGGGACTCTCTTTGGATGGCCGCGGTGACATTGGGAAATCCTTAGATTGAGAACTACGAACTTTGAGGTGTGCTTTTGTAGCCCTACATAATTCTCGTCCTCTCTTGACCACGAAGGAATGACCTCCGGGTGCGTCTCCATTGCATGTTTTATGGGAACTATCATGTGATTCGATTATGTTAATGTTGTTGGGAGTTGCCACTAGTGAAAGTATGAAGCCTAGGCCTTGTTTCCACCATTGTAATACCATTTGTGCTCACGTTTACCACTTGTTTGCTTGCTGCACTTTTTATTACAGATTTATATTACTTTGTTTTGCCATCCATATCACTTGCCATTTAACATCTCTTCGCCGAACTAGTGCACCTATACATCTAACAAGTGTATTAGGTGTGTTGGGGACACAAGAGACTTCTTGTATCTTAGTTGCAGGGTTGCTTGAGAGAGACCATCTTCAACCTCTACTTCCCTGAGTTCGATAAACCTTAGGTCATCCACTTGAGGGAAATTGTTGCTGTCCTACAAACCTCTGCGCTTGGAGGCCCAACATAGTCTACAAGAGTAGAAGCGTGTGTAGACATCACGTGTCGGTTATCAGCACTCGCAGTTTTGGCCGATTTTGGCCTGTTTCGTGGACTATTACTCACTGTTTTGGCGTCCCGGAGTGATTTTCAAGATTGTCGATCCCCGGAGTCCGTTTACGTGTCGGTCATCAACACTCCCGGTTTTCTTCGATTTTGGCATGTTTTGTGGACTATTACTCACTGTTTTGGGGTCCCGGAGTGATTTCCAGGATTTACGAACCTAGGGGTGCGTTTACGGGTCGTTCATCAACACTTGTGGTTTTTGTCGACTCTAACCCGTTTCGTGGACTATTACTCACTGTTTTGGGATCCCGGAGTGATTTCCAGGATTTACGAACCCAGGGGTGCGTTTACGTGTCGTTCATCAACACTTGTGGTTTATGTCGATTCTAACCCGTTTCGTGGACTATTACTCACTGTTTTGGGGTCTCGGAGTGATTTCCAGGATTTACGAACCCAGAGGCGCGTTTACGTGTCGTTCATCAACACTAGTGGTTTTTGTCGCTTCTGACCCGTTTCGTGGACTATTACTCACTGTTTTGGGGTCCCGGAGTGATTTTCAGGATTTACGAACCCAGGGATGCATTTATGTGTCGGTCATCAACACTCGAAGTTTTGGCAGATTCTGACCCGTTTCGTGGACTATTACTCACCGTTTTGGCGTCCTGAAGCGATTTCCATAGTTGCTAAACCCTAAGGTACGATTACGTGTCGGTTATCAGCAATCGCGGTTTTGGCCGATTTTGGCCTGTTTCGT
>LR738716.1:68638118-68680618 GCA_902687465.1 Secale cereale
ACACACACCCGCGCGCCATCACCTGCGTCGGTGAGGGGCCGCGCCGGGCGCCCCGCGAGAAGCGCCACGACCAGATCCACGTCGGTCGGCCCACGCCAGCCCTCCCGCATGAGGCGACGAAGATGCCCCGCCGCCGCTGGCGCCGGCTTCGCCCGAGCGCACCCTCTAGCGGCGGCTGGAGGAGGAGAAGAGGAGAGGTGGTGGGGCGACCGGCGGCTAGTGTTCCTCCCATGCGGCCCGCGGGAGCGCCAGAGGAGGAGGAGTCGCGGGGATCTTGCAACCTCTTTACCGTAGTCTTTGAAGTATTTCTTCGAGCAGACATTGATACCGCGAAGATGGTTACAAGAGATTTTATCGTAATTCTTTGTCCTAGGATTTACTTTATATTTTCTTGGATCCTAGGTCTAGACAAGTGTATCTGTAGTTGTTATGATTATGAATAAAGTTACAGTTGTGTCTCATTACAAAAATGTACTGTAGATGGTAAGGTCCTCTTTCATTGGTAGTTAAGATGAGTGAGTTATTTGCGGACGCCAACTACGGACGTACTAGGACCTTGGATTCTTGTTACCCACCGTAACATGAAGTTCTCTTTTCTGGGCAAACGAGCTCCCATGGCGACTAGCACGAGAGAGCGACCGACCACGGCGACGACGCGTTGGCGCGACGGGCGGCGGCATGCACCGGCGGAGCGTCCCTTAGCTGGCCCCGACAAGCAGTGCTACTTGGGAGAAATCACCCCCCTTACTTAATTACTTACGTACTCCGACGAGGTACGCACGCAGTACGGTCAACCGAGATCGAAGCGACCGACCACGGCGAATTCACTGGCCACACCGCTGGGAGGGAGTGTGGTCCGTGTGAACATGTCCCATCAGGCCTGTCAGTGGCGGCGTCGTCAGTCCGTTGCAGGAGATCCGTCAGTTTGTCTCTATCTTCTTTCATTGATGTTTTCGACTTTTCGGTGGCTTATTATACAGTAAACAGATAGCGGAAATCCAATTCAGGTGCTCAAAATGGTTTTTTAAAATGTCAAAATATCTCAACAAAACTTGTGCTACCTGCAAATTCTTAGGCAAGAATGTTAAGCATTTTGACTTGTGCAAAAAGATGAACAAATTAAACATCAAATGTTACTCCCAAATGCCCTGAAGTGACTTGTATAAAAACTCGTCCGGGTTCATATATTTTACATAATTTACATTACTGCACGTGTGCTGTATATTATGAAGAAAAAAAATTCAAAATTAGCATTGACCCCAAACTTCTTTCGACTGGCTTCGCCACTGCCAACAACAACTGCTTGTGATCATGCCCATAGGGCTATCAAGGATCCCAGGATGGTTAACATTGCAGCGCCCAACAATCCACCGCCATACTCACTACTGGACCTCGTGAAGGTCGCGAACGTGTTTGACATGATAAAAGCTTGAGCGAGCACGAGTCGGCGCTGGAGTCTATCATCGACAACCTCACTGGTGGGCACTGTTGGAAATATGCCCTAGAGGCAATAATAAAAGAGTTATTATTATATTTCCTTGTTCATGATAATCGTTTATTATCCATGCTATAACTGTATTGATTGGAAACTCAAATACATGTGTGGATGAATAGACAAACTTTGTGTCCCTAGTGAGCCTCTACAGGACTAGCTCGTTGATCAAAGATGACCGCGGTTTCCAGGTCATAGACATGAGTTGTCATTTGATAACGGGATCACATCATTAGGAGAATGATGTGATGGACGAGACCCAAACGTTAAACATAGCTTTTGATCGTATCAGTTATCGATATAGTTTTCTGCATGTCAAGTATAAGTTCCTATGACCATGAGATCATGTAACTCTGTGCCAAACGTCGCAACGTAACTGGGTGACTATAAAGGTACTCTACAGGTATCTCCGAAGGTGTCTGTTGAGTTGACATGGATCGAGACTGGGATTTGTCACTCCGTGTGACGGAGAGGTATCTCCGGGCCCACTCGGTAATACGTCATCTCAATGAGCTCAAAGTGACTAAGTAGTTGGTCACGGGATTATGTATTACGGTAACGAGTAAAGAGACTTGCCGGTAACGAGATTGAACTAGGTATAGAGATACCGACGATCGAATCTCGGGCAAGTAACATACCGACGAGACAAAGGGAACTGTATACGGGATTGCCTGAATCCTTGACATCGTGGTTCATCCGATGAGATCATCGAGGAACGTGTGGGAACCAATATGGGTATCCAGATCCCGCTATTGGTTATTGACCTGGGAGTGTCTCGGTCATGTCTACATGGTTTCCGAACCCGCAGGGTCTACACACTTAAGGTTCGGTGACGCTAGGGTTGTTAGTGAGAACAGTGCATGGTTGCCGAAGGTTGTTCGGAGTCCCGGATGAGATCCTGGACGTGACGAGGGTCTCCGGAATGGTCCGGGGACAAAGATTGATATATATGATGAAAGGTTTCGGAGTCCGGAAGTGTTCCGGGGAGCATCGGGGAATCGGCGGATGACCGAAAGGGGTTTCGGGCCTAATGGGCCACAAAGGGGGGACACAACAGCCCTCATAGGGCTGTGCGCCCCCCCCCCCCTGGGCCCTCTCCTAGTGCGCATGGGGGGCTGGCCCCTCCTAGGGCTGCCGCACCCCCTGGCTTGGGGGGCAAGGCACCTAGGGGGGGAAACCCTAGGGCCTGGCGCAGCCCTTGGCCGCCGCCCCCCCTCTGCCCTGGCCGCCGGCCCCCCTAGGGGAAACCCTAGGGCGCCCCCCTCCCCTCTATTCCCCCTATATATAGAAAGGTAGAGGGAGGGCAGCTAACACATGTTTGTGCCTCGGTGCTGCCCTCCCTCTCCCATAACATCTTCGTCTTCCCGCGGTGCTTGGCGAAGCCCTGCTGGAATCCTCCACCACCATCACCACCACGCCGTCGTGCTGCCGGTCTCTCCATCAACCTCTCCTCCACTCCTTGCTGGATCAAGAAGGAGGAGACGTCCCCGAGCCGTACGTGTGAAGAACGCGGAGGCACCGTTGCTTCGGTGCTAGGATCTTCGGCGATCTGAATCGCGGCGAGTACGACTCCATCAACCGCGTTCTTAACGCTTCCGCTTAGCGATCTACAAGGGTATGTGGATCCAACTCTCCTCTCGTAGATGCATCTCCTAGATTGATCTTGGTGAACGTAGGAAAAATTTTTGTTTCCCGTGCAACGTTCCCCAACAGTGGCATCATGAGCTAGGATCTTGCGTAGATGCTTTCACGAGTAGAACACAAAAGGGTTTGTGGGCGTTGATGTTTAAATTGCTGCCCTCCTTAGTCTTTCTTGATTCAGCGGTATTATGGGATGAAGCGGCCCGGACCAACTTTACATGTCCACGTACATGAGACCGGTTCCATCGACAGACATGTGACTTTTGTTGCATAAGATGGCTGGCGGGTGTCTGTCTCTCCTATCTTAGTTGAATCGGAATAGAACAAGGCGGTCCTTGTAGAAGGTTAAATAGCAACTTGTATATCACCGTTGTGGCTTTGCGTAGGTAAGAAGCGTTCTTGCTAGATACCCATAGCAGCCACGTAAAACATGCAAACAACAAATTAGAGGATGTCTAACTTGTTTTTGCAGGGTATGTATGTGATATGATATGGCCAATGACATGATGAGATATATTTGATGTATGAGATGATCATGTTGTAATAGTTAATATCGACTTGCATGTCGATGCATACGGCAACCGGCAGGAGCCATAGGGTTGTCTTTAATTTTGTATGACCTGCGTGTCAATCATTAAGCGCTTTGTAATGCTTTACTTTATCGCTAAACGGTAGCAATAGAAGTAAGAGCATGGTGGGCGCGCGACAATCCCGATGGCGACACGATGATGGAGATCATGATGATGGGGATCATGGTGTGGCGCCGGTGACGATGGAGATCATGCCGGTGCTTTGGAGATGGAGATCAAAAGCACGAGTTGATGGCCATATCATGTCACTTATGATTTGCATGTGATGTTAATCCTTTTATGCATCTTATTTTGCTTAGGACGACGGTAGCATTATAAGATGATCCTTCACTAAAATTTCAAGATAAAATTGTGTTCCCCCCGAGTGTGCGCCGTTGCGAAGGTTCGTCGTTTCGAAGCACCACGTGATGATCGGGTGTGATAGACTCTACGTTCGCATACAACGGGTGCAAGCCAGTTTTGCACATGCAGAACACTCGGGTTAGACTTGACGAGCCTAGCATGTACAGACATGGCCTCGGAACACGGAAGACCGAAAGGTCGAACATGAGTCATATAGTAGATATGATCAACATGTAGATGTTAACCATTGACACCACCTCATCTCACGTGATGATCGGACTTGGGTTGGTGAATCTGGATCATGTCACGCTCGAATGACCAGAGGGATGTCAATTTGAGTGGGAGTTATAATTAATTTGATTAGGTAATAACTCACTTATCATGAACAATAGTCTAAAATGTCTTTGCAAATCTTTTGTTGTAGATGGCTCGCGCAGTAGCTCCCCTGAATTTTAATGCGTTCCTAGAGAAAGCTAAACTGAAAGATGATGGGAGCAACTTTGCGGACTGGCTCCGCAATCTGAGGATCATCCTCACAGCTGCCCAAAAGGTTTATGTCCTAAATGCACCGCTAGGTGAACCCCCGCTCCTCAGGCCTCTGCGGACGTTATGAACGCCTGGCAGTCGCGTTCGGATGACTACTCAGTAGTGCAGTGTGCCATTTTGTATAGCTTGGAAGGAGGACTTCAAAGGCGTTTTGAACGTCATGGAGCATATGAGATGTTCCAGGAGTTGAAGTTCATCTTTGAAAAGAATGCTAAGATCGAGAGGTATGAGACCACCGATAAATTCTTTGCTTGCAAGATGGAGGAGAATTCGTCTGTCAGTGAGCACTTACTGAAGATGTCTGGGTACTATACCCGCATAGCTGATCTGGGACTTGTGTTCCCGGACGAGGCTATCATTGACAGAATTCTCCAGTCACTCCCGCCTAGCTACAAGAGCTTCGTGCAGCAGTATAACATGCAAGGGATGAACAAAACCATCGCCGAGCTGTTTTCGATGCTGAAAGTCGCTGAGGCAGACATCCAGAAGGAGTATCAAGTGTTGATGGTCAATAAAACCACCAGTTTCAAGAAGAATGGCAAGGGCAAGAAGGGTAACTCTAAGAAGGGTGGCAAGGCAGTTGCTCATCCAGTGAAGAAACCCAAGGCTGGGCCCAAGCCAGAGACTGAGTGTTTCTATTGCAAGGGGAGCGGCCACTGGAAGCGGAACTGCCCCAAGTATCTGGCAGACTAGAAGGGGGCCAACAACAACAACAAGCAAGGTATATGTGATATACATGTTATTGATGTGTACCTTACCAACTCTCGTTGTAGTGCCTGGGTATTTGATACCGGTTCGGTTGCTCACATTTGCAACTCTAAACAGGAACTGCGGAATAAACGGAGGCTGGCGAAGGACGAAGTGACGATGCGCGTGGGAAATGGTTCCAAGGTTGATGTGATCGCCGTCGGCACGCTCGCTCTTCGATTACCATCGGGATTAGTTATGAACCTGAATAATTGTTATTTAGTGCCTGCGTTAAGCATGAACATTATATCTGGATCTTGTTTATTGCGAGACGGTTACTCATTTAAATCAGAGAATAAAGGTTGTTCTATTTATATGGGTAATATCTTTTATGGTCATGCACCCGAAGTGAGGGGTTTATTCTTATTGAATCTCGATAGTGATGATACACATGTTCATAACATTGATGCCAAAAGATGTAGAGTAGTTAGCGATAGTACCACTTTCTTGTGGCACTGTCGTCTGGGTCATATCGGCGTAAAACGCATGAGAAAGCTCCATGCTGATGGACTTTTGGAGTCTCTTGATTTTGAATCACTTGACACATGCGAGCCGTGCCTCATGGGCAAGATGACAAGGACCCCGTTTTCAGGAACAATGGAACGGGCAAGTGACTTATTGGAAATCATACATACTGATGTGTGTGGTCCGATGAGTGTCACGGCGCGCGGTGGATATCGTTATTTTCTCACCTTCACTGACGACTTAAGTAGATATGGGTATATTTACTTAATGAAGCATAAGTCTGAAACTTTTGAAAAGTTCAAGCAATTTCAGAGTGAAGTTGAAAATCATCGTAACAAGAAGATCAAGTTCCTACGATCTGATCGAGGGGGAGAATATCTGAGTTATGAGTTTGGCAATCACTTAAGAAAATGTGGAATTGTTTCACAGTTGACGCCACCTGGAACACCACAGCGTAATGGTGTGTCCGAACGTCGTAATCGAACCCTATTAGATATGGTACGTTCTATGATGTCTCTTGCCGATTTGCCACTATCGTTTTGGGGATATGCGTTAGAGACAGCTGCATTCACTTTAAATAGGGCTCCATCTAAGTCCGTTGAGACAACACCGTATGAACTGTGGTTTGGTAAGAAACCTAAGTTGTCTTTTCTCAAGGTTTGGGGTTGCGATGCTTATGTCAAAAGGCTTCAGCCAGAAAAGCTCGAACCCAAAGCGGACAAATGTGTCTTCATAGGATACCCAAAATAGACTGTTGGGTACACCTTCTATCTCAGATCCGAAGGCAAAGTGTTTGTCGCTAAGAACGGGTCCTTTCTCGAGAAAGAGTTTCTCTCGAAAGAATTGAGTGGGAGGAAGGTAGAACTTGATGAGGTTATTGAACCTCTGCTTCAACCAGAGAGTAGCGCAGCACAGAAAGATGTTTTTGTGGAGCCAGCAGAGGTCGAAGAGGAAGCCAATGATGATGATCAAGAAGCTTCTGATCAAGTTACTACCGAACCTCGTAGGTCGACAAGGGTACACACTGCACCTGAGTGGTATGGTAACCCTGTCTTGGAGGTCATGTTGTTAGACAACGGTGAACCTACGAGCTATGGAGAAGCGATGGTGGGCCCGGATTCCGACAAATGGTTAGAGGCCATGAAATCCGAGATGGGATCCATGTATGAAAACAAAGTATGGACTTTGGAAGTATTACCTGAAGGGCGGAAGGCCATTCAGAATAAATGGATTTTTAAGAGGAAGACGGACGCTGACGGGAATGTCACCGTGTATAAGGCTCGACTTGTGGCAAAGGGTTTTTCACAAGTTCAAGGAATTGACTACGATGAGACTTTCTCACCCGTAGCGATGCTTAAATCCGTCCGAATCATGTTAGCAATAGCTGCATATTTCGATTATGAAATTTGGCAGATGGATGTCAAAACAGCGTTCCTTAACGGTTTTCTTAAGGAAGAGTTGTATATGATGCAACCAGAAGGTTTTGTCGATCCAGAGAATGCTGACAAAGTATGCAGGCTTCAGCGTTCCATTTATGGGCTGGTGCAAGCATCTCGGAGTTGGAATCTTCGCTTTGATGAGGTGATCAAAGCGTTTGGGTTTATACAAGTTTACAATGAAGCTTGTATCTACAAGAAAGTGAGTGGGAGCTCTATAGCGTTTCTAATATTATATGTGGATGACATATTGCTGATTGGAAACAATATAGAATTTTTGGATAGCGTGAAGGGGTATTTGAACAAGAGTTTTTCGATGAAAGATCTCGGTGAAGCTGCTTTCATATTGGGCATCAAGATCTATAGAGATAGATCAAGACGCTTGATAGGACTTTCACAAAGCACGTACCTTGATAAAGTTTTGAAGAAGTTCAAAATGGATCAATCCAAGAAGGGGTTCTTGCCGGTATTACAAGGTACAAAGTTGAGTAAGACTCAATGCCCAGTGACTGCGGATGATAGAGAAAAGATGAGTGTCGTCCCCTATGCTTCAGCCATAGGCTCTATCATGTATGCAATGCTGTGCACAAGACCAGATGTCAGCCTTGCCATAAGTATGGCCGGAAGGTTTCAAAGTAATCCTGGTGTGGATCACTGGACAGCGGTCAAGAATATCCTAAAGTACCTGAAAAGGACTAAGGATATGTTTCTCGTTTATGGAGGTGATCAAGAGCTCGTCGTAAAGGGTTACGTCGATGCAAGCTTTGACACTGATCCGGATGACTCCAAGTCTCAAACCGGATACGTATATATTCTCAACGGGGGAGCAGTAAGCTGGTGCAGTTCCAAGCAGAGCGTGGTAGCTGATTCTACATGTGAAGCGGAGTATATAGCTGCCTCGGAGGCGGCTAAGGAAGGTGTCTGGATGAAGGAGTTCATGACAGATCTTGGAGTTGTGCCTAGTGCACTGAACCCAATGACTCTGTTCTGTGACAACACTGGTGCCATTGCTCTAGCCAAGGAACCAAGGTTTCACAAGAGGACCAGACACATAAAGCGACGCTTCAATTCCATCCGCGATTCGGTCAAGGAGGAGGACATAAACATTTGCAAAGTACACACGGATTTGAATCCGTTGACTAAGCCTCTTCCACGGGCTAAGCACGATCAACACCAAGACTCTATGGGTGTTAGATTTATTACCTTGTAATACTAGATTATTGACTCTAGTGCAAGTGGGAGACTGTTGGAAATATGCCCTAGAGGCAATAATAAAAGAGTTATTATTATATTTCCTTGTTCATGATAATCGTTTATTATCCATGCTATAACTGTATTGATTGGAAACTCAAATACACGTGTGGATGAATAGACAGACTTTGTGTCCCTAGTGAGCCTCTACAGGACTAGCTCGTTGATCAAAGATGACCGCGGTTTCCAGGTCATAGACATGAGTTGTCATTTGATAACGGGATCACATCATTAGGAGAATGATGTGATGGACGAGACCCAAACGTTAACATAGCTTTTGATCGTGTCAGTTATCGCTATAGTTTTCTGCATGTCAAGTATAAGTTCCTATGACCATGAGATCATGTAACTCACTGACACCGTAGGAGTGCTTTGTGTGTGCCAAACGTCACAACGTAACTGGGTGACTATAAAGGTGCTCTACAGGTATCTCCGAGGGTGTCTGTTGAGTTGACATGGATCGAGACTGGGATTTGTCACTCCGTGTGACGGAGAGGTATCTCCGGGCCCACTCGGTAATACGTCATCTCAATGAGCTCAAAGTGACTAAGTGGTTGGTCACGGGATTATGTATTACGGTAACGAGTAAAGAGACTTGCCGGTAACGAGATTGAACTAGGTATAGAGATACCGACGATCGAATCTCGGGCAAGTAACATACCGACGAGACAAAGGGAACTGTATACGGGATTGCCTGAATCCTTGACATCGTGGTTCATCCGATGAGATCATCGAGGAACGTGTGGGAACCAATATGGGTATCCAGATCCCGCTATTGGTTATTGACCTAGGAGTGTCTCGGTCATGTCTACATGGTTTCCGAACCCGCAGGGTCTACACACTTAAGGTTCGGTGACGCTAGGGTTGTTAGTGAGAACAGTGCATGGTTACCGAAGGTTGTTCGGAGTCCCGGATGAGATCCCGGACGTGACGAGGGTCTCCGGAATGGTCCGGGGACAAAGATTGATATATAGGATGAAAGGTTTCGGAGTCCGGAAGTGTTCCGGGGAGCATCGGGAAATCGGCGGATGACCGAAAGGGGTTTCGGGGTCCCGGAAGGGGTTTCGGGCCTAATGGGCCACAAAGGGGGGACACAACAGCCCTCATAGGGCTGTGCGCCCCCCCCCCCCTGGGCCCTCTCCTAGTGCGCATGGGGGGCTGGCCCCTCCTAGGGCTGCCGCACCCCCTGGCTTGGGGGGCAAGGCACCTAGGGGGGGAAACCCTAGGGCCTGGCGCAGCCCTTGGCCGCCGCCCCCCCTCTGCCCTGGCCGCCGGCCCCCCTAGGGGAAACCCTAGGGCGCCCCCCTCCCCTCTATTCCCCCTATATATAGAAAGGTAGAGGGAGGGCAGCTAACACACGTTTGTGCCTCGGTGCTGCCCTCCCTCTCCCATAACATCTTCGTCTTCCCGCGGTGCTTGGCGAAGCCCTGCTGGAATCCTCCACCACCATCACCACCACGCCGTCGTGCTGCCGGTCTCTCCATCAACCTCTCCTCCACTCCTTGCTGGATCAAGAAGGAGGAGACGTCCCCGAGCCGTACGTGTGAAGAACGCGGAGGCACCGTTGCTTCGGTGCTAGGATCTTCGGCGATCTGAATCGCGGCGAGTACGACTCCATCAACCGCGTTCTTAACGCTTCCGCTTAGCGATCTACAAGGGTATGTGGATCCAACTCTCCTCTCGTAGATGCATCTCCTAGATTGATCTTGGTGAACGTAGGAAAAATTTTTGTTTCCCGTGCAACGTTCCCCAACAGGCACCACACAACTGCCAAGGTGCTCAACAAGCGCCGAGACATGAACACCATTTGCGCCGCCGTGCTCCCCTTCGACGGCAGTAAACCTACACCATGATGATCGAGGTGGCAGGGGCCGTGACAAGCGGATGGGCCGTCTATGAGATGCTCATCCCGCCTTCTTCCATGCACACATGCGTTGCCTGTGATTGGTTGGGGCAAACCACACTTATTGCAATTCGAGGATTTCGAGGACAATGTTCAAAGTTTGAGGACTTAGTTGTTGAATATATGAGCAAATTACTACGAGATTTAATTCGAATAAACAAAAAGCAAATCGACAATGTGCATAGCTTTGTCCGATGCGAGGCGAGGTGAGGCGAGGAGGAGGAGCGCGTGTAGGTCTCATTATCTCATGCTCATACAAGTGGTAGAAGAGCTAACCTTATAAAGAGGTGACCCTCTCTCAACTACCGTGGTGGGACTAAACTTTAATCCCACTCACACCACTCAGCTATCACTAGTAGAAAAAGGGTCAAACGTGAAGCACATTAGTGCCGGTTTGAATTTGAGCCAGCACTAATGTGTACATTAGTGCCGGTTCCAACGGCTAGCCGGGCCGCTCTCATTAGTACCGGTTCGTGCCACGAACCGGTACTAAAGAGGTGGTGGCCTTTAGTACCGGTTGGTGGCTCCAACCGGTACTAAAGACCCCCCCCCCCTCTTTAGTACTGGTTGGAGCCACCAACCGGTACTAAAGGGGTGCGCTGCCACCCGCAGTGCACAATATTTAGTCCCACCTCGCTAGTTGAGAGGAGTTCGCACCGGTTTATAAGCCCTGCCGTGGCTACCGTGTCGAGCTCCTCTTTAAGCAGGCCTTTGTGGGCCTATTGCAAGTCTTCTGCCCTGTGGGCCTTTGTAGTATCGTAAAATACCAGCAAACGAAAAAAATTAAATGGAAAACACAAAATTAAATGAAAAAGAAATCATAAAATCAAAAACCCCCCAAACCTTGTAGTACCGGTTACCAACCGGTACTAAAGGGCTCCCGGCCCCCGGAGCTGGCTCGTGCCACGTGGTTGCCCTTTAGCACCGGTTCGTGCTGAACCGATACTAAAGGGGGGGGGGGGCTTTAGTGACCACCGGCACTAAAGGGTCTTACGAACCGATACTATTGCCCGATTCTGCACTAGTGTATGCATGAATGGATCAAGAAAATTTCAGAATTTTACTTGGGCTTCGGGTTAAAGACCTACTAGCAAAATTCCAACATTAATACTATCGTAAGAGTGCTCCTATAGCCTATACGGACGATACTGTTCGGTCTATTTGCAGACGACGCTGTAAATCTAAGGAATCTAACCATGGATGGGTCAGAGCAAGTGTCGCACAGCCGCTGGACGAAGTGTAGCCGGCCGTTTTATGATCCTCTGATGCACATGACTCAGAATTAACTAGAAATTGATGGTACACGCCAGGTATAAATCTAAACATTAAGAATCTAGTACTCGGCTGACGCCAACACGGCTTCCACGTCTCACTCTGCTCCCCGCAAGCTCAGCCCACCACTCCTGCAATCCTATATATACTGGAGTACATGCATCTCGGTCTCCTCACTCCCAGCAGACCACCACTGAACTCACCCCCACCACCATTGCTTGCAGAAGATATAGAATCCATGGACCAGCCCGGCAAGGGATACGCGACGGTGACATCGGCGCCGCCGAAGCGGCCGGCGGGGCGGACCAAGGTGAGCGAGACGCGGCACCCGGTGTACCGCGGCGTCCGGTAACGCGCGGGGCGGTGGGTGAGCGAGGTGCGCGAGCCCAACAAGAAGTCGCGCATCTGGCTCGGCACCTTCGCCACCCCGGAGGCGGCCGCGCGCGCCCACGACGTGGCCGCCCTCGCCCTGCGCGGCCGCGCCGCCTGCCTCAACTTCGCCGACTCGGCGTCCCTGCTCGCCGTCGACCCGGCCACGCTCCGCACGCCCGAGGACATCCGCACCGCCGCCATCGCGCTCGCCGAGTCCGCGTGCCCCGCCGCGGCCCAGGCGTCCGCGCCGGCGACGATGACGATGCAGGAGGCCGCCGCGGCGCCGTACGACGACGACCTGCGGTTCGTTGCCATGGACCAGCATTCCTACTACTACGACGGGATGGGTGCCGGCGGCGACTGGAATGACGATGACGACGACGGCGCGGGAGACATCCCGCTGTGGAGCTACTGATTGAGTTCGCTCGGTCGACGCAACGGAGTTGGTAGGGAAGAAATAATCTACGCATGCACGTACTAGGAGTAAGAGCATGCAAAAATGGACCTCCCTCTTTTTCTTTTTCTTTTTCTTTTTTGGGACGATCTGATCAATTTCGAATTGCACGAAAATTTTGTAACATGTAGTGAAATAAGGGCCCTGTTTCTTCAAATCAATAGTTTGAAAAATAGAAGATCCATTATTCCTTGATCGTGTTACCGGAGTCGGAGGTGCCTTGGTCATAAAAACAAAAGCATTGCTCGCGTGAGGTTGATGCTCTCTTTGTGTGGAAAGCATTCGTGCATGACATGCAAAGGTTCAGACGCGTGTGGTGCAATACTTGACCGCGTCAACAGCCGGTGCATGCACTAGCCGCCCCTTATTGATCACAGTAGCTATACGTAAGTTGACCTGAATTGAGAATGGAGCGTAGCTCAGTTGAGTTTGCAGCCAGCCCACCAGTGTTTGAGTCTCGGCTCAAGCGCTCCGTGCTTACGGAGTTTTTTTTAAAAAAAAAAATGGCCAACAGGCTAATCTAATTTAGCTGGACATCAGTCAGCTGATGCGAATTCAACGTCAATCGATTTCTGAATGAATGAAGGAAGGAGATGTGTCCAAAGGTTGAAGAAGACTGTGTGCCATTGATTTTTCATCTAACGGTGCAAAAATCGACTGACCTCAAACCAAAAATTCAGCTGACTGATTTCTAGCCATTCCCAAAAAAGATAGCTGCAGCAAGAAGAAAGAAGAGCGACCATTGGATCTTCATTCTAATGGCCCAGAAAACCGACTTATCCAGAATAATTTTTCAGACGAACTTACATATTGCCGGTCACATTATTAATGCACATACTTCCATTCAGCAGGTGATTAGGAAGACGTTGTCGCTCGCTTTCTCTTCAACTAGGGTCACGGCCCCTTTACTTGGGTGGAGATTAGTACTAGTAGTATAGTGTTTATTTTCTGCATGCATGCAGGTGATTAGGAAGACGTACAAGGTGCGTGTGTCGGGTAATTAACAATTATACACTTGCACCGCCCATAATTGACGCGTTTGCGCGGGCGGCTCGACGGTGTCAGCTCGCTTCCATCCGAGTAATGGGATTCGGTCGGTGAATCCTCCGCCCTTTTGATGTTCGCCAATCACTAGTAATACCCGCACGTTGTTACGGAAATGTTTTACCATATATTTCAATATGATCTGATTGTAAGAAACATGATTACAATTTGATTGTGTGAAACTTGAATATTTATAGAGTAATAATATGACAATAAAAACTAAAAATACATAGTATTATTTATTGTGTTTAATTATTACCAGCTCTGTCCGGGTATACTGGGCCAGAGAGCAGCTTTCGAGCGTCCGCTTTTTTAAGGTTGTGCACGTAAAAATTGTAGAATGGCTAATGTTTCTGTTATTGCGTTGTATTGATCTGACCTCATCTGGGGTATCTATAGAATACATTAGGGATAGAGCCTTGGAGTACAAGACATGTAATACATGGTTTAAACATATTCAATCTCTACTCCTTATCTTTACCTTTAAACCCAAATTATATTCTAGCATTTCCCCTCAGTCATAGTCATAGAGGGAGTGAAGCAGACGATGATGACTGAATTTGAAGTCATGTGCTTCCGTCATCTTCTCCGCTACGCCATCATCAAGTGCGTCTCCGATGGGTCGGCACTTAGGGCAGTGCATGCGGCCCCTTCTGGTGCTTTCCTTGTCTCTTCTCTATTCCCTCCCGCAATCAGAGCGGGAGTGGCGTGGAAGCTTGTGGCGACGGGATTGTTGTCGACTGGACTTGTTGCAGATGTGTTGCTGTAGACATAGTTATGTGGTCGTTGTCGAGGTCGCCGATCGCGATGTAACCGTAGTCGAATTAGTCCAGGTCGGTGTAGAATTCTTCATAGTTGGTGTAGCCGCAATCGCCATAGGCGCAAAACATATATGCGATGTGTATGCGGAGCTGCAATCCTGGAGCCAACGTTTTGCACGTGGAGAGTTACCGTCAGAGAGGATGTTTTGCACCTTGACAGCTACCGTTGTGGTCGTCTTGCGGATGTCAAAGGACGCAGTTGTAGATGAGACCACCAGTTTTGCCAAGACTGGAGGGAGCCATCGAGCACACAGTGGTTTTGCCAGGATCGTGTGCGTGTTATAGTGGCTTTCACTGTAGTGATGCCGGTGTGTCGATGCAGTACTACCATTGGACGCGGTCAGTGTCATCGTTGGTGCTGTGTGCGTCTTGTAGTGGTATTGTCAGAGTACGCGTGTCCATCCTTCTGGATGAGGTTGTAGAGGCAACGACGGTGTGTTGCCGAGGTTGCTGATGAAGACCACAAAGATGTAGACTTTGGCGATGAAGTGTCGACGATAGTGTTGCAGCGGCAATGTCGACGGTGCATCGTTTGAAGGCGTCCCTAGTGTTGATGTTGTGTCATGCCAGAGAAGTCGATGAAGAAGTGCATCTCGTTCCACACCAACCTAACGTGCTCAGCCAAAAGTCCGAACTAATAGAGAGATGTGCAATATATTTCAACACCCCCTCACATCTAGGCTTATTTAACTCTTAGATGTGGGAATTATATATGTAGGCCCTGAAATCCTTTTTTAATACTGCTTTGCAGAGTCTTGAACTCAAGACCTCCTCACTTTGATACCATGTAAAAATTATAGGATGACTAATGTTTCTGTTGTATTATGTTGTATTGATCCGGTTTCACATGGGGTGTATAGAATACATGAGGGAGTGGAGGCTTGGTGTACAAGACAAGTAATGTATAGTTTTAAACCTATTAGACTACCCATAGTGGGAGTAACATAGGTAGTAACATCACACATATCTAGATAAAAAAGATGATGTGGCAAGTAATAAATGAAGAAAGAGAGGCATGTGGTAACATAGCTAGTTACTACTAGTATGAGTAACATCACACATATCAAGGTAAGATGAGTCTATGGCCTAATAAATGAAGTCTTCCATGTTACCACACATATGTTACTCCTCACTATAGAGGTAGTAACATAGAGTAGTAACATGGGCATGTTACTACTCTATGTTACTACCCATTATGGCTAGTCTTAGATCTTTACTACTTATCTCTATGTTTCAACCCAAATTATATTCTAACAGCGCATTGGTTTACTACGCGCATGTGGTTCCATTGGTTGCATGCAGAGGAATCATTGCTGGTCCCATTGCTACAGACGTGTTTGGTTGGCCATTTCATGTTTGGGCATTTTGCATATTTGTACTAGTTCGGTTTGATTGAGCAAATGCATGCAAAAAAATCAACATCTACATGTTGGTTGGCTGCCTGCATACTGCTACCCAGCATCGTAGGATCGCCCAGTGTTTGGTTGCGTGCATTGGCTGGGCTCATATTAGTACATGATGTTAGGTTGGATACATGTCTGGTAACCTCCTTTCAGAATGTGAGCTTACCAGCACTTTAGCAAGCACGACATAGATAGCAAAAAGTTCAACATAGTAACATAGAATTGAACAAAGTTCTAAACAAACAGTCTTACGCTAACAAACTAGGTAAGAGTAAAATTTCTAAGTAAACCAGGTAAGAGTTCACATTACCTTGATCCACTTTGAGCATGTCAACCTTTCCTTGGGGGGACATTGGGCCCCTCTGACGTCCGCTACCTAGAACCACAATCTTGTCCATGGGGATACACTACCACAATCTTGCCCATGAGGCTACACCTATTATGGATTTCCATTTTCGATACCTTTTAATTGTGTTTTCGGCATGTACGACGATGATTCTCAGTGTTAGTACTATTTATTCTTGGGAAGATGCTCGTGTCTTTATGCGTAGAATTTGTGTCATGTTTATGCATAGGATTTGCGGCACGTTTGTGTTATGTAGTATTATAGCAGGGTCTGACCCGGAGCTTCGACCGGACTCTCTATTCAGGTCCAACTCAGTTAGGTGGCTCCTTTACATTGTTTGCAACGTTGGGGAGAGTCGTGGGCTATCCTTCTTTTCGGGCAACCTAAAGCAGTGTGATCCTTCTAGAGGTATGTGTTTTGATCTATGACATCAGGAGCTATAGTCATGTTAGGATTTAAACAGTGATACACCCCTATAGGGTTAAATCTATTTGAATAGTTGTGTCTGTCGTTATAGACGACTTGGAGCCTATTAATCCAATCATAGAACAACTTCATCTAAGCAAGTTAATAAATTTGCTACAACTTGCTAACCACATGAGTGCCTTGGGCTTCCACGTGGCTGATGCGAACGGGAATGCAAGGTTGTGTTATGATTGACGGTAGGATAGACACCCAGATGTGGGCGCAACTTGCTAAGGCCACCACCGAGTTAGACCTGTGGGGTTGCATCGCGAAGTGATTAGTATAGGTGGCTCCCTTGTACGCTCTCTTCCTTTATCTGAGTAGACACAACTTTTAGTGTATCTCTATAGAATCCTTAGCGATTGTTACCACTAAACTACTTACCTCCTTCAATAGCTAACTTCTGCTCGCTTCCAATCTAATCCACCCACACCTACTCCTGCTTGCTTCCAATCTAATATGTTCTCTAGTATAGACGAGGCTAGCTCTCTAGGTCCTTTAATTTGCTTCGGCCGGTTGAACACTCGAGCGTTTCTTTGCTTCCACGTGACCCACGTCGCTCCGATGACCAATGAGTCGAATCCACGCTTGTCTTCCCGTTGAAAGCCTCTTCTAACACTGAGCCACCAATCAGCAAAGCTATGGGGAGAGATGACATTTAGCCGCAAAGTGTCAAAGCACGTGTCCCAGACTTCTCTCTTGTAGGCACACTGCAGCAAGATATGCTCAGCGTTATCCTCATCTTGCAGACAAGTGTAGCACACCGATGATTCGTCCTGAAGTCCATGACGCGCTCATCTACCTGAGGTCCACAGTCTGTGTTGCCCTGCAAGCCAAGCAAAAATCTTGCACTTGAGCAGACCCAGCTACGCCAGATGGCCGTGGCGGTAGGGAACCGGACCCCTCTATGGTAGAGCTGCGCATAGGTGGACTTCTCAGAGTATACTTTGGATGGATGGTGTGGCCAGATGAACTCATCCTCGATCAGATCATTACTGGACCGTAGCTATAGGGTGCCTCAAGTGCACCATCTACAGCAAGGCTGTGAAAGAGGATTGGGCCTGAACGTCATGCACTCCTCCACCATTGCCTGGGCCAAGGTCCTTTAGTTCCTCGTACTCGTATCACTCCTGCCACCAGCAGGGGCGCGATGGCACCAACCGAAAATCCATATATCCACGTATCTCTCCAGGAGAGAATTATGTCACCTTCGCAACAATAATCTTCACGAGGCTATCGAAGACGTGCATGGCCTCATCATGCACCAATCGATGCAATCCTTGCCAAGGCCTTCGAGGATCTGTACACCTTAGCCACTCCCAGAGTACTCTGAGCGCTAGCGCTTGTAAGGTCAAACTCAAGTGAAGATACAACTCATGAGACTAAGCACTAAGAAGGGAGTGTACTGCCTAAGTTGTTTCGGCTCTTAGAATGACTGATAGATGATAAACACGCCTCAATGAATTTCTTTTTCTTTTTTGAGAAACACAATACAGAGGCGAACGCTCACAATGTGCAAGCACAATTACTCATATGAACATAAGCACATAACCTTATCTCTGTGAGCACCTTCCAGAGATTGAGCCGACATACTTTGAGATTGACGAAGTTGCTACATGCGCCTCGTAGTTAATGAACACGTCATACCACTAAAAGAATTGCACCAGATCAGAGGCTGAGATAAAATTCAGAAAATATGCGAGCACCGCGTCAAAGTCTAGCACTTAAACTCGGATAGTTCAGCTACAAAATATCAACCATCTGAGTTAGGCTTAGTTGCCTGAATGATTGATAGCAATAATTCAATATTCTAGCTAATCTTTCTGGGGCATCTATTGATATACTGTAGGGGTATTTATTAATTGTGTATGGACATTAGATAATGCGTATATCGCTAAGAAATCCCGGAGTATAACTAATCTGGCTTATTCTTACGACCAAAGTGTATTACGGAGTCTAAGCAATCCTGGAGTATACAAGTCACTCTCTTTGCTTAGGTATGAGTGGGTACGGTTGGTATACAATAACATGCACGAGGAGAGCGTGGTCTCTTGCTTTCTCTATTTTTTTGCCACACGAGAGGACGGAGGAAGCTCCATATATATGAGTACAAGAGAGTAGAAGCCGTGACACTCCTCTAGTCGTCCATCGCCGGCTCGTCCGGTTGCCTCCTACGTACAAAACAAAGAGAAGCCATGAGTGCTGCTCCTACCGGCGCCATGGCCGGGGAAGAAATCGACGAGACCATCTCTCGGGCTCAGGCTGAGATGTCTCAAATCATGGTATCGCTGCCGCGGTGCCCGGTGTACCTTACTCGGCAGTACCGCGGCTTCTGGATCCGTGAGTTTGTTCTTGACGGCTTGGCCGCCGCTCAGGCATCCTTCGAGCCAAGGCCAACGGACGTCCTCCTAACCAGCTGCCCCAAGTCCGGCACCACCTGGCTCAAGGCGCTCGCCTTCGCGACGCTCAACCGCGCCACGCACTCACCGTCCGACTCCGGCCACCCGCTCCGCCACCGCAACCCGCACGACTGCGTGGCTTTCCTCGAGTCCAGACCCATAGCAGAGACCATGGCCCTCCCTTCTCCCCGACTGCTTGCAACCCACATACCCTGCTCCCTGCTGCCCAGCCACGTAACGGAATGCGGTCGGGTGGTCTATGTCTGCCGGGAGCCCAAGGACGCGATGGTCTCCTTCTGGATCTACAACAACAAGATCGCGGCCATGTTGCGGCGGGTGGCCGGCCTGCAGTCTCCCTCGCCCACGTTCGAGGAGGCGTTCGAGCTCTTCTGCAAGGGGCAGAGCAGCTCCGGGCCGCACTGGCGCCACGCCCTAGAGTATTGGGAGGAGAGCCAGAGGAGGCCCGGGAACGTGCTCTTCCTCAAGTACGAGGAGATGCTACAAGACCCCACAAGCAACGCCAAGAATCTCGCGGCGTTCATGGGGTGCCCATTTTCTTGTGCGGAGGAGGAGGCAGGGGTGGTGCAGGAGATCGTGCAGCTCTGCAGCTTCGAGGAACTCAAGAGCTCTGAGGTGAACAAGAATGGCAGGAGCAGCGCCATGCAGGGCATCAAGAACGACGTATACTTTAGGAAGGGAGCGGTCGGCGACTGGAAAAACTACATGACACTGGAGATGGCGGCGCGGCTGGACAAGATCGTCGAGGAGGCACTTCAAGGTTCAGGCCTAACCTTTGGCATCTCCATGTAGAAGGGAAGACCACTCGTGCAGAAGGAGGGGGGGCGTGTTGTCTCTTTGAAGCATGCATTTTGGTATTTGACGATCCCAAAATAATTATAGTACGCCATTGTCCAACCTGTCTTGGCAACGATGGTCCAACCTGCACGTAGAAGGGAAGGGCACTTTTAGTCACAAAAAAAGGAAGCGCTTGTCACCGTCTACCTTCAACACTGGGGTGATGCACCGTAGCTCACGTCGAAGCAGAAACGTCCGAAAGCGCGGTACGCAGGCAATCTGGCGGGTGTGTTTGAGGATCCGAAATCCTACACGCCCGGGAGGGACCCGTCTGGACGTGCCGCGACTATGGGCTACCCTAGGGCGGTTCGCCCGCCCCTAGAGCCTCGAGGTTCGCTGCCCTTCAACAGGAAGAACGAGAGAGAATGAACAAAGCAGAGATGTAAAACTAGGGTAAAAAGTAGATTGATTTTTTGATTCTGTGTCATTGTTCAATTGGCCGTCACCTCTTACATATATGTGAGGCGTCTGGACTTCCCGTACAAGAGAAGGACTCAAACTCGTCCAAAACATCAAAAGTTAACCTAACTCGGACTACGAGGGCCGGAACTTCTGGTTCGGTCCGAAACTTCGGGGCTAAAACTATATCAAGTAGCTCGTTTGCACTGAACCTGCAGGTCGCATATGGCTTTGGATCGCAATGGTCCCAAAATCAAAGTTGTAGATCTTGAAGCGAAGAAAAATTCGTCTGTTGAATACTTTTTTATCAGAGCTCGCCTTGAGGTTGAATTCGGGCCCGCAAATCTTCAAATAATGGTGAAACTCCAGTTTTGGGGGCGCACCATGTGTAAACTTTCTATTTAGCCAGGAACCTCCCCGGAAGTTTTGCTCGGAACTACGGGGGCAGACTTCTGTAGCACACCGTATTACCTCTAACTTTTGCATACGAAAATGGATTGAGACGATTTTTATATATCAAAATTGATTGTTTCGACGAGACGAAGACAATCCGTGTAGAAACGTTTCTCATATGAGGCCGCCTGGGAGGCATAATTGACCGAAAAAAATACAAAATTTTAGTACTTTGAGCATAGTTTCAACCCTTTAGATGAGATCGGATGGTGATAACCCAAACATCAAAGTTTCCCATTTTAATGATGTGGAACTTTCGCATGTTAAACACTTTCCCATTTGAGGTCATCTTAATTAAGTTTTTGATCATGCCAAAATCTAACATGCGATGTCACCAACCGAAAATCCATATATCCACCTATCACTTCAGAAGAGAATTTTGTCACCCTTCCCAACAATAATCTTCACGACGCTATCGAAAGCCTACCTGGACTCATCATCCACACCAATCGATGCAATCCCTGCCAAGGCCTTCGAGGATGTGTGCTCCTTAGCCACTCCAAACGTACTCTTAGCGCTAGCACTTGTAAGTTTAAACTCAAGTGAACACACAACTAATGCGACTAAGCACTACACTACCTAAGTTGCTTCGGCTCTTAGAATGAGTGATGATATATGATAGACACGCCTCAATGAATTTATTTTTCTTTTCTGAGAAACGCAATACAGAGGCAAATGCTCACGTTATGCAAGCACATTTACCTATATGAACATACGCACAGGAGCACCTTCCAGAGATTGAGCCGGCATGTTTTGAGTTTGACGAAATTGCTAAATGCGCCTCGTAGTTAATGGACACAGCATACCATTAAAAGAATAGCACCCGTGTCAAAGTCTAGCACTTGAATTCGGATAGTTCAGCTACAAAAAACCAATCATCTAAGTTAGGCTTGGTTGGCGCCACCCCTGAATGATTGATAGCGCTAACTCGACTCCTAACACTGTCCTTGCTGAAATGGTCTTCCCCACGCCTGAATGATTGATAGCAATAATTCAATATTCTAGCTTATCTTTCTGGGGTATCTTTTGATGTAAGTACTGTAGGAGTATTTATTAATTGTGTATGGACATTAGATAATGCTTATATCTCTAAATAATCCCTGAGGATGATTAATCTGGTTTATTGTTACGATGAAAATGTATTACGCACTCTAAGCAATCCTCGAGTATACATGACACTCCCTTTGTTTAATAAGATGCACGAGGAGAGCGTGGTCTGCTATCTCTATTTTTTGCCTCATCATGTATAAGAGGGTATTTCCCCCTTGAAGCCGTGGCACTCGTCCACTCGTCCACCGCCGGCTCGTCCGGTTGCCTCCTACAAAACAAAGAGAAGCCATGAGTGCGGCTCCTACCGGCGCCATGGCCGGGGAAGAAATCGACGAGACCACCTCTCGGGCTCAGGCTGAGATGGCTGAGATCATGGTGTCGCTGCCGCGGTGCCCGGTGTACCTTACTCGGCAGTACCATGGCTTCTGGATCCGCGAGTTTGTTCTCCAGGGCATGGCTGCCGCTCAGGCATCCTTCGAGCCGAGGCTAACGGATGTCTTCCTCGCCAGCTGCCCCAAGTCCGGCACCACCTGGCTCAAGGCGCTCGCCTTCGCAACGCTCAACCGGGCCACGCACTTGCCGTCCGACTCCGACCACCCGCTCCGCCATCACAACCCGCACGACTGCGTCCGCTTCCTCGAGGCCAGGCCCATTCCGGAGACCATGGCGCTCCCTTCTCCCCGGCTGCTTGCGACCCACTTGCCCTGCTCCCTGCTGCCCAGCCGCATAACGGAATGCGGTCGGGTGATCTATGTCTGCCGGGAGCCCAAGGACGCGATGGTCTCCTTCTGGATCTACAGCAACAAGATCGCGGCGGTGCTGCGCCGGCAGCACGGCCTGGAGGCTCCCTCGCCCACGTTCGAGGAGGCGTTCGAGCTCTTCTGCAAGGGGCAGAGCATCTCCGGACCGCACTGGCGCCATGCCCTAGAGTACTGGGAGGAGAGCCAGAGGAGGCCTGCGAAGGTGCTCTTCCTCAAGTACGAGGAGATGCTACAAGACCCCACAAGCAACGCCAAGAATCTCGCGGCGTTCATGGGGTGCCCATTTTCTTGCGCGGAGGAGGAGGCTGGGGTGGTGCAGGAGATCGTGAAGCTCTGTAGCTTTGAGAAACTCTCGGAGGCCAACAAGAATGGCAACAGCAGCGCCATGATGGGCATCAAGAATGACGTATACTTCAGGAAGGGAGCGGTCGGCGACTGGAAAAACTACATGACGCCGGAGATGGCGGCGCGGTTGGACAAGATCGTCGAGGAGGCACTTCAAGGCTCAGGTCTGACCTTTGGCATCTCCATGTAGAAGGGAAGGCCACTCACGCAGAGGGAGGGGGAGCCAGTTGTTGCTATGAAGCATGCATTTTGGTATTTGACAATCCGAAATACACCCCTCCGAAATAAAAGAAGGTCTTCTGATTAAAGAAACTCACAAGTGATGTGTTTTAAGGTCATTAGTTTTCTACCTTACGAAAGTGACGTGTATTAAAATAATAAATTTACTTGCTTAATGTATTGATGAATCATGAAATGGAAGTTGGTGGTTGTACGGTCAAAAAAATTATGTCACCCATCCAGTTTTTTGTTTTTCAGATTTTATAATTCTCATCTAGATGAGATTTAGTTATGTCTGATCTAAGTTTCCACCACACAAACTAATTTGCTAAAATTTCCGTGCAAACGCTATATCCCGCATTGTTGGTTGCAGTGTCCCAGGTTGGCCCGTTTCGCGTCACACATCTATTATGGGCCCCTCATATTGTCAGCCCATTTTTGCGACCGGTGCTAAGGGGGCATTCTTCTCTCATGTTGTTTTTCTGATCTCCATTTTAGAATTGCAAGAGTCAAGCCATAAAAGAGGGTTGCTGTCGATGCTCGCTTTCCCCTCTAACTCCCATTCGACACTCCTTTTTCCTCACACCTCTTTCCCCTTTGTCGTCCAGTAGATGGCGACGCAACAATATCTTGACCTTTTTGTTGTTATAGCAGATCCAATACTAGTGTGTGGATGGGAGGCAAAACTTTTTGTGTGTTTTTCCCAGTTGTTATTTGTTACCCCCCCCCCCCTTCTTTGTATGTGTTTTTGTTGCTGAAAAAATAATAAATGATGATGTAGAGGGCTTGCATTTGCTTGACGGTGTGAAGGATTTGCCTGTGATGGAAATTGAAAAATAAAAGGTTTGCATGATCTTGATGATGTGGACAGCTTACATGTTCATTTATTTGTCTACGTCGCATTCACTATCATGGTAAATTATTTTTACACACACACACACTCTCTCTCTCTCACTCACTCTCACTCTGAGCTTCCAAAGATTCATGTCAGTAAAATCATGTGCCTGGGACCCAGTCAAAAATAATAATCATGTGCCTGGGTTTCATGGGATCAGGAAGTCAGGACATTCTAATCCAGTGTTTTTATTATCCATATGCAATCGATTTGATAACAGATTATTGTTGCGTCAAGAAAAAAAGCCCCGTCAAGTGTACCAAAAAAAAAGGGTTGCGTTGCTGATATGGTTGGTGTTTGCACGGATCTTTTTGAAGAGTAAGAAAATAATTGGTACAGCACGTAGCTAGAGTCCAAGATTGCCTTGTCTGTTTTTCTTGTCATGAAAGCTACGTTTTCGGATCTCAGATCTAGAACGCGTTGAGAGTGACCCGTGACTGACAACATTGTACAGACAGGAACTATTTGCTGCAGGCACAGAACCCGTGACTAATTTTTGTGTTTTTACTCCCCCTGGCTAGCTTATAAGCAACAGATCAAGCTTTGCAATGACAATCTAAGCTGGTTCACAAGAACAATTTGGCCGGCAGAGCTCCACAAAGTAATTTGCCATGGCATGGCTTCTGTTGCTCTTCCCCCTCTCCTTCTTGTTTGTGCATTACTGGTTCACTGGGAAGACAGGAAAAACGCAGCAGCAAGAAGAATGCCTCCCCCTGCCGCCTTCACCGCCAGCATTGCCCATCATCGGACACCTGCACCTCATCGGTGCCCTCCCGCATGTCTCCCTCCGCGGCCTTGCCAGGAAGCATGGCCCCGACGTGATGCTCCTCCGCCTCGGTGTCGTGCCGCCAATATACGTCGTGTCGTCGCCGCGTGCCGCGGAGGCGGTGCTGCGCACGCACGACCACGTCATGGCGTCACGGCCCCGGTCCCTGGTCAACGACATCATCATGTACGGTGCGTCTGATGTCGCCTTCGCGCCATATGGCGAGTACTGGCGGCAGGCAAGGAAGCTCGCCACCACCCACATGTTGAGCGCTAAAAAGGTGCGGTCTTTCCGCGGCGCCGTCATGGACGAGGTAATTCTTGTAGTCTTCACGTTTGACAAAAATCTAGCCCTGCAAATTTCCGACCCTCCAGGATATTTTTGGATTACAAATATTGAAGTAGTCATTTCGGAATAAAATGTGGGGACGTGATCCAGTCTGATGTCAATCGCCGTTCAAGTCATAGCAATAAGCACCAACTCACCATCCAACAAAGATGACAATCTTGAAGCATTTGAAGCAACCACTTAAAAGTTAAAACCACTAGGAGCATATAGTTTAACATACGCAACTCACTCCCGCAGCCGTACTTTAAGAGATTGAACCACTGAATATAGTGATTGACCCACGTACGGGTTCACGGTTTCGTTGGTCGGACCGCTAGCGTAGGCGCTTCCATGCAAATAAAACCTGTCATGTTGAATTTACATTCAAAAATAATTTGCAACAAAATTGACCTTAGATCATGCGAGGGAAAATAATATAGGTTTTCAGTTTGCCCTCAGCTTAGAGTTTCATAAATGTTAGCTTCTCTCATGTTTTAAGATGCATGACATCTAGGTGAGCATAGTGATGGCCAAGATCAGTGATGCCGCCGCAGTAGGTGGTACTTTGGACATGAGTGAGCTGCTCAGGTCATTCGCGTATGACATGGCGTGTCGCATCGTGTCGGGGGAGTCCTTCCTGAAAGAAAGAGAGAGCAAGCTGTGCCGGGACCTTGCCAACGATACCTCACGGCTGCTAGGAGGGTTCAACGTGGAGGAGTACTTTCCAATATTGACTAGGGTAGGAGTGCTTAAAAGGGCAGTTTGTGCAAAGGCTGAGAGAGTGAGGCACAGATGGGCCAATTTGTTGGAAGAACTGATCGATGATCATGTGAGCAAGGGTAAGACAACATTTGATCATAAGGGTGGCGACTTCTTAGATATCCTATTGTCTGCTCAGGAGGAGTATGGTCTCACAAGAGATCACATTAAAGCTCTATTAACGGTAAGTACAAATAATAGCTTCCATATTATATATTGATCTTTATATATATCTTACATAGTATCCTAATTAATTCATTGATATTCACAGGATGTATTTTTTGGTTTAACGAACACGTCATCTAACACCCTCGAGTTCACCTTGGCCGAGCTCATGAGGAGGCCATGCCTGATGAAGAAGCTACAAGACGAGGTGAGGAGTATCGTACCCCTGGGACAAGGAACTGTCAGTGAAACCGACATTAACAAGATGATGTACCTAAGAGCAGTTATAAAGGAGTCACTCCGGTTGTATCCTGTTGCGCCTTTCCTTCCTCCACACCTTGCCATGGGAGACTGCAACATTGATGGGTACATGGTTCCTGCTGGAACGCACATCCTCGTTAATGTATGGGCCATTGGTAGGGACTCCAACTCGTGGGAGGACGCGGAAGAGTACATACCCGAGAGATTTATAGATGAAGGCAGCGTTGTGCATGTCAACTTCAAGGGGAACGATTTCCAGTTCTTGCCATTCGGGGCAGGACGAAGGATGTGCCCTGGTATAAACCTTGGAATCACCAATGTCGAGCTTATGTTGGCTAATCTCATGTACCATTTTGATTGGGAACTGCCAGCCGGGGTTGAGAGAAAGGACATTGATATGGCAGAGGTGTTTGGGCTAACTATGCGTCGGAAGGAGAAACTGTTGTTGGTTCCAAAATCACGTATGTAGCCGCAAGAATAAAATATAGGCTAAATATTTTGTGTTATGTTGTTGCTAATATAAAGGGGAATTCCGGCTTGTTGTAAATTAGCTTAGAAGGTTTTTATCAATAGCTAAATATTTGTGTTATGTCGCTTCAATAGTCTTTTGGTAGTCTAATTTGATGACAAGTACATGTTTATTTTTCTTCTTGGCTGACTGAACGAGCTCTGAGACCAGGAACTAGATCTCCAAAATCATATGACCCTGTATGAATCCACACTGTATGCATGTCAACAATTGGCCGGTAGTCGGTCGGTTAGGCTTTTAGCCGGTTTTCTCTGGCGACGGCGAGGTGGTCAAGGAGGTGAGGAGATGGAGGGCGCGACTAAGGTTGCACTGGCACCTCTGGAGCTAGTCACGCGTCCGTCGAGTGCTTTTCAGTTGGATGTGCATGTTGCTTTCTAATTATATTGGTTTGATATACTGAAGGCCAAATTAATAAACAAGTTGGGTAGGCATTTTGGAGTGCAGAAAAAGGTCCAACTTGATTGGTAACTCAAAAACTAAATTGTAACTGAAATTGGATAGCTTCCCTGTATCACTATATGCACATTGATTTGGTACTGGTAGACCCACAAAATGGCCTAAGATAAACAAGAGCGGACAAGTGACAAAGGTTGCTAGCGATGATGGTGTAACATAAACTGATGCGTATTGGTCTGGTCATATCGGCACGTGGACCACGAGAATGACCAGAAGGGGCTAAATTTCGTGTTTTGGCCCTTTTTCGAAGCCTGCTCGAGATCAGATCCTGCCTTGCAGAAATTTCATGATCTGACCCTTTTCTTACCGTCAGGGTCCATGGCGGTAGGGTATAACGCCCTACTGCCAAGGTCATTGGCGGTAGGGTTGCACACCCTACCGGAATTTTTTCTAAGTATGAAACACAGTGCATGCTCGCACCTACCGCCGTGCACCTTAGCGGTAGGGTTGTACAGCCTATCGTCAGCCTGTTTGGCGGTAGGGGTGTTTCCTACCGCCAAGGTCCCTGGCGGTAGGCTATTACACCCTACCACCATGGACCCTGGCGGTAGCAAAAGGGTCAGATCTTGAAATTATTACAAAGTGGGATCAAATCTCGATTAACTTTTAGAAAAGGGTCAAAACACGAAATTTAACCACCAGAAGGTCATGTTCCCACGGTGAGGTGACTGTGACGACATGTGTCATATTCAGGTCCACTACTGCCATCCCATGTGGCAACTCCTAGTCAAAGTGGTATAAGAGACTAGCAAGCGCAAGGTCCATATTTGCCAGCCCGAACGTCATCCCTGCACATCCTCCGACAAGCTCCAAATGGTATGTACTCAAAGTCTACCCCATTGAAGTCAATGATGTTGAGATCAAACCTCTCTGGCATGAACTCCTCCGGCTTGTCCCAATGCATTGGATCCTTGCCGATGGCCCAAGTATTCACAAGCATTGTAGCTCCCATTGGCACATCGTACCCCAGTACCTGGCATGGTGAGTTGCACTCCCGTGGCAGCAGCAGTGGCAGCAAAGGGTGCAACCGAAGAGTTTCTTTGATAACTATGTGCAAGTAGTGCAGATTCTTTAACCTCTCCTACGTTACTGTGCCTTGCTCCTTGAACACTCGCCGGACTTCCCCTGCACCTTTTGCATCACCATGGGGTTCTTCAAGAGCTCGGACGTAGCCCATTGCAGAACTGTTGCTGATGTTTCACTGCCAGCAACGAATAAATCCTCCAGGAAATGGCATGAACCTCTTAATTAAGTGCATGACATATACTCCATGTGTATTGAAGTGGTAATGTTGTGTGGTCAGTCATGCTAACTTACCGACATCAACGCTTTGATGGTATGTGTGGTGAGAGAGAACTCCAAGAAGGCATCTTTTTTCTGGATTCTCAAGAGCACCTCCTTGTTGGTTGTGGCTCCTAATGGCGCTTGGTGCTCCTGGATGATTGTTTCCATGAAACCCACCATTGCTTGATTGGGTTGCTTCATCAAGTGTGGCTTTCGGCTGAAAATGGCTAATCATGATGATGGATAGAGGTCTAGCAAGCCGGGCCTCGAGAATAGCTCGATACCTTCTCCCATTAGTCGAAGGAATGTCTCTCGATCCTTGAGTCAGCTACAAAGAAACATTTCTTCCGCTATGGATCCTTCATCATTAAAGACGGATTGGAAATTGTGTTCTAGGAGAATAAGTGGCTAGGCAATGCCACTCTTCGGGACCAATATCCTGCTCTATACAATATTGTGCATCACAAGGGTGATACTATTGTCATGATCATCAAATCATTTCCACGGAATGTGACGTTTGGGAGAGATTTAATTGGTCCTAGACTTGAATCATGGAACACTTTGCTACAGCACCTGACCATAGTGCAATTTTCACAAGCGGCCGGCGTATTTCATTGGAACTTATAGGCGAGTGGTAATTTCTCGGTGGAGTCCAAGTACAGAGCTTTGATCCAGTCAGAAATGTGTGTTGATAAAAATAAAAAGGTTTGGAAGATGAAGATACCACTTAAGAATAAACTTTGGGTGTATCTTCGTCGAGGAGTTATTCTTACCTGAGATAACATTATTAAGAGGAACTGGCAAGGAAGTGCGCAATATGTTTTTTGTCGCCATAATGAGATCATAAAACATTTGGTCTTCCAATGCAAATTGGCTCATCCTATATGGTCGGTCATTCAAATAGTTTTTTGCTTGTATCCTTCACATAGTGTTGCTAATATTTTGGGCAACTAGTTACATATGATGAAAAACAAGTTTAGAGTTCTTCTCGGGGTGAGAGCGCTTGTCGTGATTTGGTCGATTTGGCTACGTAGAAATGGTAAGGTTTTTAACAATAAAAGTTCATCTCTTGTGCAGGTTATCTACCTATGTACGGGTACGCTCCATTTATGGTCGTCTCTACTACGTGTGAAGAATCGCGACTTGTTTATGGAGGCGTGTACATGCTTGGAGGCCACGGCGAGGGATACTTTTACCCGACATGATTGGCAGCATGATCTTTGGATTGGCCCTCATACGTCTTAGACGTTATACAGTATCCACATGATTATTTGTATTTCGTCTTTTTCTATTTTTTAAAACTTGGACTTGGTTATGGCTGTGTGCATCTCAGTTATGCAGAGGCCGGATGTAATGCTTAAACCTTTTAAGTAATAGGATATCCTTTATCAGGAAAAAAAATTGTATTGTACATATGTTTGAAATTTGATTAGGCTATAACTGAAATGGCAAACAGAACATACATAGAATTCTACATGCGTATATGGATGTACAACTCACATGTGGTGTTTGGAAGTATCAGTTTAATATACTTCTATGCTCCACTACGGATCTTCCTCGTCTAATGTGGCCTTAGGACCATGGAGAGGCATGATGGATCTTGTCCCTTGCCGACGGTAGAGCTACTGCTTCGTTTTTAGCTATTTTTAGTCTCTTTAGGATTTCCTACTTAGGAAGGCAAAGCAGCTGAGGCTATCTGAAGATGGCATAAAGTTCTTTCCACCTAGTCTGCCTCATTGGAGGGCGTGTGGGATTTCGTCGGTGTTTATCTTTGGTGGACCTGCGCAGATCCGGCCTTCTTTCGCTTGCGTCCGTGTGTATAATAGTTGTATCCTTACGGCTATGTCTATCTTCATCAGTGATGGTTGCTGCTCTGGTCCAATGGTACTTTGAGGCCATAGCACAATGACTCCCCGGTTGTCTAGTACAACAAGGTTTACCTAGCTCCGGTGAGGAAGCGATACGATGGTGTCATGCCTTTTGAACCATTTTAGTGATTGCAATCATCGTTAGGTTGCCTGTCGACATGGATGTAATTTTTCTATTTCTAATGTTCTTTGTCCCGGCAAGGTGTTGGTGTTTGATGAATAGATCAGAAGTGAGGCCCATTAGGTTCATCACATTACCAGCCCGGCTCAGATGGATAGAAGAACGCCCATTATTATAGGCCTACCAAAGGAGGGGGGCAAAAAAAGCGAGCCCGGCCCACTTCCCATTTCCACCATGCGGCGGCCGGCGGGAGAAGAGAATGCAGCGGCGGGTCCTCGTTCCTGGAGGAAGAAGCCCGAGAGCAGCCCCAACCAAGAAGGGGAGCCTCCGGCCGGAGCAACAGAAGAGGGCGGAGGAGGAGACGTCGGCCACCTCCCCGACGGCGTCCTCGTCCCCACCAACGACGGCGCCCGCCTCCCCCTCTCGATCTTCGCGCCTCCTCTCCACCTTTGGTGATCAGCTCCGTCAGCCTCACAACCATATGTCTGCAAATCAGGGACCTTGTTTTGGATTCAATGAGCTCCGCTTCGAGGTGCTCATCATCCAGAGTAGCTTGTGATTCGTTGCTTATTGGAACGAATATTTTGTACGGCCTGTTTGGCTGCACAATTGTTCAGGTAAAATTAACCTTCCAGCCTCCAGGGGCTTCTAATTAACTTGTAATGTGTTTATCATCTGCACTGATTTTGTATCCTATGCTAGACTTAGGGACATTGCGACAACGGCGGCGCACACTGTCAGGATTTTAGCTGGCTTTTCTTAGGTTCGATAATGTTGCTGAGATGATGAGCACAAATGCTCCATGCTTCCGCCGTCTCCGGATCAACTCCGTGAAGTGAAGGTGGCTGTTTCTTGTTTTCCTTCATACTCAATTCATAGTGTTTGTTCAGCTCAACTTTGGATACACCTATATATATTCTTCCAAAATGGTTAATTTTCTTGTCTGCCTTTCTTTTTCAGTCATGGATATTGAGGAAAAAGAATTTGCCGCGTCGTAAACACAGGGATCTTGTCGCATGTCTTGACATCCGGCCCAAGACAGTAGTGCAGGAAACATATCTGGGCACCTGGTCACAGGTTAACTTCCACAAATTCCTTGTGCTGAACGCTGGAGTCAATGACATGCTTGGAGAACATATCGGAATAAAATGCGGGGACCTTTTCTGACGAGGGGTTTTTGGCACCGCAGCGCAGGAAGCTTCAGCTAGAGAACAAGGCTTGACTTCATTTTACAACTGGTAGTTGTCTAAAAGCTGTTTGGGAGGCCAAGCATCTGAGTAACTTTAACTTCAGAGACCCCTTCACATGTGCATGCTGAAACAGGTTTGGTCATTCAGAAATTATCTTGCCGATGTCATCTGTATTATGTTGTCCAAACTTGCTTAGTACTTACTCATGTTTGTAGTCTGCTTTTGTTTTTATTATCCTATAAGACCTTGGGATACTTGAACTAGCCATTTGTGTTGTTAGTTTTGCCATCATATACTTTAACTATACTTGGTTAACATATTGTTGCATCTACCTACGGGGCATTCTCAGCATAGAACTGATGGGTGTTCTTACATACAATCTTTAATTTAGGAATCATATTTATCTCGACACAAAAGGGGAATCTGATGGGTCGAGAAGGGAACTTTTGCTCTCATGCACCCTTGATACACCCTACCAAACACACCCTATAATAGTAGAGCATCCAGCATGCAGGACAGTGTACATGGGCACTGTGGCATCTGCAGCTAGAAACATCACAAACAGCTTTCGCAAAAAAAAAAAAAAAAAAAGCATCACAAACAGCAAGTATTCTTAGATTGCTCGTCAGAAAAGCATTATTTCCGATGAGAAGCTCCCCAGTTGTCACCCTTGAGGGATGCAAAATTACTGGAAGTCCATACTTGACTGCAGAGTTGATACTGTAGCTAGGTTCCCAAGCGTACCAGCAGGCACACGGAGAGGAACAGATTCCGGTAGCGATCGCAGGTTGGGTATAAGTTGTACTGCTTTACAAAACCTTAAACCCAACCATGGTTTAAGGGTTTTTGTAAAGCAGCTGCATATTGTATTGAAGTGAGCAAGTGGATTAAGACCAGCTGCATATTGTATTGAAGTGGTTTTTGTTGTTACTATCTCGTAGTAGGGTTTAATTAAGAAATCATGGATGTCATGTGAGCATAGCATAGGTAATGAAGTTCAATTTGAAAATATAATGCGCCGAGTTGTGCAGCAAGTTTATTTCTCACATGAGCAGTACTGCCCTAGAGTATGCGTGGGATGCGCAAGGTGAGGAAGCTGGTATGGAACCGCCGCCATGGGACAGCAGACGACGGCGGGACAGCCTATGTTTCTGCTTCCCGAGAGTCTGCTAGCCGTCTGTCTGCGCTCGCAACAAGAAGCCCACGTTCCTGATGAAGATTGCGACTTGCAGCTTCCTCCGGGAGTACGTTAACAACAACTGCTACATTGGGCAGCTGGCTGGAGAACATCAGCCCTTATTATGAGTATAAATTCCTGAAAATTGGACAGCATGGTGTTCTTCATGATTCAAAAATAGGAAGCTTGGAAGTTTAAACTGCACAAAGGACAGATATCTAACAGAGGACCCTTCCAAATTTATTTTCTTTAATATTACCAACACCGTAGCAGCATGCATCATATTGATATACAATACAGAATTAATGGACTTGAATTTGAAAAGGAATGTGGTGTGTAGCTATGTTAGTGTTATCCCCTTTCATGCTTTCTGAACCCAGGGGCAAAACCACATTCCAAAGACAGGGGAGTTGCCAAATTCATACCCTTGGAGAGCAAAAAATGGGTTCGAGTTCAAATATCCTGATTACCATGGTGCCACAAGTGAAACTTTCGAGTCATGCAGAAAGTAAGTCAATAGAGTGTGTACTTGACATAATCTTTTCCCAGCACTGATGTCGATGTCTAATGTCTTGCAGATATGCAATATCCTTGGGACAACCTATGTATGGAATGAAAAGAGTAACCGGTACATGTGTCATAAAAGAATAAAAAGGTCAATATGATGCATCAAATGAACACAGGGGGCAAAGCTTTCACATGAGAGCAATTACTCCCCCACTCTTTAATTTGGTTAAACAGCAGAAACTATGTTTGAATCTCTATAATAAAATACCATAACCAGAGTCTCCATGAATAATTATCAACAGAAAATAAAAACGAAATATGTATGGTACAGCTGGAAGATAATGAGAAAACGGATATAAACTAAACATCTCGGGACCAAACTTGCAAGCTTTTCAACTTGAAAGCAAACAAATCAGTTGCAATGCCAACTAAAGTACTCCTGATTCTCTATTTAGTTTAGGCTGCCCATCAGACCAACCGAAACCGATGCCCATACACTGAAACAAATAATCTGGGCATTAGTGAAGAGGCCAAGGGAGTTCCTCTCCAACCTTATTCTGAAAAAAAAATGACTGAAAAGGTAATGATGGCTTTCAATAGTGAATGAATGAATTACATAAGGACAGTAGCAGAAGTATTGCTTTTGCTTGCATCCATAATGAACAGAAGTACATGTTCTTCCATGCATCAATTACAAAACATGCAAAAGATTGTGTACCCTTGATGAATAATCACAGCTCAAAACATGGTTTAAATTCAAGCCTCACAAAACAAATACGTACAAATATGGATTTCACACCCTGTTGTAGAAGCAAACTGAAAAAAAAAAAGGTAAAGTAACAGCTACAATACAAAGAAGGTACCAGCAACTCAGATGCAGCGGTAGCTCCCGCTTGAGAAGGTGTGGCCAACTTCATTAAATTGGGCAGTGCTATTGATGGCTGGGCAGAGCTTGATGCCAGACAATGTGAATGGCCCTTGGTAAGCAAACTTCACCATTCCAACGACCTCTAGTTCACCATCTTTGGAGTCTTGATCAACAGGCATCCGTGCTCTCAACCGCCCAGCAGGGCCCTTCAGAGGAATGTCAGAGATGTGCCACCTGAGCTCCCTCTCTGCCCGGTTCAACACAGCCTTGGGTGAAACATTAAGCAGAGTCGGATCCACAGGAAGCTTAACAATGAATGTAACATTGCTCAGTGGCTGCGGCAACATTGGGTTCGATGCATAGTGTATCATCAGTGATAGCAATGTACCGCTGTGGCGCTTTACAAGGCGCATCCTCAAAGGGAGAGGTGAGTGCTTGGGCAGGAAGCTGTATTTCATGATGGGGATAGGCTCCTCCTTAGATGGTGTCTTCACATGGAACAGGCCATTCTCAAGGCTGCTCAACACGGTACTCTGCAAGGCAGCGCGCTTCATTCCAGAAGTACCCTCAAGGCGGAATGAGAACTCTGTCTCCCTCCCTGCTGCCTTCTTTGGTGGTAGTGTCCGCAAAAAGATTGTACCCTTGAGACCAACCCGTGCAAGAACAGACTCGTTGAATTCAGCATTGATCTCCTCCACGATGCACAACTCAGGCACGGTCATCTCTTTGCTGGGGGTCACCAATAAGCTGTCAAGTTGCGAACCAGAAGAAGCTGCATTCGGTGCCTGGCTCATGGCTAGCAGCTCAAGACCAGTGAGGGTCTTGTCCTTGTGATCCTTCTTGGTAGTGGTAACAAACTCAGAAGCATCTAGCCCACCCCCAAATGGCGCATTGAAGCCTTCAAATGCCTCAGCCAGTGAAGCTTCCTCGTTACCAAACTCAATTCCACCGTAGTCACCCTCGAATCCCTCGACCCCAATGAACGTTGGTTTCGTTGCCTCAGCTGGAGGCAGAGTGGTGACCTCCAACCCAGCAAGCGCAGCAGCAGGATCAGCAACCACAAGTGCAGTCTCCTTGTTCTTCTTGAACGCACCGACCAAGGCCTCCTCTGGCTTGCTAACAACCATGTCGCTGGCTGCAAAGGGGTCCTTCTCAACGGGGGGCGCCTCCTCAGGCGGCGGCTCATCACCGGTGGCCGCAGCAGCCGCAGGCGCGAGGCTGGAAGCAGCGAACTCGTCGCCGGCAGAGAGGGTCTCCTGGGGGAGCTCGAAGGAGGCGCCGGTGAAGGCGTCGCGGGCGGCATGGCGGTCCTGCGCGAGGTGCTCGACGACGGGCCAGGAGTCGGCGCCGCGGGCGCGGGCCTCGGCGTCGGGGGAGGAGTTGACCATGCGGGCGAGGTTGTCGCCATGGATGGTGGCGAGGATCTGGGAGAGGCGGACGGATCCGACGCCGTGGAGGACGAGGTCGAGCGCGAGGTAGACCTCGGGGTACTTGCGGTGGACCTTGTCGGGGGTGACGTCGACGCCGCGGCAGGCGGCGACGACGACGGAGACGGCCTGGTTGACGGCGTCGGCGACGGCGAAGGCGTGGACGGCGGGGGAGGCGTGGTCGGAGGCGGTGGTGACGCCGAGCACGTAGATGGAGTTGACGAGGCGGTACACGACGCGGTACTGCGACTCGACGCCCACCACCAGCTGGCCCGAGCCGGTGGCGAGCGGGTCGTCGCCGATGGCGTCGAGGGCGGCGGAGGAGTGCTGCTTGCCGCGGGCGAGGCTGAGGCGCGCGAGGCGGAAGGCGGAGACGGCGGCGAGGGCGCGCGAGACCGGGAACCAGGAGCGCGTCTGGAGGAGGATGTCCGGGCCGTTCACCGGCTGCAGGGAGATGGCGAGGCACGCCATCGCCGGCGGCCGGATCTGGGGCGGGGGGTGGTTAGGGTTCGGATCTGGGAGATGTGAGATGAGATCCGGGAGTGGGTGCGGCCCGGGGAGTAAAGGAAGGAGACGGGTGCACGGGGCGATGGGTGGACTCAGTGCACGGACTTGAGATCTCGGTGTTTTTTTTTTCATTCATAGTATAATACGTGTCTCATTAAAAAAAGTTTTTCGCCCCGTTTTTCTATATCTATATCTATAACTTCTATACTACTACGTATTAAACAAGCGAACATTTTCTTTTCTATAATCATCCCGTTTAGTGTACACGGTTAATTATCACCGTCTGATTATCTAATCTAACAGACCAGATTAATCGAATGAGATCTCATGGGTGCACTTAGCAATTACAATAGGCGGACGAAAACTCTGTGCGAACACGCTACCAGATCCAATCGCCCGACATAACTCCCCCGCACATCCATCCCCGCAATCGCCGGCGCCCGCATGCCGCCATCCCCGGTTCCGGCAACGGCGACCGCAACAGATGTCTGGCCTGTTCTTCCCTAGGCGACAGCCCACCAATGCCTCTCACCCCCACACCACAAGGTCCTCGGCGACCCACAACCACCTTCCTCGCACCTCCCTGCCCCTATCTCTAGCCCCGCCACTTCTCCTCTACTGTCGCGCGTAGGCCGCCGCCCCCGCCGATCCTCTTCTGACAGACGCGAGAGCAGGCCGCGGCCCCAGCCGCTCCTCCACTACTAGCACAGGTACGTCCGTGTACAGCACGCGCTGCCCCTCCCCTCCGTCCTCTGCTCCCACTACACACTCTTCCACGGGCCCGCCATCATCACCGCAGGAAAGCCCCCGTGAGCGGTGAACGCCCTCTTTCCTGGGATGCGTCGCTCCCCGATCTCGACCTGCTGGATCACGGACTTGGGCAGGTTTGAATTTGGGATTTCATGGCCGCCATTCGATCTGTCGCAGATGAGGTCGCCAAGTTGTTCCCCAAGCCGTACGGCCGCTAACGGATGGCCGTGTTGCAATCGGCCGAGCCGACCGCGACGAAGCTGCTCAAGATCAGCGTCGTGCTTTCTGGTGGCAAGGCTCCAGGGGGCACAATGTGATCTGCTGCATCTTTGGTAAGTTCGAGACCAACAGAAATTGAAAATCAGTATTTATGATTGAATTAGAGAGATGTTAGTGCATTGTGTCAGTCTCCACTCTGATTTAATCCGTGCTTTTTGGCTTACAGGTCGTGCTCCTACTGGGATGTTCTTCCCCTGCTCTAGGCTGTGGTGGCAGCCCTGCTGCTGGATGATGTAAACAGGTGCTTTAGAGTGTGGTCGCAAAACAGATAGCACGGCCGCCGCTGCCGCCGCCGCTCCTCATCTTTTGCACCCACGAAGCTGCTGCTAATTAAGGTGCCTTAGCGCTCTCCAGGTCGACTTCATTGGATTTTTAATGGTTTCTTAGATCTCTATTTGTGAGGAAATTTCTAACAATTTCTGATTCAAATTCTTGTGCTTCTCCAAACTTGAGCAGGCATTGCCGCAATAGGAGGAGCGCTAAGGGAGGTGCATCTGCTCGTGGTAGCGGCGGCCGCGAAGGCTGGAGAAGAGGTGGATGGGTCCTCACTGTGTTTCTGTGGCTAACGGCGTTCATCCGACTCTCTATAATAACTAGAAGATGGATTACATCAAAGGTTGGATCTTTCAGCAATTTGTTGTTGAATTTGTTTTGATAAGTCAACCTAGGGAACTGCCGATAGGGTGCGAATGAAGTTGTTAATATGTTCTCTTTCGTGTGTGTGCTACTGATAGATCTCCGAACTTGCATTTATTTCTCTACTATATTTTTCCGTGGGAGCTGTTGCGGTGGATAAGGCCGACCTGCACCGAAGTAAACTTCAGACTGAGCTTACAGCATGGCGAGGGATAACTTTGATTTCTGCATGAGTTACATCTTGTACCGTTAATGTTTCATGACGTGCTCCTGGACTACCACCACTTCATAATGATAAGCATTATGCATCAGATTTTTCAATGCATAACAATTGGGATGGCGGTTGCTTGACTAAATGATTTAAAGGCGTAAATTGGTTAGAGAACATGGCATGTGTTCTAATTCCTGAACATATAGTTCACATCAATATGTTGAAGCTGCGGTATATTGGTTTTTAACCTTGCCACTAACTGCCCCTACACATGTGCTCCCTCCGTTCCTAAATATAAGTCTTTGTAGCAATTTCACTATAGACCACATACGGATGTATGTAGATGCATTTTAGAGTGTAGATTCACTCATTTTGCTCCGTACGTAGTCCATAGTGGAATCTCTACAAAGACTTATATTTAGGAACGAAGGGAGTACATGCTAAAATTGTAGCATTGTTACCTTACAATAAAAAGATTTATTTTATTTTATTTTTCACTCGCAGATAAATAAATAAAAGGAATCAGATAAAAATAAGTAGATGTAACAAAGTAAAATTTTGTAACATGTACGACTTCCAAACTTATATTCGAGCTCACTGCCGGTTCAAATACCTCCCTTTTGATGTTATTAGTGATGTAATAAATTTCTGTATTTTTCCATTTTATATATCATTACAATTTAGTTATAATTTGGTTGACACTGCTTTGGAGATTGGTTAGGTCCCCAATGTAATCTGACATTGTTTATGATTTTTTTTTTCGGAATGGCGACATTGTTTACGATGGAATAGCTTCATTCTCCAGACTTCACAACTGACTTTTGTTTTCAGTCAGACCTATGTTACTTTACGAGAATTCACAGTAGCATACCTGCAAACCCAATGCTTTCTCTGAACCTTGTAGGTAAACCATCTGTTAGCACATAGCCCAATGTTACATTAGGGCAATTCACACTGTGGTATACCTGCAAGTGCATGCTTTCTCTGAATTAATTAGCTGAACTGTCTGTTAGCACATAGACCTTTGTTACTTTAGGACAATTCACATAGTAGTATAACTGCAAGCACTGTATTTCAGTTATTTTCCTGCGAGACATACATAGACTTAATACAAATCGACCAGCTGAAAGTTTATTTTTATGCTATGTTTATTACTTGGTGATTCCAGTTGAATTGAATGTCGAGAATTACTTTGCAGCCTGTGTGGCTGATATACAATACTTATGCTAAAAATAAATTTAATCGAAGGTGCTTCTATTTATTTATTCTCCAACGATGTAATCATTTAACTTTTTATGCTTTTTCTTTTCAACAAACAGATACTTCTTTCAGCAAGTACTTTTGAAGGTCTTCTACTGCCATTGTTGGTACGCTTTTCTTTCGAAAATTGTCGAAGGAAACCAATGCAGAAAACAATTGCCCACGAACTGATGCTAGAAATGCAGGAACTCTATCACCATGATCTTAATGTGTAAAGGTTATCCCTCTTGGATGAGAGTCCAACATCTCGAGGCAAAGTTTGCAACTTTGGGTACTCAAAGGTGATAATAGTTATGTTATGTATAATTGACCGCTAGAATTGACCTTTCCCTTTTTATGCTCTTCAATTCATATATATCATATAGGTCTATCTTGCTCTTAATTTCCATGCACTCCTTTAGCAAAATATCATCATATTTTTTCCTGCTTAAAGAGAGCGACATTCATTGAATGGTACACAACTTTGAATGGAAACTGAGTAAGGACACTAACTATCATATCGCAGCCAATTTACTTATTTGTTCCGCTCTTCCGAACTGGAATACCCTAACTGCTAATAGTTTTATTTGGGTGACACCTGAACCCGTAAGTCATGTTTGTTGGTGTGTAATTTTTTGATACCTCCTTAAAGTTAGTCAGATAGGTCTACAATAGTTGCTTCTTTAAATTAAAGCAGTCTTTTTATGAGAGATATAAAACAATCCGGTTCTATGACCCTGGATAATGTGAGAAATTTCAAATTATTTGATGGAAAAATCAACACACTTAAACGTAAACATGGGTATTTTTGAAAAGGAAGATTCTATGACATGCATTTAAATTCTAAGTTGTCATATTGTGCCTTCACATGTGCACTGCTAATAGATGTACTCTGCCTTGGCCTCCACAATAACATTGCCTTAATGTACTATTTAGAAGGAATATACAAAATTACATTCGCTCAGAGAATAATTTTAACTGCCTTCTTAACATCAATATTTTAGTGGCACAGTATGCCTCACTCCATGAAGAATGTACCATTGTGAACGCTTATACTTAATTTTATATTTAATCATTTTTCCTCAAGGTGGACTGAACACCCCTATATCTTTCTTCAAGTGATCGGTATCACCGGACTTCAAAAATTACATTTCTGAACTGGTACTTTGACTATCATTCTTTGGTAATTTACATATTGTTAGATGTATATTCCAGTTGTAAAATGCCCATAACTGTAGTGTTGGCATTGTGCTCGCCTGTATGGTCACGTCTGAATCAGTATTGTGCATATCCCACTATGATATGGCTCTGCATGCCAAGGGCAGAGCGTGGCGTGGTTGGACAAGGTACAACAGGGTACGGGTTCTTGCCGGTGATGAAACGATGAAGGAGAGCGTAAAGGTGTTGCTGTTGGGTGTCGTGCTGATGGTGCAGATGACGTGATAGTGGCATACTGGCATCTGATGTGGTTAACTACACTTTGTAGCCGGTTAAGAGGACAAACGAAAAGAGATGGGCGCAGCTGAAGCCGAACATGTATTACCGAAGCTACCTCCACATTGCTTGGAGCCTAAATTAGAGGACATGTTCGTTCATTCATTCTCTTGATTTTGTGACTGTTCGACAAGTTTTCTGGATTATCTTTATATGAGAAAGGTTTTCCAGTTTGTCCTTAACACAATTTGCATTGCATTATGAAATGAGCATACCTATTACTTTTTATGTTATCAGTGGAATTTATACAAATGCTATATGATCTAAACAATGGATGAAAATCAGTTTTCACACAATATTTTAAGTGATGGCAATACTGTACAACATCCAATATAGTTTATAAATTTGTCTGATTGTTATCATTTAAATTAGTCAAGACGTGCGTTGCACGTGCACACTTACTAGTACTATTAAACAAGCAAACATATTCACCGCTAAGTACACCCAGATTAATCTACACACAACAACACGGAGAAATTACAGCCTCTTGATCAGATCAGTTAATTTAATCTAACCGTTTAGATTACAGTAATCCTAAGCCAAAATCGCGTTTAGCATTTTCCCTGGACAGACGAAAACTCTGCCATCCCGAGTAGTACTCAAGCTACGTAAGGACGTTGCGACCATCTATCCCCGCCTCTGTCGTTCCAATCGCCATCCCTCCGCCGCCGCCGCCGCTTCTCTAGGGAGATCGAGCCCCCGCCTCCGCCGTTCCCCACCCCTCCCTCCTCTCTTATCCTCGCCGCTGTCATAGGATGCCGCTGGGCGACGCTCGGCCTTAGTCGGTAGCGTCGGGTCCCTCTCCTCCCTCGGGCGGCGGCGGCGGCCGCGCGAGACGCACCGGGCTCGGCCTGCGCCAGCGACGGCGGGTCCCGATACTTCCTCTCGGGCAGCCGCGGCGGCCGTGCGAGACACAGCGGGCTCAGCCTGCGCCGGCGACGGCGGGGTCCCTGTCCTTCATCGGGCAGCGGTGGCGTCGCAGGACACAGCGGGCTCGGCCTGCGCCGGTCACGGCGGGGACCCTCTCCTCCCTCAAGCAGCGGCGCGCAGTGGGCGGCCATGGATGAACGCTGGGTGCGTGGCGTGGCGGCTCTTGTGGCACAGGCGTGCGACGGTGCCGTGGTTGCTGCCGTGTCCGATGCTCTGGACTTGAGGCAGAGCACCGCCGTCACCTGGCCAAGGACCAGGGCAGCTTTCCGAGTGGTGGAACGTCTTCGTACAGCGCGGGTGAGGTCGCGTTTCCTCTGCGTTGTACATCTGGATCCCGGAGTGTACGGCGATAACCCTGATGTTGTCGCCAATCTCACATCTTGTTTCTTCAAATTGTGTTCTTTGAAATCTAAAGCGTGCATCTGTGAATGATAATTCCTAGAGCGCAGTGTGGTTAGGGGCGACCAAAACGTATCAGGATGTACTGGTTGGCAAGGTTTGATCTACTTTGATTGCGGTATAGGCCTCTCTTTATTCAATCATGTACTGTTGATTTGTTCTTATTTATTTTGCAGATTTCACAGCTCGCAAGTTCCAGTTTCCAAATGTTGATTTGAAACTTCAGATCCACAAGATTGGTAAGAAGTGCAATATTCTTTCTGCACACCTGCCTTGAGGTAGTAACAAAATCATTTGTGGCATGTTTAACTCTGTTGTTTGTGTACATAGGAGTGGAGTTCCAACTCTGCCAGTAAAACAAGATTAAGTTGGGGGGGGGGGGGG
>LR738716.1:68680678-68707895 GCA_902687465.1 Secale cereale
CTCTTTTGCATGTAAATTTTTAACTGAATGATTTAAGATGGTCTAAAATTCTTTAGCTTGCGACTATTAAACGAAATTATTTTTAAGTGGGCTATCACAGTGACACCATACCTTGAGTACCACTTAGTACATATGAAAAGTAGATTATGATAATTGACCTTTCATGATCGGATCTCAGGCAATCATGATATTGTATTTTGCAGTTTTAATAATTCTGACTGGTGGGGTATTTTGTGACTTGTGAGTGTGTAATGCCCAGGATGGGACTATACCTCCTACGTGTCGAGGCACGACTTAAAGGTATAAGCCCATCCTAGAATGATCTCAAGTTTGGTATCTTTGCACGACTCATGTAAAAGAGGGATTAAAAAGCAAAAGAAGATAGTTGGCTTACACTCGCCACTTCACACAATACATTACATAAGCAATACATCATTCAGAACATCACAACCCGACTACGGCGAAGATCCAAAAGAAAGATACCAAAACAACATAAAGCCACAGGTCAGGATCGAATCCTAGTAGAAACCACTACTGAACGTCGAAACGTCACAAACAAACGGACACACTCTTCATCGAACTCCCGGTGAAGTACTGATCCAACTCCTGCTTCAAGCTCGGCTGAACCTGCATCTGGTGTGGTGAAGTAACTGTGAGCCACAGAGGACTCAGCAATCCCGTTCTCGGGTAACACGACTATTTAAGCCTTGGGTGAGGACAAGGCTGAAGAAAGAACGAGAGGTGAAGGAACAAACAAGAGTCTGCAGCAGCAACTAGCACTAACTTACGCAAAAGAGAGCGAGAAGAGAAGTGCCTCGGCGAGAAGTGATCACGAAGTGATCCTAGCTACAAGCTCAACAATCATAACCCCTCCGTGTTCAACTCCCGAATCCCTATTCGGAAATTGACAGTCACGGAACACACGCTGGTAGTGTATTAGTAACATTGTGTCAAGTTATCTACAACCGGAATTAACAAGCTCCCATCTGCCACATAACCGTGGGCACGGCTTTCGAAAGTTCAAACCCTGTAGAGGTGTTCCAACTTGACCCATTACAAGCCCACGATCTGCGGAGTCGCAACTCCAAAGGTGGGAAGACCCGAGTATTCTCGGAATCCCGTGCTCAAGTTAAACCGAACTAAGGTAAGGCTAATCCAGCAAATCCTCTCGGCGTGTCGACACCCTGATAGGTAGCCGCGCGTATCTAGTCTCAGGACACGACCGGATGGGCAATTCTACAGGTTTTTACCAAACCTTGAGTTTCCTCGAGGTGGCCCCGCAGAACCCCCGTTTCGGACCAACACTCATGCGGAGCACTGGCCCGGGGTTGTTGAATTAAGAATAAAAGAGGGTTTGCAAGGCCCTTATGCAAGTTTTTATTAGTTTGTTATTAGGCAAATAGTACCAAATGTTGGGACTTGCTGAAAAAGACTTAGCACTTAGCGGTTTATCAAGGGGGTCCCATACACCCCAACCGTGTTAGGAACGCATAATCAAGGAACATAACACCGGTTTATACGGTTCCTAACGGCATGAGTGGAACAAAACACCAAGCAAAAGGCTTAGCCTTCCACCCTTGCCAATATATAGATGATTTCATTTAAGCATTTATATAGTGTGATATAACCCAACCAAACTTCAACATGAAGCAAGCATCTTCGATCTTCACCTGCAACTAGCAATGCTATAAGAAGGGCTGAGCGAAGCGTACTTAGCCAAGCAACGGTTTGCGTAGGTAGGGTGGTTAAACAAGGCAATGGTTACAAGTAGGAGGCTGACAAGAAGAACATGGGCATCGAGGCAAAACTAAAGAACGATACTCTAGCAATAGGCAAAGATAGTAATGGTATCCGGGTTCGGTCATCTTGCCTGGGATTCCACAAGGAAGAAGAACGGATCCACGAAGTAGACGGAGCAACACAGTCGAGAGAAACCTCACAACTCCGGAACGAAACCGAATCTAACAAGAGAAGCAACCGGAAAGAAAGAAACAACACGGTAAACACACAATCATTAACATGGCATACAATGCACAAACAAGTATGATGCATGTCCGGTTTAAATATGCATGGCATGGCAAAGTGCACAAACAACACTACAAGTTAAGTGGAGCTCAATATGCAACGAGTTGCATATTGACGAAACACCACATATTAATTATTTAGTTGACTCTCGTTAATTTACAAGACAATATTAAATGTTGTTAACATGGCAAGAGGTGAAGCATAAAGAAACTACACTAACTAGGCAATTTAAATGAGGCCGGAAAATAACAACAACATATCCGGAAAATCCCCATGAGCATGTTTAGTAATTATAAAGCAACAACAATTAAGCATTCAAAGGTTGTTAACATGATGCGGATGACATGAACAAGTTTATGCAATTATTAAAAGGTTGACATGAAAAGATATGAAGTATTGTCACCGTGGTGGAATGAAAGGGTGCCACGGCAACGATCCGAAAATGATGCAACGCATCATATCGGTTCTGGTATCTCGGCGAGAGAGTCCGGTGCAAAAGATAGATGGCGTGATCGAGTCACACGAGATGAAAGGTGGGGCGATCCCGTTACCGGGTTCCCACGAGTCGGTGACGAGGCAACCGAAGGAACATGAAAAAAAGGTCGGAACGGGCACGATGCACACAAGGGTAACAACTCATACAACACAACAAGCATCTCACGGGTCATCGTCTCGGGGTTATACCTTCGGAACAAACGTTCACGGGGCGGTTCGAGAGCGTCGAGGAAGTAGCCGTAGTAGTGGAAGTAGTGGTACACGAGCGACGGTAGATGTACTCGTTCCGTTCGTTCTTGCCGGTTCCACGACGGCGGTAGTTGTTCACGGTCATCGGTAGGGGTACTAGTTCCGTAGTTGTACTTGAGGGTCTTCGGCGACGTAGTCGTTCACGTTTCGTAGCCGTTCGGTCGTCGTGGTACTTGTCGGGGCCGTAGGGGTACTCGTGGCGACCGTGTAGTCGAACTTGACGGGTCGTCGGCGACTCGAAGGGGTACACGGGTCGTCGAGGTACTTGCTGTTCCGTGGTTACTTGAGAAAAAAACATCAACAGTAACAGAAACAACAAAACAAAAAAAAAGGAAAAAGGGTTGCACGGCGCTGCGGCGCTGGAAAACAAGACGGGCGGCAGGCTGCTGCTGGAGGGGCGCCAGGCAGGGGCGTGGTCGCCGGAGCAGGACTCCAACAGCCTTGCTGGAGGACGGGGCGCGCCGCGGTCCCTGGTGTACGACGACGACGGCGGCGGACGGCTCGAGGCGAGGGAAGGCTGGAGAAGAGGCCCGCGCTGGCTCGCTCGGGAGAAGAGGCGCGGCGGTCCTGCAGTCTTGGCGAACGGGGCGGCGACTGCTTCAGGCTCTGCAGGGCTCGGTGAGGACGAGGCCGGGCGCGGCGGAGATGGAGTCCACGGAGGAGGGAGGCCGCGGCCTGAGGACCTGGCTTCGCGGCGCGGCAGGGACGGAGGGAGGCCGACGGGCGATGCGGACGCGGGCTCCTGGCCGGACCAAAACGGGGGCGCTCGGGGCCTGGGCGAGGCCCTGCGGCGGAGCTCGGCCGGCTCGCGGCAGGGACGGAGGGAGGCTGACGGAGGGAGGGCGACCTGCTGCTTTGCCGAGGGAGGACGAACGAGCAAACGAGGGGATTGGCCATCGGCCCTGGCTCGAAGCTGAAGGGAGCGGGGCGAGGGAGAATCGGGAGATCGAAGGAGGAGTAGGGGGCTCGGGAGTAAGCGAACGAGAGGGATGCGGTCGGGAGAGAGAGGGGAGATCGATGGGGTCGGGTTCGAGCGGCTGGCGGCGGACGAGGGGAAGGAGAGGGAGTGCGGGACTCGGGCTAGTTAGCGCTAGGGTTCGCTCGCAGGGAGGCCTTGGGCCAGAAGAGAATGGGCCGCAGGAATCGGGCCGGCTGGCCTAAAAGGCTGGCTGGACTGCTCTCTTCTTATTAAAAAAAACAAAGAAGAGAAGAAAGTAAAAAGAGGATAGGGAGGGAATTAAGACATGAGGTCAAAATTCTCGGGCTCATAAAAAATGTCAGGAATTTAAATAAAATAGATGGGGGGGTTTTGGAGGAACCTCGAAACAACGGAAAGAATTATAGGCAAGGTTTAGAAGTAGAAACTCGAAGTGGAAAAGACATGGGGAAATATTGCAAGTGTGTTACGGTGATCCCAAACAATTGGAATATTTTAATATAGCTCCCTGACTATTGAGAGGCTTTTATATGTTATAAAGAGAAGACATTCTTCCCTCGATTTAAATGGACCGAAGGTCCACACAATTTATTTGGTTGAGATGCAAAAATTAAAGACATGATGGCATGATGACATGATGCAATGCAAAAAAAATAAAAACACAAGCACAAAAGAAACACACGGGCAACCCAGAACATCTGGAATCTTCGGGCATCTTCTGGAATCTTCTGGAAACTTCTGGGACGTCGGTCTCGGGCGTCACAGAGTGTTAGGTTCGACACATAACAAATCGTGGTCTATTTGTTATGTGCCACTCTGCGCAAGAACTTCATCCTCATTATGCATTTTTTCCCTTTCATTTGAGTTAGTGAAGTGGTTTCTACAAGACCAATATAATCTGGTAATGTTATTGCAATGCCATTGAAATTTTGTCGTGCTCATCAAACTCTTTGATCTTGCAGACTATAAAATATAAATTTCATTATTGGATTATCAAGTGGTTCAGAAGATTGGTTTCTCTTGCAAGCAGATGATTTCCCTCACTGTATGGACTAGGAATTGAACGTATTATTGATGTCTTTGTTACACGATCTGTCACCACTCTGACATCCGTGCCGCATCGGGAACTCCTCTACTACATACCCCTCTCCTGATTTTGTAGATGAATAACCTACCATTTCAATCTGTGAAATATTGCTGAATTTTGTAAAATGTCAGATCATGGTACTTGCAACCAATGGAAACCATTGAATTGATGTTCATGAATGTGGACCAATTACTGTATTGAGGAAATGTAGCATGTAAGATTTAGAGTACTTTCATATGAGAATGCTTTGCGCTGCCAGGCGTTGATGATCTTTGTATATTTCAATGGGCCTTTGCGAAGGATCTTCACATTGAAGGCTCCTCCTATTCTCAAGATTATTCATGCGGTAAGCTTTGAGATTGATTTCTTTTTTGTTTCCCTTTCATTTTGGAGAAAGCAACTGACTGTCTGCTATATGGTTTCCCTTTTGTTTCAGAGCAAGCAACTGGCTTTATCTCTCAAGCAATTTACTCATATGTGTGATTGGAAAGATGACTGGCATTTGATATATGACACTACTAACTGAAGACGATTTTATGTTATGAGATTTTGGCCTGATTTCAGAGATGTACTAAATTCTGAAGTTTGTTGTATAACACTACTATCTGACAAATACATTTGTTCACACTTACTAGTGTACCCTATGTGTCAATTTGTGGTCTGTGATTTTAATGTGTGTTTTTCCTGTTATTGTCATTATCCTCGACAGATAATTCAAATGGTCGATTCATGGCTTGCTACAATAGATGATTTTCTGAATCTAATGTATTCTTTTGCTGCTGTTGTTAGGTTGTTAATTCATCAAGCCTGACTACTGAGTATACATATTGTGTTCATCTTCCCTGCCTTCTTAAGAAAACTCATGTACCGAAGTCTGAAGGTAAGCTATTCTTTATTTACATTTTATTTGTTTCTTCCTGCTATCCCAGGTTCTAATTAAATGCAAGAGCTTGTGTAATGCATGCTCATTTAGTCTTTTAACAGAAATTGTTTGCTAGCCGTAGCTGATGTTAATTCTTTGATGGATCTTATGTCAGTAAGGTGATCAATGTAATTGCCTGGAATCATTGGGTCTCCCTTTAATTCTGTCATCTTCTGCATAGTGGTATTAAATATTTCTATGGTGAATTGGCAGGTAAATTTAGGTATCAAATATACTCTTATCATTGCTAAATGCTGCTTATCCTTTGTGCTTCTTCACTGTATCCCACTATATAAGCTAGCACGAGTACTAAATGTTTACTTGTTATTAATATTTTTTTCTTCACCGGGCAAATTCATTTGTACGGCTGAAGTGTGACAATTAGTTTAGTGCATTTTTTGTTGCTTTTACTCTCTTCTTTTCCGGCAATTGTTAATATGCAGATGCCTTATCACACACTTTGTACGAAAAGTTCAGGCAATATAACAGACCAGCTCATCTTGTCGTCGCAGATGAACCAAGCATGCCACCGGAACCGCCAGATCGGCCGCCCACACCACACCTCGAACCTCCATGCGCCAATGCCGAGAAGTCCAGTCCTCCACGCTCCGTAAAGAAAGTGAAAGAATTACGAAGAAACAAAGAAAAAGGAAGAAAAAGAAGAGGAAAACGTATATTTGTTTGTTTATAGAGATGTCTACATTCTTGTATGATAATACTGTGTTTATTGTCTGCCTTGGTGATGGGGCAGGGAAGGTAAGTGGGGGCTAACATGTGGCCGAGGCAAAAAATTAAATTTGGGTGAAAAACAGAAGAGAAAGTGGGGGCTCCAATCCCTGGAACCAAGTTTTTCATTAATTTTTTAGGGGATTTTTTTTTCATTAATTCGATGAATTCGAATCTATGGTTGTTGGTTGCAGTGTCCATTCTGTACGAGGTAGCACTATTTTTGCATGAAGGGAGGTTGATTTGGCTCTCCAAAATAGAGATTTGTTTGTTTATAACCTATTTATAAAATTTCCAGATTACGCCAGCATTTGAGGAGAGGAACGTTAGGGTAGATAATACAGGGTATGTTTCTTTCAACGTAATGATGATATTAAAACCTTTGCCGTTTCTATATGTAAGCTAAGCCACTGATGTTGTATTGTTCTTTGGTTCTTATATGTTGTTCTCATTAAATGATAACATGGTAGGAGAGGAGATGATTTATTGTTGAGTCACTGCTGCATATGGCATGTTATCAGTTAATGGGTTAACTGTTAACAAGGGTTAACTGATAACATGATAGGACTAATGATTTTATCATCGTCGCATTTATTTTACCACTTCTACATTTCAGTTAGTTATTGCAAAGCGTTTTTAATTTACGTAAAGATACAAATTGACAGTCATAGGTCAGCTTATATTTCCTATCATACAAGTTGTATGTCCTTGGAAGTGACATTTGATTATGTGCAAACTCATCTCGGAGAGAGTCCGAAATCAGTTCGTTTAAAAAGGGTGGTGATCATGGCTGGACACTCGATTTTTCACGTATTTGTTGGATCACAAAGATGTCTCACGTTTGAAAATACAATTTGATTGGCATGACAACATTTTGTATCCCTTTGATTTTTTTTCAAGACTTGTTTCAATAATATACCATGTGAACTCACTTGATAATTGTTTGAGACGTGCGTTGCACGTGCATGCTAACTAGTATATATAAAGCGACCACTGGAGCCACAAGGTCCAACATAGATCAATAAGGTTCACGTCGCACACACACGCAAAACACACAAGGTAGCACAAATATGTCCAGCATGGGTTCTGCTAGCGAGGGCACAGCTCAACAAGCCCTATATAAAAAGAACGGAAAAATAGGTGGCACATGCAGCACCAAAGTTTAGTCCAGCTCTGGTGTTAGAGGAGGGAGCCGCGGCGTCAAGCGGAGAGCCATCGTGCAAAGATTATTGATGAGGACGTCGATGGCGTCTCGGTCCTGAGGGCGACTAAGCGGCCACCAAAAGCTGCAAATACCCAGACATTTTGAAGATAGCATCAGTAGAACGCTGAAGAGCAACCCGATGGATCATAAGTTTATTGCGGACCGTCCAAAGCGTTCAGGCCAGAACCCCGATAGCCAGTCACCTAAAGTGGCGGGGCGAAGGCGGGGAAGCGAGGATCTCGCCGAATAGGTCGAGGAAATTGGTGTTGCGCCAATTACCGCTGACCACCCCCCGGAAGTAGCTCCAAAGGAACTGAGCTGAAATACATGTGAAGAAGATGTGGTTCGAGTCCTCTGTCATCGCGCACAGAGGGTAGAACCCATCCCGGGTCCATTCCGCTTGAGCATCTCCACCCGTGAAGGTACCCAGCCACGAATCCACTACCACAGGAAGATCCTAATCTTCAGATGTAGTCTAATCTCCCAAATTGCTATGAGGGCCTCCATGTTGGGGAACGTAGTATTTTCAAAATTTTCCTACGATCACGCAAGATCTATCTACTAGATGCATAGCAACGAGGGGAAGAGTGTGTCTACGTACCCTCGTAGACCGGAAGCAGAAGCGTCAAGTGACGTGGTTGATGTAGTCGAACTTCTTCGCGATCCAACCGATCAAGCGCCGAACGTACGGCACCTCCGCGTTCAGCACACGTTCAGCTTGATGACGTCCCACGAGCTCTTGATCCAGTTGAGCTTCACGGGAGAGTTTCGTCAGCACGACGGCGTGGTGACAGATATGATGAAGTTACCGGCGCAGGGCTTCGCCTAAGCACTACAACGGTATAACCGAGGTGTGTTTCTGTGGAGGGGGGCACCGCACACGGTTGGGAGAGATCAACTGATCAACTTGTGTGTTCTAGGGTGCCCCCCAGCCCCCGTATATAAATGAGCAAGGAGAGGGGCCGGCCAGCCCTTCTATGGCGCGCCAGGGAGGCAATCCTACTAGGAATAGGATTGCAATCATATTCCTAGTAGGAGTCCACCAAGAAGGAGACGGGGGGAAGGAAGGAGAGGGAGAGGTGGCGCCCCCCAATCCTAGTTCAACTAGGATTCCCTGGTGGGGCGTCGGCCAGCCTCTATGGGCTGCCTCTCTTCTTTCCTCAAAGCCCACTATGGACCATACCCCCTCGTGGGGGGGTTCCGGTAACCCCCTCCGGCAATCCGGTTAAATCCGAAACTTTTTCGGAACACTTTCGGTGTCCGAATATAGTCGTCCAATATATCAATCTTTATGTCTCGGACATTCCGAGACTCCTCGTCATGTTCGTGATCTCATCCGGGACTCCGAACTACCTTCGGTACATCAAAACTCATAAACTCATAATACCGATCATCATCAAATGTTAAGCGTGCGGACCCTACGGGTTCGAGAACTATGTAGACATGACCGAGACTCATCTCCGGTCAATAACCAATAGCGGAACCTGGATGCTCATATTGGTTCCTACATATTCTACGAAGATCTTTATCGGTCAAACCGCACAACAACATACGTTGTTCCTTTTGTCATCGGTATGTTACTTGCCCGAGATTCAATTGTCGGTATCTCTATACCTAGTTCAATCTCGTTACCGGCAAGTCTCTTTACTCGTTCCGTAATACATCATCTCGTGACTAACTCATTAGTCATTTGCTTGCAAGGCTTATTATGATGTGCATTACCGAGAGGGCCCAGAGATACCTCTCCGACACTCGGAGTGACAAATCCTATTCTTGATTTATGCCAACACCACGAATACTTTCGGAGACACCTGTAGAGCATCTTTATGATCACCTAGTTACGTTGTGACGTTTGATAGCACACAAGGTGTTCCTACGGTATTCGAGAGTTGCATAATCTCATAGTCATAGGAACATGTATAAGTCATGAAGAAAGCAATAGCAGTAAAACTTAAACGATCAAAGTGCTAAGCTAACGAATGGGTCTAGTCCATCACATCATTCTCCTAATGATGTGATCTCGTTGATCAAATGACAACTCATGTCTATGGCTAGGAAACATAACCATCTTTGATCAATGAGCTAGTCTAGTAGAGGCATACTAGGGACATGCTGTTTTGTCTATGTATTCACACATGTACTAAGTTTCCGGTTAATACAATTCTAGCATGAATAAAATACATTTATCATGATATAAGGAAATACAAGTAACATCTTTATTATTGCCTCTAGGGCATATTTCCTTCACTCCGGACCAGGGATGGCCGTAATTGGCTGATATAGAGACTTGGAGGAGAATCAGACAGAGGGCTCCAGGCGCCAGGAGACGGTGCCAGTAAAGGAAGGAAGGAAGGAGGTGGGTGCACGACGCGGTGGGTGGACTCAGTGCACGGACTCGAGGCTCTAGGGGTCGTCCTAAGCTTTTTTTCCCTCTTGTAAACTCATGGAAGTGCACTCTCTTATAGAGCATATCTCCGTCTCACAAAATCGTTTTAAAGGGTCATTCGCAAAATGATTTGTGGTACCGTGAGGCCTCTGGTGTCGAACAGGTATGTTAACTCGTCAAACAGGGCTTCGATGGGGCAAATAGGATTGAGCATGCACGCTACGTTGTCTCACGTACGGCTACCGCCAAACCTTTTGATTTGTGTGGCCTTGAGATGCGTGTGCACTCAACCTAGCCAGGCCAGGTGGAAGACTAAGTGGCGCACGACGACATGCCGAGGCACGGTTCGGCCGCAGAATGGGTGGTAATTCACGTGGTGTAATGGGTCGGGGGCAGGTAGGTCACCGAAAGGCCCGAGGACGAGGGGAGACTCTGTGTTAGAGTTGTGTCGAATATTGTGTACAAGACGGGGGGAGCCGGCGCCCGGGTGGGCGGTGTGTGATACTATGACGGTGTCACAGTGAGGAGCGCCCGTAGTCATTGCCCTAAAGATGTAGCCATATCGGCGAACCTTGTTAATAAATCTTGGTGGTGTGCCTCATGTGATTGCTTGGTCCTCGGATGATTGACTAGACGTCTTAGATTTATTCTAACACTCTGGATCGAGGAGCTCCTCTCGATCCAATCCAAAATTTGTTCATCAAACTAATGAAATATTCATATAATTCAAATTTTCTTCATGGTTTGCAAAAAATGTTCATTAAATTTAAAATTTGTTCATTCAATTTAAAACTTGTTCATTATATTTCCAAAATTTGTTCATTGTTTTTTTTTTCAAAAAAGGTTCTTTAATTCAAAATTTGTTCATGTAGCTAAAACATTTTTCGTTGAAATAAAATGTGTTGATCAAATACAGAACATTGTTCATCATTAGTAAAAACAATGCTCATAAAAATGTGATCATCAAACTTTTTATTTATTAAAATTAAAATATTTTTTTGCGACAGTATTAACATTAAAATATGTTCATTGTTTAAGATCACAAACATTTTTTGATTTAAATAAATGTTTATAAAAACTAGAATATATATATATATTTTAGAACTTGTTGTAGTCCCGAATTATTTTAACATAGAATAAAACAAAACAATCCTCTTTGATAGGGGCGCCAGGGTCGGGTCGGGTCGCTCCCCACTTCCACACTAGATCCAATCCTCTTTGCCTCAAAAAAAAAAAAAAAAAAAACTAGATCCAATCCTCTTTGCCAGAAAAAAAGAAGAAGTCCCAAGCCCTAGCTCCATGGCCGGCGGCGGCGGCGGCAGCGGTGGCGGTTCTTCTTATTCCTCTTCCACGGCGAGAGAGGGGAGGGCGAGGGCGCGGAAGAAGCAGAAGCAGAAGCACGAGGAGGAGGAAGAGAACCCTCTGGACCCAAGGTTCAGTGACTACGACCCCAAGGAGGGCGATTATGTCTACACCCGCTTCCGGCACTCCAAGCTCGACCTCGACATGGAGTGTACGCCCGCCCCCTTTCCCCCTTCCCATCTTTCGATTGCCGCGGCTAGTTTTGTTTTACATAAATTCACTGGATATGAGTGATGCTCCATTGCTATATCATGTTTTGCCTAACTGACTAGTGCTAGTTCACTGATGCATCCTAGTTAGATGGACAACTAATCTTCAGGACTACAATTTGATTCATAATTTCTTCTTCTTCTTGTTTTGGCAGCACCTGTTGGTGCGATGCACAATACTAACAGGATCTTCCCAGAGGAGGGGTTCTTGTTCTGTAACTCGGCTAATATTGTCTCGGTCAATATTGCTTCCTCCGACTATGGATACCCGCTCAATGTCTACGGCACCATCATAGCCAGGGACAGTCTCGATCGCCAACGCGTCTATTTATTCCAGCGTGCCGAGGACGATTGCCAGAACATCACCTCCAAGGTATATATTATTCTCTTGTTTCTAACCCCGACTGGAGCTTTTTTTCCAATTTTATTTTTACCCCAATGGGGAAACTGTAATGGACATGAATACGATCTCCTGAATTAACAGTAAAAAACATCGGTGAACCCATAGCAAAGAAGCACATCCATGTTACTCGTCAATTGAATAACTTTTCCTTGTTGCTTGTGGTTTGCATCATGTTATAGGAACACCATTCATTCTATAATATGTATTTTTCACAAGAAAAAAATGGCTTTATGTTTTGTATATTATATTGAACCTGGTATAGACGGGAATTTTAATTCTTCACATTTTGCCAAGTATCTAGAAGAGACTTAGTCCCCATACAGTTAGTTAAATACCACCAATACTACACTTAATTCCAGCAGTAATCAGGATGCCACTGCAATTAATCTATTCTGATAGGCTTCTTTTATCATTGAAACAGAAGAGCTAAATAAACACCGTGTTTAATCAAACTTCCTTTGCAGAATGATGCGTTGCTTTTGACTGGCCCCAAGAGAGGACTGCTGATATGTGATTCAATAATCTTTGAAGTTGATCTCAAGGTCAAGGATGTGAATGGCACGAAGGTGGGTGACGAAAGAGTTAGCAAAGGCATAATGGAGATTGATGGCGTCAGAAGACTCTCATATCCACCGAAATACCAGGTTCAAACCGAGGAGCTTGTCAGCATGCACAGCACATTGGATCTGAGCTACACGTTTGTAAGGAATGCGGTAGAGGGCACCGTTGAGGCGAGGATCCTCGAGGGGCCTGTTGATTATTTCCATGGGAAAATCGTCGCTCGCACCAGCAGCATTCCATGTGACATCATGCTACATGATAGCGAACTTGCTGGGACGCTAACAGCCGGTGACGGTGGAATACTGCAAACAGCACGCCGTGTAGTCAGCGTCTCTATTGATGAGACGCTCCTGTTGACCATTGCTGCTGCTACCAGTGGTGTCCGCACTGTTGAGTTTACTCCAAAGCGTGGCAGCTACGATGAAGAGAAAATCACTTGCGGCGACTATAAGATGCTGGTGAAGGTCACCTGGTCCATTGTGTGGTGAAGGTCACCTGGTTCATTGTGCATCGCTGATTCGGTGCGTTCCTGGTTGAACATGGTATATCCAAATTAAGATGTGTGTACTCTGTATATGCTGTCGTACTAAATATGTTTATGATTTTGGTGGAAGCTTAATTATCACTGCTTGTTTGGTACCTCTCTGTTCGTTACAGCCGAGTGAGATAAGAATTATATGTATATGCATCACTTTGATTTTGTTTCAGCACTTGAGTCTTGAAAATGTGGTTATATAGTTTTGTTCTTTCAACAAAAAGCTCTGGCCTACATGGCATTGCAGATAGTAATGCAATTTGCATACAAATATATATATATATATATATATATATATATATATATATATATATATATATATATATATATATATATATATATATTTGTGTTGCATGGTCAGAATGTAAGATTATATACAAGTCTGCAGTGCTTGTGATGCGATGTACTGCTTGGTATGGAGCATGGTACAAAGAAGAGTGGGCACTGCATCTTTTGCATCTCCACACCAATTTGCCAAGTTCAATAATTGTAGCTATGCTTACTTGAACAATACCGCTTGATTTATTTCTGAGGACATGTAATTTTGGTCGGTTATTACTCCTTTTTATTGCTGTAAAACTCAGGTTGGTAATTAATTTTCTCTTGACAAACTCTTCTGTAGGTGAGCTGGATTATATTGAGTTTTATTTTTACTCCCTGGACGTGGAGACATTGGAGTTGCTCTTTAGTTGCACAGTTGGCGCAGGAGAAGAAGATATCCTTTGGAGCTGGAGGAGGTGTTCGAGAAGCGGCACATGCCACCGGGAAGTTTGATGTTGCGAAGGACGAGCAGAGCGATGGCTTGGTGCTCAGTGGATGGATGGATTTTGTATTCGATGCAAGGAAAAGAAGGGCCAGTAATAGTTGAGTAGTGGAAGGTGTTAGATCCATGCATGAGCTTATTTTGGATTAGTTGTGTTTGACTTTTGGTGTGAAATCATTTCGTTCGTTTGGTAGGATGATGATATTGAAAGTGTATTGACTGAATGAATTTTGGAATGAGCAACAAGACATCATTATTATCGATTATGATTCTCTTGCTCCCAACGTGTTATGCTGCCGGATTTCTAGTTGAGGCTTGTCAAAATTTTGGCCTTGTTTATAAGAAAAACATAGCACGGTCTTGGCTGCAAAAATGACAACGCCCATAATTAACTGATTATGCTTAGGGCATCTCCAAGGAGGACCCGTAAACCGCCCGCATCCGTCCGGACAACGGAAGCCATCCAACGCGGTCCTGTATCGATCCGCGACATGGTCCGGAGGCGACCTCTCCCGCAAATTGGAGAAAAAGTGGGGGGAGGTTTGCGGCAGTCCTGGCACCCGAAACGTAGGACGTCGACACCCCCGGCCCACCCAATCCTACCTCGCGGTCCCATTTGCTTCCACTCACACCCTTCCCCCCTTGCTTTTCATTCGCACCCTCCACCTCTGCCATCGCCTCTGTACGTCTTCGGGCGTCACAGATGCATTGCCCGACGTCCGCAACTAGCACCAACGTGCCCAATCGCCTTTACGACGGAGCTATCCACCCTGGAGCCGTTTGTACCCAGGTACACTCTGCCCCTTGTCGACGGCCTCCATGGCGACACCACGCCCGATAGGCGTTCGGTCAAATGCCATTGAGCTTTTTTCAAATGCTATGTCGGTTTTTAGAGTACAATGATGGTGAGCTACTCGAACAAGGAGGATGAGGTGTTGTGTGATGCGTGGCTTGCCATATCCACGGATTTTGTAGGCAGGAGCAGAGGGTCGGCCTTTTGGGAGCAAGTCATGAAAAGTTTCATACACGAAAGCATATTGCGCCCTACGACATGTACATAATTCAACCACGCAACTTGAGGTCGTTGTCGTATCGCAGGCACGTTATCCAGATCAACGTCACCAAGTCTTGCGATGTGGTTCGTCAGCTCGAGGTAAGGTGGTCATTTGACGTGGCAGAGGACGAGATCGTAAGGTTTGCTTCACTTTCTCAACTTGTTCATTGATTTATTCGCTCAATGTTGGTCTACGCATTAGATGTTGTCTGCACGCCCTGCCGTGATGTATCATAGCATAGAGGGACGACCATTTACGTGCACTCACTGTTGGATTAAGCTGAAGGGGCAGTATGTGTGTGACACATGATCCATTCATGGAAACTTGTTGAACATTCGGTTAATCTCGTTGAATTTGAACTATTGTTGTACTAGACTTATTTGCATGCTATCACTAGTAGAAAACAGGGCTTTGGTCCAGGCCTGTCCAGCCCATTAGCCCCGGTTCAATCTAGAACCGGGTCCAATGGGGGCACTGGACCCGGTTCGTGAGCCCAGGGAGCCGGCCGGGCCACGTGGGCCATTGGTCCCGGTTCGTCTGGACCTTTTGGTCCCGGTTGGTGCGACGAACCGGGTCCCGGTTGGTGCGACGAACCGGGACCAATGGGTCTTGCTCCTGGCCCACCACCATTGGTCCCGGTTGGTGGCATGAACTGGGACCAAAGGCACCCCTTTAGCCCCGGTTCGTAGCACCAACCTGGACCAATGAGGTGCCTATATATACCCCCTCGCTCAAGAGCAGAGCACACTGCTCTGTTTTTTTTTCTGGCCGAGGGGAAGAGGGGTCAGTGGTGCTCTAGCTCACCTCCTATGCACACAACGTGTTCGATGGAATGCCCGAGCCACACTAGTTAAGCTTTTCTCCTCTCGAAGCTCTATTTTCTCCGAGATTTGTCTAGGTTTAGCGGTCCGTCACGTCCCGTCCCCGTCTTCGCCGCCGTCGATCGCCCCCGCCGATCTCGTCACCGGCACCACCGTGGTGAGCCTCTTGTTATGTCCATGCTTTTCTTACTTTTATTATTGCTTGTTATTATTGCTTTAGATAGATATTTGTCTAATTTTCTTACATTTATTATTGCTTGTTATTATATAGTGCGATGGTTTTGATATCCGCCCACGTGGGCCCTCGTCCTGTCTACGATTCGGATATGGTATATTATCTTTAATTTATAACTAGTTGTTTTAGTGTTTATGATAGTTATGCCGACCAACCTGACATGCATAGATGTTTTATTATGTCTAGGAGGTAGTTGAACCGGAAATTCCAACCGACCCTCTTGTGGAGAGGTTAAATTTAGTTGAAGAGGAAAACATTTCCTTAAAGAAAAATTTGGAAAAAATGGAGGAGGAGAAGATGGAATTGGAGTTGCATGTTGCGGAAGTCATCGATGATCACAAGATCAAGATGGACCCTATTGTCGAGAGGTTAAATTTAGTTGAAGAAGAAAACAAATTCTTGAAGAAAAACAAAATTGAGGACGAGAAGATGATATTGGAGTTGCATGTTGCGGATGTCGTCGATGATCACATGATCAAGATGGATGCAATGCGGTTGAAGATTAGAAAGATTAGAAAATATGCCATTCATACCGAGGCTTGGTATCATTATGCCGTTGGATCAATTGTTACCTTGGTTGCGATTATGATCGCATTTGTTTTCGCATTGAAATGTTTTACATAGTTTCGATGTGTATGGAGAGCTATATGTTGTTAGATGAGAACTATATATGTATGTACTTTGGTTTTAATGTGATGATGAACTTCTATTAATTTGGTCATTTAATTATCTATTTATGATGTTCTGTAATGGTTTTTGACACACTTAATTATATATAATGCACGCAGATGAACCGACAATGGATGTACGGTGACAGACACACCTCCGAGTACATTAAGGGCGTGCATGAGTTTCTAAATGCGGCTGAGGCAAACAAGCAGAATGGTTTTATGTGTTGTCCATGCACTAAATATGGGAATACGATGTCTTACTCTAACCGGAAAATCCTTCACTCCCACATAAAGAAAGCTGAGTTCCGACTCGTTATGAAAAGCTAAGGAAAACTAAAAAGGAAAACTAAAAGCAAGACGCTCCAAGCATAGCACATAACACATGAAGTGATAAAAATATAGTGGAACGAAAGACGAACTGATAATGTTGATGGAGAAGGGGATGCACGGGGGCATCCCCAAGCTTAGACGATTGAGTCTCCTTGAATATTTCTTGGGGGTGCACGGGGGCATCCCCAAGCTTGAGCGCTTGACACTCCTGCATCTTTTTATCATCTTCCCTCGCACACTTGGATACTCCCTTCATACATAACTCATCATAATCTGATTAGCGAGGTTAGTACCCATAATAAAATAATTGTTCTGTGCTGGAAATAAAGATATTCTTGAAGTTCAACTGTTTCTCAAGATTGCCAAAAGGTTTTTGCAAAGAAAAAGCAAGCTCTTGGTTTGCAAAATGAAAGAAAGGCAAAACATGACAGAATCTGTGAAAAACAGAACAGCAGGTAGTAAATGATTTGTTCGGGGCACTTCTGCAACTCTAATAAAAAAACTCAGAACAGACGCACGAAAGACAATTGTATAGAGCACGCTGTCGAGAAAATTCAGACCAAAACGATGATCTGGTGATTTTGTACGAATTTTTCTATCCAAGGACAGAATCTGTTTCCTGGACAGCACGTCACAACTTTTGAACTTTCTTGCAATCAGAGGCTACACTTGGCACAAAGTTGAGAAAGTAAAGATACAATGATGATGCTACTGTAGTAACAACATCAAGACACAACAAAAAGCAAAATAAAATTTTATTCATTGTGGGCTGCCTCCCAAAAGCGCTTTCTTTTATGCCTTTAAGCTAGGCATAGGACTTTAATGATGCTCTCGTAAGAATAAGAGCTGAAGAACAAAAGAGGGCATCAAGAAGCAAATGCCAAATACATTTAAGCCTAACATGCTTCCTATGCATAGGAATATTGCAATAGAATAATTCATTGAAGCACGAAGCAACTAGCATAGGAAGGCAAAACAAGCATAACTTCAAAATATTCACCATAAAGAGAGGAAACTTCTTATTATTAAGATATTTAGAACCAAGCCTCCCTCTCTCATTATAAATTTCAGTGGCATCATGGATGAACTCAACAATATAAGCATCACATAAAGCATTGTTACCATGATCCATATGCAAAAAGGTACTCTCACTCCCCACATAAGCATAATTTTTCTCATTGGTAATAGTGGGAGTATGACTATCATAAACAACTTGAACACTATAGATTAGTTGTATATTAGGAGGGTGGTGTTCAACAAGGGAGTAATTCCCTTCATGATTATGACAAGTTTCATAAGGATAATTTCTCCTTATGTCATAGGTACCTTTATAATCACTATAGATTGGAGTTATAACATCATCATAGTAGAGAAGAGCATTATCATTGCTAGCAACTATATTTGTAATCATGTTGTCTTTATTCTTACTAGCAAGAGAATTATCAATTATCACATCACTAGTGGGGATAGGATTTGCAATCCTATCATCCCCAAGCTTAGAGCTTCCCATATCTTCACTTTCATAGTTGGCACCAAAAAGATTTTCAAGATCATAAGCAGCATTATCATCATTTTCCCAATCACAATAAGTAACATGCATATCATAATCAAAATCATCTTCAATAGTACCTACGGACGTATCATCAAAATGGTAATTAAGGCAATAAACTTCACCTTCTTCTTTAAACTTACAACCGTTAGGATAAAAGTTGATAGGAGGAATATGCTCAGGCCAGGTTGATACCCATTCTTCTTCCTTCTTGCTCCTCCTCCTCCTCCTCTTCTTTTTCTTCTTCTTCACCTTAGGAGGGGGTGGTTGGAGATGAAGCTTCTCCACATATCCTGGTTTATCATTAGAAACAATAGGGGAAACTTGGGAGAAACTCTCCTTTTTATTAGCAGAAATATAAGAGACATTTTTATACTTTGGTAAAGTTCCCTCCTTTCTAATCTTACTTATGTAATCATTTTCATGGCAATTAACAACACAATAGAGATGGCAATTTTGCAAAGTGTTTTTTATTCCTATGGCATTATCATCCAGCCAAGAAGTCTTTTCTGATAACTCTTCACACATCAAAAATAACATAATCTCATCATAAAGATCAGAGGTGATCATGTTATCACACAACTGGTTAACAGTTATGTTTTGAAAGTTCATGCATTGAAAATTAAAGTGACCCTCTATACGGCAAAGTTCACAAGTAAAAGGATAAAGGTCACACAATTCTCTAGCAATTTCATTTAAATCTCTGACCCAAGTGATTGTTCTTTCATGCTTATGTTGCTTACAATACTTCTCTTCTTCAATCATAGGCCTTTCACAAGGTCTATCCACTCCACAAAAATTAACATGCTTATATAAAACTTCATTTTTAGGAATTGGATCATGCATGTTGCAGTCATCATGAACAATTTCATTTTCTTTGCAAGTCTCTTTAAAAGGTTTATGATACTTGATCCAATCCTCCTTAGGCATATTAAGATGTGAAGCAAAAGATTTGAGGAAATCAACAAGGAGTTGGGAATCAAGCCCAAACTTAGCACTAAACTTATTAAAACTTGTAGTTTCAACAAATGACTTAATGCAATCATACTCATAAATTATACCTGACTCTTTACCTTTGTCGATCTCCCAATCTTCAGTGTTGCGTTGAATTCTTTCAAGGAGTTCCCATTTAGCATCAATCTTTTTGTTTGTGAAAGAACCCATAGAGGAAGCGTCGAGCAAATCTTTATCCTGTCGAGAAAGCCTCGCATAGAAATTAGTAATAATCATATCTTTGGGGAGCCCATGGTTAGGACATTTTAGCATTAATGTTTTCAGTCTCCCCCAAGCTTGAGCTATGCTCTCTCCGTCATGAGGATAAAAATTATAGACATAATTCCTATTCTCATGGACTTCATGAAGAGGATAAAACTTGGAGTAAAAGAGAGACTGGATCTCTTCCCACTCCAACAGGTGAGAGTCATTTAGTAGCCTATACCATTCCAATGCTTTTCCTTTCAGTGACAAGGCAAATAATTTCCTCATGACAAACTCCCTCGATACACCTGCAAGCTTAAATAATGAACATAGTTGTGACAGATATAGCAAGTGTTCACCGGGATGTCTGTCTCCTGCATAACGATTAGCCAAAACATAATCGATAATACCAGCTAGTATTTTATAGGGCACAATTTCAGTAGGGGGAGGAGCAACCACCACAGGTGTGGGGCGTCTTCCCGCAAGCAACGATCCAATAGCAAGGTTGTCCATAAGCATAACTAGTGAAATAAAAACAAGAAACAAAAAGATTTAATTGCAAGATCTAAAGATATACCTTCAAGCGCTCACCTCCCCGGCAACGGCGCTAGAAATAGCTTGATGTCTACACACGCTTCTACTCTTGTAGACTATGTTGGGCCTCCAAGCGCAGAGGTTTGTAGGACAGCAGCAAATTTCCCTCAAGTGGATGACCTAAGGTTTATCGAACTCAGGGAAGTAGAGGTTGAAGATGGTCTCTCTCAAGCAACCCTGCAACTAAGATACAAGAAGTCTCTTGTGTCCCCAACACACCTAATACACTTGTCAGATGTATAGGTGCACTAGTTCGGCGAAGAGATGTTAAATGGCAAGTGATATGGATGGCAAAACAAAGTAATATAAATCTGTAATAAAAAGTGCAGCAAGCAAACAAGTGGTAAACGTGAGCACAAATGGTATTGCAATGGTGGAAACAAGGCCTAGGCTTCATACTTTCACTTGTGGCAACTCCCAACAACATTAACATAATCGAATCACATGATATTTCCCATAAAACATGCAAAGGGGACACACTCGGAGGTCATTCCTTCGTGGTCAAGAGAGGACGAGAATTATGTAGGGCTACAAAAGCACACCTCAAAGTTCGTAGTTCTCAATCTAAGGATTTCCCAATGTCACCGCGGCCATCCAAAGAGAGTCCCACAATCACCACAACATATCTAAAGGATAGTCAAAGACAAGCACCAAGAGACTCTCAATCTTCAATCAACACACAAGAGAGGAAATCACTCATGAAAATATTTTTCTAATCCATGTCCAATAGACCGCTGTCACCTTGGTCTCGGGGATTATACTAGATAAAGACAAGTGAGTACATCAATCCAATACATAGAGGAAGGGGAAATATCATGGGATCACCCTAGATTAACATAGCCTATGATCACAACGAAGATCACATCATGGGAGAGAGAGATAACCACATAGGTACACGTACGAGCCCTCGGCCCCGGAGAAGACTACTCACACATGGACATGGTGAGGAGGAGGTTGATGATGGTGTTGATGGAGAGGTGCAGCCCCGCGAGGAGGAGACGGCCGACGACAGCCACGGAGGCGGCGGCGGCGGCCCTTGGGGGCGGCGGCGGCCCTAGGGGGCAGCGGCTCCTTGGCCCCCCTTTTTCCTTGTGGTTGGAGGTGAAGCTTCTCCACATATCCTGGTTTATCATTAGAAACAATAGGGGAAACTTGGGAGAAACTCTCCTTTTTATTAGCAGAAATATAAGAGACATTTTTATACTTTTGTAAAGTTCCCTCCTTTCTAATCTTACTTATGTAATCATTTTGATGGCAATTAACAACACAATAGAGATGGCAATTTTGCAAAGTGTTTTTTATTCCTATGGCATTAACATCTAGCCAAGAAGTCTTTTCTGATAACTCTTCACACATCAAAAATAACATAAGCTCATCATAAAGATCAGGGGTGATCATGTTATCACACAACTGGTTAACAGTTATGTTTTGAAAGTGCATGCATTGAAAATTAAAGTGACCCTCTATACAACAAAGTTCACAAGTAAAAGGATAAAGGTCACACAATTCTCTAGCAATTTCATTTAAATCTTTGACCCAAGTGATTGTTCTTTCATGTTTATGTTGCTTACAATACTTCTCTTCTTCAATCATAGGCCTTTCACAAGGTCTATCCACTCCACAAAAATTAACATGCTTATATAAAACTTCATTTTTAGGAATTGGATCATGCATGTTGCAATCATCATGAACAATTTCATTTTCTTTGCAAGTCTCTTTAAAAGGTTTATGATACTTGATCCAATCCTCTTTAGGCATATTAAGATGTGAAGCAAAAGATTTGAGGAAATCAACAAGGAGTTGAGAATCAAGCCCAAACTTAGCACTTAACTTATTAAAACTTGTAGTTTCAACAAAGGACTTAATGCAATCATACTCATAAATTATACCTGACTCTTTACCTTTGTCGATCTCCCAATCTTCAGTGTTGCGTTGAATTCTTTCAAGGAGTTCCCATTTAGCATCAATCTTTTTGTTTGTGAAAGAACCCATAGAGGAAGCGTCGAGCAAATCTTTATCCTGTCGAGAAAGCCTCGCATAGAAATTAGTAATAATCATATCTTTGGGGAGCCCATGGTTAGGACATTTTAGCATTAACGTTTTCAGTCTCCCCCAAGCTTGAGCTATGCTCTCTCCGTCATGAGGATAGAAATTATAAACATAATTCCTATTCTCATGGACTTCATGAAGAGGATAAAACTTGGAGTAAAAGAGAGACTGGATCTCTTCCCAGTCCAGCAGGTGAGAGTCATCTAGTAGCCTATACCATTCCAATGCTTTTCCTTTCAGTGACAAGGCAAATAATTTCCTCATGACAAACTCCCTTGATACACCTGCAAGCTTAAATAATGAACATAGTTGTGACAGATATAGCAAGTGTTCACCGGGATGTTTGTCTCCTGCATAACGATTAGCCAAAACATAATCGATAATACCAGCTGGTATTTTATAGGGCACAATTTCAGTAGGGGGAGGAGCAACCACCACAGGTGTGGGGCGTCTTCCCGCAAGCAACGATCCAATAGCAAGGTTGTCCATAAGCATAACTAGTGAAATAAAAACAAGAAACAAAAAGATTTAATTGCAAGATCTAAAGATATACCTTCAAGCGCTCACCTCCCCGGCAACGGCGCCAGAAATAGCTTGATGTCTACACACGCTTCTACTCTTGTAGACTATGTTGGGCCTCCAAGCGCAGAGGTTTGTAGGATAGCAGCAATTTCCCTCAAGTGGATGACCTAAGGTTTATCGAACTCAGGGAAGTAGAGGTTGAAGATGGTCTCTCTCAAGCAACCCTGCAACTAAAATACAAGAAGTCTCTTGTGTCCCCAACACACCTAATACACTTGTCAGATGTATAGGTGCACTAGTTCGGCGAAGAGATGTTAAATGGCAAGTGATATGGATGGCAAAACAAAGTAATATAAATCTGTAATAAAAAGTGCAGCAAGCAAACAAGTGGTAAACGTGAGCACAAATGGTATTGCAATGGTGGAAACAAGGCCTAGGGATCATACTTTCACTAGTGGCAACTCCCAACAACATTAACATAATCGAATCACATGATATTTCCCATAAAACATGCAAAGGGGACACACTCGGAGGTCATTCCTTCGTGGTCAAGAGAGGACGAGAATTATGTAGGGCTACAAAAGCACACCTCAAAGTTCGTAGTTCTCAATCTAAGGATTTCCCAATGTCACCGCGGCCATCCAAAGAGAGTCCCACAATCACCACAACATATGTAAAGGATAGTCAAAGACAAGCACCAAGAGACTCTCAATCTTCAATCAACACACAAGAGAGGAAATCACTCATGAAAATACTTTTCTAATCCATGTCCAATAGACCGCTGTCACCTTGGTCTTGGGGATTATACTAGATAAAGACAAGTGAGTACATCAATCCAATACATAGAGGAAGGGGAAATATCATGGGATCACCCTAGATTAACATAGCCTATGATCACAACGAAGATCACATCATGGGAGAGAGAATTGACCACATAGCTACTGGTAAGAACCTCAGCCCCGAGGAGGAACTACTCCCGCATCATGGAGGGAGGAAGCAACGTCGATGGAGATGAATCCGGGGGCACTTCCCCGTCCCGGCAGGGTGCCGGCGCAGGAATTCTGGTCCCCCGAAGCTTGATGGTGATGGCGGCGGAGATCGGAATCGCGTCTGGAGAAAAGGGGTCCGGAATCAGGGTTTTCTCGACGGACCTTAAATATATGCCAAAGGGGGTCACCAGGGGAGTCCTGGGGGGCCCAGGCGCCCCCCCGGTGCGGCCTAGGGGTGGGCCGCCTGGGCAGGCCGCCTGGAGCCCCTGTGGGTCCCCCTCGGCTGTACTTTGGCCGCACGGTAGCTCCTGGAACGCTGATTTTTTATATATTTTTTCTGGATTTTTCCTGGCAGTTCTCGTAATGTGAAAACGTGAAATACAAAAACAGCTGAAAACAGAAACTGGCACTGGGGTGCACTGAGTTAATAGGTTAGTCCAAATATGATCAAAAGTGTATGGAAGTGTATAAATATCATAGCAATATCACCCAAAAGAGGCATGGAGCAAGCAGAAATTATTGATACGTTTTGGACGTATCAATATCTCAAGGTGGATGATTAGTAGTAGATATTGATGGATTTCGGTCTACTTACCTTGGCGTACCGCCCATGCTTTGAACCTATACCTTTCTTGCAACTTAGTCAGCATTGGTTTGCGCACATGGTCCTGTCAATTGCCCAGCTGTAATTCGTTTACCTCACATAGCTGTTTTATCGTCTTTTGGGAGAGAGACATCACTAGTGAACGTCATGGGACTCCGGTCCATATTACCATCATTGATCACATCCACTATTTACTTTCCGCTTTTATTTACTATTGCAATTATATCTATCACTACTATCATTTGCGTTTGATCCTTTGTAAACTACAAGGCCGGAGGGATTGACAACCTCTGTGTACTCGTTGGGAGCAAAGTTATTTGTATCTGTGTGCAGGTCCACGTTGATTGCTAATATCTGGCGCCGTTAGCAGTTGACACCTTCTTGTTGAAACTGGGAGTCTCAGGGAAATCGATCCTTGGTATTGCCAAGGGAAAACTTCCGCTACACTGCATCTCAAACCTTCCACTTGGGGTAACCAACGAGGGGCGAGAAGCCATCAAGCAAAGTTTTCTGGCGCCGTTGCCGGGGACTCCACTCTTCAGGATAGGGGAGTTGCACGCTATCTTTTACCTTTGCTTTTAGTCTTGTTAGTTTACCTTTCAGTTTTTGCTTTAGTATCTTTTATCGAAAATCACAAAAGTAGTTATCTTGCTTGCTTGCTACTATGGGTTCCACCAAAAACACTAGATGGGAAGAGTACACCCCTTCTTCCATTACACCTATCACCACTGTCGGGATCTACAAAACTAATAAACCTTGTGATTATGTTAGTCTTGATGGAGAGTTATGCCCATGGCATGGTCTTCCAGGAAAAGAGTATGAGCCTCAGTTTAAAATTGCTCCTATGCTTCCCCAAACTTGGGAAGACGTTCAAACTCTTATAATAGAGAGCAATTCAAACAAAGAAGATGACACTACAATTCTGCCCAATAACGATAAAATTAATTTTGGTAATTGTAGTATCTCAGAAGTTGTCACCTTTCTACAAAGAATGGCTAAAGATCCCCACACTAGCACACTTAATCTTGCCTTCACAGAGCATATCACTAATGCTCTCATCAAAGCTAGGGAGGAGAAACTTAGAGTAGAAGCCTCCATACCTAGAAAGCTAGAAGATGGTTGGGATCCTATGATTAAAATTAAGATAAACAACTTCTCTTGCTATGCTTTATGTGATATTGTAGCTAGTACCTCTGTTATGCCCAAAAGACTATATGATATGCTTAAACTGAAACCTTTTGATTCTTGTTCTTTTGGTGTTCGTCTCGTTGATTCTTCCATAAAAAAACCTTTGGGGAGGATCGACGATGTTCTTATCATTGTCAATGACAACTATGTTCCCGTTGATTTTACTATTATGGACATTGAATGTGAACCTTCTTGTCCAATTATTTTGGGACGTCCTTTTCTACGCACCGTTGGTGCTATCATTGACATGAAAGAGGGGAATATAAAATTCCAGTTTCCTCTCAAGAAAGGGATGGAACACTTCCCTCGAAAGAAGATTAAGTTACCTTTTGAGTCCGTTACACGGGCTAGCTATTCTTTTACTCATGATAAAACTTGATCTCTATGCATTATGCCTAGCTTAAAGGCATAAAAGAAAGCGCTTTTGGGAGGCAACCCACATGAATAAAATTTTATTTTGCTTTTGTTGTGTCTTGATGTTGTTACTACAGTAGCATCATCATTGTATCTTTGCTTTTCAATTTTGTGCCAAGTATAGCCTCTGATTGCAAGAAGTTCAAAAGTTGTGACGTGCTGTCCAGGAAATAGATTCTGTCCTTGGATAGAAAAATTCGTATAAAATCACCAGATCATCTTTTTGGTCTGAATTGTTTCGACAGCGTGCTCTATATAATTGTCTTTCGTGCGTCTGTTTTGAGTTTTTTGATTAGAGCTGCATAAGTGCCCCGAAAAAATCATTTACTACCTGCTGTTCTGTTTTTCACAGATTCTGTCCTGTTTTGCCTTTCCTTCATTTTGCAAACCTAGAGCTTGCTTTTTCTTTGCAAAAACCTTTTGGCAATCTTGAGAAACAGTAGACCTTCAAGAATATCTTTATTTCCAGCAAGGAACAATTATTTTATTATGGGTACTAACCTCGCTAATCAGATTATGATGAGTTATGTATGAAGGGAGTTTTCAAGTGTGCGAGGGAAGATGATAAAAAGATCCAGGAGTGTCAAACGCTCAAGCTTGGGGATGCCCCCATGCACCCCCAAGAAATATTCAAGGAGACTCAAGTGTCTAAGCTTGGGGATGCCCCCGTGCATCCCCTTCTCCATCAACATTATCAGTTCGTCTTTCGTTCCACTATATTTTTATCACTTCATGTGTTATGTGCTATGCTTGGAGCGTCTTGCTTTTAGTTTTCCTTTTTAGTTTTCCTTAGCTTTTCATAACGAGTCGGAACTCAGCTTTCTTTATGTGGGAGAGAAACACGCTCCACTTCTACCTAGAACATAACATAGATATTTCATGTCTATCCTTGCTGTGTGTGTTCTTTGTCTTTTAATAGCTACTATCATGCTTAGCTCTTAACTTTCATGCTTATCTTTTTAAAGAGCTTTCATTTAGTTGGTTGCTTGAACTCTCTTTATTTATCATGCTTATCTTATTAAGAGAGTTTGCTTCCGTTGCATTGGTTGATATGTCTATGATAAAGATGCTACGTGCATAATGGTGCTTAGTAGTTCATGTTTTCTTACGGTTAGTCTCAAATAGCTGGGGGGGG
>LR738716.1:68728403-68740437 GCA_902687465.1 Secale cereale
CCCCCCCCCCCCCCCAAAAGGCCATTTTTTCGGCGTCAGGGCCGAAAAATCAGCCCAGCCACGTCCCCAGGACTCATTTTTCCGCCGGATTGGGCCGAAACTGGCGCCGGCAGACCCAGGGCGAACCCGGCGCATTGGGGGGCGCCTGGGGACGCCAGACGAAGCGAAAAGGCGCGTGGGTCCTGCTTGTCGGCGAGTGTCTTCCTTTTCCCGCCGTTTCCTCCCCCGCTTTCCTCCATCCCCCCCTTTCTCCCGCCATTCCTCTCGCTGCGCGCCACCATGCCGCCAAAGAAATACACCGCCCCCAGGCCCGCCGTTGCCGCGGATGCTGATGCCCCGCCGCCGAAGCAGAGGAAGCCGAGGGCGCCGCCGCTAAAGCCGCCTGGGATGTCGAACACCGAGTGGAAGGCGGACATCGTACGGCGGGCGGCCGCCACCACCAACCGGCGGAACAGGTCCAACAAGCAGAAAGAGCGTGCCGCGGCGGCGGCGGCTATGGCGGCCTCGGCCGCGTCGGAGACATCGATGGACAGGCCGATCAGGGAGTGGTACATGCGGGAGCGTGGCCTCATCCTGGATGGCCTGCCGACGGCGACGCCCGCTGCCACGACCAACACGTCGACCCGGCCGGCGAACCCCAGCGACGATGTGTCGCCTACATCGACGCCCGGCACCCTGCGGACGCCACCTACGGACAACAACGCCGACGCCGAAGCCGATGCAGAAACACAGGACGACGCCGGCGAGGACATCGCTGCAGCCGTCATTTGATGCACTCTCGCCTCCCGTTTTTATTCGCAATGCCGAACTGAGATGGTCGCCGAACTGTGGCGAGTGGTCGCCGAACTATGGCTTTTTTTGTAGCGGGAACTGTAGATTCGAAAAAACAGGGAGTCTTTGGGGCCGGGGCTGGGGGCGTGGCTGGGCCGAGAACACCCCCAGCGCCAAATTCGCGCCGGGGGAAGGGCCGAAAAACGCCGGGGGGGTGCCTTGGGGGGCCGAACGGCTGGAGATGCTCTTACGCACTCAAGAAATCTTTCATCACAAAAGTATTGGATTTTTTTTCTTTTTCAAGTTTTTTAGTTGAATTTACTGTTCACAAGGTGTAGATGAGCTCGGGAGCCGAACTGTATATTCGCAATAGAACTGGTTTTTTTTAGTTAAGCCGATAAAAATAGATTTTTTTAGGCAAGCCTGATAGAAATTTATGCAATAGTGCTGATCTTGCCGGATGGCCAGGTGCAGAAAATCTACTCCCTCTGTAAAGAAATATAAGAGTTTAGATCGTTATACTTTACTAATCTAAACACTTTTATATTTATTTACGGAGGGAGTATGTCGTAGAGGCCCTCGTCCAAATAGACAATCTATGAAACCAGTTTGAAAGTTAGCCCATACAGGTCACGGGCCTGAGACAAATCAGCCCATGATGGAACATTTGGATCACCTTTAGACACATTCTTCAACTTCAGCTTAAATGATCCATTTCCGTTTTTTCGTTTAGTGCAAAAGGCCTCGTTGGCCCGGCTCCATTAACCATGAAACCACATGCTCCATCTCTATCTCCAAAGATTCTCGATTTCAACGGAAGAGAAAAAACACCCGAGGGAGGGGAGATAACTAAAGTAGTGATCTAAACGCTCTTATATTAGTTTACGGAGGGAGTACGACGGAGAGTTTTAATTTAGTTAGTCCACGATGATTTGGTCTGTCTGGTAGATGCACGCATGAATGCATGATCACTTTGTTAATTAATTAAAGTGGTAGTAAAGAAAGATAGTGCCAATGGGGCCAGACAGAGCTAGCTAGATTGACCCAGCGGCAGGGGCTGCAAGCAGTGCATACCCCACAGCCCAAGTGTATCCAATTGGACTGTTACCTGGCTTCCAACGCACGGGCGCTCGGGCATGGCATTCTCTTCCCGATCGTGTCTTCTCCTAGCTGGGACTCGATCGGGCGGCGGCACGGATCGGGATACAGCTCACTATCGACATCCCAAACGTCGGCAGGATCAAACGCGTCGCATTGCTGAAAGGTAAACCGAAATGCAATCGGGTACCGTCGTCAGGATTTACCTTCGCCTTGTTTTGTTCAAGTAAGTACAAGTTTTCTCTAGTGTGATGTTGTGGAATTAGATTAGTGGCAAACAACGGCGATCAGCTGCCCCGAAAATCCAAGGCTTTGAAGAACACGAAAGATGTCACAGACCAGCCAAACCACCGTTTGTAGGGCTAGTGCTACTACATCGGCAAAAACAAAATTATAAAGCGCAATTTAAGCTGAAATTAGGGAAAGCCACTTTGAAATTTCGAGCTCGTGCGCAACGGCAGACCACTTGGGATCCTCATTTTACCCTGGAAATCCTGGCGCAATAGCCACATACGTGGAGGCGAATCAGCAGGTCGTGTCGATTTCCCAGTCACACGTGCACAAGTTATAATAGTGTTATGTGACGCTGACATGCAAGTGTCTACGTGGGATACTCGGGTCCTCAACTTTATCAGGTCCATGGCCATTTCCGCTAGAGGCAAAATGTCACCATAGTTCATGTATTCGATAGTAGCACGACACCACATGTTTTGGCTAAATCAAGACATGGTAGAAATCTAATTTCTTATCCACGGCAAAAGGTTATGAAGCACTGCGAGGATTATAGATACAGTATATCAAGACATTGTTCGTGCACGTCCACACTCCACTGTGCTGGTGTGATGTTATCACAATTTAACAAGCTTAGACATTAATTGTATCTCTAAGCCTGGACATATATGTAGTTTATATGGATCCTATTAACCGACGTCTTTGTCATATATGGGTCTCTGTCACACGAGGGAGAACCCAATCATAACTTGATCATTTGGAGGCTGACTTGTCACGTAGGAGTACCTTTCAAAATCAATGTTGTGATGCATACCAGTACTCCTACACTGTGTTTGCGGTAAGGACAATTTATCTGTTGCTTTATATGCAATCTATTTCGTATTTAATGATGAAATACCTATAGGAGTACTTAGATAGAAATGGCACGCCTCTACCATGAAGATGATGTTCATGCACCGCACTTGACCCCAATGATTTCATATGCAGTCTAGTGACAAAGCATATGTCGAAACGACGATTAGCTGCTGATTCCGAGATTTTTTCACGCGCTGGTCTGAAAATTCAAGGCTTTGAAGAACACGGAAGATGTCACGGACCAGCCAAACTACTTTTTTAGCACCAGTGCTACAACGTCGGCAAAAACTAAATTAGAAAGCGGAATTTAAGCTGAAATCAAGGGAAGTCACTTTGAAATTTCGAGCTCGTGCGCAACGGCGGACCACTTGGGATCCTCATTTTACGGTCGATATCTTGGCGCAACAGCTACATTCATGGAGGTGAATCAGCAGGTCGTGTCGATTTCTCAGTCACACGTGCACCTATACCTCTCACGTCGACCACAACAGCTAGCACAAAGAGATCAACCGCTCTTTAGGTAAAACTCATGATTGTATAATCAGCATGGTTCGTCGTTGTGCGAGTTATAGTGTTATGTGACAATGACATGCAAGTATCTACGTGGGATATTCGTGTCCTCCACTTTATCAGGTCCATTTCCCACGCTAGAGGCAAAATGTCACCATTGTTCATGTATTCGATAAGATAGTGCTACACCATGTGTCTTGGCTAAATCAAGACACAGTAGGACTAACTTATTATCCACCGCAAATAGTTATGAAGCACTTGATCAATAGTACTAGGACTAAACCATAAGTTGCGAGGATTATAGATATACTTCACCTCTCAGTTTCTGGGTACTCTTTCTGGTGGTGTGGCTTTTGACTGGCATTGCTTACCCCCGAGAGGAAGGTCCGGTGGGATTTTACTAGGGGTAAGAAGAGAGTCTTTAGAAGTCCGAAACGTGGTCTTGGGTGAGTTCGCTGTAAAGTTTCGTGTGAGATCTAGGGTAGATGGATTTCACTGGGCTTTGGTGGCAGTCTACGGAGCTGCACAACCTGAACTCAAACCAGACTTTTTGGCTGACCTAGTCCGGATCTGCGGAGACGAGCAGCTCCCAATTCTGGTGGGTGGTGATTTCAATATTATTAGAAGGCGGGAGGAGAAGAATAACGATAATTTTGACGGCAGATGGTCGTTTATGTTCAATGCTATTATCGAGAGCTTGGATCTCCGGGAGATAGAGCTTTCAGGCAGACAATTCACCTGGGCTAATTCCCTACCAAATCCGACTTATGAGAAGCTAGATCGTGTTCTCTCTAGTGTGGAGTGGGAACAGAAGTTCCCCATGGTAACCGTTCAGGCTTTGTCGAGAGCTATTTCGGACCATACTCCACTTTTGGTTGATTCTGGAGAGGCAACATACACGGGAAATAAAAATTCGTTCTCCTTCGAGCTAGCATGGTTTGAACGAGAAGGTTTCTTGGACTTGGTTGCCAGGGAATGGGCGAAGGGTGGAGGAGGTAGGTCGGCTATTGACAGGTGGCAGAATAAGATTAGGCATTTAAGGCAGTTCCTTCGAGGTTGGGCTAAACATCTCAGTGGTGTGTATAAGGTTGAAAAGGAGAGGCTTATCAACCTTATTCAAATTCTAGATGTTAAGGCGGAGTCATCTATCCTTGAGCCCGGTGAACTGGAGGCTAAGGGAATGGCCGAATCTAGGGTGAAGGAACTGCTGCGAGAGGAAGAATTGAAATGGGCACTTCGAGCTAAAGTGCGTGAAGTCATCCAAGGGGATGATAACACACAATTCTTTCACTTGATAGCCAATGGTAAACATCGAAAGAAGAGAATCTTTCAGTTGGAGCAGGATGAGGGAACGATTGTAGGGCACGAGAACCTCAAACTATACATCACTGACTATTATAAGAGGTTGTTTGGACCCCCGGACGATAGTTTCGTATCTCTGGATGAGAGTCGAATTCAGGATGTCCCTCAATTAGCGTCAGATGAGAACTCCATCTTATCTGCGCCGTTCTCGGAGAAAGAGGTGTTTGATGCGATCTCGCAGATGAAGAATAATAAAGCTCCTGGCCCGGACGGTTTTCCGGCAGAGTTTTATAAAAGGTGTTGGCATATAATTAAGGATGATCTACTTGCGATGTTCCATGATCTGTTCGATGGACATCTGCAACTATTCCACCTTAATTTTGGTACAATAACGCTGCTTCCTAAGAAGGCAGAGGCAAATCGAATAGAGCAATTTCGACCAATCTGTCTTCTTAACGTCAGTTTTAAGGTGTTCACTAAAGTGGGAACAAACAGATTGACGCAGATTGCGCATAGTGTGGTGCAGCCTTCTCAGTCGGCTTTCATGCCGGATAGGAATATCCTGGAAGGGGTTGTTGTCCTGCATGAAACTCTCCATGAAATGCACACGAAAAAACTCGATGGGGTTATTTTCAAGGTGGACTTTGAAAAGGCATATGATAAGGTCAAGTGGCCGTTCCTTCAGCAAGCTTTAAGGATGAAAGGATTCGATCCATCCTGGCGGAAACAGGTGGACTCCTTCACTCAACAAGGCTGTGTCGGAATAAAAGTCAATGACGATATTGGTCATTTCTTCCAGACTCACAAGGGGTTAAGACAGGGGGACCCGATGTCTCCTATCTTGTTTAACATTGTAGCTGACATGTTAACAATCCTTATTGGTAGAGCAAAGGAGAATGAGCAGGTAGGTGGTCTCGTTCCTCATCTAGTGGATGGAGGACTTTCTATTCTACAATATGCAGATGACACGATTCTTTTCATGGAGCATGACTTGGCTAAGGCGAGAAATATGATACTTGTGCTTTGCCTTTTTGAGCAACTCTCGGGGTTAAAGATTAACTTCCATAAGAGTGAATTGTTTTGCTTTGGAAGAGCCAAAGCTGAACAAGAAGCTTACATGCAGCTTTTTGGATGCGGGGTAGGGTCGTTACCATTCACATACCTTGGCATTCCGATCCACCATCGGAAACTCTCTAATAAAGAGTGGAAGAGTCTAGAAGACCGTTTCGAGAAGAAACTTAGCTGCTGGAAGGGCAAGCTCTTGTCGTACGGGGGCCGATTGATTTTAATTAACTCGGTACTCACGAGTATGCCCATGTTTCTTCTGTCTTTTCTCTTGATCCCAGTAGGGGTGAGGAAAAGACTCGATTTCTATCGATCACGGTTCTTTTGGCAGAGTGATGAGGTGAAGCGCAAGTATAGGCTGGCTAGATGGGATGTTATGTGCAGACCGAAGGATCAAGGAGGTCTCGGAATTGAAAATTTGGAGGTTAAAAATAGGTGCTTACTCAGCAAGTGGCTGTTTAAGTTACTCTCGGAGACTGAGGCCACTTGGGCCCAGATTCTACATAACAAATACCTTACTACCAAGACACTAGCTCAGGTGACTGCTAGACCAACTGATTCACCCTTTTGGAAAGGACTGATGAAAGTAAAGTCGGCCTTTTTCAACAGAACTCAGTTCTTGGTGGGCAATGGTGGCTCCACAAGATTCTGGGAAGATACTTGGTTGGGAGAGACGCCCCTCGCCACCCAATATCCTTCTCTTTACAACATTGCTCAACGTAAAGAAGATTACGTTGCATCAGTGTTACAGTCAACTCCTCTTAATATTCAATTCCGAAGGGCGCTGGTTGGACACCGCTGGGAAGCCTGGCTCCATTTGGTGAGAAGACTGATGGATGTTCAGTTGACTCAACAGGCTGATCGTATTCATTGGAAACTGACTAAGAACGGGATGTTTACAGTGAAATCGATGTATTTAGATTTGATTAACTCGGTGCCTATCCCTAGGTCTGCTCATATTTGGAAGGTCAAAGTGCCCCTTCGAATTAAAGTGTTTATGTGGTTTGTTCATAAACAAGTAATTCTTACTAAGGATAATCTAGCCAAACGTAACTGGGGGGGGTCTTTGCGATGTAGCTTTTGTGACAAGGATGAATCTATTAAACACCTCTTTCTCGATTGTCCTATGGCTAAAGTTTTATGGCGCTCGGTTCATATAGCCTTTAACATTACTCCACCCACTAGTATCACCACGCTTTTTGGGACGTGGTTGAATGGAGTCGCGAAAGAATCAGCGAGCCATATACGAGTGGGTGTCTGTGCATTGTTATGGGCTATCTGGAAGTGCAGGAATGACTTGGTTTTTAACAATTCAACGAATGTCCATTTTTTGCAGGTTATTCACAGGGCCACTACTTTGATCCGTATGTGGTCGCTACTCACTCCGATGGATGCCAGGGAGCGTATGGTTACTGGGTCTATCCGATGGGAGATGGTAGCTCGGGCTATCTTCAGCCGGTTTGGATGGCGGTCATGTAATAGGCTAGGAGTCTAGGTCCTGTTTGCATTATCGCATCCGTCTGTGGAGTTCTCACGCTTTTTTCTAGCTCAGTCGGAGCTTTTTGTACTTTTATTTCGCATACTTTTTTGAGACCTTGACCTTATATTTTATATTAATAAGATGGCCGTATGCATCAGTTTGATGCAGAGGCCGGGGAATGCCCCTTTTCTAAAAAAAAAAATCAAGACATTGTCCGTACACGTTCACACGCCGCGGCGTTGGTGTGCTTTTACAATTTAACAATCATAGGTATTAATTTTATGTTTAGGCCTAGACGTGTATTTGGGTTTACGGATGCTATTAACCGACATCTTTGTCACATATGGGTCTCCATCACACGAGGGAGAACTCAATCATGACTTGATCATTTGGAGGCTGACTTGTCACGTAGGAGTACCTTTCAAAATCAATGCGTTGATGCATACTAGTACTGATACACTTTGTTTGCGGTAAGGACAATTTATCTGTTGCTTTATATGCAATCAATTTTGTATTTAAGGATGAAATACCTATATGAGTACTTGGATAGGAATGGCGCCTCTGCCTTGAAGATGATGTTCACACACAACGCTTGACCCCAATGATTTCATATGCAGTCTAGTGACAAAGCATATGTCGAAACGTCAATTGCTGTGAAACGAAGAGGAGGTCTTGTTATTTTTCTCCTGTCATCAGATCCTCAAACAGCTTTGCGGTTTGGTGTTTTGCGAGCAGTACTATGTGGTGAGTGGAATGTCCGTTTCATTTCCATTGTACCGCCTATACTCCATATATGCTATTTTTCAAACACACTCCATTGCAGTCGTGCGGTATTCCATATATGTAGTGCTCTGCGAATTCATGTGTGCTCGTAGTTTTTGATGTGTGCTGCCATAGCTGCACCAGAGGGTTTCTTATCTTTGACAATTAGCAGGCCAAACTTTTCCTCATTTCAAGAAAGTTCATTCCATCCTTACTTTTGAAAATTGAAAGTTGTTGGACAAAAGCAGAACCTCGAGCGGCACACACAAACACACACACACACACACACACACACACACACACACACACACACACACACACACACACACATCCGTAAATTTATATGAAGAAAATAAGCACAATCACACATAGTGTGGAAATCAACTAAACTGCATTGGACATCATGCATCTTTTTTCATGCTCCGAGAGAAGAAAAGAGGGGAAGACATCCACGAAAACCAAATTGCACTGGAGTATGAGCCTGTTTGGGACTGCTCTGCTCCTTAAAATTCAGCTCCGCTCCAGAAAATACAAGCCAAACGGGGTAGCTCCATGATATGCCCCTCCACAAAAAAACTAGAATCCGGGGTACAACTCTTAGTTTTTTGTGAAGCTCGTGAGGGGGTGCTCCAAAAAACTCTAGAAGCTGGAGTTGGGAGAAAATTACCCACCACTGCCACCAGTAAGTGGATACCCCTTTGTTTTTCCTCTCTCATCCAATCAAATAGATTATTTCCACCAAATTTCTCATTCTTGAAGCTGGAGCTACATGGAAGCCAAACATTCTCTTTGATAGTGCTACAACTTCTATATGAAACTGCTCCAAAGTGAATTTGATGAAGTGAAACTGATTTTCGTGAAGCGGAGCAGTCCCAAACAAGCCCTATATCCATGTGCAGAAGAAACAGGAACAAACACAGGTGCACGTCGACGTCGGATGTATAATACATGAGCTTGAGCTCGAATGAGTGTGGATGAGCAGTAAAATCATTAAAAAATGAAGAAAAATATTTATAAAAATTGTGCATGTTTTTTTGTGATAAACTATGACAAATGTTCAAAGTGGTTGTAAATTTTCATCATGAGATCACATTCTTGAAAGGCGCGATTAAAAAAACAAAATTGATGCTCCGAAATGTTACTTTTGAAAGCATTTCGGAGCATTGATGTTGTTTTTTTTACCACGCCTTTCACGAATGTGATCTCATAATAAAAATTTGCAATCACATTGAACATTTGCCAAAGTTTACCAAAAAAGAAACATAATTATTGATATATTATTTTACTGTTTATCCGAGCTCGTGAGAAGTGTACATGTAACGGCGAACGGGTATTATCCAAGCAGAGGATAATAAAGAAAAGGTGGGCGGGGCCAAGGAGAGGCAGGGGCCTAGATTCTAGAAAGAAAAGGACAAGTGAGAGGCGCTCGTGCAACCTGATTTGATTGATTGATTGGCGAGCCAGCCAGCACCATGTACCTTCCTGCATGTGCACACATCTCAAGACCAAAGCAAAAACCCAACACATACACTGCACACGTACGTGGTATGAAAAGCAACACAAGCGTTGAAAGTGACCCAAGAAACGAAAGAACCACCCGCTCTCTCTGAACAGTGGATCAATTAGTTGCCATATTATCAGTATTTTGTTGCGCTTTCCGAACAGCCCCGATGGACGCCGAGCTGCATCTTGGCGGTCAAGGTTGTAGATTCATCATCCTTTCTCGCCAAACAGTCGGAGTTCATCATCTTGGCGTGCTCCGTGCCTTTCGTCTCACCGATCAAAACAGTAGTACGTACTCCCCAACGCCAGATCTGGGCCGCGAGTGCACCGACCGGCGGCCGCTTGTGCTGAGCAACGAGTCAAATGTGCATCAATATGTCCTGCTGTGGCTGTGCGGCCGTGCCAGAGCCCCGCACGCCCACGCGCACGCACGGGCTGCAGCAGGCACAGAGACCCACAGCAGCAGACCCAACACCAACACGAGGCCGCAGCCCGCAGGCCACAGTAAACTGCTGCCAGTAGGTACCAGGGACCAGTACCAAATCAATATAGAGCATCCATATACATACAAAACACATTTTCATATTGCATTTTGTTTGACATCTTCATTTTTCTTCGGTTGATGAACGGTCCATGTTCATAATTTTTGCACCCATAAACCTGATCGAAACTAAACAATCTTTGATTTAGGACCGAAACTAAATATTCACCAAACTCTCCCATGGTTGTAGTATTTTGGGGTAATATGGTTTTCCCTCGGTTATATCCAATTAACTGCCATTTTCTTGTCAATGAATGCAGGATAACTGCCATTTTGACAAAGGAAAAAAAACAGTTTTTTGGGTGACTAATGTATCAAGAAGTTACAACTTATGCAATGCACCGTGGGTACAATAAGTAAAAAGTTCCCTATTGTGTATTGGCCAACATCTTTATCACACATGGTGTCTCTGTCACACGCGGGAGGGTTCGTGCAGCAATGGCGTGCTGGTCATCTAAAGCTTCATTCTCACCTTTCAAAATCAATGCACCAATGGATACTTCTCGATATCTTGCTTTATTTGCAGCTTATTTGGTATTTAACGATGAAATACATGTACTACTTTGACAGAAATGGCTCCACAAACTTGACCTTGATAGGGGTACACTCCTTCGTGTGTCTTCCATATGTACAAAGATCGCTATGCGTGGCACAGTCAAACGGCGACACATGTCACCTATTGTTCCATCCTTTCAGAAGATTAGCCACTAGTCTAGTGACAAATTTGCTTCTTTTTATTTTGCAAATAGACAAATTTGCATCTATCGGCATGTCATTTTTGTGAACACGGAGGGACTTGTTCTTTTCCCCCTGTCAATCGATCTTTGAACAGCTTTGTTTGTGGTCGTTTTCCCCGGGTACTATGTGACGAGTGGGATGTCCACTTCCATTTTCTTGGCGCCAGCTCTCTACATCATGCGATTAGCTCTACGAGTGCTTTGCTCATGCATGCGTTCAAAAATCCATATGGTACCATGGCAGCACCAAACGGAATTGTTAAACAAATTTCCATTAGGCCAACAACTTTTCCTCATTTCAAGAAAGCACAGCTGCGCTTTTTGACAAATGAAATATTTCTACTGTGAAGGCCTCGAGCGGCACATGCACTATATATCACCCTTCCTTTCGTTGCAAAAGGAAGAGAGCACTCTTGTGAGTCTAGATGACACATGATCCATTCATTACCGTATTATAGGAGGAGTCTACAGGAAGAGAGCACTCGTATCAAATATATGTAGATATGCATTAGGAGGAGTACCCAGAGACGGTGTTAAGTTATTGATACACTAGGGTGGCTGGCGTATTAGAGCATCTCCAGCCGTTGGCCCCCCAGGGGGCGCCTAAAATCGCCGCCCGGGGGTGAGCCGGCGTTGAAATTGGGCCTGGGGCGAGTTGGTCCCCAGCTGCCGGCCCCAGGGCCGCCCCCAGGCGTGGTTAAAAAAATATTATAGCACAGTTTGGCGAAGTTAGGCTAAAAACACGATAAATTTCGGCACAGTTCTGAAAGTGCAACTAATCCCCGGGTGGTTTTGGCAATTAATAACAACATATATATCATTGAACTAATAGTTACTTGAGAATCATTTCAGAGAAGTTCAGTGATATGGGTATGGCAAGGACTGAAGAAGTGGACCCCTCAAAATGCTAAGACAAGCATTGGCAAAAGCTCAAGACTCTATTTTTGGTTTAGTGATCCAAGATCATATTGAGTCCATTGGAACAGCCAATACTATTAAAATGGGATGAGGTTATGATGATGATCTGGTTGCTCAAGTGCTTAGTGATACATCTCCTAAACTATCAGCAACTTTCACTGCCATATACACTCATAAGTAATCTCGGTCCCACCGATATTCCCAACTCAGTCACACCGAGATGAACCACCTCAGCCATAAGCCAAACCCTAGTAAACTCGG
>LR738716.1:68748223-68758290 GCA_902687465.1 Secale cereale
TGGGCGGGGTTGCGAGGGAGCGAATCCGGCCTGAGCGAGGGGGTCTCGGCGGTGCGCTGCGCGCAGCCAAAAATCGCCGGAATCACGGCGGCGGCGGCGGCGAGGGGAGTCGCGGGAGGGGGAGAGACAGGTGGGCGGGGGATTTCGTCTTCTTTTCTCTCCGTCTTCTATGGATTTAATACTCCCTCCGGTCCTTTTTACTTTGCATATTAGGTTTGTCTGAAGTCAATCTCATTTAACTTTGACCAAGTTTATATAAAAAAATATTGACATTCACATACCAACACCAATATCATTAGATTCATCTCGAAATATATTTTCATATTATATTTATTAGATATTATAGATGCTAATAATTTCTAACATAAACTTGGTCAAACTTAGCAAAGTTTGACTTTCGACAAATCCAATGTGCAGAGTAAAAAGGACCGGAGGGAGTACTAGACTATAGTAATAGGAGAAGCCCTCCCAATTTTTAAGAGACCTGACGCCCCTGATTGGTCGACAGACGTTATCCACGGATCGCCATCAACTCTTGGACCGATCTCGTCCGTCCGTCGACATCCGACTGCCCACGGAATCAATCGTGGATGACAGTTTGCTGCTCTCTCATTGGATCGACCGCCTCTCCGACCAATCGCCACATCCGACGGCTCGCATACATTGCCGTTTGGTTGCTCCCTCCTGATTGGTCGGTCCACATCACCCATGGGCATGGCGTGGCAGCGACGTTGGAGGAGAGAGAGCGTGTATATATGAAAGTTGTATCCATCGAGAAATCGTCATCATAGCTAGTCGTTTGGAGGAAGTTTGAGTTCCCTCCCTAGGGGTGCACTTCGATGTTCGGCACGAATTTGTACCGCTAGGTCCACGAGAGGAGTCGTGCGTGTGGCTGTGGAGGAACTGATAGATGGCGTCGTAGTCGTAGTAGCATCACATGATGGGAGGATGCGAGGTTTCGGAGCAGCGTCGTCGGCTGAGACGTTCGTTCGCAGAGAGCACGTTGATGTGACGCACGCACGCGGCCGATGTGGCCATGGGCACTGGTCTACGCGATGCGGGTCGACCATATATATACATGTGCACTACCGGGGAAGGCCATCTGGTGAGTCGCTTGCCACGTGTGGTTGGGATGTGTATGTAGGGGTGGCGTGAGTGCCGGCCCCGAGTCGTGCGCGGCGGGATCGATGAAGAGAAAAATGTCGGTTCGACATGTATGGTTTTTTTGTTTTGTTTTTTTGGTGAATCTGAAAAAAGGAAGGGAAGAAAAAGGGAGCGACTGGCCCAAGCAGCAGCTAGGCAGGTAGATGGGCCGTACCCCGATTCCTTGCTTGCCATGCTCCATGTGTTTGGCTCAAAGAAGCACGTGTGTGCGGTGGGCGCGTTGATTTTGGTCAAGGACATCGATCTAGCATGAGAGATTTACAAAACTCTGTACGTTTCCCTTGGAACTCGGAACAGGAACAGATAATTTTTCCATGATTTTGGTCCGGCGGGTGACTTCGACGCCACCCACGGACAGGGCTAACGCGTGGACTGCCGGCGTGCTCTTTCTTCCACGGCCCTTCTTGCTTCTACTCGCTCTGCGAGCTCAACGTCGCCACCCACGGACAGGGACTTGTTGATGAGGGTGAGATGTGCATCCTGCCAGGCCTGCCGGTGCACGTTGAGATGACCAGGGCTACGTGCACCTCGGCCTTCTTGAAGACTCCTGCGTGGGAGGCGTTCCAGAAGAAGTCCATGGAGGCTATGCGCATAGTCGACGGCGCCGTCGCCAACACGTTCCTGGACCTCGAGGGGCAGTTCGTGTCGTGCTACGAGGCGGAGCTGGGGATGCCGGTGTGGGCGCTCGGCCCGTTGTGCCTCGGCAGCCGCGACGAGACGGCCCTGGCATGCCGCGGGGACAAGGACAAACCCACCGCCGTGGACCAGAGAGCGGTGACCGAATGGCTCGACGCCATGCGCACCGGCTCCGTTGTTTACGCCAGCTTCGGCAGTCTCGTGCGGGTGCTTCAGAAGCAGCTGTACGAGGTCGGGCATGGGCTGGAGGACTCAGGCAGGCCGTTCCTTTGGGTGGTGAAGGAGTCTGAGGCGGCCTCGCCGGAGGTGCTAGAGTGGCTGGGAGCCCTAGAGGCACGCACCGCGGGCCGTGGCCTGGTGGTGCGCGGCTGGGCATCGCAGCTCGCCGTCCTGTCGCACCGCGCCGTGGGGGCCTTCCTGACACACTGCGGCTGGAACTCGCTGCTGGAGTCGATCGCACACGGCGTGCCGGTGGTGACGTGGCCACACTTGGCAGACCAGTTCCTGAACGAGCGCCTGGCCGTGGACGTGCTCGGGGTCGGCGTGCCCGTTGGCGCAGCCATGCCTGATGGCGAGGCCGTGATAGTGGCGCGCGGAGACATCGCGCGCGCGGTGTCGGAGGTCATGGACAGCGGGGACGTGGGCTCGGAGAGGAGGAGGAAGGCCAAGGAGTACGGCGAGAGAGCTCGCACAGCATGGGCATATGAGGTTCATCGTACCAAAACCTGACGCGCCTAATACAGACCTTCACTCGGAGTCGGAGTCCGAGTGGTGGCCAGGAACTGTAGGGTGATTAAAGCTCAATTATTATTTGGGATCTTTGCTTTGATTTGGGTTTGCTATCTAAATGGCGAGCTATGAATAAAGATTTTAATAAAATGAATTTATATCTACGAGAGAGAGAGACTGAGTATTTACTATGGGTCGCGCTAGAGAGCAGCGGATCTTTTTCCTCGGCAGCTGTTAGACCTAGAGCTATACAGAGTTCAACATTTTTTGTCCAATAAAGGCTTTTACTTTCGCCTTCCGTTCACAGCGCCAATGGCCCCATAGTAAATTCGATGGAGGGCTGGTCCACCAGGCCCCACGCGTGCTCCTCGTTTATCAAACTTGTAAGGGCCTATACAGTCCAATCGTATCTGACAGTGGAGGGCTGGAACATTGGGACAAAAAAAGAATTCAATGGTCCAAAAGTGCTATTTCCGAAAGCATTTTGGAGTGCTGATTTATATTTTTGCCACCACTTTCACAAATGTTCTTTCATGATGAAATTTTGCAAGCATCTAGAAAATTTGCCATCCAAAAAAATCATAATATCTCATATGTTTTCGAATTTACTGTTCTACCGAGCTCATTTGAGTTGGGGAGTCGAATAGGACTTTCACTACTCAACCTAGCTCTCTCACTCGCAACTCTGTCTCTCTCAGCGGACGACCGAGTCCCCGCACACTGCACCGCGGTCGCCAAAGCGGCTCCACTGCCGATGCCAAGCAGTTGCGGACATGGCTCCATTGCGTCGTCATCTTTGTTGTGCCCCTGTGCACCCATGCCAATGTCGTGCCCCTGCGCGCCCTGTCGACGCCATGCCAATACCCGCCCCATACCCTACCTCTTGGTTAAGAGATGGCTAAATTTTTGGTACAGACTGTTGTCGTAAGGGGGCCCTATTGTACTTCTCCTGCTGTGGGACCTTGGTAAAGAGGGAGGGGAAGTACAGTAGCGACCATCACTGTCAGTCGCAATACCCGTGAGTAAGAGCCCCCATAGGTACTCCAATAAAATGGCTATCCAAACTCCAAAGGGAAGCTTTTCAAAGAATGGGAATGAGACAGAAATGTAGATATATGACATTCCAATTATTTGTCTATGCATATTAGTATGAGGTGATCAATTTACTTACATGCAAGATGTGGCTTCCGATAATAAGTATTTGATCAAGCAGGTTTACTTAACAGGCACAACATTATCCATAACTTTACATGTATTGCAAGACATGGTCACTAAAAAGTTAACAAATAACACAATGGTAAAAAGGGTTAGTGTGAGTCAATTCATATTCTTGGAAATGAAATACTTAAATTTGGCACAAAAAAAAAGTGATGCACTTGCGCTTCTGGCTAGGCTGAGGTTAACCATCTTTTGCTAGCATTTGCTTAGAAGAGGAATTTTTTGTTTCTTCCCTCCTTAAAGCAGGACCTTCGGAACAACTTTTGTTGTGTGTTTCACTCATTACCTTCTTGCTCTTTTGACTTGTCTCAGGCTGCCTATCTTTGAATTTTTCAATTTCTCCAAATGTTTCCCTGGGCATACAGGACATTTCATGTAGCTTATCCTCAGCAACCAATTTCCTTTTGGCCTCTGCTGCTTTTGCTTTGGCTCGTGCACGCAAGCCACGAATCTCATCATCCTTCTTTTGGGATGCCACTTGCAGCTGCTCAAGCTCTTGCTTTGCTTCAGTGGCTTGTGCTGCCTGTTTGTTGCTGTAGCTGCGAAGATCAGCATAATTTCGCCCCAGTGTCCTAAAATGCTCCCGCACAAAGTCCTTTCTCTGAAGTTAGTACTGAAATTTCCTGAAAGCCTTTGACTAGGCCGAGGAACGCCTCCCTAAAACTAGCCTTGGCGAACCGAAACTGGCTTAGAACAGCGCCAAGAAGGGCACGCTGCTCGGGGAGAATGGAGGAGCTTGTTAAATCAACCTCCACCTCTTGTCGGTGCTCTGCCAGCTTGGCTCCTCCTTTGCCAAGAGGGGGAAGCAGAGTGCTCGACGCCCTGCCGTCGGCTAAAGAAGGAGGAGGTGTCCTCTGCCGATCTCGTGGTTCTAAACCCACGGGAGCCGGGGATGCCAGGCGGATAACCGTCGGTCCATGGCCTGATCCTCGGCCATGGAAGTATTCACTCCCCCCTTGACATCAGACGCCGGGGGAGGAGGGTGTGAGTGTGACGAGGTTTCCATCACCTCGGCTTGAGCGAGTGAGTCTAAATCAAACTGCAAAAAACGCCATATATTTTGGTACAGAGGTGGTAGCAATTACTAGTCAATTGATACACCCAGTGAAACCCAAACTCAAAAAGGAAGCTATTCAGAGAATGACACAGAGATATAGATAAAGGAAAAAAAACACGGCCAGCACAAGTTCAAGCGAGAAAATCCTGGAAATCTCTACAAAATAAACCTTCAGATGTACACTGCTATAAGTCCTTCACTCTTGACCAATTTCCTGTTAAAAACAAATATACCCTAGTCTCTTGAGCATTGCCCGCACAAGTGCATTTCTAATGGTCCTATAGATATCAAATATCACAAAAAGCGACCTAGTTCCTTAATTTACTTTGTTTCCAGCAACACATGTCATCCATGTCGTCTATCATAAATTTGGATGCTTGTATATCTCGAGCAGAAAATATAGTGGCACACAAGAAAACATGATTGTGGTGAGCAACCAACTTGCAAAAAGAGATTTCGGATAAGCAAAACATTTGACAAATATTACAATTGATCAAGCAGGTTTACTAATAAGCACAGCATTGCCCATTGATTAAAAAAAACAAGGTTCTTGGTTCACTCAGTACAACATGCAAGCTGTGACTTGCAGTAAAGAAGTTATTTGATCAAGCATGTTTACTTAATACACACAACATTATCCAGTCACCGTACATATACAGTAAACAGTAAACAAATAACAGAGATATAACAAGATTTAGTGTGAGCCGTTTATATACTCGGAATTTAGGTTTGAAATACTTACATTTGATAAGAAAGTAGCACACTTGCGCTTCTGGCTAGGCCCAGGTTGTTCACTTAAATACTTCTATCTTCTGCTAGCATTTGGTTTGAAGAATACATTTTTGTTTCCTCTCTTAAAGCAGAACCTTCAGAACAATTTTTCGTGTTTGTTTCAGGCATATCCTTCTTGAGCTTTTGATTTGTCCCAGGCTGCCGATCTTTGCGTTTTTCAATTTCTCCATCTGTCTCCTTGGGCATACAGCACGTTTCTTGGGCCTTACCCTGAGGAACCAATTTCCTTTTTGTTTCAGCTGCTTTTGCTCGTGCTCGCAATCTGTGAATCTCATCATCCTTCTTTTGGGAAGCCACTCGCAGCTGTTGTACATTCTGCCGAAGATTGCCATAATCCCGCTCCAGTGTCCTAAACTGCTCTCGCAGTTCAGAAACTTCCTCATCCTTCTCTGAGCAAAAGGCCTCATAAGCTTGCTTCAATTGTCTTAGCTCTGCTTTCTGATCCCTTGCAACGTGGTCATGGTCTGAAGTGTTTTGGATATGCCCTACACCACCTTCAACTTCCTTCACTTTTATCTAACATTATAAGAAGCAGGCATGGCCGCACAAAATATGAGTTAAGAAAATTGACAAGATGCACCAGCTGAGCCTGAGATGCATGCCTTTGAGCCATACAACTTATGTTTTAGGTAAGGGCCAGTTTTTTTTTTGTTTTTTTGGGCTTCCAGAATAAGCTGCCCCCTACCTAGCTTATCCCAGAAGCCTAAACAAAATTTTCTTTTTAGAAGCCTACTAGTCAAATCTTAACTACTAGGCTTCTAAATAAATAAATTTAGTTGGGCTTCTCAGCTTATTCTAGAAGCCACCAAAAGAACTGGCTCTAGAAGATAAGTTGCAGCTTCCAATATGCTCTCTCTCTCTCTCTCTGGAACCTTGCATGACCTCCATCTATGGTGGAAGAAGCAGGGCCATGGCGGTGGGACCTTCCATGTACATGTCCATGGAGGGAGAAGACAGGACCATAGCAAGCTGCTGCTGTTGGTGGCCCTTCCATGGATCCATGGCGTCGTCTTGCTCCTGGTCATGGAGACGGGGGTTGGGTCAGAGAGGGAGAAGAGAACGGACCGGGGGTGGGTCAGAGAGAGAGAGAGAGAGAGGAGCAGAGGAGGGATTCGTACCCAGGGGGGTCCCTAATGTCCATGGATGGCCACTGCTGCTGCGTGGTTGTGGAGGACGACGGCGCCGTGGATCTGGGCGCCGGTCGAGCCGGGGAAGAAAGCCCCGCCACGGGGGTTGGGCGGGGTTGCGAGGGAGCGAATCTGGCCGGAGCGAGGGGGTCTCGGCGGTGCGCTGCGCGCCGCCAAAACTCGTCGGAATCGCGGCGGCGGCGGCGAGGGAAGTCGCGGGAGGGGGAGAGATAGGTGGGCTGGTGATTTCATTTTCTTTTCTCTTCGCCTTCTATGGATTTAATATAATATGAGACGTCGCGGGCGCAAAGCCCTCCCAAATTTTTAGAAACTTGGCGCCCCTGATTGGTCGACAGGCGTTACCCACGGATCGCCATCAAATCTTGGACCGATATCGTCCGTCCGTTGACATCCGACTGCCCACGGAATCAATCGTGGGTGACAGGTTGCTGCTCTCTCATTGGATCGACCGCCTCTCCGGCCAATCGCCACATCCGACTGCTCGCATACGTTAACGTTTGTTGCTCCCTCCTGATTGGTCGGTCCACATCACCCATGAGCATGGCACGGCGGCGATGTTGGAGGAGACAGAGCGTGTATGTACAAAAGTTGTATCCGTCGAGAAATCGTCATCATAGATAGTCGTTTGGAGGAAGTTCCCTAGGGTGCGCGTCGATGTTCGGCGCGAATTTGTACCGCCGAGTCCACGAGAGGAGTCGTGCGGGTGGCTGTAGAGGAACTGATAGATGGCGTCGTAATCGTAGTAGCATCACATGATGGGAGGATGCGAGGTTTCGGAGCAGCACCGTCGGTCGAGACGTTCGTTCAGAGAGTCCGCGTTGATCCGACTCACGCACGCACACACGTGGCTGATGTGGCCATGTGGACTGGTCTACGCGATGCGGGTCGACCATATATACATGTGTACTTCCGAGGGAAGGCCATCTGATGAGTCGCTTGCCACGCGTGGTTTTTTTTTTAGCATAAGTACAGACGCAAGCGCTCATATATACATGTGGTTGGGATGTGTATGTAGGGGTGGCATGAGTGCCGGACCCGAGTCGTGCGCGGCGGGATCGATGCAGAGAAAAATGTCGGCTCGACATGTATGTTTTTTTTTGTGGTGAATCTGAAAAAAAGGAATGGAAGAAAAAAAAAGGGATGTTTCGCTCAAAGAAGAGATGTGTTTAGCGCTCCCTGTGCGGTACGGTGCGCGCGTTGATTTTGGTCAAGGACATCGATCTAGCATCAGAGATTTACAACTCTCTGTACGTTTCCATGATTTTGGTCCGGCGGGTGACTTATATCCGGTTCAAACATGAGACAAATTAATATTGGGACGTCCCGGCATGGCCGGGTATGCCCGCCACCTCGGACCCGATCCGCGATGGCACGTTCGACCCCACGTATATTCCTCCCCATCCACTTATCGGATCAAACCCTAGCCACTCTCTTCACTCCCCTCCACCACCCGACCTCGTTTGCGTCATGGCTGACAGCGGATCCAAGTTCTTCACCTCCAGATCCGTCGACCCCGAGCTCATCCCTCACGGCCCCGACGAGGAGATGGTTGTCCGGCTTGCGCTCCACCGCGCCCGAGAGGAGGACCGTGCACGGTAGCGCTCGGACTCCTTCCGTCGGGATCCATTGCGTCCGCCCAAATGGCGCATGGAACCGGCGCCCATCTGTGTCGTAGCTGCCTCGCTGGAGGCAGCGCGGTCCGTCTGGCGTCCGAGCAGGGTGCCGGATGCTCAACCCCTCCATTGTCGCGTCGAGCATCGGGACACACCATGGGCCTCGTACGACGAGAACATGGCACGACGTGTCCGCCGTGCTATGCACTAGGTGCGGGAGGTGGCGGTGGACGTCGGCGAGGCGGAGTCGCATTCTCCGGTGCCCCGTATGGCGCATCAGTCCGGGCGCAGCAACCGCATCGTGGTAGAAGTCGGCGGCTCATCCCAGGACGGATCCATCAATCCACCGGCACCCAACGTGTTCCGGGGTTCCGACGAGGAAGATTAAGGCATGGGAGACGACGGCACCTTGACTCCCGTGAGCCAGCTGGTGTCCCATGCCCTACTCTACCTTGCTTGCGACCGGACCAACACTCTAGAGAGCGCAGCCGACCGCCGGACATGGCCAGAGCGGAGGGGGCGAGTTGGGAGTGGAACTGGACGAAGCCCTCCTCGTATTTTTGGTCACTTTTTAGCATCTATACGAATAAAAATATATTAAAAATATATGTTACACAGAGTATATTGTTGAATTTATATTTGAAAGAGATTTTCGACAATATAATTATTGTGACATATACTTTATATTTTATTATTTAAATTTTGGTCAAACTTTTGCTCAGAATAAAAGAAAGCCTAATAAATTCCGATGAAGGGAGTATTCAAATCCTAGGTAATTGAGGCATATATAAGATAAAACAATGAAAACTGCTACAAAACAACTTATATGTAGTACTCCATCCGTTTCAAAATACTCCATCCATAAACTAATATAAAAGCGTTTAGATCACTATTTTAGTGATCTAAACGCTTTTATATTACTTTACAGAGGGAGTAAATGTCATTGATTTGACAACGACACTTATTTTGGAATGGAAGGAGTATATATATTACATGTAAGAAACGTATTGAGGTATATAAGATAAATAATAATTGAGACATATGAGTAAAAAATGCATTCACATTCTTTTTTTGATTGGCCAGGAGAAATCACATGATCTGTGTGCTTTCCTCTGATTGGTTCGAAAGGAGTGTGCTTACCTGTCATTGGTTGAAATGGAATGGCTTGGATCGATGACGTGTCAAGGCAGACAACCACACACTACACCTTTATCTTTTTTTTCTTCACATCCACATGCACGGCTACGTAGCTACCTATGATTATCACTGCACACACACCATCCTTTCTTTTATTTTGTATTTTATCAATACTAGACTTGACATGTACAACATGGGTTGTACTAGTGCACTGCGGGCTCGCATGCCCTCTCTTTCTTTCTTTCTTTATCAGTACTAATATATCCTCCATCTTCATTTAATTCACATGCTTTTTTATCGCCTAAAGTGCAACTTAAAAGATGTTGGATGGATGGATCAAGCAAACGTCCATTTTCCAACGACAATTGCGCTTCATATAGCTATACAAGTTAAAAATCAGCCCCGATCAATACAAGAACTCTTCAAGCCGCTCCATGCCACCTTGCCCAGTGAGGCTAAAGAGCGCCTCGCCTAGCCCTAGTGCCGCGACCCATCACCGGAGGATGGCCAGGCGAAACATGTGTGACCAACGAAGGAGGCGGTCAGTTTTCAGCTGCGGTCTATGCCGTTCCG
>LR738716.1:68775268-68786143 GCA_902687465.1 Secale cereale
AGGGGAGGAGGGGGAACCCTAGCCGCCTAGTCGCGGGAGAGGAGCCGCTACCGCTGTACGCTCTTTACCACATGGCACATCTACCAATAAGATATGTGGATAACAAACTACATTCGGGCGCGAGGCCGATCTGGACGGGGGAAGGGGGAGGGTGGAAGGGGACGGGGGCGGGGCGCGAGGCCGACGGCCAGCGGCGGCGGGAGGGGAGGAGGAGGAACCCTAGCCTCCTAGTCGCGGGAGGGGAGCTGCTACCGCCGTACGCTCTTTATCCCATGGCTCATCCAGCAATAATGGCATGTACAATGGTTCTATCTTAAGAGTGCCACGTAGGATAAATGATGACGTGGAGGAGAGAGAAATTATAAGAGAAGGCAAGAGAATAATTTGTCTCATCATGTACTTTTTTTAAGAACAACTAATTATTGAAGATAAGATTATTTTATCAACCATTGTACATGCCCTAAGATACGTGGATAACAAACTACGTTTAGACGTACATACGCGGTTGCTCCGTCTTGGAGATGCCCTAATTGCACATCGCCGCTGACGGCTGACGTTGGCAGGCTAAACCCCACTGCTTGGTTGGCTGGAAGGCATCGACCGCCATTGCCGCGGCTGCTGCGACCTGCGAGTTCACGAGCAAATTAGGGTTCGCATTAGCCGTTTCCCCCCTATCCAGTCCCATCTCCCATCCGCGGTCCCTCTCGGTTTCTCGGACTGCACCCAGGCCAGGCCACCGCGGTGACGGCGCGATTCGTACCCACCCACCCAGTCCGCCGCCATCGCTAGGCCGAGCCCTTCCTGGAGATCTTTCTTCCTGTCCCGTTGCTGCTCTCAGGCTTGGCTGATTGATCCTCCTCCTCACAGCGCAATGCATCTCCGTTTGCTCAAGGCCAAAGCGCTGCTGCTGCTCAGGGTAATGCATCTCCATGACAATTCTTTGCTGCCAACGTTTGGTTGTTTGGAACTTATTGCAATGTAACCTTTATGAACTGAATTCACATTACAAGGAGTCATTGGTGGGAATGACAAATCTTCTTGCTGCAAATGTCTTCTTTCCTCATATGATGTTCATGTTCTGTGCATAGGCCTTCTTTAATTTATATATGGCCCTGTATGTATTCACATGTCTTAACCAGTATTGCCTATATTGTTTCAGAATAACATCCGTAGATGTACAACTCTCAGGTACTTTCCATAGCGCACTCTAATTAAATCCCTGTATTTCTTGCATCCATGATTCCATGGTGTGTCTTTACACTTCCTCTTGGTTTATCAGTACGGCGCTGCCAAAAGTTGTCACAGTTGGAATTGACTTTGGATGCAAGAATTCAAGAGTTGCCATCATAGATTCTTTGGTACGTGAGCTGTACAGAAACCTGTTCATATGTGTTCGGTTTAGTTTTAATAACCTTATGTTTTTGGAAGACCACTTGATGAAAGTTAATGATGGAAGGTATGCCTAGCGTATTATAGTAAAAAAGAAGAGTTGGCGATGAACAGGTTTGCTCGGTGTTTAAGGGTTGGCGATGAGGCCACTAGGAGAGAAGTGATGACGATGATGCCTGTGTGCTGTCTCGATGATGCCCTTGTTGGAGTGTGTGTGTGAGGGTATCCAGTGTGTGCCGCTCAGCGGTTCGTGATGGTTTTCGCCCGGTTTTCCAGTAATTTACCGGGCAACTCTCTTCTGCTTAATTAATGGATGAGGCAAATCTTTTGCCTCCGTTTCAAAAAAAAAAAAAGTCCTTATGTGAAGTATGCAAAGTTCTTACACAAGGCTTCCCAGAGCCGTCGATGATGCTTACCTGATGTGTTTGCTTTCGCTTTCTGATTGAATATACAAGCAGGCTTAATCGTAGTACAGTTTACATTGCGTCTAATTTGGCAATTACAATGCTCTCTTTCTGTGTTTGTTTTCAGAAATATATTTACTTGTTTAGTTAGGGAAATCTTGAAATTAATGTGCACACCATAGAGCTAATAAAAAAGTAATGCCATCATGTTCTAATCCCTTTATTTACTCTCTTGTTTCAGGTGCCGGAGGTTATTGGCAGTGAAGGTGGGCATTCCACTCCATCGTATGTTACTTCAATAGAGCCAAAAACTAGCGAACGTTATGCGTGGGCCCTGCAGCGCTTGGAAGGTCTTGGCAAATGTGTCGCAGTTGGAGAACTCGCAAAGCGCAGGATGACTAGACAACCATCCGATGTTGTCTTCAATATAAAAAAATTGATTGGGAAACAATTTGATGACTGCTGGGTGCAAGGAATGAGGAAAAGAGTCCATTTCAGCATCGTTGAAGGGGGGAGAGGAGAAGCTTGCGTCCAAATCCATGGAGTGAGATTTTCTCCTGTTGAAATTGCCAGTGTTATTTTTGCAAAGCTCAAGGATGTCGTCCTGATGTACCAATTTCATCACGAATTAAAAGCGGTGATAAGTGTGCCCATTTTCTTCAGTGAACAGCAAAGGGAGGCCATATTGTTGGCGGCAAATAAAGCGGGCTTAACGGTATTGCAGTTAATAGATGAACCAAAGGCAGCCGCTCTTTCTAGAGCAACAATTAAAGAAGGTACCGTTGTTGTTTTCGACATGGGTGCTGGATCATACACGGTCTCCATCCTTGGTGTCTCTGGCACAAACATTGAGGTAATTTTTCAGTTACTCATTCTTGTGTTGTCGCCCATAATTAACTGGTTACGCTTATTTATGTTTGTAAAGCTTTTAGTCTTTTGTTCTGCATGAATGAGCAGGTAAAAAGTCAATCTACTGACCCCATTGTTGGTGGGGATCAGTTCGACGATATAGTTCTGGACTACTTTGTTACGCAGATCAGAAATTTTCATCAGGTCAACATTCGTTCAGATAAATATGCTATGATGTTAATTGCCGAAGCAGCGGAGCAAGCTAAAGTGGAATTATCAACCCAACATGAAGTCACAATTTCCACGCCTTACATCATCTCATCGGCTCAGTGTCATGGCGATGCTAGCGTCTCTATTTCTCGGGCAGAGTTCGAGAGGTTGGTTCACAACATGGTAGAACAAATTCAATACAAGTGTTGTGCAGTCCTAAAAGAGGCTAACATCACTGACAAGCGTATCAATGAAATTGTATTGACTGGGGGGATGACAAGAGTTCCCATGATACGGAGGATCATATATGACATATTTGGCAAGAATCAGGGTACAAGCGTGAACCATGATGAAGCCGTAGTTATTGGTTCAGCGATACAAGCTGCACTCATTGTGGAAGATCAGCGTGAGATGAGAGAAGACATGATTCCACTCTCTATTGGTGTTGAGTCAGAAGGAGTTTTCATGCGCGTTATTCCAAGGCATACCACAATTCCTACTAAACGGACGGTTAAAATTCCTTCATGGTGTGCATATGGTGAAAGTCTGCATCTCAACGTTTTCCTTGGGGAGCATGTCATGGTTAGCCTTAACACATTCCTAGGAGAGATAGAGCTAGTCAACAATCGTTGGTCGGGTCAAGGATCAGTTCATTTTGAGCTGACTTTTGAAGTTGACACAGACTACGTGGTCAAAGTAACCGGCAGAAACCCTGGTGACGCCGACGGCACGAGGAAAGCAACATTCAAGGTCTTCAATGTCCGCGAGATCGTTATGTCTAAGGTAAAAGTCGACGAGGCTGTTAGGAACGCCTTGCTTGGCTGGTCAATGCAAGGCATAGAGATCCATGCTCGTCTGGTAAACATGGGAAAGCATATAGCGAATACCCTCCGTGACGTCTTGTCGGCGAGAAAAGATGAGGTCCCAAAGAACATCTCTGATGATGCGGCAAATGCGCTGGCTGGTTTGCTGACGGTGTTGCATGCAGACAGCAAAGACTTTGCGCACATCCATGTGCTGAAAGATAAGATGCTCGCTGCTGCGGCAGAGGAAGAGAAGCTGATGGCGGATTGGAACCCACCGTCAACGTCTCGTCATATAGGTTCTTATTCAGATTATTCAGACTATGAAGATTAGGAAGAGAGTGCATAGCCTGCGTTCAGACCAGTTAAGCGCTAGACTAGGGCCTTTGCATGTATATATACATTCATTTAGATAGGAGAAAAAGTTTCCAGGACCACATTGGTTTTTCTGCTAGATACTTTATGTAGCAATGTGAGATAAATTTTTTACTTAATTTGCAATGACTTTTTAAAATCTAGTTACAGACTGATAAGTACCCAAGTTAATTTGGCAAAGGAAAATCCCTGTGATAACCAACAGACGACTGATGCAACAAGAGCAACGTATCATGTACACTTAGAATATGTGATTAATTAACAAAGAAAAAAATGTTGTGCAGGCAAGCTTTGCTCTCTATCTTGTGCCTCTGTTCTTCGGAACTGATCTTCGTCGGCAGCGCAACTTGTTTGTGACAAATTTTTCCTCTGATGCTATATATACAAACCAATGTTGTTGTGTTGGAATCTTTATTTATTACAAATGTAGCCATCTGAAGTCCTTGTGACATGTGACTCAAGATGGCAACGGGGACGAAACCCATCGGGTTTTGCCTGCCCAAACCCATCCCCACGAGAAAATCGTAAACCCGTCCCCGTCCCCATTACGATGCGCGGGGATAGTTTTCCGTCCGTCCCCTAAACCCATCGGGTTTTGGGAAACCCACGGGGAACCCACGAGAAAATCAAAATATTTAAACAAACATAGAGGGGACAAAGAATAACATTTCAGCAACAAAACAAGCACATTTTAGTAGCATAACTTGAGAACATTTCAACAAAAAAACTATAGTAGATGGTTCAAGAGCTATATAGAGTGTCAGGCGGAGGGAAACGTGGAGCGAGGAGGCTCGCCATCGCAGATCGTGGTCAGTGGCTGTTGCAAGATGGGATCGAGTCAAGCGGCGGCTAGGGTCCTAGGTTTAGATTTATGTATTCTGAGGGAGAGAGAGAGTTGAGGGCTCGAGCGAGGGGAAAAGAGTGAGCGATAAAGTGGCCACCCAGCGAGGGGTCGGTTTGACCTCGACACTGGGGGTGGGGGGCTCGGTCGCATTGGGTTGGGCCGGATCAGTACTGGGTAAAAAAATATAATTTCGCGGGTATTGTCGGGTTTCGGGTTCGGGGACTACCGAAACGGGTGTAAACCCACGAAACATGTCGGGTTATATAATGTGCCCAACAACAGCCCCGCGGGGATGAAAACATGCCCATCCCCGTCCCCTAATAGGGTAAAAACCCACGGGGATGCGGGTTTCGGGGCCCCGTTGCCATCTTGACATGTGACTATGTGATAAATCATGTATCTCGGTATCCAATCTGTCACAAAAATTCACCCCAGAGGCACATTTGATGACAAGCTTCCTGCTGCTGCAACCACCGCGAACATACCGAGAGCGAGCAACCGCCACGGCCTACCAGCAGCAGCACCACTTCTGAATTTTCTTTGTATTCGTTTAATCAAAGGAAGTCTGCTATCTTCTGGATTTACAGGTAGAGCCTGCAGTAACAAAAATAAGGAACAATAGCCTTGTGCGGTAAATAATTTGAAGTCAACCCTGAGCAATAGCCATGGTAAACAGAATAGTCACCGATGAATTTGTACTCTGCAACACAAGTTTTTACTCGTATAAATGTGATTCAACATTTCCTTGATTGCGAAATGCACAACTGAAGAGAAAAGAAAACTTGCCTCGCCAACAAGAATAACCCCAATTGTTTGTGCTTGAGTGGCACATTCTCTTGCCAGCCTCCTTAGTTTCACACGGTCATAGTACTGCTCCATCAGCATCTAAAAATTATCAGAGGGGAGAAAAAATGAGCGAGATGTTCGACGCGAGCTGCAAAATAGAGCATCCTGCAGGAGCTTACCCAGTCATATCGATCTAGATGCTTCTGCAGTGTTGTGCTCAGCTCTGAGTTGATCGTCTCCAAAGCTGCATTTTCATACTGCCCAAGTGAAAAGTGAGATGATGTTAACTGTAAAGCATGCACATGCCACATCATATAACTATAAGAAACTTGAATGGCCTTTATTTCTCATTTAAAACTGCATCCACAGTTGTAAGTCTTTTACAACATTCAATGAATATTGCCGATTCTATACCTCAGATGTACCGGAAGCTGTGTTCATTTTACTCTGCTCATGTTTTTGTAAAAAAAGCATATGGCTCTGAAAAGAAAAGAAAAAAAAGCAACATTAAGTGAAAATTTTGGTGGTTCATCATACGAATCATATGTCAGTAAGAACCTTTAAGCAACTTGTAAGCTCGCAATAATCTTTCAGCCCTGGCCATCTAGTCAAAGATTTAAGCTTTTCTAGGACATCTTCAGGATCACTATCCGGCTGCAAATAGCACGAACTTGGGGTATGCACAAGCTTAACATAGTGACAAGCACAAACAGCAAAATAGCGGAAATCAGTCTGGAACCTGAATAAAGTCAAGCTTCAAAAGAAGTTTCCGGTACGCAAAATGTCTTTGAGCACCACACAATCGCCAGTAAAGACACGTCTGATCCTGTTGGGATCGACAATGTGAGCTTATTATATTGAATCAAACTTGTATCTCAGTGACAACAACATAAGTAAAATTGATCGAGTACTCACATTCTCGATTGTGCGGATTGTACTCTCAGGTAAGTAGCGCATTATCGAGATTTTGTCAGCCCCAATTCCACTACTTCCTCCATCCTCACCGTCGGCAATGGTAGCCTCAACTCCACCCCTTCCTCCACGGTCGTTGTCGTTGACGGCCGTCCCAATTCCAAATTTTCCACCGTCGTCACCGTCATCACTGGCGGCCTGCGGCAAGAGAGAGCAGGTCCCATCGTGCCTGGTGTGGCGCAGCACAATGTGCTCGACGATGCGTGCGTCAGACTGGTCCCAATCGATCAGTCTGAACAAATCAACCTGCGTCAAGAACAGCGGTGATCAATCTGCTCTCCTCTTGGATTGTCATCATCAGATAAACAGATGGATGGATGGTGAGAGGCGCAGGCACGCACAGGTGATGTTGCTGCGGAGAAGAGCTCGGGGATGGCGATCTGGAGGACGCGCTGCTGGAACTCCAGGTGAGCTCGAAGGCGGTGCTCGTCGGTGAGGGCGCGGCGCAAGCTGAGGTCGTAGAAGAGTCCGGTCCGCCAGCCGATCAGATGGACCCCGCCGGCAAGGAGGGGCCTCGCGCCACCGTGGATCCCGTGCCGGTCGGTCGCGCCTACATGCATTGTTATTTTGGTTGAAGCGGATTATTGAGACCGGTCACCAGAGAAGGGGTCGGAGGACGTACGGTCGATCGCGCAGTCCTCCGGGCGGAAGCGAACCATCGAGCTCCTCTTGGCAGCGGCGGCGGTGGCGGCGGGCGATCTGAAGTGGCGGCGATGGCTCCTCGCTATAATATTTGGTGGGAACCGTAGGATCGTTTGATTGTTCTCTCTTTTACAGACATAAAAAAAAAACACAAACTTTAGGGAAGGTCACGCCGGCGGCGCCCAGCTCCAGACCGACCCAGGCTTCTACGCCGCCGCCATGGCCAAGTTCCTCCCGCCGTTGCTCCGCTCGTGGGAAAAAGGTGCGCGCGACGAATCAACCCCCAACACCTTGTTTTCCTGCATCGGTTGCAATTCAAGTGTTGAAGAACAAACACTAAAATCAACAATCGGACATGAAAATTGATTGTTTATATGAGATTGAGAACAAGTACACACCTCAGATTGGATAGATTTTGTTCACAGGCTTCATGCCAAATTTGCAAGTGATTTTCTATGCATGGTACCAATCTATTGCAAAACGATGAAAACAAGTATTGAGCTCCAGCCTTTTTATTGTTATTAAGCTGTTGCGGTATGCACGTTTCGCTAATAATCCATAGTACTAGTACCTTTTAAGAGTATAATAATAGTGTAATTGATTGTGATATCTTTTTTCAGATGATGATAAGAGGGAAGAACGGGTACTGGTGCTTCTCTCTCTCTCTCAAAACAACGACTGCGATTCTTATTACATTGTTTCATGATGGTCACGCTGACCTCTCTCAAACCCGATGGGTGTTGCAGAGATATGACCCCCGGTGCGGCATGCCCAAAGAGGAGTTTGAATGGCGACAGTCCCGGGCCAACACGATGGACAAACGTATGCCCCAGGTGGTGGAGGAGGTGGAAGTCTTGCTGCGGAGGCTGCGCCCCCACTTCATCGACGACCCTGATGCCCTCAAGAAGTGGGAAGAGTATGAGAACGATGTCCATTATGCGTTTACGCATAGCCTCCGTGGCACCCTCATTTCGCCAGTGTGCATCCCGGTTAGTGATCTAGCACCCACATACTCTCTACTTCTCTTGCATGCACTAGCAATAATTTGAATGTGATGATCGGTTTCAGAACTCTGTCGCATACGAGCAGCTGATGCAGAGGAAGGCCTGGTCTAGAACCGTTGCTGGCAGGGTATCTGGGGGGCTGGAGAAGCTTAAACAGGCAGCCACAGTGCATTCGACAAGGAACAAGAGAACAATTAGAGCCGGGGCGATCGTTGCCGGTGTCGCCGCTGCGTTTGCTCTCGGGCTTGCCCTCGGACGAATTCAACTCCATGAAAGCAGGACCAATGAAATGGAACCTAGCTAGCGCCAACGCTGCTGGTTCTCTGAAAATGTTTAGTCAGCCATATTCCCACGCTTATTCAGTTAGTCATATTCCCCACGATATAGGAACAAATTCAGTTAGCCATTTTCCCACAAAAAAGAGAGAGAGATTCAGTTAGCCATTTTCCAGCAAAAATAATAATTTAATTTTCTAGTGACCTCTTGTGGAACTCCGATGATGGTCTGAACATTGTGTTGATGTGCTTCTTCTGGGCATGAGAAAAAATGTAGCGATGACATATGATCTACGAGTCTGCTTAATTGATATGTACATTTTCTGTCCAGGTGACCCAATAGACTGATAGTTAGAGGTCGCCGAGTTGCTTCCACTATGCATGGGCAGTGAAAAGAACAGCCGCATCTTTTTCTTTTCAAAGATTCGTCTGAGAGTCGAGTGCCGTCCCCTCGTTCACAAACTCACCGTAGAGTGTCCCTACACCAATCAGTGGTGCGCTAGGAGGGCTATGTTGTACCACCATTCCTCCTGCGCCTATTAGAACACCGGTAGCGGCTGTAGCGTAGGCTGCTCTTCTGCCATGATGGCGCCGAACTGTGCCTGCACCATCTCCATGGTGAAGCCGGTAGAGACCGGCGTTAGAGCCACCCCCCCTCCCCCTCTTCATCGGAGGCCTCGGCCATTGTTGGGTCGTTGTGCTCCCCTCGGACGAGGTCGCTGGAAGGTCATCCTCTATCCATCGGGCACAACGGGCATGCCAGCCGGCTGCAAGGCCAGCTAAGTCATGGCTTTTCTCCGTCAACAGTCTCTCCCACGTAGCTCATTGATTGTTGAGAAATAAATCAAGACTAATACCGATGCTTCCCTGAAACTAACCAACTGATGTGTTGATGATAATTGCATGAAGATGAATCAATTAATAAGAATTCTGAATGTTAACAAGAAGAAAATTGTTGATTTCAACATCTACGATAGCCATGCTGAGAACTTAGTTCATTCACCAGCGATGACATTATTTATTTGTAAGATTTATTACGCGTTTATTAATTATTATACTCCCTTTGTTCCTTTATATAAGGTGTATTTGTTTTTTTACGAAAGTCAAACAGGTGAATGTTTGACCGAGTTTTTAGAAGAAAAAAAATCAACATCCATAATACAAAATTTATATCAATTGATCCATCATGAAAAGTAGTTTGATATTTTATCTATTTTTTTTTGAAAGCAACGAAGGCTTTATTACTCAACTGTGGTTGGGCATGTCGCCCGAGACACAAGCGCCCACATGGGCTGGTACATCAAGTTCCCATTGCATACAATGGTTCAAATCGCACATACGCCCTAGCAAGGCTAGTTCATGAGCAACCGAGTTTGCAGTCCGTCTGCAGACCGAAATTGAGAACTTTGCAAACCACAACTTCAGTTGAAGCTTCATATCCTCTATCACAGCCGAGTATGCCGAGGAGTCCACCTTTCCAAGGTCCAGCGCATCCGCAAGAAGTTGGGAATCGGTCTCAAACTCCACCCGCACCATCCCAAGGTCAGCTACAACCGTTATTGCATGCGACATGGCTCGAGCTTCTGCTGCAAAAGGGTCGGTGACATGCTGGTCGCACCCTGCCTGGGCATGCAGCAGCTGGCCTTCTGTGTTCCGGATGGCAATGCCCCAGCCTGAACAAGTCTGCCCCGGGACAAAGGATCCATCCACATTGACTTTGTATTCGCCGGCCGCCGGGGGCCTCCACCTCTCCGGCGAGGTCTTGGCTGTAGTAGGTATAAAGACGTGCAGATACTCATGAACACTGCTTCTTGCTCTCCTAGCTACCTCCTCGGCAGTAGAGGGAAGTTCTCCATTGCGTAACTTGTTGCGGTTCGACCACCAAAGCCACCAGAAGGTGAGGATGATTAGTCGCTCCTTTACGTCAAGCCTCCATAGGAAATCAAGCATGGCATGCACAGATGTTATATTCTTCAGCGCATCCCGTTCACGCTCCATGACTAACTCCCTCCATACTCCCTTAACAGCTTTGCACTTGATGAACAGATGAGCCCCATCCTCATCCGCTTGGCCACAGAACAAGCACTTAGTATCAGGTATAGAGATACCTCTGCGCTCCACATTGGTCCTTAGCGCTAGAGACTCGTGCTTTATCCTCCAGGTGAACAACTGGATGTTTTTCGGGCAGGGAAGCTTCCATATTCGTTTCCAAGACTCATCCTCCACGCGATCCAGGGCACCTGGGTTGACCGTGCTAGCTCCCACGTCGGATGTAGTCCTGGTCTTCTCTAGTTGACAGTGAAGTTTATAGGCTGACTTAAC
>LR738716.1:68793818-68810179 GCA_902687465.1 Secale cereale
GGGGGGGTGTTATAAGCAACACATGCATGTATTTGTACAAGCAATCCACTACGCCGCCCAATAATAGGGAAAACCCTAGTAGTAATGCGGATAAAGGGCTAACAGTAGCGTGGGTGCCAGCGCTACTGCTACGACGCTTTAACTAACTTTTAGCAGTAGTGCTGGTCAGGCCCCCGCTGCTGCTAGTTAGTAATAGTGTGTTTTCCACCACGGGCTACTGCTAATTATTAGCAATGTGCCCTAACCCCATGCTACTACTATTCTTTCATATTCCATTTCTCTTTTGTTTTATTCTGTATTTATACATCGTTGTACAAGTTTTTAAACATTAGAAATTTGGAGATTGTTATATCATTATGATCATGATGAGTTATTATAGCATTGGATGAAAGAAATGCGGCTTAGATTAGAGTGGATTAATCCAAAGTGACCAAGTTGGATTAGTAGGACGATCCAACTTGGTCATTTTGAATCCATGCATTTGAGTCTAATCCGCGTTTCTTTCCCCAAATGATATAATAACTCATCATCATCATCATCATCATCAACATCACCATCATAATACAACTCATCAGCATCATCATAGTCATATAACACCTCCTCCTCATCATCATCTATGAGTCATATAACAACTCATCATTCCAACACACTTCAGAACATAACTTATCATCTTCATAATAAAAACTACTCATAATCATCATAGTCATACTCAACACTAGCTAATTGTTCTTACTACCTAGGACCTACTCCTGTCTCTTAGGTAAAATAGCATAAAACTTGTAAACCGGTCCATCTCCAAAATGAAGAATGGAGATCCACCTATCGCCAACTTGTGGCTTGCGCATATTCATGTTGTGTCCAATTGGTTGCATGCGCGCATTCATTAGTTTGCCTCATTATTTGATATTGAGCATTTCATATTCAAAGAAAATAGAGTATACACTTTGGTAAGCCGTCGGAGGAAACGGTCGTAAGCTAAGCAAGTGCATATGGCCTTTGGTAAGCATCATGTCAGGCACAACCTCCTTCAGGAGCTTCTGTTGAATAACATAATAGTAACATATATAGTTAGCAATGTTGTTTACTTTAGAAGAATGTATGCAATGAATTACCGTCATTAACAAAATCATACCATGTTTTTCGCAACCAAGTTACCATCATGCAACTCATGGACTAGTGGCAGGTATACACTAAAATTTGGGCCGATAAAATGATTGTTCTTAAAAGTCTCAACATCATCTATAAATGAGACACGATATCGTTTCGCCTCACAATTAAGCTCGGGGCCTTAGTTGTAGTATGTCTTATCTACAACTTTCCGAGTATTTCCGAAAGATAAAAAATAAGCTGACAATTATAAATAAACTAGTTTAGTAGGGATGAACACCAAAGATTATTAAATAAACAATATAAATTACTTAGCAAATTTGTTTGACAAACTCACATTTAGGAAAAATTGGAGGCATATGCACATCCATCCAAATGTCGATATTATCAACTTCAGGACAAATATCTAAGGCTATTCGCATATTCTCCTCAAATCCATAGGCCATGCAAAGAGTTCCCCAATTAGAGCAACCGAATTTTGAGTGATTAAGTGCATTGTAGAGCTTAACCCGAAAAGCATAACCATGTTTAGTACCGAGGTGAGCTCTCATCGTCTCCATATTCACAAAATCTTGGAAACCGAGCATCTCCAAGACATACGGTCTTGCGTGGCAGGGGATGTATGACTGGAATTGAAGAAAAATGAACATTACACGTTGAAGCAAAACAACACAAGTCGTGATTAATTACAAAGAAATATTTGTCGTCATTGTGTACCATACAAACATCGAAGGTCTCTTCCAGCTTGACGGTGAAGAACCTACCATTTTGCAGGTGAGGCCTGTCGCACATATCCCGGTCGTCGCAGCAGTATTCGCACTCAGGGATCCTATCATCGTCAGACATTTCTTGTGTTCAAATTCAAAGATTGTAAATCGACGGCATTTACTAGGAACTCAACACACATATCACTATTCACCACGGGTTGACTTTCGGTCTGTCGAGTCTTTCATTGAAAACCCTCATCTCATGTGGTGTATATAGTGGCACTCCCTCTCTGATATATTCAGCCGTCGATGATGGTCGCTCCTCCCTTCGTTCCAGAGTGAATTATACCAAACTGTATAGCACACGGGAACGAAGGAGAAGCGACCCCACGACAACAGTTGAGATTCTTCCTCTCTGACATTTGCGATCATCGGTGATGGCCGCTCCTCCTTTTATTCGAAAGGGCCTTACACCAAAATTTCTATCATCTTTGAATGAAGAAGAAGCGACCCCCACGACAACAGTCAGTGTAGCGGTATGACCCGGCCACAACTTGGCGACTCACTGGAGACACGCCTGAGTCTAGCGGCTCACTGGTGACCCGAAGGGCAGTTCAGATGAACGACAAGACCCAACGGCCCAGAAGGCGGCTCATGGGAAGGCCGACTCATGTTATTGTGGGCCGGTTTAAGAGGGAAAACATAAGGAATATTTCCCTTACAAGGGAAGACTATAATTCCACTTGTAATAGAGTAGTCCTAATCCTACTAGGACTCTACATGTAACCCGCCCCTTCAACTTATATAAGGAGGGGCAGGGGCACCCAAGGGGGACAGGTTCTAGACAGATAGACAAGTCTTAGACAAGATCGAACTAGACACTCTCGTGATAGAGGTAACGAGTCATCGCCCTTGTAACCTGGGTAGCGATCAAAATAGATGTAGCGATCAAAATAGACACTCTTGTCGTCATCATCAATATCAATGAAGCAGGAGTAGGCCTTTACCTCCACCGTGAGGGGCCGAACCTGGGTCAAAAAAGCTTGTGTCTCACGTCCCGCTCAACCCCATTCAAGCTACTACCTAGATGTGTTGGCCCCACAACTAAGTCCTCACGCCAGGACATCTTGCCGTGAAAAAACCACGATAGTCGGGATTCTTCCTCTCAAATATATGGTGGACACCCCCTCACTGATTTTCTAACCATCTGTGATGGTCGCTCTTCTCTTCCTTCTCATGCATTACCAAAAGGTCTATCACGACAAAGAAGAGGAAGAGCGACCCCCATGGCAATAGTCGGCATTCTTCTTCTCTCATATATGGTCGACACGCTCCCTCGCTGATTTCTTGACTGTCTTGATTGGCACCCCGATAGACTGGAAGTCAACCCGAAATTTTGTTTAAATATTTTTTGACAAATCCAGGGCAGTCGATACCTCCTACTTTGTAGAACAAGTCATGCCAAAATTCACGAATTCTTTTGACATGACCATTGCTAAAAACAGGATGTATCGAGCGCTTGAAATTTGCTGGCACAGAAATGAATCAATATTCCGGCAAAACATAGGTCACTCGGAGTTTCCTTGCAATAGAAAGAGACATGTGTGGCCATCTTTGGCACCAAATACACGGTATCTCAAGATCAACATGTCCATACACATATACATGTCCAAATAGTACAAAGTATCAATATTGAAATGATCGCATACAAACTTCATATTGTTATTGATTCGAAAACCCTAAATATAGCCTTAAAAACCTAAAACCCTAAACAATCTTTCCTTACAAAATCTAGCCTAATAACCTAAATATAGTTGTAATAGCCCTAAATATAGCAAAATAACCAAATGATGAAATGGGGTCATATGGCTCATATATATGAACACCTAGGGTTACATATATCTACATGCCATTGTACTCAAAAACCCTATTTAGTGTTGTAATGATAAATAAGCTCATATATCATATATATATATGAGCACCTAGGGTTCATATATATGAAAAAATAGTAAAAATTCTGAACATATTGCACTTACTAATTCATCCAACACATTCAGAGATACCTAGCTAATTTCTGCAGTTTGTTGGAAATATGCCCTAGAGGCAATAATAAAAGAGTTATTATTATATTTCCTTGTTCATGATAATCGTTTATTATCCATGCTATAACTGTATTGATTGGAAACTCAAATACACGTGTGGATGAATAGACAGACTTTGTGTCCCTAGTGAGCCTCTAGAGGACTAGCTCGTTGATCAAAGATGACCGCGGTTTCCAGGTCATAGACATGAGTTGTCATTTGATAACGGGATCACATCATTAGGAGAATGATGTGATGGACGAGACCCAAACGTAAACATAGCTTTTGATCGTGTCAGTTATCGCTATAGTTTTCTGCATGTCAAGTATAAGTTCCTATGACCATGAGATCATGTAACTCACTGACACCGTAGGAGTGCTTTGTGTGTGCCAAACGTCACAACGTAACTGGGTGACTATAAAGGTACTCTACAGGTATCTCCGAAGGTGTCTGTTGAGTTGACATGGATCGAGACTGGGATTTGTCACTCCGTATGACGGAGAGGTATCTCCGGGCCCACTCGGTAATACGTCATCTCAATGAGCTCAAAGTGACTAAGTAGTTGGTCACGGGATTATGTATTACGGTAACGAGTAAAGAGACTTGCCGGTAACGAGATTGAACTAGGTATAGAGATACCGACGATCGAATCTCGGGCAAGTAACATACCGACGAGACAAAGGGAACTGTATACGGGATTGCCTGAATCCTTGACATCGTGGTTCATCCGATGAGATCATCGAGAAACATGTAGGAGGCAATATGGGTATCCAGATCCCGCTATTGGTTATTGACCTGGGAGTGTCTCGGTCATGTCTACATGGTTTCCGAACCCGCAGGGTCTACACACTTAACGTTCGGTGACGCTAGGGTTGTTAGTGAGAAGAGTGCATGGTTACCGAAGGTTGTTCGGAGTCCCGGATGAGATCCCGGACATGACGAGGGTCTCCGGAATGGTCCGGAGACGAAGATTGATATATAGGATGAAAGGTTTCGGAGTACCGGAAGTGTTCCGGGGAGCATCGGGAAATCGGCGGAGTACCGGGAAGGTTTTCGGGGGTTCCGGAAGGTGTTCTGGGCCTATTGGGCCACAAGGGGGGACACCACAGCCCTCAGGGGGCTGTGCGCCCCCCCTGGGCCCTCTCCCCATGCGGCTAAGGGGGTGGGACCCCCTAGGGCTGGCCGCACCCTTTGGGCTTGGGGGGCAAGGCACCTAGGGGGGAAACCCTAGGGCCTGGGCGCCTCCCCCTGCCCTGGCCGCCGCCCCCTCCCCTTGCCCTGGCCGCCGGCCCCTAGGGGGAAACCCTAGGGCGCCCTAGCCTCTCCACCCCCCCTATATATAGTGGGGCAAAGGGAGGGCAGCCAACACAGTTTGTGCCTCGGTGCTGCCCTCCCTCTCCCGTCATATCTTCTCCTCCCGCAGTGCTTAGGCGAAGCCCTGCTGGAGTTCTTCTCCACCATCACCACCACGCCGTCGTGCTGCCGGTTCTCCATCAACCTCTCCTCCACCCCTTGCTGGATCAAGAAGAAGGAGACGTCCCCGAGCCGTACGTGTGAAGAACGCGGAGGCACCGTTGCTTCGGTGCTAGGTCTTCGGCGATCTGAATCGCGACGAGTACGACTCCATCATCCGCGTTCATAACGCTTCCGCTTAGCGATCTACAAGGGTACGTAGATCACACTCCCCTCTCGTAGTTGCTTCTACTAGATTGATCTTGGTGAACGGTAGGAAAATTTTTGTTTCCCATGCAACGTTCCCCAACAGTGGTATCATGAGCTAGGATCTTACGTAGATGCTTTCTCGAGTAGAACACAAAGAAGTTTGTGGCGTTGATGTTTAAATTGCTGCCCTCCTTAGTCTTTCTTGATTCAGCGGTATTATAGGATGAAGCGGCCCGGACCAACTTTACATGTCCACGTACATGAGACCGGTTCCATCGACAAACATGTGACTTTTGTTGCATAAGATGGCTGGCGGGTGTCTGTCTCTCCTATCTTAGTTGAATCGGAATAGAACAAGGCGGTCCTTGTAGAAGGTCAAATAGCAACTTGAATATCACCGTTGTGGTTTTGCGTAGGTAAGAAGCGTTCTTGCTAGATACCGATAGCAGCCACGTAAAACATGCAACAACAAATTAGAGGACGTCTAACTTGTTTTTGCAGGGTATGTATGTGATATGATATGGCCAATGACATGATGAAATATATTTTGATGTATGAGATGATCATGTTGTAATAGTTAACATCGACTTGCATGTCGATGCATACGGCAACCGGCAGGAGCCATAGGGTTGTCTTTATTTTTTGTATGACCTGCGTGTCAATCATTAAGCGCTTTGTAATGCTTTACTTTATCGCTAAACGGTAGCAATAGTAGTAAGAGCATGGTGGGGCGCCGACAACCCCGATGGCAACACGATGATGGAGATCATGATGATGGAGATCATGGTGTGGCGCCGATGACGATGGAGATCATGCCGGTGCTTTGGAGATGGAGATCAAAAGCACGAGTTGATGGCCATATCATGTCACTTATGATTTGCATGTGATGTTAATCCTTTTATGCATCTTATTTTGCTTAGGACGACGGTAGCATTATAAGGTGATCCTTCACTAAAATTTCAAGATAAAATTGTGTTCCCCCCGAGTGTGCGCCGTTGCGAAGGTTCGTCGTTTCGAAGCACCACGTGATGATCGGGTGTGATAGACTCTACGTTCGCATACAACGGGTGCAAGCCAGTTTTGCACGTGCAGAACACTCGGGTTAGACTTGACGAGCCTAGCATGTACAGACATGGCCTCGGAACACGGAGGACCGAAAGGTCGAGCATGAGTCATATAGTAGATATGATCAACATGTTGATGTTCACCATTGACACCACCTCATCTCACGTGATGATCGGACTTGGGTTGGTGAATTTGGATCATGTCACGCTCGAATGACCGGAGGGATGTCAATTTGAGTGGGAGTTATAATTAATTTGATTAGGTAATAACTCACTTATCATGAACAATAGTCTAAAAATGTCTTTGCAAATTTATGTTGTAGATGGCTCGCGCAGGAGTTCCCCTGAATTTTAATGCGTTCCTAGAGAAAGCTAAACTGAAAGATGATGGGAGCAACTTTGTGGACTGGCTCCGCAATCTGAGGATCATCCTCACAGCTGCCCAAAAGCTTTATGTCCTAAATGCACCGCTAGGTCAACCCCCCGCTCCTGGAGCCTCTGCAGACGATATGAACGTCTGGCAGACGCGTTCGGATGACTATTCGATAGTACAATGTGCCATGTTGTACGGCTTGGAAGGAGGACTCCAAAGGCGTTTTGAACGTCATGGTGCATATGAGATGTACACAGAGTTGAAATTCATCTTTGAGAAGAATGCTAAGATCGAGAGGTATGAGACCACCGATAAATTCTTCGCTTGCAAGATGGAGGAGAATTCGTCTGTCAGTGAGCACTTACTGAAGATGTCTGGGTACTATACCCGCATAGCTGATCTGGGACTTGTGTTCCCGGATGAGGCTATCATTGACAGAATTCTCCAGTCACTCCCTCCAAGCTACAAGAGCTTCGTCCAGCAGTACAACATGCAAGGGATGAATAAAACCATCGCCGAGCTGTTTTCGATGCTGAAAGTCGCTGAGGCAGACATCCAGAAGGAGTATCAAGTGTTGATGGTCAATAAGACCACCAGTTTCAAGAAGAATGGCAAGGGCAAGAAGGGTAACTCTAAGAAGGGTGGCAAAGCAGTTGCTAATCCAGTGAAGAAACCCAAGGCTGGGCCCAAGCCAGAGACTGAGTGTTTCTATTGCAAGGGGAATGGCCATTGGAAGCGGAACTGCCCCAAGTATCTGGCAGACAAGAAGGGGGCCAACAACAACAAAGGTATATATGATATACATGTTATTGATGTGTACCTTACCAACTCTCGTTGTAGTGCCTGGGTATTTGATACCGGTTCGGTTGCTCACATTTGCAACTCTAAACAGGAACTGCGGAATAAACGGAGGCTGGCGAAGGACGAAGTGACGATGCGCGTGGGAAATGGTTCCAAGGTTGATATGATCGCCGTCGGCACGCTCGCTCTTCGATTACCATCGGGATTAGTTATGAACCTGAATAATTGTTATTTAGTGCCTGCGTTAAGCATGAACATTATATCTGGATCTTGTTTATTGCGAGACGGTTACTCATTTAAGTCAGAGAATAATGGTTGTTCTATTTATATGAGTAATATCTTTTATGGTCATGCACCCGAAGTTAGGGGTTTATTCTTATTGAATCTCGATAGTGATGATACACATGTTCATAACATTGATGCCAAAAGATGTAGAGTAGATAATGATAATACCACTTTCTTGTGGCACTGCCGTCTCGGTCATATCGGCGTGAAACGCATGAGGAAGCTCCATGCTGATGGACTTTTGGAGTCTCTTGATTTTGAATCACTTGACACGTGCGAGCCGTGCCTCATGGGCAAGATGACAAGGACCCCGTTTTCAGGGACAATGGAACGGGCAAGTGACTTATTGGAGATCATACATACTGATGTGTGCGGTCCGATGAGTGTAACGGCGCGCGGTGGATATCGTTATTTTCTCACCTTCACTGACGACTTAAGTAGATATGGGTATATTTACTTGATGAAGCATAAGTCTGAAACTTTTGAAAAGTTCAAGCAATTTCAGAGTGAAGTTGAAAATCATCGTAACAAGAAGATCAAGTTCCTACGATCTGATCGAGGGGGAGAATATCTGAGTTATGAGTTTGGTGATCACTTAAGAAAATGTGGAATTGTTTCACAGTTGACACCACCTGGAACACCACAGCGTAATGGTGTGTCCGAACGTCGTAATCGAACCCTATTAGATATGGTACGTTCTATGATGTCTCTTGCCGACTTGCCACTATCGTTTTGGGGATATGCGTTAGAGACAGCTGCATTCACTTTAAATAGGGCTCCATCTAAGTCCGTTGAGACAACACCGTATGAATTGTGGTTTGGTAAGAAACCTAAGTTGTCTTTTCTCAAGGTTTGGGGTTGCGATGCTTATGTCAAAAGGCTTCAGCCAGAAAAGCTCGAACCCAAAGCGGACAAATGTGTCTTCATAGGATACCCAAAAGAAACAGTTGGGTACACCTTCTATCTCAGATCCGAGGGCAAAGTGTTTGTCGCTAAGAACGGGTCCTTTCTCGAGAAAGAGTTTCTCTCGAAAGAATTGAGTGGGAGGAAGGTAGAACTTGATGAGGTTATTGAACCTCTGCTTCAACCAGAAAGTAGCGCAGCACAGAAAGATGTTTTTGTGGAGCCTACAGAGGTTGAAGAGGAAGCCAATGATGATGATCAAGAAACTTCTGATCAAGTTACTGCCGAACCTCGTAGGTCGACAAGGGTACGCACTGCACCTGAGTGGTATGGTAACCCTGTCTTGGAGGTCATGTTGTTAGACAACGGTGAACCTACGAGCTATGGAGAAGCGATGGTGGGCCCAGATTCCGACAAATGGTTAGAGGCCATGAAATCCGAGACGGGATCCATGTATGAAAACAAAGTATGGACTTTGGAAGTATTACCTGAAGGGCGGAAGGCCATTCAGAATAAATGGATTTTTAAGAGGAAGACGGACGCTGACGGTAATGTCACCGTGTATAAAGCTCGACTTGTGGCAAAGGGTTTTTCACAAGTTCAAGGGATTGACTACGATGAGACTTTCTCACCCGTAGCGATGCTTAAATCCGTCCGAATCATGTTAGCAATAGCTGCATATTTCGATTATGAAATTTGGCAGATGGATGTCAAAACAGCGTTCCTTAACGGTTTTCTTAAGGAAGAGTTGTATATGATGCAACCGGAGGGTTTTGTCGATCCAGAGAATGCTGACAAAGTATGCAAGCTCCAGCGTTCCATTTATGGGCTGGTGCAAGCATCTCGGAGTTGGAATCTTCGCTTTGATGAGGTGATCAAAGCGTTTGGGTTTATACAAGTTTACAATGAAGCTTGTATTTACAAGAAAGTGAGTGGGAGCTCTATAGCATTTCTAATATTATATGTGGATGACATATTGCTGATTGGAAACAATATAGAATTTTTGGATAGCGTGAAGGGGTATTTGAACAAGAGTTTTTCGATGAAGGATCTCGGTGAAGCTGCTTTCATATTGGGCATCAAGATCTATAGAGATAGATCAAGACGCTTGATAGGACTTTCACAAAGCACATACCTTGATAAAGTTTTGAAGAAGTTCAAAATGGATCAATCCAAGAAGGGGTTCTTGCCGGTATTGCAAGGTACGAAGTTGAGTAAGACTCAATGCCCAGTGACTGCGGATGATAGAGAAAAGATGAGTGTCGTCCCCTATGCTTCAGCCATAGGCTCTATCATGTATGCAATGTTGTGCACAAGACCAGATGTTAGCCTTGCCATAAGTATGGCCGGAAGGTTTCAGAGTAATCCTGGTATGGATCACTGGACAGCGGTCAAGAATATCCTAAAGTACCTGAAAAGGACTAAGGATATGTTTCTCGTTTATGGAGGTGATCAAGAGCTCGTCGTAAAGGGTTACGTCGATGCAAGCTTTGACACTGATCCGGATGACTCTAAGTCACAAACCGGATACGTATATATTCTCAACGGGGGAGCGGTAAGCTGGTGCAGTTCCAAGCAGAGCGTGGTAGCCGATTCTACATGTGAAGCGGAGTATATAGCTGCCTCGGAGGCGGCTAAGGAAGGTGTCTGGATGAAGGAGTTCATGACAGATCTTGGAGTTGTGCCTAGTGCACTGAACCCAATGACTCTGTTCTGTGACAACACTGGTGCCATTGCTCTAGCCAAGGAACCAAGGTTTCACAAGAGGACCAGACACATAAAGCGACGCTTCAATTCCATCCGCGATTCGGTCAAGGAGGAGGACATAAACATTTGCAAAGTACACACGGATTTGAATGTTGCAGATCCGTTGACTAAGCCTCTTCCACGGGCTAAGCACGATCAACACCAAGACTCTATGGGTGTTAGATTCATTACCTTGTAATACTAGATTATTGACTCTAGTGCAAGTGGGAGACTGTTGGAAATATGCCCTAGAGGCAATAATAAAAGAGTTATTATTATATTTCCTTGTTCATGATAATCTTTATTATCCATGCTATAACTGTATTGATTGGAAACTCAAATACACGTGTGGATGAATAGACAGACTTTGTGTCCCTAGTGAGCCTCTACAGGACTAGCTCGTTGATCAAAGATGACCGCGGTTTCCAGGTCATAGACATGAGTTGTCATTTGATAACGGGATCACATCATTAGGAGAATGATGTGATGGACGAGACCCAAACGTAAACATAGCTTTTGATCGTGTCAGTTATCGCTATAGTTTTCTGCATGTCAAGTATAAGTTCCTATGACCATGAGATCATGTAACTCACTGACACCGTAGGAGTGCTTTGTGTGTGCCAAACGTCACAACGTAACTGGGTGACTATAAAGGTACTCTACAGGTATCTCCGAAGGTGTCTGTTGAGTTGACATGGATCGAGACTGGGATTTGTCACTCCGTATGACGGAGAGGTATCTCCGGGCCCACTCGGTAATACGTCATCTCAATGAGCTCAAAGTGACTAAGTAGTTGGTCACGGGATTATGTATTACGGTAACGAGTAAAGAGACTTGCCGGTAACGAGATTGAACTAGGTATAGAGATACCGACGATCGAATCTCAGGCAAGTAACATACCGACGAGACAAAGGGAACTGTATACGGGATTGCCTGAATCCTTGACATCGTGGTTCATCCGATGAGATCATCGAGAAACATGTAGGAGCCAATATGGGTATCCAGATCCCGCTATTGGTTATTGACCTGGGAGTGTCTCGGTCATGTCTACATGGTTTCCGAACCCGCAGGGTCTACACACTTAACGTTCGGTGACGCTAGGGTTGTTAGTGAGAAGAGTGCATGGTTACCGAAGGTTGTTCGGAGTCCCGGATGAGATCCCGGACATGACGAGGGTCTCCGGAATGGTCCGGAGACGAAGATTGATATATAGGATGAAAGGTTTCGGAGTACCGGAAGTGTTCCGGGGAGCATCGGGAAATCGGCGGAGTACCGGGAAGGTTTTCGGGGGGTCCGGAAGGTGTTCTGGGCCTATTGGGCCACAAGGGGGGACACCACAGCCCTCAGGGGGCTGTGCGCCCCCCCCTGGGCCCTCTCCCCATGCGGCTAAGGGGGTGGGACCCCCTAGGGCTGGCCGCACCCTTTGGGCTTGGGGGGCAAGGCACCTAGGGGGGAAACCCTAGGGCCTGGGCGCCTCCCCCTGCCCTGGCCGCCGCCCCCTCCCCTTGCCCTGGCCGCCGGCCCCTAGGGGGAAACCCTAGGGCGCCCTAGCCTCTCCACCCCCCCTATATATAGTGGGGCAAAGGGAGGGCAGCCAACACAGTTTGTCCCTCGGTGCTGCCCTCCCTCTCCCGTCATATCTTCTCCTCCCGCAGTGCTTAGGCGAAGCCCTGCTGGAGTTCTTCTCCACCATCACCACCACGCCGTCGTGCTGCCGGTTCTCCATCAACCTCTCCTCCACCCCTTGCTGGATCAAGAAGAAGGAGACGTCCCCGAGCCGTACGTGTGAAGAACGCGGAGGCACCGTTGCTTCGGTGCTAGGTCTTCGGCGATCTGAATCGCGACGAGTACGACTCCATCATCCGCGTTCATAACGCTTCCGCTTAGCGATCTACAAGGGTACGTAGATCACACTCCCCTCTCGTAGTTGCTTCTACTAGATTGATCTTGGTGAACGGTAGGAAAATTTTTGTTTCCCATGCAACGTTCCCCAACACAGTTCACCAATTCGTTCAAAAGAAATTGAATTGAGAGGAGAGGGAGCTTCTGATGCTAGGTGGAGTGGAGACGGGAAGGGGGCGGAGAGGGCTGGCGTGAGGGAGGGCAACCTCGCGTCAGGGAGGGCCGGCGCAGGGGCGGGCGACCAGAACAGCGCAGTGCAGGGGTGGACAAACGAACCTGTCAGGGGATGGCCGACGCAGGGGAGGGTGGTCAGAGTAGTGCAGTGCGGCGGCGGGCCGACGAGCCTGGTGGAGAGAGTGGAGAGGCAGAGTCATGAGGGAGAGTGAGAGGTCGGCCGCACGAAGGGGAAGATGGTAAGATGGGTTTAGTAGTATTGTTGGTTTGTGCCACCGCTACTTCTAAGCCTCTTAACAGTAACGTGGGTTTTTTGGGGAACGCTACTATTACAGGTAGCCCCGGCCGGTAAGGTGTGGACAACTTTGCAGCAACGCTGGCTGGCAAGCCAACGCTACTGCTATAGACTTTCCTATAGCACTGGTTCCAGCCCATCTCTACTGCTAAGTACCTATAGCGGTGGCCTATAACCCCACACAACTTTTATGGTTCTACTTATAAGGTATTTCCTAGTAGTGGCCCAAAGACTTCCATGCATGAGGCATCAGTGACCAAAAATCCGGAGCAGTTTTAGCTAGGATTGCGTTGTCTCTTAGCGTAACTCTAACCGATACCTTAAAATTTAGAGAAGGATAGGACCGAGTATCCAGAGGAGCAAATTTGCTCTTTTACAAAATGATTATTTCAAACCTGAATAATTACATGATTTTCACTTCATGGGCATTATCTTTGTTGCCCTTTGAAAGAAAACAAAAAAACAACGATATGCACAAAAAGGTCACTACTGTTCTCTGGTTATTTACAGTTTAAACACTAACAGAGAAATGTTGTCCTGTAGCAAAGGATGATGTCCGTTTTTAACTTACAACAAGTTACTTCTCTATCTCACGAAATATACAAATTACAAAGCCATTTTAACTTAAAGTTCCACAAGATTATCAAAATCAAAGCTCAATATCAAATGGAATAATTTGGAACGTCCTTTCTGTTGCGTCACAGATGCATGGTAGGTGAATTTGTCAGTTTTGATAGGACATCAGTTGGTTGCTTCCTTACCTTTCTTATTGCAAATTTGTTGCTTGATGGGTTGGAGATTGAAACCGTCTCCATATTCCTCAAGTATTTCTGTGCTTTCCACAGTGAGCCATTAGTACTAGCTAGTGGTGGCTCTATACGTACTTTGGGCCTTTGATGAGGTGCCATGTCTAGAAAATAGAGTAATACTTAAGTATACTAGATACTAGATGTGTCTTATATACAAAGGTATTGATTGAAATGGTCGAGCCATTTAGCCCTGAAAACAAGTACCTCTATCACTAATCACTGAGTGTTACACACATCACTTTTTACTATATTGTTTCGATGGCCGCTAAAGTTACATGACCACCCACCACACTCAATTGAGTGATATAATTGTGTAACTTCAAATAGTAAATTTTTTGTTCTCTAAATGTTCTTGCCGACCTTAATATTTTGGAATGGGGGAAATGACATGACATTTTCATTAATTAAGAAGAGAATGAGAATTGCCCTGTTAATTTATAGAAAAATTGGCTAAACCCGATACAACTCAATCGAAATAACACGTACAACCTAGCAGCAACATGGATTAGAGCTACAAAGAATAAAAGTTATCCATCGAGGGGCCGCAAGCTTCATCGTGATGAGAGATTGCTTCATTGAAATATGAATCTAACATCACCGTAGAGCTCCACCAACATAGCCAACCTGCAAACAGCTCAGAAGCCACGACGGCCCATGCCAACATAAGGCCACACACGTTAATGACCAACAACTGTGTCTTAGACATTGAGTTTCACAAAGGAAATATGCTCTTTTTTAAAAGCATGATAACCCCAGGCCTCTGCATCGGTGATGCACATCCATTTATTATTTATCATTAAAAATCCATCAGCCGAACAGCATGGCCCAGAAAACAAAACCCCAGAATATGTAGGACTTTTGTCAACCGAACCAGATCTAGAAAACCAGACATAGAGCGGTGTGCAGCCATGCGTCTTTCTAGAAAACTAAATCCACTGAAGAAATATAAATCTAGGGCGTCAAAGGGTGGGTCGTCGATGACCATGGCACAACCATGCAAGCACTCGGACGCAGAGGCACTTTCACCGGCAGTAGGGACGTGAGGATCTGCCGCCACATCAGGAGGAGCAGGGAAATCAGGGCACCAAACCTCGTCGGGAGTGCATATCGAGGCACCACATTACTGAGAGAGAGCTCCAACGCCTCGACAGCCACCGCCTGGGCGATGAATCTCGGGGGCAAATGTCATATGCTGCAATAACATACCTCGTCGCCAGCATCTGCGGCACGGGTTTACACCTGCAAATAGACTCACGTCGCAAGCTAAGCAAGAGGATTGCAGAGCGCAGATAACTAGAGTGATAAAATGTGTGCACAAGGGGTACCATCTCTAACTGGCAAAACTGCAGATAGCGTATGCTCAAATGTACCCAGAAAGAAGTCTCAAGGTTGTAATCATGTCTATTATCAATTTTACATAATAAAAGATTTGACATAGCAAGAATAAACACGTGCTTGTTTGAACCCAATATACAAAAGTACATGCAACAAGAAGTGTCTAACATAACGGAAATAAATGCGTGCATGTTTGAGCTAAATATATACAAAACTACATGCAGATGTACCAGTGAAGCGTGGTAGCACGCAGCGTACGAACCCGCTAGTTAGCACTACGACTCTCCAGTCAAGCCATATACCAAAACTAATGTACACAAGCACCAGAGTGCAAAAATCAAAGGCTAATGTTTTAGTACTAAAAGCGACACTGGATCAGCCCTTATGATGTCCTTCGCTAAAGCGACACTGGAACATATAGTAGCCAAACTAACTAAGACAACAACTGTGTCATTCTTTCCTAAGAGCATCTCCAACAGACGCGCAACATGCGGCAAGCAAAAAAAGGCTTTACAGCACCGAAATAGTCGGTTTTTATGCATAGCCGAGCGTTGGCTCCAACGGCCGCTGCAAACTATAGCGCACACGAGCCGCTCGAGCAAGCGCTGCAAAAAAACGACGAGCGCACCCAGCACAAACAACATATGACACTCCAAACAAGACCAAGAAGATCAAACACATTAAAAATAATCAATAGTAAATAGTTCAGTTTTATTACAACTCAGACAAATAGTTCGACACTACAACATCAAACGTACAACATCAAACATACAAATCGTCATGAGTTTTGTCGGCCATTCCATGCCCACCACTCCTCGATGAGATCCTTCTGAAGATCATCATGCGTTTCGGCACGTCAAATGGCATGATAGGAAGCAACATACCAGGCCACCCTCGCAGCCCTCCGCCGCACTCGCACGGGATATCTCAAGAGCTCATACTGAGAGTAGTACTCTAAATCTTGACCATGCTCATTCTCGATGATCATGTTATGCATGATCACACAAGCGTGCATGATGTACCAAAGGGTCTTTTGATCCCAAAATCTAGCCTGTCCTCCCACAATAGCAAATTGGGCTTCCAAAATCCCAGAAGCTCTCTCCACATCTTTCCTACC
>LR738716.1:68815102-68826497 GCA_902687465.1 Secale cereale
GAGTTTTTCATTGAAAACCCTCATCTCATGTGGTGTATATAGTGGCACTCCCTCTCTGATATATTCAGCCGTCGATGATGGTCGCTCCTCCCTTCGTTCCAGAGTGAATTATACCAAACTGTATAGCACACGGGAACGAAGGAGAAGCGACCCCACGACAACAGTTGAGATTCTTCCTCTCTGACATTTGCGATCATCGGTGATGGCCGCTCCTCCTTTTATTCGAAAGGGCCTTACATCAAAATTTCTATCATCTTTGAATGAAGAAGAAGCGACCCCCACGACAACAGTCAGTGTAGCCGTATGACCCGGCCACAACTTGGCGACTCACTGGAGACACGCCTGAGTCTAGCGGCTCACTGGTGACCCGAAGGGCAGTTTAGATGAACGACAAGACCCAACGGCCCAGAAGGCGGCTCATGGGAAGGCCGACTCATGTTATTGTGGGCCGGTTTAAGAGGGAAAACATAAGGAATATTTCCCTTACAAGGGAAGACTATAATTCCACTTGTAATAGAGTAGTCCTAATCCTACTAGGACTCTACATGTAACCCGCCCCTTCAACTTATATAAGGAGGGGCAGGGGCACCCAAGGGGGATAGGTTCTAGACAGATAGACAAGTCTTAGACAAGATCGAAATAGACACTCTCGTGATAGAGGTAACGAGTCATCGCCCTTGTAACCTGGGTAGCGATCAAAATAGACACTCTTGTCGTCATCATCAATATCAATGAAGCAGGAGTAGGCCTTTACCTCCACCGTGAGGGGCCGAACCTGGGTAAAAAAGCTTGTGTCTCACGTCCCGTTCAACCCCATTCAAGCTACTACCTAGATGCGTTGGCCCCACAACTAAGTCCTCACGCCAGGACATCTTGCCGTGAAAAAACCACGATAGTCGGGATTCTTCCTCTCAAATATATGGTGGACACCCCCTCACTGATTTTCTAACCGTCTGTGATGGTCGCTTTTCTCTTCCTTCTCATGCATTACCAAAAGGTCTATCACGACAAAGAAGAGGAAGAGCGACCCCCATGGCAATAGTCGGCATTCTTCTTCTCTCATATATGGTCGACACACTCCCTCGCTGATTTCTTGACTGTCTTGATTGGCACCCCGATAGACTGGAAGTCAACCCGAAATTTTGTTTAAATATTTTTTGACAAATCCAGGGCAGTCGATACCTCCTACTTTGTAGAACAAGTCATGCCAAAATTCATGAATTTTTTTGACATGACCATTGCTAAAAACAGGATGTATCGAGCGCTTGAAATTTGCTGGCACAGAAATGAATCAATATTCCGGCAAAACATAGGTCACTCGGAGTTTCCTTGCAATAGAAAGAGACATGTGTGGCCATCTTTGGCACCAAATACACGGTATCTCAAGATCAACATGTCCATACACATATACATGTCCAAATAGTACAAAGTATCAATATTGAAATGATCGCATACAAACTTCATATTGTTATTGATTCGAAAACCCTAAATATAGCCTTAAAAACCTAAAACCCTAAACAATCTTTCCTTACAAAATCTAGCCTAATAACCTAAATATAGTTGTAATAGCCCTAAATATAGCAAAATAACCAAATGATGAAATGGGGTCATATGGTTCATATATATGAACACCTAGGGTTACATATATCTACATGCCATTGTACTCAAAAACCCTATTTAGTGTTGTAATGATAAATAAGCTCATATATCATATATATATGAACACCTAGGGTTCATATATATGAAAAAAGAGTAAAAATTCTGAACATATTGCACTTACTAATTCATCCAACACATTCAGAGATACCTAGCTAATTTCTGCAGTTCACCAATTCGTTCAAAAGAAATTGAATTGAGAGGAGAGGGAGCTTCTCATGGTAGGTGGAGTGGAGACGGGAAGGGGGCGGAGAGGGCTGGCGTGAGGGAGGGCAACCTCGCGTCAGGGAGGGCCGACGCAGGGGCGGGCGACTGGAACAGCGCAGTGCAGGGGTGGACAAACGAACCTGTCAGGGGATGGCCGACGCAGGGGAAGGTGGTCAGAGTAGTGCAGTGCGGCGGCGGGCCGACGAGCCTGGGGGAGAGAGTGGAGAGGGAGAGTCATGAGGGAGAGTGAGAGGTCGGCCGCACGAAGGGGAAGATGGTAAGATGGGTTTAGTAGTATTGTTGGTTTGTGCCACCGCTACTTCTAAGCCTCTTAACAGTAACGTGGGTTTTTTGGGGAACGCTACTATTACAGGTAGCCCCGGCCGGTAAGGTGTGGACAACTTTGCAGCAACGCTGGCTGGCAAGCCAACGCTACTGCTATAGACTTTCCTATAGCACTGGTTCCAGCCCATCTCTACTGCTAAGTACCTATAGCGGTGGCCTATAACCCCACACAACTTTTATGGTTCTACCTATAAGGTATTTCCTTGTAGTGGCCCAAAGACTTCCATGCATGAGGCATCAGTGACCGAAAATCCGGAGCAGTTTTAGCTAGGATTGCGTTGTCTCTTAGCGTAACTCTAACCGATACCTTAAAATTTAGAGAAGGATAGGACCGAGTATCCAGAGGAGCAAATTTGCTATTTTACAAAATGATTATTTCAAACCTGAATAATTACATGATTTTCACTTCATGGGCATTATCTTTGTTGCCCTTTGAAAGAAAACAAAAAAACAACGATATGCACAAAAAGGTCACTACTGTTCTCTGGTTATTTATAGTTTAAACACTAACAGAGAAATGTTGTCCTGTAGCAAAGGATGATGTCCGTTTTTAACTTACAACAAGTTACTTCTCTATCTCACGAAATATACAAATTACAAAGCCATTTTAACTTAAAGTTCCACAAGATTATCAAAATCAAAGCTCAATATCAAATGGAATAATTTGGAACGTCCTTTCTGTTGCCACAGATGCATGGTAGGTGAATTTGTCAGTTTTGATAGGACATCAGTTGGTTGCTTCCTTACCTTTCTTATTGCAAATTTGTTGCTTGATGGGTTGGAGATTGAAACCGTCTCCATATTCCTCAAGTATTTCTGTGCTTTCCACAGTGAGCCATTAGTACTAGCTAGTGGTGGCTCTATACGTACTTTGGGCCTTTGATGAGGTGCCATGTCTAGAAAATAGAGTAATACTTAAGTATACTAGATACTAGATGTGTCTTATATACAAAGGTATTGATTGAAATGGTCGAGCCATTTAGCCCTGAAAACAAGTACCTCTATCACTAATCACTGAGTGTTACACACATCACTTTTTACTTTATTGTTTCGATGGCCGCTAAAGTTACATGACCACCCACCACACTCAATTGAGTGATATAATTGTGTAACTTCAAATAGTAAATTTTTTGTTCTCTAAATGTTCTTGCCGACCTTAATATTTTGGAATGGGGGAAATGACATGACATTTTCATTAATTAAGAAGAGAATGAGAATTGCCCTGTTAATTTATAGAAAAATTGGCTAAACCCGATACAACTCAATCGAAATAACACGGACAACCTAGCAGCAACATGGATTAGAGCTACAAAGAATAAAAGTTATCCATCGAGGGGCCGCAAGCTTCATCGTGATGAGAGATTGCTTCATTGAAATATGAATCTAACATCACCGTAGAGCTCCACCAACATAGCCAACCTGCAAACAGCTCAGAAGCCACGACGGCCCATGCCAACATAAGGCCACACACGTTAATGACCAACAACTCTGTCTTAGACATTGAGTTTCACAAAGGAAATATGCTCTTTTTAAAAAGCATGATAACCCCAGGCCTCTGCATCGGTGATGCACATCCATATATTATTTATCATTAAAAATCCATCAGCCGAACAGCATCGCCCAGAAAACAAAACTCCAGAATATGTAGGACTTTTGTCAACCGAACCAGATCTAGAAAACCAGACATAGAGCGGTGTGCAGCCATGCGTCTTTCTAGAAAACTAAATCCACTGAAGAAATATAAATCTAGGGCGTCAAAGGCTGGGTCGTCGATGACCATGGCACAACCATGCAAGCACTCGGACGCAGAGGCACTTTCACCGGCAGTAGGGACGTGAGGATCTGCCGCTACATCAGGAGGAGCAGGGAAATCAGGGCACCGAACCTCGTCGGGAGTGCATATCGAGGCACCACATTACTGAGAGAGAGCTCCAACGCCTCGACAGCCACCGCCTGGGCCATGAATCTCGGGGGCAAATGTCATATGCTGCAATAACATACCTCGTCACCAGCATCTGCGGCACAGGTTTACACCTGCAAATAGACTCACGTCGCAAGCTAAGCAAGAGGATTGCAGAGCGCAGATAACTAGAGTGATAAAATGTGTGCACAAGGGGTACCATCTCTAACTGGCAAAACTGCAGATAGCGTATGCTCAAATGTACCCAGAAAGAAGTCTCAAGGTTGTAATCATGTCTATTATCAATTTTACATAATAAAAGATTTGACATAGCAAGAATAAACACGTGCTTGTTTGAACCCAATATACAAAAGTACATGCAACAAGAAGTGTCTAACATAACGGAAATAAATGCGTGCATGTTTGAGCTAAATATATACAAAACTACATGCAGATGTACCAGTGAAGCGTGGTGGCACGCAGCGTACGAACCCGCTAGTTAGCACTACGACTCTCCAGTCAAGCCATATACCAAAACTAATGTACACAAGCACCAGAGTGCAAAAATCAAAGGCTAATGTTTTAGTACTAAAAGCGACACTGGATCAGCCCTTATGATGTCCTTCGCTAAAGCGACACTGGAACATATAGTAGCCAAACTAACTAAGACAACAACTGTGTCATTCTTTCCTAAGAGCATCTCCAACAGACGCGCAACATGCGGCAAGCAAAAAAAGGCTTTACAGCACCGAAATAGTCGGTTTTTATGCATAGCCGAGCGTTGGCTCCAACGGCCGCTGCAAACTATAGCGCACACGAGCCGCTCGAGCAAGCGCTGCAAAAAAACGACGAGCGCACCCAGCACAAACAACATATGACACTCCAAACAAGACCAAGAAGATCAAACACATTAAAAATAATCAATAGTAAATAGTTCAGTTTTATTACAACTCAGACAAATAGTTCGACACTACAACATCAAACGTACAACATCAAACATACAAATCGTCATGAGTTTTGTCGGCCATTCCATGCCCACCACTCCTCGATGAGATCCTTCTGAAGATCATCATGCGTTTCGGCACGTCAAATGGCATGATAGGAAGCAACATACCAGGCCACCCTCGCAGCCCTCCGCCGCACTCGCACGGGATATCTCAAGAGCTCATACTGAGAGTAGTACTCTAAATCTTGACCATGCTCATTCTCGATGATCATGTTATGCATGATCACACAAGCGTGCATGATGTACCAAAGGGTCTTTTGATCCCAAAATCTAGCCTGTCCTCCCACAATAGCAAATTGGGCTTCCAAAATCCCAGAAGCTCTCTCCACATCTTTCCTACCTGCCGCCTGAGCATTATGAAAATCAAGATGCTTCTTACCTTCCGGTTTTTTCAACGGCTTCACAAATATTTGCCACTTTGGCTAGATGCCATCGGCAAGATAGTAGCCATAGTTGTATGTATGGCCATTTGCTACATACTACACCGGTGGCAGTTCACCATTTGCAATCTTATTCATGAGTGGTGATCGATTAACAATTTTGATGTCATTCAAAGATCCAGGCATTCCAAAAAAAGCATGCCAAATCCAAGGCTCTTGATCGGCCACCGCTTCAGGGATTATAGTGGAACCCTTTTTCTGGCCGTGAAATTGCCATGTCATGACTTAGGACAGTTCTTCCAACTCATATGCATGCAGTCTATTTAGCCAAGCATACCTGGGATCCCGTGAGCTTTGTTCATCTCCAAAAGCCTTGCGACATCTTCAGAATTGGGTGATCTCAAATACTCCGAGCCAAACACTTGCACAACTAGATGATACCCCGCGCGTTGCTGCGGAAATTGAAGCCCAAAATTCAGTGGAAAAAAGTGCAAATTTATAAGATAATTATGGTAGCTTGTTAGTGGGACATAAGCATAAAGACCAAAAGAGGCTCACTTAGCACCACTACAGGAATCACGGGCTATGCCTACGGTTAAAACCGTAGGCAAATGGCCAAAACCCGTCGGCATAGGCTATGCCTACGGTCACCGTAGGCATATCCCCGTTGGCATAAATAGTGTCGGGATACCTCCACCGGCCGTAGGCATAGATGGTCTATGCCTACGGTAACCGTAGGCATATATACCCGTCGGCAAAAATATTTGACGGCGCGTCCGTCAAGTGCCGTACGCACACATGCACACCTCAGATGCCAACACGTGTCAAATGTATGCCTACGTTTTAACCGTAGGCATATGTCTTATTCATGCCTACGGTTTAACCGTAGGCGTATATTGAACACGTGGCGGCATCTGGCACCCCTTCAGCCGCATGTGTATGCCTACGGTTTAACCGTAGGCATATATGAGATATATGCCTACGGTTAAACGGTAGGCATAGACATGCCACATGGCAACTCCTGGCATCGCCCTGTGCGCGGACATTCTAAAACTATGCCTACGGTTTAACCGTAGGCATACTTGCGAACCAAAACAAAAAAATGCTAGCCAAAAAGGCTAGCAATTTCCAATACAATTATACAGACATGATTCAACAATCATGGATTTGCAAACACAGACCATAAAATATTTTTTATGTACACAACATTTTCATTCTAAAACACTAAAACTGGGCCGGCTCGATGGCCGTGGGCAGAGAGAGTAGAGGAAGTGTGTCTTACCTCATATATGGTGCAACGGATGGAGGAGCAGAGGGCGTCGTGATGCGCCGTAGCAGGCAAGGGTGCTTCTGTTGGCCAAACTCACGGCTAGCAGCATCATGTCTCTGTGGCTAGGGTTCTTCTCGCTAGCACCTCGTGTCCAACCGTGCCGGAGCAGGCATGCATGCATGCTTGACCGGTGGCTAGGGAGTCCCTGATGGTCTTGCGTGTCTCACGCGAGCACCTGCCTGCATGATAAAACCAAAATAATAGCATAAACAAGATTGATTCCGAGGAAATGACAGCACCTTTTCTATCGAAGTGGTACTCCAGTCATACAAACAGAGCTTCAAGTCCTAACTTTTCCGACCCAGTCATACAAACAGAGGAGATCACTACATACATGTGTTGAATAAAGCAGACAAGAAAAGTATTGTATGTTGGCTGATGAGTTGCATTTACATAATAACAAACTAATTAACTAGCTAGGCCTAGTGCCACATCATGACAATACGTATATCATTGTTTATCCTGGCAGCAGCTCCAATATTTGTGGAACTGTTTTGGCATGGGCACAACCAAATAAAGCACTAAAAGATTGCTGTGCTTGATGGCTGTAGGCGCACAGAAGAACCGAACAAGATGGATATGCCTCAGACATCAAATACATGGCAGTTGAGAGGAGGGCACAGAACTGACTGAATTTCAGTTGACAGTTAATGGAATTATTTTACTGCTTCCAAGATATTTGCAGCAAGAAAATATCAAGCTTTCTGGGCTAAACGATCATTGATATTTACAGCAAACTTTCGGCAGCGGCAGAGACAGGTCGAATCCGACGGTGGCGGAGACTATTTCAGTGATGAAAAATAAAATCAAATGGAATCAGGCTTTCTAGGTTCAACGACCATCGATATCTAGAACCTACAAGCAAGGATTTATGATTCTATCAAAACATGATGGGAGGTGTGCAGCTACAACAATAAAAAGGTCATGGCTATCATCTCAGATAGTGCTCTCTCTGAAGAACAGAAGTGATGATACAGCAAAAGGGCCTGCCCCAGGTTATCTTAACAACTAATTAATATCAACTTAACAGGATGTGTTCCTTTCATACCACTGTGTTAAATGTTCCACAATAATTTCATTAATTGGTAGTACAGGACAAGCATAATGGACGACACCTTACCATCCTGAAGCATAACTTATTCAGAACAAACAAGGGGCAACTTTAAACGGTAAACTGTTTGCATATGTGCATAACAGTATATACAGCTGAGTGAGTAGTCATAGTCTGTGTAACAAACATAAAAACAGAGCTTCAAGTTGTAACTTTTCCTACCCACAGAAATAATTGTAGAGTAAAGGAGACAACTGTACGTGCATGTGTTCAAAGAAGAAGACTAAGAATATTGGCTGGCTAATGCAAAAAAAAAAAAAAACAGAGTTGCATCTTGTACAGACTAAGGAATTAACTAGCCCTATTGCATGCCACCAATACGTATATCCCTGCCCATCTTTTGTACAGCAGCTCCAACTATTGTGGAACAATTTTATGCATCTAGTAAAACACTAAACTTGGAACGGCTTGATGGCCGTGTGAGGGAGAGAGGGGGGGAAGGAGACGGCTTGATTACCTCATAATGCAGGAACCGAGGAACAGAGTGCCGCTATAGAGCAGGCAGAGGTGCTACTATTAGCCAAACTCATGGCCAGCAGCGGCGCCTCTCTGGCTAGGGTCCTTCCGGCTAGCATAGCGTGGCCAACCGTGCAGGAGATATCATTTGTCTCACGTTCCTCTTCCTTGTTCTGGTACTCAACTACTACGTTCTGCAGCATAGTCAGCTCAACAAGCAGTCCAACAACAAATCAAACTAAATGTATCATTTCTCCCTGTAGATGTTGACTACTTCAGACTTAATAAGTACTCGATCCCTCCGTAACTTAATATAAGACGCTTTATGGCACTACATTATAGTGTCAAAAGGCATCTTGTATTAAGTTACGGAGGGGGTATTAAACTAGCTAGCTGGGAGCTGAGAACTAGGACGGTGAGGCAACATTGAACAACATGTTACAACCAAAGCACTCACATTTCTGCACTTTATTACTAGCCTCCTACACATTGCAAATCACAGGGCGTACACGCATAGTTGTCACAAATGGAGGCAACATTGATGCTCGTCAGACATGCCGCCTATGGCCGTGGTGGTGGAGGTCAAGGCCATAGCTGCAGATGCACTATAGGTAGGACCTCTCTGAAGAAAGTTTCTACTATGCACGCTTCAGTTTTCACAAGCCTAATGTAGTTTGCACTACACTAATCTTGATGGCACTCAGCAAGAAGCATGCATGAGATTAACCATGGCCGTTGGCAGATGAGAGAGCAGACAGAGGGAGGGGTGGCTTACCATGGAGCCGGCAGGGGAAGCCGATGAGGAGCTCCTTCTGTCAACCAACCAACCAACCATGAGCAACAACGTTGGTGTGCGATGCAGCCGATGGTGGTGTCTGCGTGAGGAAGGAAAAACTCATCAGAGAAGGAGAAGCTCCACGGAGAGAAGTGGAGGGAAGGGGATGGATGCAAATCGAAGGTGGGCGAGAGAGTACCTCGACAAGCAGCTGCACGAGGGAGCGGCGTCCCGAGTAGGGAGGAAGCTCCATGGCGTCCAGATCAGAAGCAGTCGGGGCAAGCAGGCCGGGGCGCGAGCATCTCCCACGAGGCCCTTGACGACCTAGCGTGCTCGATCTGGCCGCCGCCTGAGGTTCGTTGAAGAAGAGAGGGCTGGCACGGCTGTCTCCTCATGCACGGCCGCGTTGCCGGCCGGGCAGAAGCGGTCGTCGTCGTCCCGACACTTGGCTGACCGTGGCGGATCTGGGCGCGCCATCCAGACCTGCTCGCTCAATCTCCCTCTTTCTTCTCTTCTGACGAGGAGGGGGGGAGGGCAGGGGTGGCGGCTGTGGTCGGCGGCGAGGTGTGAGTGGGATGGGGCGGTGGGTGGCGGCGCCGATCTGGAATGAGGAGCGGGGATGGGACTGGGAGTGGGAGTGGGTGGTCGCTTCCGTAGGATTGCTCTGCCAAGATAGATAAGATATTTTTTTGTTGCTTCGGCTACGCCGCGGATTGCTGCTCGCCCATTGGCTAACTTCCATCTCCCACGGATTCATCCCCTCTCGAATCGATCACAGCCGTCCGTGAAATCTGACGGCCGACAAATGTGAAAGGGAGGGGGAGCCTTAGGCGGGGTGTGTTTCGTTTGGGCCAGGCAGATTAATATCTTTCACGGATCATTCCTCCTCTCGAGTTGATTTTATTCGAGTTGATCACACACTACTTGTTTCACCTCGTACTAGTTGTAACATATCATTTCTCATACTTATGAGTACTCAAAGTATTGTGGATACACGATAATAATTTGAACAGCAGTTCTATAATTAGAACACTACCAGGTAACGATGGGTCTAGATAACCATCTCTTGATTTAATCTACGTCCACGCCATATTTGACCCATTACAAGTGCTTCTAATATATTTCTTTTGAGATATCACACCTCGACGCATGTCATGATCCCTTACAAGAAGCTGGCTTGGGAGAGAAGGAGATCAGAGGAGAAGGAGGGCAGCTGGAGCCGATGGGAGGTCTAGCTCGGGGAGGGGGCGGGGGATCTGTGCGCCGGCGGAGAGAGGCTGGGCGGCGGAGATGGCCCGATCCAACCGTTTAAATCCTCGGAAAATTGTATGATGCAGGAAATCCTCAGGACCTGGCACGGTGTCATAACATGGACCGTGCGGGTTGTGGTAAATGTTTGGGCGCGTTTCGAGTAGGGCTCACTGGCGGCCGCTTGTAAACTACACCATCTCCGATGTAGTCTCTGGGTACCGAGAGGGAACGAATCGGGTCTGTGAAGGAAGTGTGGGTCCTGTTGTTCCGTTGGCCTCGAAACTTCTCGTGCTCTCAAAGGAGGCCATCGAATGACACATGTCAGACCCCCACATTTTTCGGACCCGCCTAGAATATTTGTGACATTTATTGCACTGCTAGGGTTTTCGCGCCGGAAATTGCAGATCTGCAAGGCGGCACATGAAATCATGCCCAGAAGCGGCATGTAAAGTCCTATGTGATGTCTTTGCGACATGCGTAGGCCTTTTACAGACGAGGGAGGGGAAGGCCCAGCCACCGGGGGGAGCAAAATTACCTCGGTGCCATGCCCGATCCAACCGTTTAAATCCTCGGAAAATCGTATGATGCAGGAAATCCTCCGGACCTAGCACGGTGTCATAACATGGACCCTGCAGGTTGTGGTAAATGTTTGGGCGCGTTTCGAGTAGGGCTCATCGGCGGCCGCTTGTAAACTACACCATCTCCGATGTAGTCTCTGGGTACCGAGAGGGAACGAGTCGGGTCTGTGAAAGAAGTGTGGGCTGTGTTGTTCCGTTGGCCGTAGGGAGTGAGCGCTGGAGATGCATGTTTGCTGCGTGAGGTGGGAAGGAAAGAAAGTCATAAAATTGTAGGGAAAAGAAGAGGAAATCGAAGATGGAGGTACCTTGAACAGCAGCAGCTTGGCGGCATCTCCGTCGAGATGAGGCCCGTGACGGAGTCCCCACGCACGGCACGGCTGCGTCGTCGGAGGGGGGGGGG
>LR738716.1:68872231-68888890 GCA_902687465.1 Secale cereale
CCCCCCATCTCCCCTTGGCCGCCGCCCCTAGGGGTAAACCCTAGGGCGCCCCCTCCCCTCTCTTCCCCCTATATAAAGAGAGGCAGAGGGAGGGCAGCCACACACGTTCGTGCCTCGGCGCTGCCCTCCCTCTCCCACAACCATCTTCGTCAATTCCGCGGTGCTTGGCGAAGCCCTGCTGGAATTCCTCCATCACCATCTCCACCACGCCGTCGTGCTGCTGGACTTCTCCATCAACTTCTCCTTCCCCCTTGCTGGATCAAGAAGGAGGAGACGTCCCCGAGCTGTACGTGTGAAGAACGCGGAGGCACCGTTGCTTCGGTGCTAGGATCTTCGGCGATCTGAATCGCGGCGAGTACGACTCCATCAACCGCGTTCTTGAACGCTTCCGCTTAGCGATCTACAAGGGTATGTGGATCCAACTCTCCCCTCGTAGATGCATCTCCTAGATTGATCTTGGTGAGCGTAGGAAAATTTTTGTTTCCCATGCAACGTTCCCCAACAAGATGACCTTCCACCACAAGACCACAAGCTAAAAGCCAAGGACAAGCTTCAAGAGGAGATTGATGCATTTGTTGAAGCACCTCAAGAAAAGGTCAAGTGGGTTCCCAAGGAAACGTCAAGTTCTACTTCGTCAAGCTCAACTACAACCCCAAGGATTCCCATCAAGATGATGTGGATCCCGAAGAAGAAGAACTAGAAGGTTCTTGAGGGTGACTCCGCCAACATACTTCACTCACATTCATTTTGGCAAAGAACTTGTGCAATCAACTTCCACATCATGCACTAGTTCATGGAGTCACAAACCCTCTCGTTGGTAAGTCAAGGGACAAGGTAATCATTGCTTTCATGGACATCATCTATTGTGAACTTCAATCTATGTCCATGGATATCTTTGTTTGTTCCTTGTGGGACTAACCCATGTAGGTATTGAAAGTGCCCGAATCCAAAGGATAGCTCCCAACTCTTGATGATCTCCATCAACATTGAGCATCCACATCTTCAACATCTACATGAAGTCTTCTACGACAACCCAAGGTTAGTTTGACCCTTTAAAAGGGGTTCTCACATCTACGGGGAGCTTTGCTCTAAAAAAATTGAGCTAAAGCATCTTCAAATGATGTGAACACATCAATGCTTTATGTAAAAGTGGTAACCCCACTTGTGCTTAAACGATGAGTATGACCTATGATCAAATGTTCTCATTTGGCTCCTAAGTCAAAATACTCATATAAAGATGACCTAGTCATCGACAAATTGTGTGTTTATTGCTAGAGTTTTGGTTGTGCATGTTTGACACATATTTCATTTGCTATCTTATTGTGTGAGCATGTTGGATGCATGATTTTATCCATTCGAGGACATCCATTTGTTGTTTTGGTCGTTTTGATTTTTCTGACCAAATGGATGGACAAGAATGCTTAAGTACCTCCCCTAGCTATCTATGCTTTCTTGTCTCAAATTCTATTCATGCTTACATCACAAACTTTGAACAAGTCATTTTCGGACCCTCCGGGTGAGGAGCACTCGGAGCCACCGATCCGTCAAGGGCTAATCTCCAAAACCTTCTAATTGATTTCGGTCAGACCAACTCACTCAAACTCGGTCGAACCGAAAGCATTTAGACTGATCTAGGTTTTCATCTCGGTGAAACTGAGTTGTGATTTTCGGCGTGACCGAAGTGCATAACTGCCTAGCAGTTATCCATCTCGGTGCCACCGAGTTTTACAACTCGGTCCCACCGACAGCAAAGGGGTATATATTCCAAGGGCCGCGAGCGTTGATTCCTCCTTCAAACGTTTCGCCCCACATCCCCTGCTGCCGTCACCTTGGTCTCCGGATCATCGCCGTCGTCGCCTGTGCGCCCTCGCCGCAGGTCTCCGTCGCCGTCAACGGCCATCTCCTCCGCGCCGTTGCCGCCGTAGAGAAACTCCACCAAGTTAGGGTGAGTTTTGATCCCACTCGTGCTCCCATCTCCGATTCAATGCACGTTTGGATTGCCTAGTATCTTGCCACGATTGAAATCCTTCTGTACACCAGATTGGTTCATTTGAACTAGATTCGAGTAAAAGTTTTAGGGTTAGGTTTCCTCAGAACACATCTCGGTGAGACCGACTTTAAATTTTCGGTATGACCGATTTGGCCTATGGCCATTGCACTGCACCCTTCGGTCCAACCGAGTTGTGCAAAATCGGTGTGACCGAAATGAAGTTTTTGTGAAACCCTAGTGTTTTCGGCAGGACCGAAACCCACTTCGGTCAAACCGAAAGTGGTGTGCCAAGCTCCTGTTTAACACTTCGGATTCACCGAAACATAAACTCGGTCTGACCGAAATGTCTTCTGTGAAAACTTAAAACTAGAATTTGAACTCATTTTTTTAAAACTTCTGCAGTTTGTGATGACTCTTCTTCTCTGCCTATACTTTATCTATTCACAGGTTGTCAGCCATGTCAGATGCCAGTGACAGTCAGAACAGGTCAGAGACACCCATTGCAGACATTCCAGAGGCAGACACTAGTCCTGATCCTAGTAGCCCATTTGATGATGGTGAGAGGAGTACACCAAGTGGCATGCCTCCTGCAGCCACCAGAGCTAGAAAGGAGAAGAATTCCGATGATGAGGATTCAGATTTCGTTGTTGAGAAAGAGGTGACCTCCAAGCCTAAAAGGAAGGTTGTTGCCAAAGAGCAACAAGGTCAGCAATCTAAGAAGGGCACCAGCAAAGTCAAGCAATCAACTGTTGCTAAGAAGCTGAATTTGGGAGAGGCAGCTGCAAGCAAAGTGAAGAAAACCTCCAAGAGAAAGAGGGTAGTGTATGATGATTCTCATGCAGATGCAGCAGTAGAGGATGAGGATGAGGAAGCACCACAACCTCCTCCTCAGAAGTCTAAGCTCATGGGTGATGCCATTAAGGCCGGAGCCACATCAAAGCCCAAGAAATCTGCTCAAGCTAAGGCAGCTCCAGCAAAGCCTGCTGCCAAGCCCAAGAGGACCGTCAGAAACATCCCAGCGTCTGAAAAGAACAAGGATGATGTGCCACCAGCTGAGTCTGACGATGAAGGACAAGTGTTGCTGAAACTTCGTCCAAAACTGCCACTTCATAATGATGCTCATCCTCAAGCTGAGGATATGAAAGCAAGGAAAGATAGAGGTCTCAGGCTATGGAGACAAACTGACCCATATGCCGTGAGGAGAAGAACTGCTGTAGATCCCAGATTTCACACCAGAGAGCAGCAGGACTTCTATGAGACCGTGCTGATGGACAAGAAGCCCATAATCGCAGACACCAGATATGTTGACTGGGAGTACATTGACAGCGAAGAGCACAGAGATTTCTTTCCACATGTGCATGAAAGTTTCACTGCATGTGGCGTTGCAGATTTTGTAGGTCAGAAATTGACCAGTTGGAACGATGAGATGATAATGCAATTTTATGCCACAGCTCACTTCTATCCTGATGGAAAGATTACGTGGATGACTGAAGGTCAAAGATTTTCTTCTTCCGTTGAAGAATGGGCAGAAATTCTGAATGCTCCAGTGCAACGAGAAGATGATATTGATGTTTATGGGATTCCAAAGAAGAATCATGAATCCATGAAAAACATGTACAAAGAGATTCCAGCAGCGGATTTGGAAATTTGGAAGCTCGGCTCAGTCTACCATCTCCAGGCAGGCTTACCTACCACTAATACCATTTTGAGGCATACCTTGATGCCCAAGTCTGGAGATCATTGCATGATCAGAGGATATTCTATCAACATGCTGCATATACTTGATGAGAAAGCACCTTTCAAGGTGATGGTCTTGATGGTAGAAACCATTAAGAGGACTGCAGCTGACCAGAAAAGGTCATGTGGATTTGCCCCGCAGATTCAGATGCTTATCAATGCCAAGTTTGGCACGGGCAAATTCTTGTTGGATAGAAAACATTTACCGCTGCAGCCAGAGCATGAAGACAATGTTGTTGTGATGGATGAGGAGGATCCGACATCTGTTGAAGGTCAAGCCAAGATCGAAGCTGCTAAGAAAGCCAAAGCTGACAAAGAAGCAGCAGCAGCAGCAGCTAAACCAAAGAGTTTCGGAGAACAAATTCTTGAAGCTACTCAAAGGATTGAACAACGCCTGGCCAGCATTGAACAGTCTCAGGAGAGCTTAGAGAGGATTGTTGACGAGAAGATCCACGCTCTGGACGTGAAGCTGACTGAAATACAAGTGACCGTCAACAAGCTCGAGGCAGACATGGAGGAAGCAAAGCAGGACAAGGCAGAGCTTACGCGTGAGTTGCAGGATGACTTAGTCCAGGATTCTCATCAACAGACTGCTCCGGTTCCCAAAGGATCCCGATCAGCTGCTATTCCAGTGACTGACACCAGGACTACAGCTTCAGCACCTCCCACAGTTCCAGTAGTTACTCCAGATCCAGCTCCAGTGTCCACTCCTCCAGCACAGACATCAGCTGAAGTCTTCGCCGATGCTGTCATATCCACTCCGACATCAACCCAGACGGGAGCCGCCAGCAGAGCCCACAGTGACGTTTAGCTCTATGCTTTTTCGAACTTTTTGGTAACTTGTTGCCAAAGGGGGAGAAATTGTATAGATCATAGGGCTTCGAGAGAGAGAGTGCTGTTGTCTTTGCGCTTTTGCTCTTTCGTTCTTTTGCGGTTTCTTTGAGATACTTTTGGTTTTCGAGACATTCAGTGTGCTTGATACTCCATTTGATGCTACCTTAATGAGTGCTTGGTCGTACTATGCTTTAATGTGTGCTTAATGCTTATCATATGCCATTCCTATCTTGTATGACTACTTACTCATGTCTTGGTGATTGGGTGCATGCTGTTCATTCTTATCATTTTGTGCGCTCCACCAAGATGTATGTGGCATGGAAGAGTGACCCAGGATCCTAATCGATTGTGCATTTGCATTCAAACGCAAATATTAAATAATGCACAAATTTAGGGGGAGCTCTTGCTTATCACATACTTCTCAAAGCGACGATATTATTCATTGATTATATCCTTTGTCGAAGCTTTGATCTATATGTTGTCATCAATTACCAAAAAGGGGGAGATTGAAAGTGCAACTAATCCCCGGGTGGTTTTGGCAATTAATAACAACATATATATCATTGAACTAATAGTTACTTGAGAATCATTTCAGAGAAGTTCAGTGATATGGGTATGGCAAGGACTGAAGAAGTGGACCCCTCAAAATGCTAAGGCAAGCATTGGCAAAAGCTCAAGACTCTATTTTTGGTTTAGTGATCCAAGATCACATTGAGTCCATAGGAACAGCCAATACTATTAAAAGGGGATGAGGTTATGATGATGATCTGGTTGCTCAAGTGCTTAGTGATACATCTCCTAAACTATCAGCAACTTTCACTGCCATATACACTCATAAGTAATCTCGGTCCCACCGATATTCCCAACTCAGTCACACCGAGATGAACCACCTCAGCCATAAGCCAAACCCTAGTAAACTCGGATATTCAGATTCTGAAATCGGTTTCACCGAAACATGAGTTGCCAAGGTTCTGTAACCTTCTGTCATCAAATCGGTGTCACCGAGATGATGAAGTCGGTCCCACCGAAACTGGTATGCTCTTGTCATTGCACGAATCGGACTAACCGAGATTGTATATTCGGTCCCACCGAAAACCCCAACGTTCACATTATTTGAACTTTCGGTCTCACCGAGTTGTCCACTTCGGTCCCACCGAGATTGCTCAAATGTGTGTAACGGTTGGATTTTGTGTGGAGGCTATTTATACCCCTCCACCCCCTCTTCATTCGTGGAGAGAGCCATCAGAAAGAACTACCACTCCTACCTTACATTTCTGAGAAGAGAACTACCTACCCTTGTGTTGAGATCAAGTTGCTCCACTCCCACCGTATGAAGCTTGATCTCTAACCTTCCCAAGTTGCTTTCCACTCAATCCTTTCTTCCACCACAGCCAAATCAGTGAGGAGAGTTGAGTGTTGGGGAGATTATCATTTGAAGCACAAGAGCAAGGAGTTCATCATCATCTATAACATCTATTACCTTTTGGAGGGTGGTGCCTCCTAGATTGGTTAGGTGTCGCTTGGGAGCCTCCGTCATCGAGATGTGGAGTTGAACCAAGAAGTTTGTAAGGGCAAGGAGATCGCCTACTTCGTGAAGATCTACCCCGAGTAAGGCTAGCCCTCCGTGGGCGTAGGCCATGATGGAATAGACAAGGTTGCTTCTTCGTGGACCCTTCGTGGGTGGAGCCCTCCGTGGACTCGCGCAGCCGTTACCCTCCGTGGGTTGAAGTCTCCATCAACGTGGATGTACGATAGCACCACCTATCGGAACCACGGGAAAAATCATTGCGTCTCCAAATTGCGTTTGATCTTCTCCACCTCTCTTTACTACATGTGCAATTTACTTTCCGCTGCCTATACTCTAGAATTGCATGTGTAGGGTGATGCTTGACTTGATCATAATTGTGAATCTGCCAAAAACTGTTCTTTGTCAAAAGGCAGAATTTTTATATTTACAAGTAGTCTAATCACCCCCCCCCCTCTAGACATACTTTCGATCCTACAAGTTCGGTGAAGTTTGCGGATTTTCATTGAACTAATTAAAAAATAATGGCTGAAGTCGCCGCCGTCGCCGCCATCGTCGTCGTCAGCCTTCTCCTCCTTGACGCGGGCGTCCCTGCTGGAACCCTGCCCGGCGTCTCCATGACGGACTGGTGGCGGCGCGTCGTCGTCGGCGTCATCGCTGTCGTAGATGACGACGACTCCGCCTTCGTCGCGGCCGCGTAGGCGCTCCGTGAAGCGGCGCAGGGCGGCGCACTGGCGCTTCTTCTCCTTCTCCCGCCGCTCCTTCTCCATCGCTATGGAGTCCCTGCGCGCCCATTCCAAGGCCGCGTCATCGTCGTCGAGCTCCGTCTTCACAGGCGCGACCGGCTCCTTAACCGGCGCGAGCCCTGGCTCCGTCTTCACCGGCGCGAGCCCCGGCTCCGTCTTTGGCTTGACGAAGCACAGAGGAGGAGCCGACGAGGAGGCGCGCCTGCCGCCCTCGTTGATGACGATGCCGACGCTGCGAGTGCGCCGGCCGAGCGGCGTCTCCCCAGCGGGCTCGGCCTTGACGCCAAGCAGGGCCAGAGTACCGGAGGAGTACGATGAAGATCGCGAGGAGGAAGAAGAGGAGGAGGACTCGAACCTCCGTGGCGCCCATGGCCCGGCGCGTCGATGCTGCGCCGGGGCGGCCACCCTCGCCGGGTACGCCAACGGCGGGTCGTTGCCGCCGTCGACAGGTACATGAGCACGCCCTCGAGTGTGCGGCCGGGGACACCCCTCGCTGTTCTTCACGCCGCCGACCACCGGCGCGCCGTTGATGGACGCCAATTGCTGCTGCTGGCGGCGCTCGAAGTACGCTGCCAAGTCGCGTGGTTGTCGGCGGCGTACTAGGGGAGGGAGAGTTCGGCGTCGGTGAGGGAAGCGCGCACGACCTCGACCTCCTCGGCGAAGTATTTGGGCTTCGCCACGGCGTCGGGCAACGGGGGAATGGGCACTCCCCCGTCGCTGAGTCTCCACCCCGTCGGCCCGACGCGCATGTCCGGCGGCGCCGGGATGTTTGCCTGGAACAGGAGCCAGGACTCCTGTTCACGGAGCGAACGGCGGCCGAAGCCGTTGGCCGCCGCCTCGTTCCGAGGGAAACGCTCCGCCATGGCGACGGGCTCAGGAGAGGTAGAGAGGGAGAGCGAGGGGCTGGGCGGCGGCGCGCGGGAGAGGTAGACGGAGAGGAAGGGGCTGGGCGGCGGCGAGGGGCGAGGCTGGTGTGGGCACAGGCGAGTGAGGACACCGGCTATATAGCTACTTCGCGCCCGTGTGTACGCGTGCGAGGGAGGGGAGGTGTCGGCGCGCCGTCCGTGAGGAATCAATGGCAAGGCTGACCAGCAGTAGCCTTGCCATTGATTCCCCGCGGGAGCCGAGGCAGTTGGGGGAAGACGAGCCGCCGTGTCGCTGACGCGACTGGCCCGCGGCTTTTTCGCGTCAAAACAGTTCGCCCCGGCGCCCCAGGGCGCCCCCAGCACGCCGGGTTCGGCCTAGGTCCGCCGGCGCTGTTTTTGGACCAGACTGACGAAAATCGGGCTCCTGGACGCGACTAGACCGTTTTTCGACGTCGGCGGGAAAAAATCGTCTGGGAAGGGTTTCCTGAGGCGCGGCTGGAGATGCCCTTAGTTTGACTGGAAATTTGTTGCTGCAGATGCCCTTAGTTTGACTGGAAATTTGTTGCTGCCTCTCATCGTCAAACTATGTACGTACGAGTCCACAGGCACACATGTGCACACCAGTGAGCAGGGCAAAAGGAGAGGTATCCATGCACCGGCGGGTGGGGCCGCGGGGAAGAAGACAAGCGAGAGGCGCTCGTGCAACCGTGATTTGACTGATTGATTGGCCAACCACATGTACTACTAGTAGTACCTTATTCATGCGGTACATCCAAAGCCAAAAACAAAGATCCAACGCACGCATATGAAAAGGCAGCAAGCAGAAATGTGTACGTGGTACCTTGACACAGCAATCAGCTCACGCGAACGAGTGGTGATAGATTGGTTGGTTGGGCATGGGCATGGGCTTAATTTCGTGTTTTGACCCTTTTTAAAAACTTAGTTGAGATCTGACCCTGCTCTATAAAAAGTTTCAGGATCTGATCATTTTCTTATCGCCATGGTCCATGGCGGTAGGGTGTTATATCCTACCGTCAAGGTCTCAGGCGGTAGGGTTGCACGTCCTATCGTAATTTTTTCGCTAAGTATGAAACACAGTGCATTCTCACATCTATCGCCAGACATCCTGGTGGTAGGGTTGCACAGCCTACTGCCAGCCTTTATGATGGTAGGGGTGTTTTGTACCGCAACGTCCCTGGCGATAGGTTATAAAACCCTACCGTCAAGATCCCCGGCGGTAGCAAAAGGGTTAGATTTAAAAAAATTACAAACTCGCGTCAGATCTCGATTAAGTTTCAGAAAATGATCAAAACACGAAATTTCGACGGGCATGTGAGCGAGCATGTGGAGGAGAGAGTGAAGGCGGGAGGAAGAATAGGAGACTCAAGGACATTCCTCGCTCGTGTGCATATGCCTCCCAAGCCGGTAGGAGTGTTCATTGCTGCTGCTGCTTGATCGATGATAGAGGCGCAACACCAGATCTGGATCGCGTGGATATGGATACGGGTCTGCCCGCGCACGGGCGACGCCGACGGCTTTTGCTTGAACAAATGGGCATCAATTCGCCGCACGCGCACACGTCGCCGTCCGTGGATCTCGACCATCGGCAAGGAAGAAAAGAGGGGCCACACACACACACACACGGAAATGAAGAGACGCAGTAATGAGGGCCCATGTTGGACGATGGACCATGCATTGCTCTATGCCCATCACGTCGCCTACCTATAGCCAGGTCCATGCACTGCATTGCATTGCATGCGTGCCTTGGCCCCAGCACAGCACAGCACACCCAGCTATAGTAGCTAGCTAGCCGGTGCAAATGTCAAACAGTACAACGCCACACACACTATGCATCTGCTCTCTTCGACTTCTCTTGTGCTTCGGGGTACGTAGTACTATTGCTGCTACGTGCAGCGAACCCGGCCGATCCATCCGTCCATCTCCTGCTTGCCCGCCTTCATTGCCCCCAACAACTCCACCCCCGTAGTGGTACTACGTAGTGTGCGCGTGTGTATCTCAAACCCGATCCCTCATATTCATGCAGTACATGCACGTATGAAAATCAACCTACGTAGATCAATGCACAACCACCAAATCTACTTAAAGCGGGCATAACTCAAGCATAAACGATCATTGAAAAACCAAAATATGCAGTTTTAATCCGATAGTACGTTAACATAAGATCAAAACATACTAAACTAGACGGGGAAGGGTGGAGAAAATCATCATTTCCTCGCCGCCCCCCTCCCGTTACTATCCGGTATCAGCGGCGCTCCTTTGGTTGTAGGCGCCGGCCGTCGGAGAGTTGTTATCATTGTCGTCGGAGCTCGATCCGTCCGCGGCAAGCCTTCCGAGGAAGCGCTCCTGCTCCGCCGCATGCCTCTTCGCCTTCGCCGATGCCTCGCCCTCCTCCAGCTCGATATATAGTGAGCCCGAACGCTTTGGCATTCTTTCGCAGGAGCCGCCGCGCATGCCGACTTCGCCGTTGTCGCGGAGCGCCGGAGGACGGACAAGATGAGTGCGTCTCAGGATCAACCGGTACGCGCCCACCGTCGGGGCCTCTCTCGCACGTTTGAGGAGCTCGGTTATGGATGTTCAAGGGGCGTTTGAGGAGCCCGATTGTAGATGTTGCATCTCAGTATCGATCGTACCAATTAGTCCAGCGATGAACTCGAGATCTCGCCAACCTAAATGACCCACCGGGCCAACAAGGATTCATCAATTATAGTACGTACTACTACTAGCAGCTTTTTAAGTCGCGTCACCGTAGGGTTAAGTTGAGACGAACTAGCTAATTGATCATGCAGAAAATGACGTGGTGCATTTAGCAGTAGTAGCAAACCAGGACAGAGATAGTAGTAAAAGTTATCGAGGGTCAGGGACAGGGGAAAACGAAGAGGACATATAGTACCGAGGAAACAGATCCAAGCCTGTGCAGCAGCTGACCGTCGCATCATGATTTACTAGCCGTAACTTTGTGAGTGAAAAATCACACTCGGTACTGTAGTACGCAGGGGTCAATAATTTGGGAGAGAGACGGAGGACAGAGGGCGCACGAGTGGGCAGGCAAGGCGATCCAGCCAGTGAAACCAGCCCCGCATGCGGTAGGGCCCAACCTGGTTTCATTGACGTGCTGTGCTGCTGCCCACACGGCCACACCCACATGTACCCAGCAGCAATGGGTACCCCCCTCTGGCCCCCCTTGGCCAGCAATTCAATCCATGTACTCCAGTCCCAATAATCCATCCATCCAAAAGGATCTTCACCATCTTCATCTTCCAAGAGCATCTATAGCTGTACTTGGCGAATCCGACCCTCCTACATGTCCGTGGACTCGAACAAGCACGCCCGCGGGCGCATCCGCACGGGATTTCATATTTCACTCTCGGTATCCACATATGTCAAATCCGGACATTCAAATCCATGCAAATTCATACATGTCGATCATAAAAGCCAGTGTTGCACGGAAATAACAAATGTAGTTCAGATATGGTGTCCACAAATGCCGCCCACTAAAAATAGATATCATCGGCAAAATAATATCTCATGTTGTAGTCTCGGTCGTTGATGGTGTATTTGCCCGGCGGGGATTCCCCATTGCAAAGCCTCCCGAACACCGGAGATCGTTGAAGCATGTTGATGTTATTGTGAGAACCCGACATTCCAAAGAATGCATGCCAAATCCATAAGTCATGTAATGCCACCGCTTCTAGTATGATGGTGGCCTCTCTGGTGTGAGCTGATACATTCTCCGCAAACCTTTCGGGACAGGTCTTCCATTGCCAATGCATCCAATCAATTGATCTAACCGTTCCTGGAAGCCCCCTTGCCTCTCTAATAGCCAACAACTTCTTCGTGTCCTCCGCATTTGGTTCTCTGAGATACTCGGGTCCAAAAATCTCCACCATGGCGCAGGCAAACTTGACAGTAGTCTTCAAGCACGTTCTCTCCTCATCCTGACCATCTCACCAACGGCATCTGCAGCAGTACGAAGTGCAAGCATCCTCAGAGCGGCCGTGCACTTCTGCTTGGCCGAGAAAGAGAGTTGTCCGCAGCAATCCATTGTGAGCTTTAAACAAGTCACCGTGTGCCTCCACTCCCTCCACAATGTGCAAAAATAATAGTTTTCGCATGCAAAAACGGCTACGAAACCATGGATCATCCAGGAAAGTAGGATTGAGAGCAAAGTAGTCCCTGTGTAGTAGCTTTGCTCTGGACACCCTATCCGGAGGAGGAAGAGGAGAGGAGAGGAAGAAGACGGATGACATGGAGGAGAAAGAAGAGAGGATATAGCAAATGGATCCGAGGTCTTGGGGTGGATTTGGTGGAATTTGCAGTGGGGTCGAGTTGTCGGTACGACTTGTTGGTGTGCCCGGTTGCCCCCATAACCGCCCCATATTTTAGGCTGGATATGAGGTTTGCTAGTCAGCCCAGGCGTTTGAGGCCCGTCTAAGGGGTGCGTCTGGGTCGAATAATCGTGACCGGACAGTGACCGGGCGACATGTCCGGGCATATGAGGCGGGTTGAGGCGCCCGACTCTAGATGCTCTAAGGACATCTCGAATTTCGTTCCCCAAATTAGACTCATTATCTGTCCACGGACACGGGTACGGTAACTGGCCATCCAATCGTATTCATCCGCTCGAACATATGTTTAATGTCGTTTGAACAAACTGGATAAATTTCGTACAAAGTAGACGATTTTTATATAAAACCGGACCAATTTCATGATGTTAGAGCATCTCCAGCCGCGCCCCCAACAGGCCTCCCAAGGCCGTTTTTAGCGTCGGCGCCGAAAAATTGGCCCACTCGCGCCCCCACGATTCTGTTTTTCGCCGGATTGAGTCGAAATTGGCGCCGGCGCACCCAACCCGAACCCGTCGCGCTGGGGGGCGCCGGCACGAACGTTTTGACGCGAAAGAGTGGCGGGACCGCCGTGTCAGCGAGACGAAGGCTGGTCGTCCTCATCGTCTCGGTTTTCCCGCGGGGAATCAATGCCAAGGCTGCCGCCGGTCAGCCTGCCATTGATTCACGGGCGGCGCATTGCGGCGACGCCGCCCCGCCTTCCGCCACGCGTTCGCACGCGGTCTTCCCCCGAGCCGCTATAAAAGGCGCCCCTGGCCGCGCCGGTGAGGAACACGCAGTCCTCGCCCTCCTCGCCGCCGCACTTCCCCCATCTCCCCCTCCTCGCCGCCGCACTTCCCACCCGGCAACCATGAGCGCGAGGTACCCCGGCGACGCGGCGGTGGCCAACGGTTTCGGCCGCCGCTCGCTGCACCAGTGGGAGGCATACCTCCTTCACGAGGCCAACTTCCCTGCGTCGCCCGACGTACGCGCTCCGGCGCGGTGGAGGCTCAGCGCCGGCGGCGTCCCTGTCCCCCCTCTGCCCGTCCCCGAGACGCCCAACTACTTCCACGCCGAGATCGAGCATGCGCGGGCGTCCCTGACGGCCGCGGAGCGGGCGCTCCCGGAGTACGCCGTCGGCAACCACGCGGCGTGGGCGGCATTCCCTCCACCAACAACGCGCCGGCGCCACGGGGTCGCAACAACAGGGAGGGCCGCTGCCTGTGGTGGGGCGTACCGGCCCGCACGCTCAACCGCGTGCTCGCGCACCTCGAGGGCGGCAACGACCCGCCGTTCGAGTACCCGAGCGGCGGCGCGTGGCTGCCGAGGATGATGATGGGTTGGTCATCCTCCTCTTCCTCCTCCTCCTCCCGATCCTCCTCTCACTCCTCCGGCGCGCCGGCCTTGGTCAGCGTCAAGCCAGAGCCGGCCGAGACGCCGCTCGGTAGACGCACCCGCGGCGCCGGCCTCGTCATCAACGACTGCGGCCGTGGCTCTTCCTCCTCGGACCCTCCTCGTCCGGTCAAGCCGAAGAGGGAGACAGGGCTGGCGACGGTGAAGCCGGAGCCGGGGCTTGCCGCCGTGAAGCCGGAGCCGGGGCTTGCCGCCGTGAAGCCGGAGCCTGTTCTCGCTGAGGAGGTCGACGAAGAAGAGGCCGCCTTGAAGTGGGCGCACGAGGACTACGCGCGCATTGAGCTGGACCGCCAGCGCTGCACCCTGGAGGAGATCGCCGAACGCCGCCGCCGTGAAGCAGCTCACCGGGGTGAGGGGTCGAGCAGCGGCGCCGGCTGTGTCAAGGAGGAGAAGCAGGAGGACGACGCCGGCGATGACTACGCCCTGCTCAGCGCCTCCTTCGACCCGTAGTTTAGGGTTTTTTTCGCCCTTTTTTCGTGTAAAAACGCCTAAATTTATCAGAAATATGCCGTGTTTGTTCAAATTTGGTCGTGTTTGCTGAATTCTGGTCGTGTTTGCTGCATTATGGCCGAAGTGTGGGGGCGACCTGGGGCGGCGGCTGGGAATGTACACGCCTCATGCCTAAAACAGCGCCGGCTCGCCCCCAAACGGCGGTTTTCGGCGCGTCTTGGAGGCGCAACGGCTGGAGATGCTCTTATTGACATATAATCATTAGATAAAAGCGGGCATGCCATTTTTTCTAACCTAGTCTAAATCTTCACCGGCCATGGAGGGACCGTGTTCCATGCCCTATTCTTTCCCGCGTCTATGAGGTCAACGGCTGTGAGCTCCGTAAAGTGAAGCTTCGGGTCGCCGGCCCACACGGGACACGAAATGTGCCCACGTCTGTTTTCCATGTCTTTAATCTTCCTCGCAAGAGGGGTTTTGAGTGATACCGTTTCTCGGATGCATACATGGCGGAAGTCCGGACTCTCACAAAGGTCCATTAGATTGCATCCGATTTGGAGAAAAACGAACATGGAAGTGTCCGCTGACAAATGCGCATGTGCGCTGAATGGTAAAATGTGTCCGAATAGCATGGTCCAAACGTCTGCGGATTATTTGAGGGTTAACATGGCCTTATCAAAATTGTGCAGCTCCAGTGCATTGTTGGCTTGTTAAATCACAGATCCAAGTATGATTAACTTACAACACGAAACAGAGCCCACATGATCACTTGCATGCATGTGAGCCGCAGGACCATCTGTGACAGCAAACTACCATAGATCCGCCTCTTTATTTTTCATTTTTCTTACAGCAACAAATATGCCTTCGATCGCCTTTAATTACGTGCCCACTGTTTGATCCGAGTGCCGGCCGGCAAGAACTATAGAGTAAAAATGGTCCAATGCTAACCACCACATGTGCCACCTCAAAATGCAATTGACGTTCAGATTAAATATTTCTGCAAAAAGAAAACCGTTCAGCATAAATCTCTTTTAGCTTAGCTAGCACTGTGCATGAGCAATCAGTAGGCGGACACAAGCATGTATCTTGCACATGGCACCCATGCAACGCAACAACTCCCTTTCAAATCCTCATGATTGATCGGATCAACATCGACCCACTATTCACAAGCAAATCTCGGATCAGGATCAACAACGCACGTATTTTGATAGTGTGGAGGAATGATCACCTACATATACAATCCTTGATAAATCCTTGTTTTCACTAGAATTTATCGTATGGAGCTCTTTTAGGTTGACGAGGGGAATGCTCATTCTTAGCCGTCATTGATCAACGGGAATTTCGGCCATACATAATTATTTTTTGAAACGCGGTCCCTTAGGGTCCGATTCATTAAAAAAAGCGAAGAGAGTTGCCCGGTTAATTAACGGAAAACCGGGCGAAAACCGTCACAACAGCCCGCAAAAACAAGGCACACAGGGCGACCTGGCAACCCACACAAGAACACACATACGCCGCCGAGGAGAAACGCGCCGTCGAGGTTGCAATCTGGCGTCATCGTCATCACACCTTCACGAGGGCAACTCCGAAAATATTCGAAATAATTAAAGAAAATGCATATTTCAAGTATAAAGAAAATGCATATTTGAAGTATAAAAAATATTCTAAATAATTAAATTCTAAATAGACATATCCTTTTTCTTTAACTGTTGGGATTTTTTGAAGTCACTAGCAAGATGCCCATGCGTTGCACGGAACATCAAGATACATTTGTATGAGTAGTTTATCTTGTGGGAGAAAATGATGAACGAGGGAATGCCTTATTTGCAAATGTGGGGAGGGGTGTGGGTATCTTTTTGCAAAATTGTCATAGTTTCCTTCCTATCCGTCAGATACAACTCGGACGGCCTATATTGCAGGATGGCAGGCACACCATCATCACCAACTCTGTTTTTATAAGAGTAGAGACAGTTTAGGGAAACAGATTTATCTATTTCATACTTATCACATTTGGTAGTATTCGATGTAAGCAAATTCTATGATGGCGATTATTTAACTTCGGTTTTCCGCCACAACATGTGTAAGATATTTGCACTTTTATTTTATTCCTTTATCATATAAGCATATATCCTATAAAAGATTCCCGCACAAAAAGTACACAAGACAGTTTTATTGGTTTGGCCTTTTAAATAAATTATCTAATAATCTGTCAAAAACCAAAAAAATTATGGCCGCCTCAAAATATTTTTGTTTCCCTTCCCATTAGGTCAGTAATTAGGTATTTCATCCAAACGTTGAAACTTGAACAAAACTAGAGCTGTTTTACATGCTACATGAATAGAGAAAAATGCTATATGTGGATTGGGTTAGTGACTTAATCAATTTTTGACATGGCTATAAAATAATACGATTAGGTCAGTGACTTAACATAGTAGTCTATATACCTTAATAGTTCATCCTCACCATCTCAATTCTCTCAACATGCACACATGGCACCTCATCACCTCAGTAATTATTCCTCATCAAATGCATATAGAAAAATGGTATTTATATTCTCTTTCAATATGCACACACCCAACTCACCACACATGCCACCTCACCAATCACACTAATCATATCTCTCTTAACATGCATAAGAAATGCTACTTATGTTCTACATATATTTACAACTATATAATCAAATACATTGTATTATATCTATTCTAATTATTATTAAAATTTCATCAAAACATATTGCAACCAATTTTTGCAGCAAACA
>LR738716.1:68888951-68922116 GCA_902687465.1 Secale cereale
GGGCATCATCTAGTTATAGTAGTACTGGACATTGTGTGGCTTTAGTTTAGTTGTACATGTGTTGTTATAGTGTAAGCTGGGCCTCATAGGGGCCATTGTGCTCAATGTCTCATTGTGTTGCTCTAGCAGAGTACGTGCGTGTTACTCTCTCCGTCCAAAAATACTTGTCATCAAAATTTGACAAAAATGATGTATCTAGTAGAACTAAAATACATCTCTTTTATTTATTTTGATGACAAGTATTTCCAGACAGAGGGAGTATATTATAAGCCGGGCCTCTTATGAGCATGCTGTTCACTGTGTCCTTGTGTGTTGTTTGATGTTTGAGTTACAGAGCAACCATTGGCCAATAGTATGAACAACAATCCATATTCAAGGGAGTAGAAATGTTCCGTTTCCGTGCCTGTTCCACCGGAAAACACGGTTTCATGTTTGTTTCTGTAATGTAAATAAACCCCAAATAACCACACATTGGCAAAAGAAAAAAAAAGATAAGAAAGAAACACGCGCGCACACAGACATGGACATGGGATCCCATGGTGCTTTGACCAAGACGGGCGCAAGCCGACACGCACACGGACGGCGGTGCGATCTCGAGGCCAAGCATGCGCCTCCCTCCTCCCTATCCTATCTACCGCCTCTATCCCTAGCCGCAGCAGGCCTCCTCTATCTCCATCCGCGCTATTTTGTTGGCTTGCGCGCAAATTTCTTTGGTGCGGCGCGCGTCGCAGTTGTCAATGCCATCTCATGATCTGACCATCGTCTCCATCCGCTCCTCCCTCCCTCCCTCCTCCATTTTTTACAGCAAGGGATGGGTGGATAATTAGGCGGAGGCGGAGGCGGAATCTCCTCCCCCTTTCATCTTTGCTGTGGACTGTGGCCTCCCCTCCCCTCCTGTTCCCGTCCCTATATAAAAGGGCAGGGCGTCCTCTCTGCCTACCATACCAAGCAAGAGCAATACTCGGCTCTGCCTCTTGAACCAAAACAGAGCATCACAGAAACCAGAAGAGGTAGACGAAGAAGATGGCGCTCCTCCTATTGGTGCTGGTAGGTGTTATCATCGGGGTGGTGCTGGCGAGCAGCTTGCTGCTGCGGTGGAACGAGGTCAGGTACGGCCGGAGGAAGGAGGGCGATGGCCGCTTGCCGCCGGGGACAATGGGGTGGCCGCTGTTCGGCGAGACCACCGAGTTCCTCAAGCAGGGCCCGGCCTTCATGAAGCAGAGGAGGCTCAGGTACGTCCGCATGGTCGACGATATGGCTATGCATTCTTGCTTGCGTCTTCTTCCTCGGATTGATAGCGTCTGGTAGCTAGCTAGCTAGCTAGTGTCTTCTGGACATGTCGCTTCGCCGGGATTCGGGGGATCTTGTTGCCGTTGCCGTTGCCGCCGGCGACGGGCGTAGCCAGCTTTCGGTCCAATAATTGACAACCGCTATATTTTTACTACTAGTAGTAGTAGTATACATCTTTCTTTACAAGAATATAACTCACTCACTCGCGCGAATCTACCAACGCCGCAACTTTCCGGCAGTGTAAAGGAGGAGAGGAGGAGCATCATTCTGGCTAGCTGCTTGTCCCCCAAAAGCTCACACAACAACACACGCTCATCACTGCTCCAGCTATCTAAATTACTACTCTACGTAGCTGCAAATCATAGTGTCTGCTTGCTTGCCAGTAAGAAAAACATGGGATATCAATCTTATTCTCAAGGAGGCGCTCTTGCAGGTACGGGCGGCTGTTCCGGACGCACATCCTGGGCTGCCCCACGGTGGTGTGCATGGACCCGGAGCTCAACCGCCGGATGCTGCTGCAGGGCGAGGCCGGCGGCCTCGTCCCCGGCTACCCGCAGTCCATGCTCGACATCCTCGGCCGCAACAACATCGCCGCCGTGCACGGCCCGCTCCACCGCCTCATGCGCGGCGCCATGCTCGGCCTCGTCCGCCCTGCCATGCTCCGGCAAAGCCTCCTTCCCAAGATCGACGCCTTCATGCGCGACCACCTCCAGGGATGGGCCGGCTCCGTCGTCGACGTCCAGGCCAAGACCAAGGAGGTATTGCACACGGTCCATCTGCACTACATCTAGAGACAGTTGTTGGGTGGAATGTCGGAGTAGTTCACTCTCCTGCTGTTTTGACTGTTCAAAAATAAAATAAAATTTCGGAGTACGTTATTGCCGGCAACTACCTCCATGTTACTGTATTTCTCTGCCCCCCACAGATTAGTTCACTCACTGCTCTGCTCTGCTCTGAAAATATTTTACATCCGTTCATGCTACTGAGAAATTTTTGTTCAAATACATTTCGTTTGTTAACGTTTTTGCGAAATGTTTTAGTGACAGCATGACTACACATTCCAAACAGGTTGTTGCAGAGTTTCATAGTATCTTATTGCAAAGCAGAGTATCACATTTAGGGACATCATCATTGCCAGTTTGCCGCTTTTGTGCTGGTTGCAGAGTTTCTTAGAAGCATCTCAACAGCACATCACAGAATCTCATCACCTTGCAGAGAAGAGATTCATAGAAACATCATCATATGTAACTGACTTTCCCTTTCCCTTTCAGATGGCCTTGCTGTCCGCACTCCGGCAGATCGCCGGCATCACCGCCGGCCCACTCTCCGACGCCCTCAAGACAGAGCTCTACACGCTTGTGCTCGGCAGCATCTCCTTACCGATTAACCTCCCTGGGACCAGCTACTACCAAGGCTTTCAGGCAAGGAAGAAGCTCGTGTCCATTCTAGAGCAGATGATCGCGGAACGGCGATCCTCTGCTGATGCTCACGATGACATGCTCGATGCTCTCTTGAGAAGCGGTGATGACGGGACCAGGGAAAAGATAAGCGACGAGCAGATCATTGACTTGCTCATCGCCCTCATCTACTCCGGATACGAGACCATGTCGACGACTTCGATGATGGCCGTCAAGTACCTATCGGAACATCCGCGGGCCCTCGAAGAACTCAGGGTATGCACACATGCTCTGCAAATCAATTTTGGTTCCATGGCATAGATCATGTGCTTCTAGAGCTTACTGATGATCTGTTCACTTTTGAATGCAGAGAGAGCATCTTGATATCAGGAAGGGAAAATCTCCGGACGATGCCATCAGCTACGATGATTTCAAGTCCATGGCCTTCACTCGAGCTGTAAGTAGGAGATCAGACACAAAAATATGGAAGTCAGAGTAGCAGTATAATATGAATATGAATATGATCATGATGTACTCATCGACACTTTTATGCAGGTCATTTTTGAGACGCTAAGATTAGCCACAGTTGTGAATGGACTGCTGAGGAAAATTACCCAGGATGTAGAAATGAATGGTGCGTTATGGTTGGAAATTACTCTGCTACTAAAGCATTTTCTAGGGAAAACAATAGGTCAGTTCTAATCTGGTGTACTATCAATTATTTTCCAGGGTATGTCATTCCAAAAGGCTGGAGAATCTATGTTTACACAAGGGAGATAAACTATGATCCGTTCATGTATCCTGACCCGATGGCCTTCAATCCGTGGAGATGGCTGGTGAGTAGAAGAGCCGAAAATATTAATTACCATCAAAACACCAGTACAAACAGCATATCACCTCAACAGAGGAAGTTCTAACCTTTTTTTGCCTACTAAAAATGTACAGGAGAAGAACATGGAATCGCACCCGCACTTCATGTTGTTCGGAGGAGGCGGCCGGATGTGCCCCGGGAAGGAGGTGGGAACGGCGGAGATCACGACTTTCCTCCACTATTTCGTGACCCGATACAGGTATGCTCAACTTCTCAATAACCCACGTCGATCCGATTGCTAAGGGCAGCTCCAGCGTTATTTTTACTAACAACAAATGCTTGCATTTTGTTTGATGTTGCAGATGGGAGGAAGAAGGCAAGAACACAATCTTGAAATTCCCCCGGGTGGAAGCTCCCAACGGGCTGCATATCCGAGTCCAAGATTACTGAACTCTTCCAACAAACATTTTGCAGAGTTTAGATAGATATGACAAAGACAAAGACGATGAGAGCGCGATTCTGCGACGATGAATAGATTAGATTAGCAATTTGATGCCTGTAAAAATATAGGAACATAGGGATAGTATAGATGTTATAGGGTAGCTGAGGTAGCTGAGGTAGAAGGCAATAAGATGCTGGTGTGTTCTCTTGTTCTACCAATTCTGAAGTCGACAAAGGCGTATGATGTGAAATTGTGAATAGCTTCAACTCTGTTTCTTCTGAACCATGCAGGAGAGCTGCATGTCAAATGATAGATAGAGGGAAAATACAATTGTCTGAAGAATAGGAGTGTAAAGAAGAAATATGCAGTAAAATTTGCCAGAAACAATTTTTGAATGAGTTTGATGCTGGAGAGTTGGGCCATCAGGGAGGCGTTGTCCTTGTGCAGAGGGAGTTGTTGCTCTGCTCCGTTGGCGTAGTCATGGTGACAAACAGAGAGCATGCATGCTCTCTCTTCACCATACCTTGACTACAACGAGGCTTACCGTCATGGGGCGCGGGCGGTCTTCCTAAGCACAGGTGGGACAAGCGGATGCGGTCCTGAGGGAGCAGAGTGGTGCGGGGATGCTACGGTCGTGTTCCCATGACGGTGGGAGACATTCACGCGTTCGGAAGTAGTAACCTGACAACGCTTCCATATCCAGGAACGAGAGCTCAGAGAAAACTATAGAGAGGATCCTATTCCTAGCAGCATTCCTGTCTAATTAGGAGTCCCAACTATTAGAGCAATTAGAACTTAGGTAGTACTCCCTCCATCCCAAAATAAGTGACGCAAAAGTGACTCAACTTTGCACTATTTAGGAGCTCCCCCACCCCATACACACACTCTCTGAAATGCCTCCCCCATTCTACCGAACCAAAGGGGATGGTGATTGCCCCTCCCCATGTCTAATTTGGCCTCCGCCTTCCGTCGTCAGGTGGCGCCCCTTTGGGCCTATCTTAGCCCACATGGGCTGCCCCCTTGGCCAATCCTACAGGGTTTATGAACTCAAATATTATTCTCGAGTTTTTTCCAAGTTCTTTGTAGAAATTTTTGGAACCTCCCGCTCACCTCTTGCCTTACTCTCTCACCCATTGATGCCCTATGTTATATCTTGCACGGTTTCCTTGGAACACATGGGAAGCATTGTGCGTCCGCATCACTCCAAGAGAGAAACCCCCAATGAGGGAACTTCGGAAACACATCTTTGTCTTCATAGTCTTCACTTGCGGTTATCTCGCTCCTTTAGTTTGTGATGAAAGCTACTGCCTTGTGTTTACTATTACTTGCTTGGTGTGCTTGGTGTCCTTGGTACGCCCGCCCTCGTGTCCGTACCCGCGGATATTCCAAAAAAGGTAACGCATATTAAATAACACGGTTGCGGAGGCGGACCCCTCACGAGGTCACCGCCTTGGCCACTCGCTTCCGAGACGTGGGGCTGCTGGAAGAAGGAAACGCAGAAGCTTCCCTTGCTTCTGTTTCCTCAGCGGGCAGATTGGAGGCACCAACCCCTGTCGATGCCTCCCGGGGATCAGACGCAGGCGGGCACCGAGCCGCTGCTTCGGCCAGAGCCGCCTGGGCCTCTTCCCGAGCGCGAACTAACGAAACCAGCTCCCCAGGGGGCTGGGAGGAGTTAACGCCGCTATCGTCTAGAATACAGGCTAGATGTGCATCAGAGAAAGCATTAAGAATACGGTAGGAAGGGAGGGCGTTACCTGAGACTTCCAGGTTCTTGTCCGCCGTGCGGAGCTTGGCACTCTCCAAGGAAGAAAGACCGCCCAGCTTGGCCTTGGCCCTGGCGCTTGGAGCACGCTGCGGCGCCGACATTGTCTTGGAACGTTTGGCCTTGGCTCCCGCTCCCGCAGAGGCCAACACTCCTCCCAGGTCTCCTTGGAAAGAGTCTGACGACGCCATCAGACCAGTCTTGGCCGCCGGCTTCCTACCCGCGGTTTTCTTGGGAGGCCTGCCGGATCCACCTGACCCACGGGCAGGGCCAGGGGAGGGAGACAGGTCCGTTGAAAGGCTCCCCGTGCCCATTGGCGCCACAACCATGGCCAGCGGGGAGCAAGGCACTTCGGGCCCCAACCCAGAGGAAGTGTCCATCAGCAGAGAGGCCGTCGGGGAGGCCACTGGGCAAGAGGCAATGGGGCGGGCCGGAGGCGGAAAGCTCACAGCAGTGTCCTGAGTCGCCACCGCCCTTGCACCACCCCCCAGGGACCCAAGCCTATCCCATGTCTCCGTATCAATGGACGTATCGTGCAAACTCTCATCAGCTTCATCTTCGTGGCCGCCCAGCGGTGCAGCCTTGGTTTGCACCGGCCCAGCCTTGCCCCCAGGGTTAGCCGGTGCCAGAGGAGCACCGCCCAGCCCTCCAGCAACAGGTTTAGGACCTCCCTGAGGGCCTGCATCCTTCCCCGGCACGGGCGGGGCTGGGGGGGCTGGGGGGCCGACGGACCAGCAATCCTAGGGCCACCATCGCTGGTCCGCTTCGGCAGGTGTTCCAGCTCCACCTTAAACTGATAACCTTCACCGTTGAACCACACCTCAACAAAACCATTGAGTTTATCCAGGGACTTGCACGCAAGTTTCATCCTTACCGGCCCCAACCGGATCAAAGATAGCTCGTCCACCACGATGGGTCGGCCCAGCATCTTCAGTCCCTCCTTCAGCCGGTCCACCCGACGATGTTTCCGGGGGATGCCATGAAGGCGAACCCAAACTTCCGGCATGACCATCGGAGAAACGTCTTCGTACAAGGATTCCCTAACCCTTGCGGTGATATCGTTGATGGATAAGAAAAGCTTACCGCTAGATTTTGCCATATGTAGAAGATCGGCAGATGGAAAGATTACGGAGAAGTCATTGTCACCCACATGCGCCACTTGCCAATCCCAGTCCCCCGCCACCATATGTTTGAGCTCTTGCTTGAGGATGCGAAGGGAGAGGAGGCCAGGGTCCGCGGAGATGATGGCCGCGTTGTCGATCTGCATGTCTGCCGCCCCGTCCGTCGCCTCTTCTTCCTCAAACTGAAGGCAGAAGAACCCCTCGCCGCAACCGCACCGCCCATGGTCTGAAGGTTAAGGGGCTTCCCGCGGGACGGGCACGCCGCCGAGACATGGCCTTCTTCTTTGCAAAGCACACACAGAGGTAGGAATTTGCACTTCGATTGGTAGTGGCCCGCACGGCCACACTTGAAACATTCCACATCCGGGATCTCTTCCACTGGGATGGGTGCTTCAACCGTGCCTTTTGGGGCCGCCGGGAAACCAACAACAAGCGGATCCGCTCGGCCCCGAGGCTTTTTGGCCAGCGGATCCCCATGACACGCACCAAAGGAAGGCAACGTCGCAGGCTTCCTCTCAAGCTCCCGGCGCTGCTTCCCTTCTTTCTTCATCTTCTTATTTTCCTGCTGGTGGATCCACCAAGGGGGAGGAGGACCCCAATCCCCCTCGCTCCCTCCGCCATGGTTCGCCATGGATCCGCGGATCTTGCGATCTTCATGGCCGTCGCGCCCGTCGCGGCCTCCAAGTCGACCGCCCAGAGGGGGCTTTGACTTCTCGCGGCCAGCCTGCTCACGGCGCGACTCCGCCTCTTGCTCGGTAGGCACCATCGGGCGCTTGTCTGCCCGCCGATCGGCCATCAGCGCCTCCGTGAAGGAGAGGGTGAGAGGTGGGGGAGGGGGAAGGATGCGGAGGAGGCGAGCAGAGTGGGCAAGCCGCCGCACTTCACTATCAGACGCAGGAAACCCTAGCGATGGGTCTGCGCAGCCCTTGCGCAGCCATATCTAGCTGTGGTGCGAAATGGGCTGGCGGACCGCACTCAGCCCACCGAGGCCTGCATCCCGAGCACCCCGCTGATCGGACGAGTGAGCCACCCCAGCGGCCTGGACCGGGCCCGCTCGCTCCTGCGGCCCAGCCAGCCCACAGGGGCCAGCGACCCCTGCCTCGCGCGGCGCAGGCGGATGGGCCGCCGCGGCCTGCAGCCCAGGGCACGGCAAGGGCCCAGGCCCGACCCCCTAATGACCCTCAACCGTAAGGGATCTGTTGCAGCATTTTCGATAAGTAAGAGTGTCGAACCCAACGAGGAGCAGAAGGTATTGATAAGCGATTCTGAGCAAGAAATTACTACAAGCACTGAAAGATAACTTTTAGGGGTTTTCTCGATATAAGCAACAGGAATGTAAAGGCAAGTAATGTAAAAGGTACTGAGAGTAACAAGTGGCCCAATCCTTTCTTAGCAAAGGAGAGGCCTAGCAACTGAACTTATAAAGACTAAAGCATTCTTGAGGACACACGGGAGAGTAGTCATGTGCTTTCGCCATATTCCGTATCGATACTATGTTATGTGTTGATAAGTGTTGAGTGGGTGGATCTATGCTAGTGCACTCTCTAGACTAAGATGAATGCACTCTTATGATTAAACACCTTGCAAGCATCCGCAAATACAAGATAGAATTTAAGGCAAAAGCCTAACCATAGCAATACGATCGAGGATCCATTATTCCCTTATGCAAAAGCGTGCGAACTGGGGTTCAGGTTTCTGTCACTCCGGCAACCCACCATAAGCATTCTTTATACACAATGTATTCCCCTAGGTCCTTAATAAGGCGAAGTGTTGGGTGTTCGACTCACGCAACACCACTAGTAGAATGACAACGCAACTAAAGTATCAAACAACACATATTACTTCAACAGCATATGACTACTAACAACAAGACTTTCCCCATGTCCTCAAGAACTAAAGTAACTACTCACAAGACATAAAAGAGATCATGATCAGTGGGGATAAATATGTGATGAACAATCTGGACATAATAATATTTCTCCAACAAAACTCAATAGCATTCACCACAGAGTAGTAATCAACACCAATGGAGAGTAGAGAGGATAGGTAGTACGAGTTACAACACGAGTTGTGATGGTAAGATGAGATTTGGATGAAGATGGAGATGGTGCTGGTGTTGGGGATGATGTTGATGATGATCTCGATGATGCCCGTGACGATGGTGATGACGATGGCGACGATCTCCCCTTCCGGGAGGTGATCTCCCCGGCGGAATCTGCCCACCGGAGATGCCCTTTTCTTCTCTGTAGGTTTCCGCCTCGAAGCGGCGGCGGAACTTCGTAAAAAGTCCCGTGCCTAGGGTTTTCGGGGGACGGAGAACATATATGCAAAAGGGGGCGGCCAGAGGTGGGCCAGGGGCTCCAGGCGCCCCCCCCGGCGCGGCCAGGGGGGGCCCCCAGGCCGCCTGGGCACCCTGTGGCCCCCCTCTGACTCCCCTTTTGCGTGTCTTCGTTATTCGTCTGAAAAATACCTCCGGCAATTTTCAGGTAATTTGGAGGTGTTCTTCTTCAGCAACTCAGTATCCACTTTTTCCTGCTGAATCCTGCGTCTGCTGTTCCGGCACCGGAAAGTTGCAAACTGTGTAAAATAGACCAAAACAACATAAGAACATCATCATAACGTGAAATATATCAATGAATAAAGATGAATTATGATACAAAATAGTGATGCATTTTGGACGTATCAACACCCCCAAGCTTAGACCTCGCTTGTCCCCAAGCGAATATGAACTCGGTAAACCCGTCCACAAGTTTAGAGAGTGAAGTGTCGATAAATAGAATACGGACAAGAAGCATCATAGTCTATTCACCAACTCAAATATCCTCAGCAACAATCTTCAACTCATAAGGCTCTTATGAAAGAGTGTTAACACTTATATTCGAAAGTAGGACCAATGGAAACTCATTATATCATGGCAAACATATCCTTTGGTCAAAGAACAACAAATAATTTTAACCTTTGCTCTTATATTTTGATGGGATTAATTGAAGCTCTTTGGAATAACATGTTAATAAGCAAGAAGTGAAAGTGTTAACACAAAGGAAGATATTTGCCTTAGCTGGGCATGACAAACAACTTACTTATCAAATGATAATGTCAACAAGGATATGATATGACAGATCTTAATGCAGCCTTATATGAATGAATCCTTATCAACATCAAACGTCTGCTCTCTTTGGGAAATAGAGGGAAGTAGGAATAACCGACTCATCTTGAAATTAAAAGATAGGCCTTGCTCTAGGGTAGTAGGGAAAAGTCATGTGCTATCCTCAAATCAAACAGAATGAAAACAAATTTTTGAGAGGTGCATGATTCGTCAACGAATGCTAATAGATAACTCAATTACTTCTTGAACTGGACAAGTTTCGAGGAACGGCTCCCGTATGAGGACGATAACATCCTTTTATTCTCCTTTGTTTATCACTGCCAAAGTTTCCTGATTTCTCATGAACAAAGCGTGAAGGAGGGTTTGTTTGTTATATTATTTTTAAGCCGGGCGCACTCAATGCCAGTTCCTTTTCGTATTATGGGTTTGCACATTATACATGCAATCCCGGGGTGAAACTTCTCCAACTCAAAAAGGTCATGAATTAGCTACTACTTCCTCATGAGCTAAAGCAGAGGCACAAAATAAAAGATTTTGAACATTTAAGGATAACACATAAATTATATACTTTAGGAGGTGGTAGTGGAGTACCACAAGTAGGTAGGTATGGTGGACTCATATGGGAGGTATTGGCTTAAGGGTATGGACGCACAAGCAGAATTCCGCTTAGTACAGAGTTAGGCTAGCAAAGGTTTTGAGAGAGCAGACAATTGATGATGACTAAGATGCAAAGCAATATAAATCATGAACATTGAAATAAGCATAACACATCAAGTTGTCTTCCTTGTCAACATAACACTTCAAGCATAATAACATAAAGGTTTTAGCTATGTTGATACTTTAAGAAAATCATGCTTGTTGTTATGACCAAAGCTATGTTTGCCAAGATTAAATAAAGTTTCATAGCCATACCTGACATAAGGTCAATACTCCCCGTAAGAATCATCATATAAGGTCGATTGCTTGAAGAGAATACCGTGTGCAGCAAAAAGGAACCGATAAACTTCTCATTAATATTCCATCATAGACGACTCCACACTCACGGATACAATTCTTCACCAAAGGGGTGATAGACCTTAATGCACGCACCTATCTCATATAATAACTTCCCTAGACATGATACGACTCTACTTGACTTCTGAAAGACAAAAGGTAAAAGATAATGATACCGGGCACTCCCCCAAGCTTGGAACAAGCCAAGGGAATGCCATTACCCACGGAGATTTCACTCATCATCCTTGTTGGCGTTGATCAAGTAGTTCTTGGAGAAACTCTTCCATGGAAGGGGTTCTCCAGTCTCATATGAGAAGCTCGTCTCCTGGATCCTGCATTCAGCACCCAAACCCATGCGTAGAAACCTTAGTTCATATTCACAGTTCTGGTTATGTAGATCATTAATTTGCCCTTACAGCTCTATAATTCTGTCTTCAGATGCGGCGATTCTTTCCCACATCTCCTTCATCTCCTTCAGGAAGTAGTTCTTCAGCTCGTTGGTGATGTCAAAGTTAGCTTCGACACCACGCTCGGTCATCTTCTTGTACTTGAAGACTTCCTGCTCCACTTCTTCCAGCCTGGCCTGGACGCTCCCCTCCTTGATAGGTCCCTTCAGATCTTCTTGGTGAAGGACGCCTTCCTTCATCTGAACAACCTGAGGGTGCTTCTTCACCTCAGCGAGGTAAGGGTTGATGACGTTGACGACGAACGTGTCTTTGGGGGAACTTGGAGAAGCCATGGCACCTAAATTTAGCTGAAAGATTTCCTGGCAGAAACAGATCGAAGAGAAAACACGCGAAATCGCAAGATACGTTGCCGGAACAATCCGGGCAAATATATAGGAAAAAATTATGCACAGAAAGGAAGGTAACGGACCAAAGCGGGGTCGGAGACGGGCTCCAGGGTGTCCAGGCGGCCTGCCGGCGCGGCCCAGGGGGGGGGGGGGGCGCCAGGGGGGCGCCTGGACTCCCTGGTGGTCGTCTCCGACTCCACTTCGACTCAGAATTTTACTAATTTTACAAAAAACTCGTAATACGGAACTTTTATAATGTTTGGCGGTGTTTTCTTACCGTACTACATACCTTTTCTTTATTCTGCTTCTGCTGGCGTCTGAAACAGGGCTGCAACATGTTCTTCATGGGTTGTTGTGTATATTATATTTACATCAACATCGACAGGGTCTCCTGCTATGTAATGTTTAAGTCTTTGCCCATTCACAACTTGAGGTTTGGTGCCTTCAAAATTATTAATCTTAATTGCACCAGACCGATAAACTTCTTCAATATGAAATGGTCCTTCCCACCTGGAAAGTAGTTTACCTGGAGAAAACCTGAAACGGGATCTAAACAACAAAACTTTATCACCGACATTAAATTCACGTTTCAGAATCTTCCTATCATGCCACCTTTTTACCTTTTCCTTGAACATTTTAGCACTCTCGTAAGCTTCACTTCTCCATTCATCTAGAGAAGTCAAGTTCATGAGACGCTTCTCACCAGCTAGTTTTGGGTCAGCGTTAAGCTCTCTAACAGCCCAGAAAGCTTTGTGCTCTAGCTCTAATGGCAAATGGCAAGCCTTGCCGTATACCATCTTATAGGGGGACATGCCCATGAGGTTTTTGTAAGCAGTTCTATATGCCCACAAAGCATCTCCTAATTTATTTGACCAATCCTTTCTATTTATGTTTACTGTTTTCTGCAAGATCAACTTAATCTCTCTATTGGTGAGCTCAACTTGCCCACTAGTTTGAGGATGATACGGTGAAGCAATTCTATGATTAACATCGTATTTAGCCAGAGCTTTTCTAAAAGCTCCGTGCGTGAAGTGTGATCCTCCATCGGTCATGAGGTACCTTGGTACACCAAACCTAGGAAATATTACATCCTTAAGCATTTTCAAGGATGTTTTGTGATCAGCACTTTCAGTGGGGCTTGCTTCAACCCACTTGGTCACATAATCAACAGCTACTAAAATGTGAGTGTACTTGTGCGAAGAAGGAAAAGGACCCATAAAATCAAAACCCCAACAATCGAAAGGTTCAATCACTAGTGAGTAATTCATAGGCATCTCATTCCTTCTACTAATGTTACCAACTCTCTGACATTTATCACAAGCTAAAACATAATTTCTAGCATCTTTAAAGAGAGTAGGCCAATAAAAACCTGATTGAAGAACTTTATGTGCAGTCCTCTCACCGGCATGATGTCCTCCATAGGGACTATCATGACACCGTCGGAGAACGTCCTTCTGCTCATGTTCCGGAATGCATCTTCTCACGATCCCGTCGGGGCCTTCTTTGAAAAGATGTGGGTCATCCCAAAAGTAGTGCCTCAAATCATGAAAGAACTTCTTCCTCTGCTGAAATGTTAGACCTGGAGGCAAATACTTCGCAACAATAAAATTAGCATAATCTGCATACCAAGGATCGGAAAGAGGTTGTACTTTTACAACGGCAAGTTGCTCGTCTGGAAAACTATCGTTAACTGGGATGGGGTCATGCGGTATATCTTCCATTCTTGAAAGATTGTCCGCTACCGGATTGTCTTCCCCTTTCCTATCAACAATCTGCAAATCAAATTCATGGAGAAGGAGTACCCATCTGATAAGCCTTGGCTTGGCATCCTTCTTTGTCATAAGATATTTAATGGCAGCATGATCAGTATGAATAATAACTTTGGAATCAACAATATACTGCGTAAACTTATCACAAGCAAAAACTACAGCTAAGAATTCCTTCTTAGTAGTAGCATACTTTCTTTGAGCACTATCAAGGGTTTTACTAGCATAATGTATAACATTCAATTTATTATCAACTCTTTGTCCTAAAACAGCTCCAACAGCAAAATCACTTGCATCACACATAATCTCAAAAGGTAAATTCCAGTCAGGTGGTTGTACTATAGGAGCAGTTATTAAAGCTTTCTTAAGGATTTCAAAAGCTTCCTTACAATTTTCATCAAACGCAAAAGGAACATCCTTCTGGAGAAGCTTAGTGAGGGGTCTCGAGGTTTTAGAAAAGTCTTTAATAAATCTTCTATAAAAACCTGCATGATCGAGAAAACTGCGAATACCTTTGATGTCCTTTGGATAGGGCATCCTCTCAATAGCTTCGATCTTGGCTTTATCCACTTCAATTCCCCTTTCGGAAATCTTGTGACCAAGAACAATTCCTTCATTAACCATAAAGTGGCACTTCTCCCAGTTGAGTACCAAATTTGTCTCCTCGCATCTCTGCAAAACTTTATTAAGGTTGTGAAGACAATGGTCAAATGAAGTTCGACGGAGAAATCGTCCATGAAGACTTCCATAATATCCCCGCAAAAACCATGAAAGATAGCAGACATACACCTTTGAAAAGTAGAAGGGGCATTACATTAACCAAAAGGCATACGTCTATAAGCATAAGTACCAAAAGGACAAGTAAAAGTGGTCTTCTCTTGATCGACAGTGTTAACATGAATTTGAGAGAAACCAGAATAACCATCGAGATAACAAAAGTGGGTATTTTTGGATAACCTTTCAAGAATTTGGTCGATGAACGGCAACGGGTAGTGATCCTTCCTGGTTGCCTTGTTCAACTTCCTGTAATCAATACACATTCAATATCCAATAATAATTCTTTGAGGTATTAGTTCATTTTTATCATTAGGAACCACAGTTGTACCTCCTTTCTTAGGAACACAATGTATCGGACTTACCCACTTACTATCAGCTATAGGATAGATAATACCTGCGGCTAGAAGCTTGAGAATCTCAGTTCTCACGACATCCATCATCTTCGGGTTCAACCGTCGTTGATGATCAACAACTGGTTTAGCATCAGGCTCAAGGTTGATAGTATGTTGACAGATAGATGGACTAATCCCCTTAAGGTCATCAAGGGTATAGCCAATTGCGCCTCGGTGTTTACGAAGTACTTCCAATAATCGCTCTTCTTCATATCCTAAAAGGTTAGAATTGATAATAACAGGATATACTTTCTTTTCATCTAAATAAGCATACTTGAGCGTATCGGGAAGAGGTTTAAGATCGAACACCGGGTCTTCTTTTGGTTTTGATAAAATTCCCAAAGGTTCAACCGGAAGGTTGTGCTTCAGGATAGCAGGCTGCCTCAAGAATATTTCATCTAGTTCATTTCTTTCCGGCATATGCAAATCATTCTCGTAGTCCTCCATGTATTGCTGCAAAGGATCATCAGGGGGAATAGCAATAGAGGCAATACTTTCAATAATCTTATCATCACTAGGTAAATCAGTACCACGAGGCTGCTTAGAGAACTTAGAAAAATTAAATTCATATGGCTCACCATCGAATTCAACAGAAACTTTACCTTTCTTGCAATCTATTATAGCTCCACAAGTTCTGAGAAAAGGTCTACCAAAAATGATGGGACAAAAATTGTCCCTGGCTGAACCAAGTACCAGAAAGTCGGTAGGGTATTTTACCTTTCCACATAGGACTTCAACGTCCCTCACAATTCCGATGGGAGAGATAGTTGATCTATTTGCAAGATGAATAGTAACATCAACTTCTTCAAGTTCACAAGGGGAAATCTCACCGATGATTTCTTCATAGAGTGAATAAGGAATAGCACTTGCACTCGATCCCAAATCGCATAGCCCATAATAATTTTGATCTCCTATTTTAACAGATACCACCGGAGTACCTGAAATTGGGCCTTTGTTCTTGGCTGTGACAAGATTAGTGGAAACAGCACAAAAAGTTATATTGGAATCCAAAACATCATCAGTAGCAAGGTCTTTAATCAATGCAACTTGAGGATCGACCCTGATCTGGTCCTCAGGTTCATCAACTCTTCTCTCACTTTTATTTATTATGCCTCTCACAAGAGAGTGTTCCTTTATCCTCGTGGGAAAAGGAGGTTTTTCATATATGACTGCAGGCAAAATAGGCTCAGCAACATAAATATCAATAGGTGGTTCTTTAAAAGGTGCATGGTGCTGGTCTCTATTCTTTTTAAAAGAATCAACGTGAGAGGCAAAATTCTTACACAAATCAATCACTAGATGGGAATCAAGACCAATCTTAGAGCAAAAAGTATTGAAGTAATCAGTTTCCACATAGCTCTCAATATAATCATGTTCATAATTTATAGCGGGTTCAATACCTTTATCAATTTCCCAATCTTCAGTATTCCTCTAGATTCTTTCAAGGAGATCCCACCTTTCTTCAACACTCTTCTTCTGAAATACCCCACTAGAGGAGGCATCCATCATCTCCTTATCCTGATGAGAAAGCCTGGCATAAAAATTTGTAAGTATAATTTCCTTGGGGAGCTTATGAATTGGGCATTTGAGCATTAGAGACTTGAATCTCCCCCAAGCTTGAGCAATGCTTTCTCCGTCACGAGACCTAAAGTTATATATAAAATTCCTGTCTTGATGAATTTCATGAAGAGGATAAAACTTAGTATAAAAGAGAGACATAAGCTCCTGCCAGTCCAGCAAGTGTGAGTTATCGAGGAGCCCATACCAATCTGAAGCTTTATCTATAAGTGATACAACAAACAATTTCCTCATGACAAACTCCCTCGATACACCTGCAAGCTTAAATAATGAACATAGTCGTGACAAATATAGAAAGTGTTCACCGGGATGTCTGTTTCCTGCATAACGATTAGCCAAAACATAATTGATAATGCCAGCTGGTATTTTATAAGGCACAATTTCAGTAGGGGTAGGATCAACCACCACAGGTGTGGGGCCTCTTCCCGCAAGCAACGCTCCAATAATAGGGTTATCCATAAGGACAAAGAACAGCAATAGAAAAAATAAAACCAGAATTATAAAAAGAAAACTTCCTTACCAGTTTCACTTACCAATAGCGCTACGCTCCCCGGCAACGGCGCCAGAAAACGTTACTTGATGACCCTCAACCGTAAGGGATCTGTTGCAGCGTTTTCGATAAGTAAGAGTGTCGAACCCAACGAGGAGCAGAAGGTATTGATAAGCGATTCTGAGCAAGAAATTACTGCAAGCACTGAAAGATAACTTTTAGGGGTTTTCTCGATATAAGCAACAGGAATGTAAAGGCAGGTAATGTAAAAGGTACTGAGAGTAACAAGTGGCCCAATCCTTTCTTAGCAAAGGAGAGGCCTAGCAACTGAACTTATAAAGACTAAAGCGTTCTTGAGGACACACGGGAGAGTAGTCATGTGCTTTCGCCATATTCCGTATCGATACTATGTTATGTGTTGATAAGTGTTGAGTGGATGGATCTATGCTAGTGCACTCTCTAGACTAAGATGAATGCACTCTTATGATTAAACACCTTGCAAGCATCCGCAAATACAAGATAGAATTTAAGGCAAAAGCCTAACCATAGCAATACGATCGAGGATCCATTATTCCCTTATGCAAAAGCGTGCGAACTGGGGTTCAGGTTTCTGTCACTCCGGCAACCCACCATAAGCATTCTTTATACACAATGTATTCCCCTAGGTCCTTAATAAGGCGAAGTGTTGGGTGTTCGACTCACGCAACACCACTAGTAGAATGACAACGCAACTTAAGTATCAAACAACACATATTACTTCAACAACATATGACTACTAACAACAAGACTTTCCCCATGTCCTCAAGAACTAAAGTAACTACTCACAAGACATAAAAGAGATCATGATCAGTGGGGATAAATATGTGATAAACAATCTGGACATAATAATATTTCTCCAACAAAACTCAATAGCATTCACCACAGAGTAGTAATCAACACCAATGGAGTAGAGAGAATAGGTAGTACGAGTTACAACACGAGTTGTGATGGTAAGATGAGATTTGGATGAAGATGGAGATGGTGCTGGTGTTGGGGATGATGTTGATGATGATCTCGATGATGCCCGTGACGATGGTGATGACGATGGCGACGATCTCCCCTTCCGGGAGGTGATCTCCCCGGCGGAATCTGCCCACCGGAGATGCCCTTTTCTTCTCTGTAGGTTTCCGCCTCGAAGCGGCGGCGGAACTCCGTAAAAAGTCCCGTGCCTAGGGTTTTCGGGGGACGGAAAACATATATGCAATAGGGGGCGGCCAGAGGTGTGCCAGGGGCTCCAGGCGCCCCCCCCGGCGCGGCCAGGGGGGAGGCGCCCCCAGGCCGCCTGGGCACCCTGTGGCCCCCCTCTGACTCCCCTTTTGCATGTCTTCGTTATTCATCTGAAAAATACCTCCCGTCAATTTTCAGGTAATTTGGAGGTGTTCTTTTTCAGCAACTCAGTATCCACTTTTTTCTGCTGAATCCTGCGCCTGCTGTTCCGGCACCGGAAAGTTGCAAACTGTGTAAAATAGACCAAAACAACATAAGAACTGAAGGAAATATGCCCTAGAGGCAATAATAAAGTTATTATTTATTTCCTTATATCATGATAAATGTTTATTATTCATGCTAGAATTGTATTAACCAGAAACTTAATACATGTGTGAATACATAGACAAAACAGAGTGTCCCTAGTATGCCTCTACTAGACTAGCTCATTGATCAAAGATGGTTATGTTTCCTAGCCATAGACATGAGTTGTCATTTGATCAACGGGATCACATCATTAGGAGAATGATCTGATGGACAAGACCGATCCGTTAGCTTAGCACTATGATCGTTTAAGTTTTACTGCTATTGCTTTCTTCATGACTTATACATGTTCCTATGACTATGAGATTATGCAACTCCCAAATACCGGAGGAACACTTTGTGTGCTACCAAACGTCACAACGTAACTGGGTGATTATAAAGGTACTCAACAGGTGTCTCCGAAGGTACTTGTTGGATTGGCGTATTTCGAGATTAGGATTTGTCACTCCGATTGTCGAAGAGGTATCTCTGGGCCCACTCGGTAATGCACATCACTATAAGCCTTGCAAGCATTGCAGCTAATGAGTTAGTTGCGGGATGATGTATTACGGAACGAGTAAAGAGACTTGTTGGTAACGAGATTGAACTAGGTATTGAGATACCGACGATCGAATCTCGGGCATGTAACATACCGATGACAAAGGGAACAATGTATGTTGTTATGCGGTTTGACCGATAAAGATCTTCGTAGAATATGTGGGAGCCAATATGAGCATCCAGGTTCCTCTATTGGTTATTGACCGGAGACGTGTCTCGGTCATGTCTACATAGTTCTCGAACCCGTAGGGTCCGCACGCTTAAGGTTTCGATGATAGTTTTATTATGAGTTTATGAGTTTTGATGTACCGAAAGAGTTCGGAGTCCCGGATGAGATCGGGGACATGACGAGGAGTCTCAAAATGGTCGAGACGTAAAAATCGATATATTGGACGACTATATTCGGACATCGGAAAGGTTCCGAGTGATTCGGGTATTTTCGGAGTACCGGGGAGTTACGGGAATAGAGGAGAGAGGCCAAAAGGAAGGAGGCGTGCACCCCCCTTCTGGTCCGAATTGGACAAGGGGTGCAGCCCCCTTTTCCTTCTCCCTCTCCCCCTCTTTCCTTCTCTCCTACTCCGGAAAGGAAAGGGGAATCCTACTAGGACTTGGGAGTCCTAGTAGGACTCCCCACACTTGGTGCGCCCCCTCTAGGGCCGGCCTCTCCCTCCCTCCTTTATATACGGGGGCAGGGGGGCACCTCTAGACACAACAATTAATCTCTTGATCTCTTAGCCGTGTGCGGTGCCCCCCTCCACCATAGTTCTCCTCGATAAATATTGTAGCGGTGCTTAGGCGAAGCCCTGCGACGGTAGAACATCAAGATCGTCACCACGCCGTCGTGCTGACGGAACTCTCCCTCGACACTCGGCTGGATCGGAGTTCGAGGGACGTCATCGAGCTGAACGTGTGCTAGAACTCGGAGGTGCCGTAGTTTTGGTACTTGATCGGTCGGGCTGTGAAGACGTACGACTACATCAACCGCGTTGTTCTAACGCTTCCGCTTTCGGTCTACGAGGGTACGTAGACTCACTCTCCCCTCTCGTTGCTATGCATCTGGTAGATAGATCTTGCGTGATCGTAGGAAAATTTTAAAATACTACGTTCCCAACAGTGGCATCATGAGCCAGGTCTATGCGTAGATGATATGCACGAGTAGAACACAAGTGAGTTGTGGACGATACTAGTCATACTGCTTACCAGCATGTCATCTTTTGATTCGGCGGTATTGTTGGATGAAGCGGCCCGGACCGACATTACGCGTACGCTTACGCGAGACTGGTTCTACCGACGTGCTTCGCACATAGGTGGCTGGCGGGTGTCAGTTTCTCCAACTTTAGTTGAATCAAGTGTGGCTACGCCCGGTCCTTGTGAAGGTTAAAACAACACATACTTGATGAAATATCGTTGTGGTTTTGTATGCGTAGGTAAGAACGGTTCTTGCTAAGCCCGTAGCAGCCACGTAAAACTTGCAACAACAAAGTAGAGGACGTCTAACTTGTTTTTGCAGGGCATGTTGTGATGTGATATGGTCAAGACATGATGAGTTATACGGTTTTGTATGAAATGATCATGTTTTGTAAAGTTATCGGCAACTGGCAGGAGCCATATGGTTGTCGCTTTATTGTATGAAATGCAATCGCCATGTAATTGCTTTACTTTATCACTAAGCGGTGGCGATAGTCGTAGAAGCAATAGTTGGCGAGACGACAACGATACTACGATGGAGATCAAGGTGTCGTGCCGGTGACGAAGGTGATCATGACGGTGCTTTGGAGATGGAGATCAAAAGCACAAGATGATGATGGCCATATCATGTCACATATTTTGATTGCATGTGATGTTTATCTTATTATGCTTCTTATTTTGCTTAGTTCGACGGTAGCATTATAAGATGATCCCTTACTAAATTTCAAGGTATAAGTGTTCTCCCTGAGTATGCACCGTTGCGAAAATTCGTCGTGCCGAGACACCACGTGATGATCGGGTGTGATAAGCTCTACGTTCAAATACAACGGGTGTAAGCCAGTTTTGCACACGCAGAATACTCGGGTTAAACTTGACGAGCCTAGCATATGCAGATATGGCCTCGGAACACTGGAGACCGAAAGGTCGAGCGTGAATCATATAGTAGATATGATCAACATAAGATGTTCACCATTGAAACTACTCCATCTCACGTGATGATCGGACATGGTTTAGTTGATTTGGATCACGTGATCATTTAGATGACTAGAGGGATGTCTATCTAAGTGGGAGTTCTTAAGTAATATGATTAAATTGAACTTTAATTTATCATGAACTTAGTCCTCGTAGTATTAGCATATCTATGTTGTAGATCAATAGCTCGCGATGTTGCTCCCCGTTTATTTTTTATATGTTCCTAGAGAAAACTAAGTTGAAAGATGTTAGTAGCAATGATGCGGAATTGTTCCGTGATCTGAGGATTATCCTCATTACTGCTCAGAGAATTATGTCCTTGATGCACCGCTAGGTGACATACCTATTGCAGGAGCGGATGTAGACGTTATGAACGTTTTGACAAAAGCTCGGTATGATGACTACTTGATAGTTTAAGTGCACCATGCTTTATGGCTTAGAACCGGGACTTCAAAAACGTTTTGAACGCCACGGAGCATATAAGATGTTCCAAGAGTTGAAATTAGTATTTCATACTCATGCCCGTGTCGAGAGGTATAAGACTTCTGACAGTACTTTTCCTACAAGATGGAGGAGAATAGCTCAACCAGTGAGCATGTGCTCAGATTGTCTGGGTACTACAATTACTTGAATCAAGTGGGAGTTAATCTTCCAGATAAGATAGTAATTGACAAAGTTCTCTAGTCACTATCACCAAGTTAGTAGAACTTCGTGATGAACTATAATATGCAAGGGATGACGAAAGGAATTCCCGAGCTCTTCGCAATGCTGAAGTCGGCGAAGGTAGAAATCATGAAAAAGCATCAAGTGTTGATGGTTAACAAGACCACTTGTTTCAAGTAAAGGGCAAAGGGATAGAAGGGGAACTTCAAGAAGAATGACAAGCAAGTTGTCACTCCCGTGAAGAAACCCAAAGCTAAAACTCAAGCCTGAAACTAAGTGCTTCTACTGCAAAGGAAATGGTCACTGGAAGTGGAACTGCCCTAGATACTTGGCGGATAAGAAGGATGGCAAAGTGAACAAAGGTATATTTTGATATATAGATTATTGATGTGTACTTTAATTACTAGTGTTCATAGCAACCCCTGGGTATTTGATACCGGTTCAGTTGCTAAAATTAGTAACTCAAAACGAGAATTGCAGAATGAACAGATACTAGTTAAAGGTGAAGTGACGATGTGTGTTGGAAGTGGTTCCAAAATTGATATGATCATCATCGCACACTCCCTATACTTTCGAGATTAGTGTAAAACCTAAATAAATGTTGTTTGGCATTTGCGTTGAGCATGAATATGATTTGATCATATTTGTTGCAATACGGTTATTCATTTAAAGTCATAGAATAATTGTTATTCTGTTTACATGAATAAAACCTTCGATGGTCATACACCCAATGAAAATAGTTTGTTGGATCTCGATCGTGGAGATACACATATTCATAATATTGAAGCCAAAAGATGCAAGGTTAATAATGATAGTGCAACTTATTTGTCGCACTGCTGTTTAGGTCATAATGGTGTAAAGCGCATGAAGAAACTCCATAGTGATGGACTTTTGGAATCACTTGATTATGAATCACGTGGTGCTTGCGAACCATGCCTCATGGGCAAGATGACTAAAACTCCGTTCTCCGGAACAATGGAGCGAGCAACATATTTGTTGGAGATCATACATACAGATGTATGTGGACCAATGAGTGTTGAAGCTCGCGGCGGGTATCGTTATTTTCAGACCTTCACTGATGATTTGAGCAGATATGGGTATATCTACTTAATGAAGCACAAGTCTAAAACATTTGAAAAGTTCAAAGAATTTCAGAGTGAAGTGGAGAATCATCGTAACAAGAAAATAAGAGTTTCTACGATATGATCGTAGAGGTAAAATATTTGAGTTAGCGAGTTTGGCCTTTAGTAAAAACAATGTGAAATAGTTTCACTACTCACGCCACCTGGAACACCATAGTGTAATGGTGTGTCCGAACGTCATAACCGTACTTTATTAGAGATGGTGTGATCGATGATGTCTCTTACCGATCTACCACTATCGCTTTTGGGGTTATGCATTAGAGACAGATACATTCACGTTAAATAGGGCACCATCTAAATCCGTGGAGATGACACCGTATGAACTGTGGTTTGACGAGAAACCTAAGCTGTCATTTCTTTAAGTTTGGGACTGCGATGCTTATGTGAAAAAGTTTCAACATGATAAGCTCGAACCCAAATCGGAGAAGTAAATCTTCATAGGATACCCAAAAGAAACTGTTGGGTACACCTTCTATCACAGATCCGAAGGCAAGGTCTTTGTTGCTAAGAGTGGATCCTTTCTAGAGAAGGAGTTTCTCTCGAAAGAAGTGAGTGGGAGGAAAGTGGAACTTGATGAGGTAATTGTACCTTCTCCCGAATTGGATAGTAGTACATCACAGAAACTGGTTCCAGTGATTCCTACACCAATTAGTGAGGAAGCTAATGATGATGATCATGAAACTTCGGATCAAGTTACTGCTGAACTTCGTAGATCAACCAGAGTACGTTCCGCACCAGAGTGGTACGGCAACCCGGTTCTGGAAGTCATGTTACTGGACCATGATGAACCTACGAACTATGAGGAAGCGATGATGAGCCCAGATTCCGCAAAATGGCTTGAGACCATGAAATCTGAGATGGGATCCATGTATGAGAACAAAGTGTGGACTTTGGTTGACTTGCCCGATGGTCGGCAAGCCATCAAAAATAAATGGATCTTCAAGAGGAAGACTGACGCTGACAGTAATGTTACTGTTTACAAAGCTCGACTTGTTGCGAAAGTTTTTCAACAAGTTCAAGGAGTTGACTACGATGAGACTTTCTCGCCCGTAGCGATGCTTAAGTCTGTCCGAATCATGTTAGCAATTGATGCATTTTATGAAATCTGGCAAATGGATAACAAAACTGCATTCTTTAATGGATTTATTAAAGAAGACTTGTATATGATGCAACCAGAAGGTTTTGTCAATACTAAAGGTGCTAACAAAATGTGCAAGCTCCAGCGATCCATCTATGGACTGGTGCAAGCATCTCGGAGTTGGAATATACGCTTTGATAAGTTGATCAAAGCATATAGATTTATACAGACTTGCGGTGCAGCCTGTATTTACAAGAAGTGAGTGGGAGCACTACAACCTTTCTGATAAGTATATGTGAATGACATATTGTCGATCGGAAATGATGTAGAATTTTCTGGAAAGCATAAAGGAGTGTTTGAAAGGAGTTTTTCAAAGAAAGACCTTGGTGAAGCTGCTTACATATTGGGCATCAAGATCTAGAGAGATAGATCAAGACGCTTGATAAGACTTTCGATGAGTACATACCTTGATATGATTTTGAAGTAGTTCAAAATGGATCAGTCAAAGAAGGAGTTCTTACCTGACTTGTAAGGTGTGAAGTTGAGTAAGACTCAAAGCCAGACCACGGCAGCAAAATATAGAGAGAATGAAAGTCATTCCCTATGCCTCAGCCATAGGTTCTATAAAGTATGCCATGCTGTGTACCAAACATGTTGTGTACCTTGCCATGAGTTTGTCAAGAGGGTACAATAGTGATCCAGGAGTAGATCACTGTACAACGGTCAAAATTATCCTTAGTAACTGGATGACTAAGGAAATGTTTCTCGATTATGGAGGTGATAAAGAGTTCGTCGTAAAGGGTTACGCCGATGCAAGCTTTGACACTAAATCCAGCTGACTCTAAGTATCAATCTGGATGCGTATTGAAAGTGGGAGCAATTAGCTAGAGTAGCTCCATGCAGAGCATTGTAGACACATAGACATTTGCGAAATACATACGGATCTGAATGTGACAGACCCGTTGACTAAACTTCTCTCACGAAGCAAAACATGATCACACCTTAGTACTCTTTGGGTGTTAATCACATAGCGATGTGAACTAGATTATTGACTCTAGTAAACCCTTTGCATGTTAATCACATGACGATGTGAACTATCGGTGTTAAATCACATGGCGATGTGAACTAGATTATTGACTCTAGTGCAAGTGGGAGACTGAAGGAAATATGCCCTAGAGGCAATAATAAAGTTATTATTTATTTCCTTATATCATGATAAATGTTTATTATTCATGCTAGAATTGTATTAACCGGAAACTTAATACATGTGTGAATACATAGACAAAACAGATGTCCCTAGTATGCCTCTACTAGACTAGCTCATTGATCAAAGATGGTTATGTTTCCTAGCCATAGACATGAGTTGTCATTTGATCAACGGGATCACATCATTAGGAGAATGATTTGATGGACAAGACCCATCCGTTAGCTTAGCACTATGATCGTTTAAGTTTTACTGCTATTGCTTTCTTCATGACTTATACATGTTCCTATGACTATGAGATTATGCAACTCCCAAATACCGGAGGAACACTTTGTGTGCTACCAAACGTCACAACGTAACTGGGTGATTATAAAGGTACTCAACAGGTGTCTCCGAAGGTACTTGTTGGGTTGGCGTATTTCGAGATTAGGATTTGTCACTCCGATTGTCGGAGAGGTATCTCTGGGCCCACTCGGTAATGCACATCACTATAAGCCTTGCAAGCATTGCAGCTAATGAGTTAGTTGCGGGATGATGTATTACGGAACGAGTAAAGAGACTTGTTGGTAACGAGATTGAACTAGGTATTGAGATACCGACGATCGAATCTCGGGCATGTAACATACCGATGACAAAGGGAACAATGTATGTTGTTATGCGGTTTGACCGATAAAGATCTTCGTAGAATATGTGGGAGCCAATATGAGCATCCAGGTTCCGCTATTGGTTATTGACCGGAGACGTGTCTCGGTCATGTCTACATAGTTCTCGAACCCGTAGGGTCCGCACGCTTAAGGTTTCGATGATAGTTTTATTATGAGTTTATGAATTTTGATGTACCGAAGGAGTTCGGAGTCCCGGATGAGATCGGGGACATGACGAGGAGTCTCAAAATGGTCGAGACGTAAAAATCGATATATTGGACGACTATATTCGGACATCGGAAAGGTTCCGAGTGATTCGGGTATTTTCGGAGTACCGGGGAGTTACGGGAATAGAGGAGAGAGGCCAAAAGGAAGGAGGCGTGCACCCCCCTTCTGGTCCGAATTGGACAAGGGGTGCAGCCCCCTTTTCCTTCCCCCTCTCCCCCTCTTTCCTTCTCTCCTACTCCGGAAAGGAAAGGGGAATCCTACTAGGACTTGGGAGTCCTAGTAGGACTCCCCACACTTGGTGCGCCCCCTCTAGGGCCGGCCTCTCCCTCCCTCCTTTATATACGGGGGCAGGGGGCACCTCTAGACACAACAATTGATCTCTTGATCTCTTAGCCGTGTGCGGTGCCCCCCTCCACCATAGTTCTCCTCGATAAATATTGTAGCGGTGCTTAGGCGAAGCCCTGCGACGGTAGAACATCAAGATCGTCACCACGCCGTCGTGCTGACGGAACTCTCCCTCGACACTCGGTTGGATCGGAGTTCGAGGGACGTCATCGAGCTGAACGTGTGCTAGAACTCGGAGGTGCCGTAGTTTCGGTGCTTGATCGGTCGGGCCGTGAAGACGTACGACTACATCAACCGCGTTGTTCTAACGCTTCCGCTTTCGGTCTACGAGGGTACGTAGACTCACTCTCCCCTCTCGTTGCTATGCATCTGGTAGATAGATCTTGCGTGATCGTAGGAAAATTTTAAAATACTACGTTCCCAACAAGAACATCATCATAACGTGAAATATATCAATGAATAAAGTTGAATTATGATACAAAATAGTGATGCATTTTGGACGTATCACCCCCACCGCAGGAACCCTAGGTCCCAGGGAACCCGATCCCGACGGCAGGAGCGCCACCACCGCGGATGACGCCGCCGCCGCCCCAGCGCCGGCGGATGGAGGGGCGGCCAGCGCCGGCCACTCGTCTGCGGTCCCCCCAAGGGCGCAGGAGCCCGAAATCGCCGCTGCAGTACGGGCGCGGATCTCCCCAGCCGCCATGCCCGCCGAGCAGCTACTCGCAGGCGAAGACGGTGGAGGGCGCCAGATCCGGGCTGCCACCGAACGTGACCCTGCGCCGCCCGGAGCAAAACATCGGAGACGCCCACCGCCCGCCGAGGAACACGAGCAAAAGCCACAAAATCACTAACCTTGGGTCCTTCCGTCGCCGGGAAGACGCTGCTCGTCGGCGGGTCCTCCTCGCTCTCGCTCTCCGAGTCCGCGGCGAGGGCCCAGAACCTGCCGCCGCACACCGTCGGCTCCACCCGCAGGCTAGGCACCGTCCGGGCCGCCGGCGAGCGCGGGGGGCCACGCCGGACCACTTGCCACGCCAGGGGCTGCCGGACCTCCACAGACACCGAGTCGCCCCCCTTGTCGCCAGAGCCCATTGCTTCCCCTTGTTCCCCTTCACCGTCACTCTCCCTCCTAGCAGTACATCTGATGATTCTGACGGACGCTTTCCACTCACTGGATGGCTGTATGCATATGGACGATCCTTGTTCAGATTGACAGAGAAATTGGACCTCACCTTTTTTGTCATTTGGTTTATACTATTAGCGTAGGACATTGTTTATTTTTTTATCAAACGTGTTCGGTTTGGCTGTATGGTGCGATTTTTTTATACTATCACAAAGGTTTAAATAAATATCCAGTCATGATTATTTTGACAGTTTTATAACAAGAATAAAAGGATAATAGTATGATAAAACTATTAAGATTTATAATCACCATACAGTTTATCTTGTGGTCTTCTGGATGTTAAATTTATGGAGTACATTTTTTTGCACGGAAATTTATGGAGTACTTCATGGGAGATATTTTGTCCGGACAGTCCCAAAAGGTATATTTTGCATCGTATCATCATACTATATATTTTTTATGAATAATCATCAGACTAACTATTCTATGGTGTGTATTATTTTGGATCCGACACTCCTGATCAGATATATTTTGCATCATATTATAATGCTAATTATTTTATGGCGTGTCATTATTTTGGATCGTTTAATACTGCTCATATTGTTAGGCATGAGACTTTAAATGGTTTGGTAAAAAATGACTAAATGAGAAATAAGCATAAAAGACAGTCTGTTTTCATTATAGATTATGATACGTGCATTGCACGTGCACGCTTACTAGTAATATTAAATAAAAAATGGAGATCCAGAAACCAATCTGCAGGCGATTCTCTCCTTAATTTCATTAAATGGATGCTAAATACCAATCCGCACGCGGATTCATTCCTTAATGGCCGAGTATTACCAATCTGCATGCGATTCTCAAATTAATGGCCGCTAAGGATTGCACGCCCTCTTCTGGTGATTAGAGAGAGTACCTTATTGGATGAACATGGGCCGTCAGATGAAGAGAATTAACGGTGAGGATTAGGCGTTGTTGGTGTTGACACTACAACATGGACAAATCTGAACCGCCGGATTTGTGCGGTTGAAATGTGTGATATTGTTTGGATCCAACCCAGCTCGCGCTTTTAATACTAAAAATTGATAAAGATGAATTTAGAGATTACCAATCTGCATGCGATTCTCTCCTTAATCGCCGAATATTAATTCTACCAAATCTGCATGGGATTTCTCTCCTTAATCGCCGAGTATTAAGCGGATGCTATTGCGTGTGGCCTCCCTATATAAAACGGCCTCCAGTACACACACAAGCAAGATCAACACTTGTTGCCAAGACAGAGACCACCATCTCTGCCCTGCCTCTTGAACCAAAACAAAGCATCCAGAGGCAGAGGAGAAGAAGATGTCGCTCCTCCTGCTGTTGATCGGTGTTGTGGTCGGCGTGGTTGTTGCAAGCAACCTGCTGCTGCGGTGGAACGAGGTGAGGTACGGCAGGAGGCGGAATGGGTGCCTACCGCCGGGGACAATGGGGTGGCCGCTGTTCGGGGAGACCACTGAGTTCCTCAAGCAGGGCCTGAGCTTCATGAAGGAGAGGAGGCTCAGGTACGTAGTCCGTCAACTTACCCCTTGCTCGCATGATCGATGTTGATGATGCATTTTCTTTCTCGTAGTACTCCAATGTCTCTTCACCCCGATTTTAGGTATCCCGGTGAAGAGATATACGTTTTTTTAGTTTGCCACTTCCTTCGTCTCAAAAAGCTTGTTTCACATTTGTCTAGATACAGATGAATGTATCTAGACACGTTTTAATGTTAGATTCCTTTGTATCTAGATACATATATAAGACAAGTTTTTTGGGATGAAGGTGATATTAAGAAACGAAAGAATATATGATGCTCTATGTCATAAAAGCTTTTTTTGAAACTACTATGATGAATTAATCCGTGCGCTGCTGCAGATACGGGAGGATTTTCCGGACGCACATCCTAGGATGCCCCACGGTGGTGTGCATGGACCCGGAGCTCAACCGCCGCATGCTGCTGCAAGGCGAGGCCGGCGGCCTGGTCCCGGGCTATCCGCAGTCCATGGTCGACATTCTCGGCCACGACAACATCGGTGCCGTGCATGGCCATCTGCACCGGCTCATTCGCGGCGCCATGCTCGGCCTCCTGCACCCCACCGCCATCCGCACCAGCATCCTCCCCAAGATCGATGCCTTCATGCGCTCCCACCTCGATGGATGGTCCGGCTGCGTCGTCGACGTGCAGGCAAAGACAAAGGAGGTCAGTCAGTAGTCACCAAAGAAATGCTCGATTTTGTATTACTTTGCCCCGAAAAAAAAATTGGGTAACCAACCTCAGAAGTCAGAACTATCACAAAATTTTGATATATCACATTTAGGGACGTATGGTACTCCCCCCGTTTCTTTTTAGTCTGCATATAAGATTTGGTCAAAATCAATCTTTATTAACTTTGACTAAGTTTATAGAATAATACTCCCTCCATTCCACAATGTAGTGCCTATAGATTTTTATGAAAGTCAAATTTTGCCAATTTTGACCAAGTGTATAGAGAAAACTGTCTACATCTACAATACCAAACATGTACATTCTGAAAATATAACTCATGATGTATTCAATAATGTGCATTTGGTATTCTAGATGTACCTACTTTTCTCAATAAATATGGTCAAAGTTTGTAATGTTTGACTTTTACAAAAAACTATAGGCACTACATTATGGAACGGAGGGAGTATATCAAGATTCACAATATGAAATCAATATTGTTAGATGCATCATGAAATTAACTTTCATTCCATACAACTTTAGTATTGTAGATGTTAATATTTTTTCCTATAAAGTTGGTCAAACTTTACAAAGTTTGACTTTGACTAAATCTTATATGCAAACTAAAAAGAAACGATGGGAGTACACACTCCAAGTTGTAACTCAGTAAAGGGAGAAAAACCGAAAGTGGTTGTTGCAACGTTTTATACTATCTCGTTGCTAAAAACAGTGTAACACATTTCGGGACATCGTCATCCCGTTTGCCCCTTTTGTGGTTGTTGCAGAGTTTCGTAGAAGCATCTCCTTGCATGGGCATGGCAATAATATATCGCAGAATCTTATGTGCTCATATCGTTGCTGACTGACTTTCCCTTTTAGATGACCTTGCTATCTGCGCTCAGCCAAATCGCCAGCATCACCGCTGGCCCGCTCTCTGATGCCTTCAGTACAGAGCTCTACACCCTTGTACTCGGCACCATCTCCTTGCCCATCAACCTTCCAGGGACCAGGTATTTCCAGGGCTTGCAGGCGAGGAAGAAGCTCGTGTCCATGCTAGAGAAGATGATCGCGGATCGGAGGTCCTCTATTCAAGCACACGGTGACATGTTGGAGGCTCTACTGAGAAGTGGCGACGATGGGACCAGAGAAAAGCTCAGTGATGAACAGATCATTGACTTGATCATCACCTTTATTTACGACGGGTATGAGACCATGTCGACGACCTCAATGATGACTGTCAAGTACCTGTCCGACAACCCACAGGCTCTCCAAGAACTAAGGGTATGTACACATACTCTGCAAATCCATATTGTTTTTGTGGGAAAAAAAGCAATTTTGATTTCAAAGAAAAGATCATGTGCTGCTAAGGTTTAGTGTTTTTCCTTTCATTTGTGAATGTAGAAAGAGCATCTTGATATCAGGAAGGGAAAATCACGAGAGGAGGCTATCAACTACGAGGATTTCAAGTCCATGGCCTTCACTCGAGCTGTATGTAGGAGATCAAACACACACAATAATGATGTGAGAGCAGGAACTTACTATGAGTATGATCATGATGTACTCATGGATACTTCTACCATGCAGGTCATCTTTGAGACGCTAAGATTAGCCACAGTCGTGAATGGGCTGCTAAGAAAAACTACTCAGGATGTAGAAATGAATGGTGAGTTATGCTTGCAAATAATCCTGCCACTTCTGCAATTTCTATGTAAATATATTAAGTTTGTTCTAAAGCAACAAGGCTGCCATTTACCCATGATTCACCAATTTTGTTTAGGGTATGTCATTCCAAAAGGTTGGAGAATCTATGTTTACACAAGGGAGATAAACTACGATCCATTCATGTACCCTGACCCGATGACCTTCAACCCATGGAGATGGCTGGTAAGAAAAAGAGCGGACAATTATGTTCTTTACTACATACTCAAACATAACACCACAGTAGAGGAAGGTCTAATCTTGTGGTACCTACTAAAAATATACAGGAGAAGAACATGGAATCACACCCACACTTCATGTTATTCGGTGGAGGTGGTCGGATGTGCCCTGGGAAGGAGGTGGGCATGGTTGAGATTGCGACTTTCCTCCACTATTTTGTGACTCGATACAGGTCTGTTCTGTTTTCTTTTACTCCGCACCCAGTTGCTAAGAAAAGAACTCCAATATGATTATTTACTAACAACAAATATTTGTCATTCGGTCTTGATGTTGCAGATGGGAGGAGGAAGGCAAGAACACCATCTTGAAATTTCCCCGGGTGGAAGCTCCCAACGGGCTGCATATTCGAGTTGAAGATTACTAATCTTGCAGCATACATTTTGCTTAGTTTAGACTGGTAGGACCCAAAAAGGGACGATGCGAGTGCGATTCCGTGCCGATGAACGGATTAAACCATGCTTGTAAGAAAAAGGGATAATATATGTGTTATAGGCTAATTAGGGAATAATTGAGGTGGAATGCTCCGGTGTTATTTTTGTTCGATCAATTCTTAGACCGAAATAGATGTATCATGTGGCTAGCTTCTACTTTCGGATAAAATGATAGGTTTATAGAGAACAAATATGCCCCCCACCCTGCCGCAAAAAAGAAGATAACAAATATGCAGCACAATGAAGAAGGAAAGACTATGGTATTATTTCTGAAAGACTGTGGTAAACCGGGGAAAGTATTTGGTGCACCGGTAGCATGATGTTGTGTTGATGTGCTAATTTTTCTAGATTATTGCAAACATTTTTAAGCATCTGGTGCACCGGTAGCACCACACGCACTGGTGCACTAGATACTTTCCCTGTGGTGCAGCTATCAGGGAGGTGTATCCTTGTACAAAGGGACTTCTTGTGCTTTTCCTTTGAATATGATACGTCTCCGTCGTATCCATAATTTTTGATTGTTTCATATCAATATTATACAACTTTCACATATTTTTGGCAACAATTTGTATGATTTATTGGACTAACTTACTGATCCAGTGCCAACTGTCAGTTCCTGTTTTTTGCATGTTTTTTTATCGCAGAAAATCCATATCAAACGAAGTCCAAACGCGATAAAAATTGGCGGAGAACTATTTTGGAATATATGTGATTTTTAGGAGGTGGAAGCAATGCAAACGGGGGCCCACAGTGCCCACAACCCACCAGGGCGCGCCACCAGGCACAGGCGCGCCCTGGTGTCTTATGCTCACCTCGAACGTCGGTTGAGGCCCTTCTTCGGACGCAAGAAAGCTAATTTACAGATCTCCGGAAATTTGAGAAACGGTGAAGGGCCAAATGCGGGGAACGTGAAATAGAGAGAGACAGAGAGTCAAATCCAATCTCGGAGGGGCTCTCGCCCCTCCCATGCCATGAAGACCAAGGACCAGAGGGAGAACCCTTCTCTCCTACCTAGGGAGGAGGCCAAGGAAGAAGAAGAAGGAGGGGGCCTCTCTGCCCCTCGCTTCCGGTGGCGCCGGAGTGCCACCGGTGCAAGATCAGAACGGCATCTATATCAACAATCTTGCTACCGTCAACACCAACTATCTCCCCCTCATT
>LR738716.1:68930152-68988586 GCA_902687465.1 Secale cereale
ATAGAGATGTTGGAATACAGTAGGTTTAACACCAATATAAACAAAGAATGAGTTCATTACATTACCTTTGAGTAGTGGTTTGTTTTCTTATACTAACGGAGGTCATGAGATTTTTGCTAAGTTTTGTGTTGTGAAGTTTTCAAGTTTTTGGGTAAGGATTTGATGGACTATGGAACAAAGAGTGGCAAGAGCCTAAGCTTAGGGATGCCCAAGGCACCCCAAGGTAAAATTCAAGGACAACCAAAACAATAAGCTTTGGGATGCCCCTGGAAGGCATCCCCTCTTGCGTCTTCGTCTATCGGTAACTTTACTTGAGAGTATATTCCACATCATATGTGTTTTGCTTGGAGCGTCATGTATGAATTGAGTCTTCGCTTTTTAGTTACCACAATCATCCTTGATGGACACACCTTTTGAGAGAGATACACATGAATCGGAATTTATTAGAATACTCTATGTGCTTCACTTATATCTTTTGAGCCAGATAGTTTTGCTCTAGTGCTTCACTTATATCTTTTTAGAGCACATTGGTGGTTTTATTTTTTCTAGAAATTATTGATCTATCATGCTTCACTTATATTATTTTGAGAGTATCTTAGAACAGCATGGTAATGTGCTTTGGTTATAAAATTAGTCCTAATATGATAGGCATCCAAGATGGGCATAGCAAAAACTTTCATATAAAGTGCATTGAATATTATGAGAAGTTTGATACTTGATGATTGTTTTGAGATATGAGGATGGTGATATTAGAGTCATGCTAGTAGAGTAGTTGTGAATTTTAGAAATACTTGTGTTGAGGTTTGCAAGTCCCGTAGCATGCACGTATGGTAACCGTTGTGTGACAAATTTGAAGCATGAGGTATTTCATTGAGTGTCATCCTTTGTGTGGAGGTCGGGATCGCGCGATGGTTAAGTCCTACCAACCTTCCCCTAGGAGCATGTGTGTAGTGCTTTGTTTTGATGGCTTGTAGATTTTTGCCATAAGTATGTGAGTTCTTTATGACTAATGTTGAGTCCATGGATTATACGCACCCTCACCTTTCCACCATTGCTAGCCTCTCTTGTACCGCGCAACTTTCGTCCGTACCATACACCCACCATATACCTTCCTCAAAACAGCCACCATACCTACCTATTATGGCATTTCTGTAGCCATTCCGAGATATATTGCCATGCAACTTTCCACCGTTCTGTTTACTATGACATGCTTCATCATTATCATATACGGGGTTATAGGGAATGTAGTATGCGGTTACCGAATGTTGTTCGGAGTCCCGGATGAGATCCCGGACATCATGAGGAGTTCCGGAATGGTCCGGAGGTAAAGATTTATATATATGGGAAGTCCCGTTTTGGTCACCGGAAGTGTTCTGGGCGTTACCGGGACCACCAGAAGGGTTCCGGGGGTCCACCGGCCCCAGAGGCTTGCGTGGGCCAAGTGTGGGAAGGGACCAGCCCTAGGTGGGATGGTGCGCCCCCCACCAAGGCCCAAGGTGCAGGGAGAAGGGGAAGGGGTATACCCTAGGCTCAGATGGGCCTAAGGCCCACCTAGGGTGCGCCCCCCCTCTCTCCCCCTCTGGCCAAGGCTGACCGCCACCCCTAGGGGTGGAACCCTAGATGGGCGCGCAGCCCCTCCCCTCCCCCTATATATATGTGGGGTTTCGGGGCTGCCGGGAGCACGAGTCCCTCTCTCACTTGGTGCAGCCCTACCCCTCTCCCTACTTGTCTCTCGCGGTGCTTGGCGAAGCCCTGCTGGAGTGCCACGCTCCTCTACCACCACCACGCCGTCGTGCTGGTGCTGGACGGAGTCTTCCCCAACCTCTCCCTCACCCCTTGCTGGATCAGGGCGTGGGAGATATCACCGGGTTGCACGTGTGTTGAACGCGGAGGCTCCGTTGTTCGGTGCTTAGATCAGATCGCCCGCGATCTGAATCGCTTCGTGTACGACTCCATCAACCGCGTTTTTGCAACGCTTCCGCATCACAGTCTTCAAAGGTACGAAGATGCACTCCCCTCTCATTGCTAGTAGACTCCATAGATAGATCTTGGTGATGCGTAGGAATTTTTTTGATTTTCTGCAACGATCCCCAACAGTGGTATCAGAGCTAGGTCTATGCATAGTTACTATGCACGAGTAGAACACAAGATTGTTGTGGGCGTAGATCATGTCAATTTACATGCCACTACTAGTCTTATCTTGATTTGGCGGCATCGTGGGATGAAGCGGCCCGGACCGACCTTACACGTACGCTTACGTGAGACAAGTTCTACCGACTAACATGCACTAGTTGCATAAGGTGGCTAGCGGGTGGCAGTCTCTCCCACTTTAGTCGGATCAGATTCGATGAAAAGGGTCATTATGAAGGGTAAATAGTAATTGGCATATCACATTGTGGTTTTTGAGTTGGTAAGAAACGTTCTTGCTAGAAACCTATAGCAGCCACGAAAAAGACTTGCAACAACAATTAGAGGACATCTAACTTGTTCTTGCAGCATGTGCCGTGTGATGTGATATGGCCAAAAGGATGTGATGAATGGTATATATATGTGATGTATGATATTGATCATGTTCTTGTAATAGGAATCACGACTTGCATGTCGATGAGTATGACAACCGGCAGGAGCCATAGGAGTTGTCTTATTTTATTTTATGACCTGCGTGTCATTGAAAACGCCATGTAATTACTTTACTTTATTGCTAATCGTTAGCCATAGTAGTAGTAGTAATGTTTGGCGAGACAACTTCATGAAAACACGATGATGGAGATCATGGTGTCATGCCGGTGACAATGATGATCATGGAGCCCCGAAGATGAAGATCAAAAGGAGCAAAATGATATTGGCCATATCATGTCACCATTTGATTGCATGTGATGTTTATCATGTTTTACATCTTATTTGCTTAGAACGACGGTAGTAAATAAGATGATCTCTCACTAAAATTTCAAGAGTTGTGTTCTCCCTAACTGTGCACCGTTGCTAAGGTTCGTTGTTCTGAAGCACCACGTGATGATCGAGTGTGATAGGTCCTAACATTTGCATACAATGGGTGTAAGCCAGATTTACACACACAATACACTTAGGGTTGACTTGACGAGCCTAGCATGTACAGAAATGGCCTCGGAACACGAAAGACCGAAATGTCGAACAAGAGTCGTATAGAAGATACGATCAACATAAAGATGTTCACCGTTGATGACTAGTCCGTCTCACGTAATGATCGGACACGGCCTAGTCGATTCGGATCATGTATCACTTAGATGACTAGAGAGATGTCTATCTAAGTGGGAGTTCATTAAATTTGTTTAGATGAACTTAATTGTCATGAACATAGTCTAAAATCTTTACAATATGTCTTGTAGATCCAATGGCCCATGCTAATGTTACCCTCAACTTCAACGCGTTCCTAGAGAAAACCAAGCTGAAAGACGATGGTAGCAACTATACGGATTGGGTCCGTAACTTGAGGATCATCCTCATAGCTGCCAAGAAATCATATGTCATTGAAGCACCGCTAGGTGATGCACCCGTTTTCCCAACAACTCAAGACATTATGTACGCATGGCAGTCGCGTGGTGATGATTACTCCCTGGTTCAGTGCGGCATGCTTTACAGCTTAGAATCGGGGCTCCAAAAGCGTTTTGAGCAGCACGGAGCATATGAGATGTTCCAGGAGCTGAAAATGGTTTTCCAAGCTCATGCCCGAGTCGAGAGATATGAAGTTTCCAACAAGTTCTACAGTTGTAAGATGGAGGAGAATAGTTCTGTCAGTGAACATATACTCAAAATGTCTGGGTTGCACAATCGCTTGTCTCAGCTGGGAATTAATCTCCCAGATGACGCGGTCGTTGACAGAATCCTTCAGTCGCTCCCACCTAGCTACAAGAGCTTTGTGATGAACTTCAATATGCAAGGGATGGAGAAGTCCATTCCCGAGGTGTATTCAATGCTGAAATCAGCGGAGGTGGAGATCAAGAAAGAACATCAAGTGTTGATGGTGAATAAAACCACTAAGTTCAAGGAAGGCAAGGGTAAGGAGAACTTCAAGAAGGACGGAAAAGGAGTTGCCGGGAAGAAGCCAAAGAATGGACCCAAGCCTGAGACTGAGTGCTTTTATTGCAAGGGAACGGGTCACTGGAAGCGGAACTGCCCCAAATACTTAGCAGATAAGAAGGGCGGCAACGTCAAAGATATATGTCATATACATGTTATTGATGTGTACCTTACCAGCGCTCGTAGTAGCTCCTGGGTATTTGATACTGGTGCAGTTGCTCACATTTGTAACTCAAAGCAGGAGCTGCGGAATAAGCGGAGACTGGCGAAGGACGAGGTGACGATGTGCGTCGGGAATGGTTCCAAGGTTGATGTGATCGCCGTCGGCACGCTACCTCTGCATCTACTTTCGGGATTAGTTTTAAACCTCAATAATTGTTATTTAGTACCAGCTTTGAGCATGAACATTGTATCTGGATCTCGTTTAATACGAGATGGCTACTCATTTAAATCTGAGAATAATGTTTGTTCTATTTATATGAGAGATATGTTTTATGGTCATGCCCTGCTGGTCAATGGTTTATTTTTAATGAATCTCGAGCATGATGTTACACATATTCATAGTGTGGATGCCCAAAGATGTAAGGTTGACAATGATAGTCCCACATACTTGTGGCACTGCCGCCTTGGTCATATTGTTGTCAAACATATGAAGAAGCTCCATGCAGATGGACTTTTGGAGTCTCTTGATTATGAATCATTTGACACGTGCGAACCATGCCTCTTGGGCAAGATGACCAAGACTCCGTTCTTCGGAACAATGGAGCGAGCAACCAACTTGTTGGAAATCATACATACCAATGTGTGCGGTCCAATGAGTGTTGAAGCTCGCGGCGGCTATCGTTATGGTCTCACCCTCACTGATGACTTAAGTAGATATGAGTATGTCTACTTGATGAAGCACAAGTCTGAGACCTTTGAAAAGTTCAAGGAATTTCAGAATGAGGTTGAGAATCAACGTAACAGAAAAATAAAGTTCTTACGATCAGATCATGGAGGAGAATATTTAAGTCACGAATTTGGAACGCACCTAAGGAAATGTGGAATTGTTTCACAATTGACGCCGCCTAGAACACCTCAGCGTAGCGGTGTATCCAAACGTCGTAATCGTACTCTGTTGGACATGGTGCGATCTATGATGTCTCTTACCGACTTACCGCTATCATTCTGGGGTTATGCTTTAGAGACTGCCGCATTCACTTTAAATAGGGCACCGTCTAAATCCGTTGAGACGACACCGTATGAACTATGGTTTGGGAAGAAACCTAAGTTGTCGTTTCTAAAAGTTTGGGGATGCGATGCTTATATCAAGAAACTTCAACCTGAAAAGCTCGAACCCAAATCGGAAAAATGCGTCCTCATAGGATACCCTAAGGAAACTATTGGGTATACCTTCTACCTCAGATCCGAAGGCAAGATCTTTGTTGCCAAGAATGGATCCTTTCTGGAGAAAGAGTTTCTCTCGAAAGAAGTAAGTGGGAGGAAAGTGGAACTTGATGAGGTGATTGTCACCCCTTCCGAACCGGAAAGTAGCGCAACGCAGGAAGATGTTTCTGTGGTGCCTGCATCGACTAGAGAGGAAGTTAATGATAATGATCATGAAGCTTCAGATCAAGTTACTGCTGAACTTCATAGGTCCACAAGGACATGTTCCGCACCAGAGTGGTACGACAACCCTGTCCTGGAAATCATGTTGTTAAACAACGGTGAACCTTCGAACTATGAAGAAGCGATGGCGGGCCCGGATTCCAACAAATGGCTTGAAGCCATGAAATCCGAGATAGGATCCATGTATGATAACAAAGTATGGACTTTGGTTCACTTGCCCGATGATCGGCAAGCCATAGAAAATAAATGGATCTTTAAGAAGAAGACTTACGCGGATGGTAATGTGACCATCTATAAGGCTCGGCTTGTCGCTAAAGGTTATCGACAAGTTCAAGGAATTGACTACGACGAGACTTTCTCTCCCGTAGCAATGCTGAAGTCCATCCGAATCATGTTAGCAATTGCCGCATTCTATGATTATGAGATATGGCAAATGGAAGAACTGTATATGATGCAGCCGGAAGGTTTTGTCGATCCCAAGAATGCTAACAAGGTATGCAAGCTCCAGCGCTCCATCTATGGGCTGGTGCAAGCATCTCGGAGTTGGAACATTCGTTTTGATGAGGTGATCAAAGCGTTTGGGTTTATACAGACTTGGGGAGAAGCCTGTATTTACAAGAAAGTGAGTGGGAGCTCTGTAGCATTTCTAATATTATATGTGGATGACATATTGCTGATGGGAAATGATGTAGAATTGTTGGAAAGCATAAAGGCCTACTTGAATAAAAGTTTTTCAATGAAGGACCTTGGAGAAGCTGCTTACATATTAGGCATCAAGATCTATAGAGATAGATCAAGATGCCTCATTTGTCTTTCACAAAGCACATACCTTGACAAGATATTGAAGAAGTTCAATATGGATCATTCCAAGAAAGGGTTCTTTCCTGTATTGCAAGGTATGAGATTGAGCATAGCTCAATGCCCGACCTCGGTAGAAGATAGAGAAAAGATGAGTGTCATCCCCTATGCCTCGGCCATAGGTTCTATTATGTATGCCATGATGTGTACCAGACCTGATGTGTACCTTGCCGTAAGTATTGTGGGGAGGTACCAAAGTGATCCCGGTATGGAACACTGCACAGCGGTCAAGAACATCATGAAGTACCTGAAAAGGACTAAGGATATGTTTCTCGTTTATGGAGGTGACGAAGAGCTCCTCGTAAAGGGTTACATCGATGCTAGCTTCGACACAGATCTGGATGACTCCAAGTCACAAACCGGATACGTGTATATTTTGAATGGTGGGGCAATCAGCTGGTGCAGTTGCAAGCAAAGCGTTGTGGCGGCATCTACATGTGAAGTGGACTACATAGCTGCTTCTGAAGCAGTGTAGGAAGGAGTCTGGATGAAGGAGTTCATCACCGACCTAGGAGTTATTCCAAGCGCGTCGGGCCCGATGACTCTCTTCTGTGACAACACTGGAGCTATTGCCATTGCCAAGGAGCCCAGGTTTCACAAGAAGACCAAGCACATCAAGCGCCTTTTCAACTCCATCCGGAATTATATTCAAGATGGAGACATAGATATTTGTAAAGTACATACTGATCTGAATGTCACGGATCCGTTGACTAAACCTCTTCCACGAGCAAAACATGATCAACACCAGAACTCTATGGGTGTTCGATTCATCACAATGTAACTAGATTATTGACTCTAGTGCAAGTGGGAGGCTGTTGGAAATATGCCGTAGAGGCAATAATTAAATGGTTATTATTATATTTCCTTGTTCATGATAATTGTCTATTGCTCATGCTTTAATTGTATTATCCGAAAACAGTAATGCATGTGTGAATACATAGACCACAACATGTCCCTAGTAAGCCTCTAGTTGACTAGCTCGTTGATCAATAGATGGTTACGGTTTCCTGACCATGGACATTGGATGTTATTGATAACGGGATCACATCATTAGGAGAATGATGTAATGGACAAGACCCAATCCTAAGCCTAGCACAAGATCGTGTAGTTCGTATGCTAAAGCTTTTCCAATGGAAAGTATCTGTTCCTTAGACCATGAGGATGTGCAACTCCCGGATACCATAGGAATACTTTGGGTGTGCCAAACGTCACAACGTAACTGGGTGGCTATAAAGGTACACTACGGGTATCTCCAAAAGTATCTGTTGGGTTGGCATGAATCGAGACAGGGATTTGTCACTCCGTATGACGGAGAGGTATCTCTGGGCCCACTCGGTAATACAACATCATAATGAGCTCAATGTGACTAAGGGGTTGGTCACGGGATGATATGTTATGGAACGAGTAAAGAGACTTGACATGACGAGATTCAACAAGGTATTGGTATACCGACGATCGAATCTCGGGCAAGTACTATACCGATAGACAAAGGGAATCGTATACGGGATTGATTGAATCCTTGACATCGTGGTTCATCCGATGAGATCATCGTGAAACATGTGGGAGCCAACATGGGTATCCAGATCCCGCTGTTGGTTATTGGCCGGAGATATGTCTCGGTCATGTCTGCATGGTTCCCGAACCCGTAGGGTCTACACACTTAAGGTTCGATGACGTTGGGGTTATAGGGAATGTAGTACGTGGTTACCGAATGTTGTTCGGAGTCTCGGATGAGATCCCAGACGTCACGAGGAGTTCCGGAATGGTCCGGAGGTAAATATTTATACATGGGAAGTCCTGTTTTGGTCACCGGAAGTGTTCTGGGCGTTACAGGGACCACCAGAAGGGTTCTGGGGGTCCACCGGGAGGGGCCATCGGCCCCAGAGGCTTGCGTGGGCCAAGTGTGGGAAGGGACCAGCCCTAGGTGGGCTGGTGCGCCCCCCCACCAAGGCCCAAGGTGCAGGGAGAAGGGGAAGGGGGGAAACCCTAGGCTCTGATGGGCCTAAGGCCCACCTAGGGTGCGCCCCCCTCTCTCCCCCTGTGCCCCCCTAGATGCAATCTAGGGCTGGCCGCCACCCCTAGGGGTGGAACCCTAGATGGGGCGCAGCCCCTCCCCTCCCCCTATATATATGTGGGGTTTCGGGGCTGCCAGGAGCACGAGTCCCTCTCTCGCTTACCGCAGCCCTACCCCTCTCCCTCCTCGTCTCTCGCAGTGCTTGGCGAAGCCCTTCTGGAGTGCCACGCTCCTCCACCACCTCCACGCCGTCGTGCTGCTGCTGGACGAAGTCTTCCCCAACCTCTCCCTCATCCCTTGCTGGATCAAGGCGCGGGAGACGTCACCGGGCTGCACGTGTGTTGAACGCGGAGGCGCCGTTGTTCGGTGCTTAGATCGTATTCGACGGCGATCTGAATCGCTCCGTGTACGACTCCACCAACCGCGTTCTTGCAACGCTTCCGCATCACGATCTTCAAAGGTACGAAGATGCACTCCCCTCTCTTTGCTAGTAGACTCCATAGATATATCTTGGTGATGCGTAGGAATTTTTTTGATTTTCTGCAACGGTCCCCAACAGCTCTCGCCCCTCCCACGCTATGGAGACCATGGACCAGAGGGGAAACCCGTTTCCCATCTAGGGAGAAGGTCAAGGAAGAAGAAGAAGTAGGGGGGCTCTCTCCCCCTCGCTTCTGGTGGCACCAGAGTGCCGCCGAGGCCATCATCATCACCGCAATCTACACCAATAACTTCACCGCTGTTATCACTAACTCTTCCCCCTCTATGCAGCGGTGTAACCCCTCTTCTACCCGATGTAATATCTATTTAAACATGGTGCTCAATGCTATATATTATTTCCCAATGATGTATGGCTATCCTATGATGTTTGAGTAGATCTGTTTTGTCCTATGGGTTAATAGATGATCGTGACTGGTTTGAGTTACATGTTTTATTATTGGTGTTGTCCTATGGTGCTCTCTGTGTCGCGCAAGCATGAGGGATCCCCGCTATAGGGTTTGCAATATGTTCATGATTTGCTTATGGTGGGTGGCGTGAGTGACAGAAGCACATACCCGAGTAAGTAGGTTGATTCCGTATGGGAATAAAGAGGACTTGATACTTTAATGCTATGGTTGGGTTTTACCTTATTGATCTTTAGTAGTTGCGGATGCTTGCTAGAGTTCCAATCATAAGTGCATATGATCCAAGAAGACAAAGTATGTTAGCTTATGCATCTCCCTCAAATAAGATTGCAATAGTGATTACCGGTCTAGTTATCGATTGCCTAGGGACAAATAACTTTCTCGTGACAAAAAGCTCTCTACTAAAACTAATTTAGTTGTGTCTTTATCTTAACATCCCCTACTTTTTATTTATGCGCTCTTTATTATCTTGCAAACCTATCCCACAAAAACTACAAAATACTTCTAGTTTCATACTTGTTCTAGGTAAAGTAAACGTCAAGCGTGCGTAGAGTTGTATCGGTGGTCGATAGAACTTGAGGGAATATTTGTTCTGCCTATAGCTCCTCGTTGGGTTCGACACTCTTACTTATCGAAAGAGGTTGCAACTGATCTCCTACACTTGTGGGTTATCATTGATACGTCCAAAACGTATCTATAATTTCTGCTTGCTCCATGCCTCTTTTGTGTGATATTGCTATGATATTTATGCACTTACATACACTTTTGATCATATTTGGACTAACCTATTAACTCAGTGCACCACAGTGCCAGTTCCTGTTTTCTGCTGTTTTTCTATTTCAGGTTTCCCCCATATTAAAAGTGCTCCAAAAATTCCGGAAAAAATACAGGAAAAATCAGCGTACAGGAAGCTTCGAGAAAAACCAAAGCAGGGCCAGAGGGGAGCCAGGGGTGGCCCAGGCGGCCACCCGGCGCGGCCCCACCCCTGGCCGCGCCAGGGGGGCGCCTGGGGCCCCAACTCCGCCTCTGGTGACCCCCCTTCGCATATATATTCCTCGCGTCCCGAAACCCTCGAGGACGGAACCCTTTTTTACGATCCCGCCTCTGTTCCGCCGCCGCAGCGCTTCCAAGATTGAGAACATCAGGAGAACTCTTCCCGGCACCCTGCCGGAGGGGAGAACAACCACCAGGAGCTTCTCCACCACCATGGACGCTTCCCGGATGAGTCGTGGGTAGTCCACCTTGGACCATGGGTCCATGAACAGTAGCTATGTGATGTTCTCCTCCCCTCTTTGTTCTTCATGGTTTAGACCTCGTGAGCTGCCCTACATGATCGAGGCACATATGTAATCTTTATGTTGTTGCTCTACTGAGTTTGCTGGGATCCGATGGATTATGAGATTATGTTCAGATTGTGTGTGAGTAATATATTTGATTCACCTCTTTTATATTTATGTTCTTGAGTAATTCTTGCATGTTCTCCGTTGCTGTTTATTGCTTTGGCCGAGTAATAGGTAGTAACTCCAAGAGGGAGCGTTATGCTTGATTGTGGGTTCATGCCCCCTGATGACTAGTTTGAGTGACAGAAACATGAGTCTAGGGGATGTGCTATTGCCACAAGGGGGAAAACAACGGTGCTTGTACTTGCGGGAGCAAGGATTGTTTACTTTACGCAAAGTTCTTTTAATGCAGTTGTCTGTTGCTTTGAGTTTACACTTTGGGTGGGATTGGCAACTTAATACCAGCGAGATGTTCTGGATAGATATCTCAAGGTGGATGATTAGTAGTAGATGCAGATGGATTTCGGTCTACTTGCCTTGGCGTACCGCCCATGCTTTTGAGCCTCTACCTTTCTTTGCAGCATAGTTAGCATTGGTTTGTGCACATAATCCTGTCAATTGCCCAGCTGTAGTTTGTTTACCTCGCTTTGCTGTTTTATCGTCTTTTGGGAGAGAGACATCACTAGTGAACATCATGGGACCCCGGTCCATATTACCACCACTGATCACACCCACTATTTACTTCCTGTTCTTATTTCCTAGTTGCAGTCATACCTATCATTATTATCTCTTGTGTTTGATCCTTTGTAAACGACAAGGCCGGAGGGATTGACAACCTCTCTGTACTCGTTGGGAGCAAAGTTATTTGTATCTGTGTGCAGGTCCTGTCAACTGCTAAGTTTCTGGCGCCGTTGACACCTTCTTGTCGACCCTCGGAGTCTCACGGGATTCGATCCTTGGTATCTTTGCCAAGGGAAACTTGCTGCTACGCTACATCTCAAACCTTCCACTTGGGGTAACCAACGAGGGGCGAGAAGCCATCAAGCAAAGTTTCTGGCGCCGTTGCCGGGGACTCCACTCTTCAAGATAGGGGAGTTGCACGCTATCTTTTATCTTTGCTTTTTATTCTTGTTAGTTTACCTTTCAGTTTTTGCTTTAGTTTCCCTTACCAAAAATCACAAAAATAGTTATCTTGCTTGCTGCTGCTATGGGCTCCACCAAAAACACTAAGTGGGAGGAGTACACCCCTTCTTCCATCACGCCAATCACCACTGTCGGGATCTACAAAAGTAATAAACCTTGCGATTATGTTAGTTTTAAGGGAGAGTTATGCCCATGGCATGGTCTTCCAGGAAAAAAGTATGAGCCTCTGTTTAAAGTTGCTCCCACACTTCCCCAAACTTGGGAAGACGTCCAAACTCTTATAACAGAGAGCAATTCAAACAAAGAGGATGACACTACAATTCTGCTCAATAATGATAAAATTGATTTTGATAATTGCAACCTTTCTGAAGTTATTGGTTTTCTTCACAAGATGTCTAGAGATCCCCACACTAGCACACTTAATCTTGCCTTCACAGAGCATATCACTAATGCTCTCATCAAAGCTAGGGAGGAGAAGCTTAGGGTAGAAGCCTCCATACTTAGAAAGCTAGAAGATGGTTGGGATCATATGATTAAAATTAAGTTGAATAACTTCTCTTGCTATGTTTTATGTGATGTTGGAGCTAGTACCTCCGTTATGCCCAAAAGAATGTATGATATGTTTAAATTGAAATCTTTTGATCCTTGTTCTTTTGGTGTTTGTCTTGTTGATTCTTCCGTAAAGAAACCTTTGGGGAAGATCGACGATGTTCTTATCGTTGTCAATGACAATTATGTTCCCGTTGATTTTACTATTATGGATATTGAATGTGAACCTTCATGTCCAATTATTTTGGGATGTACTTTTCTTCGCACCGTTGGTGCTATCATTGACATGAAAGAGGGGAATATAAAATTCCAATTCCCTCTCAAGAAAGGAATGGAACACTTCCCTAGAAAGAATATTAAGTTGCCTTTTGAGTCCGTTACACGGGCTAGCTATTCTCTTACTCTTGATAAAACGTGATCCTCTCTTTTTGCATCATGCCAAGCTTAAAGGCATAAAAGAAAGCGCTTTTGGGAGGTAGCCCACAACGAATTAGGATTTATTTTTTGCTTTTGTTGTGTCTTTATGTTTTTTACTACAGTAGCATCATCATTGTATCTTTTCTTTTCAACTTTGTGCCAAGTTTAGCCTCCGATTGCAAGAAAGTTCAAAAGTTGTGACTTGCTGTCCAGAAAACAGATTCTGTCCTTGGACAGAAAAATTCGAATAAAATCACATGATCATATTTTTGATCTGAATTCTTTTGACAGCGTTCTCTATACAATTGGCTTTCGGGTGTCTGTTCTGAGTTTTTTGATTTGAGTTGCAGAAGTGCCCCAAAAAAATTATTTACTACCTGCTGGTCTGTTTTTCACAGATTCTGTCCTGTTTTGCCTTTTCTTCGTTTTGCAAACCTTGAGCTTGCTTTTTCTTTGCAAAAACCTTTTGGCAATCTTGAGAAACAGTAGCTCTTCAAGATTATCTTTATTTCTAGTAGGGAAAAGTTATTTTATTGTGGGTACTAACATCGCTAATCAGATTATGATGAGTTATGTATGAAGGGAGTTTTCAAGTGTGTGAGGGAAGATGATTAAAGAAGATTCAGGAGGGTCAAACGCTCAAGCTTGGGGATGCCCCCATGCACCCCCAAGAAATATTCAAGAAGACTCAAGCGAATAACCTTGGGGATGCCCCCATGCATCCCCTTCTCCATCAACAATTATCAGTTTGTCTTTCGTTCCACTATAATATCACTTCATGTGTTATGTGCTATGCTTGGAGCGTCTTGCTCTTAGTTTCCTTTTTAGTTTTCTTTAGCTTTGCTTGCTGTTCATAACAAGTTAGAACCCAGCTTTCTTTGTGTGGGAGAGAAACACGCTCCACTTCAACCTAGAACACAACATAGGATTTTCATGCTTATCTTTGATGTGTATGTTCTTTGTCTTTCCATAGCTGCTGTCATGTTTAGCTCTTAGTTTTCATGCTTTTCTTTTTAAAGAGCTTTTGTTTAGTTGGTTGCTGAACTCTCTTGAGTTTTCATGTTTATCTTGTTAAGAGAGTTTGCCTGTTGCACTGAGTTGTGTGTCTTAACTTAAAGTAGGTAATTGAGGTTGCTATTTAATTTTAGTAGTAACTTGCAATAGTTTTGAAGTATTGCCATGAGTAATGTCTGAACTTTTGGTGTCAAGAGCTTTAGCCTATTAGTGATAGATGTCGTATTTTGGGCAATCCGTGTTTATTTTCGAAAACCTACAAATAGTTGAGAACTTTAGCTACTAAATGGATCACTAATCTTTGGAGGGATCGAATATTAGAGTACACTCACGTACCATGAGTCGAGGATGCGCAAGGATAACCAAACCCCCATACACTCCTCCTCGGGGTACTTGCCTCTTTGTGAACCTCCTAATTAGATTGAGAGTTACCGATAATAAGTGCATGAGTTCTTCGGACTAATGTGAGTATTCGAAAGTTGACACTTCCACCTAGCCATATTTTTCTAGCCTCTTCGGTACTGTGCATTGCCCTTTCTCACCTCGAGAGTTGGCACATACTTCGCCGGTGCATCCAAATCCTTGGCACGATACGCTCTGTCATCATAAGCCTCATTATATCCTTCCTCAAAATAGCCACCATACCTACCAATCAAGGCATTTCCATAGCCTTTCCGAGATACATTGCCATGCAACATCCATCTTCTCATGACTTGATCTTCATGTCATACATGCTTTTTGCTTGATCGATGAGCCGCATGCTAGTTGGGCCTTGCCCTAATCATTGCTACATGACGCGCTAGTATCATTGCATATCCTGCTACACTGGCAGAGGCATACATTTGCATACATCATGATAGTTTCATTTTCTTTATGTTGAGTACTTTTGTAAAGTGTGAAAGATCTTCTATAATTCTTGTAATACATAGAGTGTTGCCCCTAAAGTGAGGAAAAGATCCCAAAGAGGACAAAATCAAAAGATCCCAAAGAGGACAAACGAGAGTTAAATAGAAAGAGCCATTGAGGCCACAAAAAATAAAAAAATAGAAAAAAGAAAAAAGAAATAAAAAGAGAGAAGGGGGCACACTACTATTCCTTTTGAGAGATCCACACTCGTACTCCATCTTATACCTTGTACTCCATAGAGATTATCATTCATGCATATAGCTATGTGGGGACCTTCACACTGTAGAACTTGGCTTGTATATTCCAATGATGAGCCTCCTCAAAAGAGCTCTAGGTCTTCTTGAGCAAGCAAGTTGGATGCACCCCCACTAGTTCCATTGGAGAGCTTACCTTAGCTCATATGTGCATCCGTTGCATGGCAATCCCTACTCCTCACATCATATCTATCATTTGGCTTTCTCTCGCCTATGATTGTCCTCATTGATGTGAACCTTTCACACCTTTTTGTCTTCCCCCTTCATCATTTTTCTCTCTTTGCCATCCTAAGTGTCGACTTTCTTGCTTACGCTCATCCATTGCATGAGTGCTCAAAATATCGAAAGGGAGTGGATAATTTTGATTTGTACCTGGCTGACGGTCTGGGGATGAGTCAAGATAAGATTCCAAAGAAGACCAAGTGTGAAACTTTAGTAGATTAAGTTCTCAACAATACAAAAACTATGTTTTACTCTCTCGTATATCCATATCCCCTTTCTTGCACGCAAACACCATTTGGAGACATTCGAGTCACGGACAGCGAGAGCTCTTGCACCTTTATGTTCTTATGTTACTTGTTACAATGCTAATATAGACTCTTGCTTGTTATGACTTGAATTGAATTACATGCCTTGATTGCTTTACTTAAAAAGTTCTTATACGGTTGGTAGCATGTCACCACAGAAATTATGCTTGTTATCATTTACCTACTCGAGGACGAGCAGGAATTAAGCTTGGGGATGTTGATACGTCCAAAACGTATCTATAATTTCTTCTTGCTCCATGCCTCTTTTGTGTGATATTGCTATGATATTTATGCACTTCCATACACTTTTGATCTTATTTGGACTAACCTATTAACTCAGTGCACCACAGTGCCAGTTCCTGTTTTCTGCTGTTTTTCTATTTCAGGTTTCCCCCATATTAAAAGTGCTCCAAAAATTCCGGGAAAAATACAGGAAAAATCAGCGTACAGGAAGCTTTGAGAAAAACCAAAGCAGGGCCAGAGGGGAGCCAGGGGTGGCCCAGGCGGCCATCCGGCGCGGCCCCACCCCTGGCCGCGCCAGGGGGGGCGCCTGGGGCCCCAACTCCGCCTCTGGTGACCCCCCTTCGCATATATATTCCTCGCGTCCCGAAACCCTCGAGGACGGAACCCTTTTTTACGATCTCGCCTCTGTTCCGCCGCCGCAGCGCTTCCAAGATCGGGAGCATCAGGAGAACTCTTCCCGGCACCCTGCCGGAGGGGAGAACCACCACCGGGAGCTTCTCCACCACCATGGACGCTTCCCGGATGAGTCCTGAGTAGTCCACCTTGGACCATGGGTCCATGACCAGTAGCTATGTGATGTTCTCCTCCCCTCTTTGTTCTTCATGGTTTAGACCTCGTGAGCTGCCCTACATGATCGAGGCACATATGTAATCTTTATGCTGTTGCTCTACTGAGTTTGCTGGGATCCGATGGATTATGAGATTATGTTCAGATTGTGTGTGAGTAATATATTTGATTCACCTCTTTTATATTTATGTTCTTGAGTAATTCTTGCATGTTCTCCGTTGCTGTTTATTGCTTTGGCCGAGTAATAGGTAGTAACTCCAAGAGGGAGCGTTATGCTTGATTGTGGGTTCATGCCCCCTGATGACTAGTTTGAGTGACAGAAACATGAGTCTAGGGGATGTGTTGTTGCCACAAGGGGGAAAACAACGGTGCTTTTACTTGCGGGAGCAAGGATTGTTTACTTTACGCAAAGTTCTTTTAATGCAGTTGTCTGTTGCTTTGAGTTTACACTTTGGGTGGGATTCACAACTTAATACCAGCGAGATGTTCTGGATAGATATCTCAAGGTGGATGATTAGTAGTAGATGCAGATGGATTTCGGTCTACTTGCCTTGGCGTACCGCCCATGCTTTTGATCCTCTACCTTTCTTTGCAACATAGTTAGCATTGGTTTGCGCACATAATCCTGTCAATTGCCCAGCTGTAATTTGTTTACCTCGCTTTGCTGTTTTATCGTCTTTTGGAAGAGAGACATCACTAGTGAACATCATGGGACCCCGGTCCATATTACCACCACTGATCTCACCCACTATTTACTTCCTGTTCTTATTTCCTAGTTGCAGTCATACCTATCATTATTATCTCTTGTGTTTGATCCTTTGTAAACGACAAGGCCGGAGGGATTGACAACCTCTCTGTACTCATTGGGAGCAAAGTTATTTGTATCTGTGTGCAGGTCCTGTCAACTGCTAAGTTTCTGGCGCCGTTGACACCTTCTTGTCGACCCTCGAGTCTCACGAGATTCGATCCTTGGTATCTTTGCCAAGGGAAACTTGCTGCTACGTTACATCTCAAACCTTCCACTTGGGGTAACCAACGAGGGGCGAGAAGCCATCAATCATTCATCTACTCGTGAAGTTGCGCCACCTCGGTGTTACGTTCAGCCGAGTTCTCCGTGATTACTAGAGCCGCTGGGAGAGGGTCTAAGGCGGTCATGATTTCTGCCATGGCTAGATCCAGACGCGTTGGGAGCCGACGCTGAGGTTCCGGTCCCTGCTACTATAGCAGCCTCTGTAGAATTTTGAGCCGGCATGGACACATGTATGTTCTCGTTGCGTGCCACTGCCGCATGGCGGGGCGGCTGGAAAATCTCTGGATCAATCTTGCCATCAGAGTAGTCCCTGTCTATGTCAAAACCGGAAGATCTCGGGTAGGAGGGCCCAAGATGCGTATCTGAGGATCGGTGGTAGCATGGGGAGACAAGGACACGATGTTTACCCAGGTTCAGGCCCTCTCGATGGAGGTAATACCCTGCTTCCTGCTAGATTAATCTTGATGTATATGAGGATTACAAGAGTTGATCTACCTCGAGATTGTAATGGCTAAACCCTATATGTCTAGCCTATGATTGTTCTATTAGCCTCTACGGACTAAACCCTCCAGCTTATATAAACGCTGGAGGGGGCCTAGGGTTGTAAAGAGATGATTTGAGGAGGAAGGAATCATTACATCCAAACATCTATCTTGCCTTTCTACATACATATGAGTCCTACCCAGACACGGGAGATGACCTTCTGCTTTTATCTTCACGGCCCATCAGTCCAGCCCACCCTTAGTAGTCCGAACACCCGAGGACCCCTAAATCTTGGACTCCCTCACACCTCCAGCCTATCATCGAAGAGTGGAAGAATCGACTCGGTGTCTCCCATCGTGGATTCTTTATCCTAATTAACCAGTGTGCCACCACCGGACATAAAACCACCCAATAGGTCAACACCATGGATGAAGCCAACAAAAGCGCGAGTACGACCGGCTTACGCCCGGCCGGGTCTTTCGCGACGAGATGGCTCGATGGTGTCGGAGCTGATGTCCGGCCCGGGGCTAGATTCGTTGATGAAGTTGTGGATCTTGCAAAAGGGGACCCAGTACCCATACTCGATTGAGCCGGCCTCGTCGCCTCCGCCCAAATAATTGATGTAGAGCTTTCCTCGGAGAATCTTCATCATAAGGATAATCGATCGCGTGTCCCTTGATCTCTGGGAGAGCGTCCTCCGAGAACTCAACACCGCCGTGCGTAGGCCCCTTGGTGGGCGCCAACTGTCCTGGTTTTGTCACCGTAGATGTCCTCGTGAAAGGACTAAGTCTGGAGGCCATTGAAACTATGCGGTCTCTTGGACAGGGTTGATTGGGAACTAATGACACAAGTTTACCTAGGTTCGGCCCCTCGTGATGTAGGTAGAGACCTACTTCCTGCTTGATTGATATTGCTGGAAATATCATTTACAAGGATGCGGATTTGCTAACCTACCTCTCGAGAGATTACCACCTAACCTTTTGGTCCTAGGGTGTCGTATTGTCAACCCATATCCTACTCTAATTCTCATCCATCTTGTCTTACAAATTAAGAAATTTTCTACTCCTAGGCCTTCTTTGTGAGACGGCCCATTGAGTTCAATTCATAAGCAGGCCTCCCCTGTCGGATCTCATTCTGGGCTCGGCCCTTTTTGTCGCCTTATGTTAATTCTGGAAATTAAGGTGACTCATGGAGCCTCCAAGATCCAAGCCGGGTAATACCTTTAGTCGGGTCTTAACCGCGCGGAACATCCCCAACAGATGGCCCTGTTGTCTGCACTCAGGCAGATCGCTGGCATCATCGCTGGTCTGTGATACGTCCAAAACGTATCTATAATTTCTGCTTGCTCCATGCCTCTTTTGTGTGATATTGCTATGATATTTATACACTTCCATACACTTTTGATCATATTTGGACTAACCTATTAACTCAGTGCACCCCAGTGCCAGTTTCTGTTTTCTGTTGTTTTTGTATTTCAGGTTTTCCCATTACGTAAACTGCCAGAAAAATCCCGGAAAAATTATATAAAAAATCAGCGTTCCGGAAGCTTCCATGCGGCCAAAGTAGGGCCGGAGGGGGCCCACAGGGGCTCCAGGCGCCCTGCCCAGGCGGCCCCACCCCTGGCCGCCTGGCCAGGCCGCCTGGGCCCCCCTTAGCTCCCCTGGCGACCCCCTTTGGCATATATTTAACACCCGTCGAGGAAACCCTGATTCCGGACCCCTTTTCTCCAGACGCAATTCCGATCTCCGCCGCCATCGCCATCAAGCTTCGGGGGACCAGAATTCCTGTGCCGGCACCCTGCCGGGACGGGGAAGTGCCCCCGGATTCATCTCCATCGACGTTGCTTCCTCCCTCCATGATACGGGAGTAGTTCCTCCTCGGGGCTGAGGTTTCTACCAGTAGCTATGTGGTCAATTCTCTCTCCCATGATGTGATCTTCGTTGTGATCATAGGCTATGTTAATCTAGGGTGATCCCATGATATTTCCCCTTCCTCTATGTATTGGATTGATGTACTCACTTGTCTTTATCTAGTATAATCCCCGAGACCAAGGTGACAGCGGTCTATTGGACATGGATTAGAAAAATATTTTCATGAGTGATTTCCTCACAATTTGTGTTGATTGAAGATTGAGAGTCTCTTGGTGCTTGTCTTTGACTATCCTTTAGATATGTTGTGGTGATTGTGGGACTCTCTTTGGATGGCCGCGGTGACATTGGGAAATCCTTAGATTGAGAACTACGAACTTTGAGGTGTGCTTTTGTAGCCCTACATAATTCTCGTCCTCTCTTGACCACGAAGGAATGACCTCCGGGTGCGTCTCCATTGCATGTTTTATGGGAAATATCATGTGATTCGATTATGTTAATGTTGTTGGGAGTTGCCACTAGTGAAAGTATGAAGCCTAGGCCTTGTTTCCACCATTGCAATACCATTTGTGCTCACGTTTACCACTTGTTTGCTTGCTGCACTTTTTATTACAGATTTATATTACTTTGTTTTGCCATCCATATCACTTGCCATTTAACATCTCTTCGCCAAACTAGTGCACCTATACATCTAACAAGTGTATTAGGTGTGTTGGGGACACAAGAGACTTCTTGTATCTTAGTTGCAGGGTTGCTTGAGAGAGACCATCTTCAACCTCTACTTCCCTGAGTTCGATAAACCTTAGGTCATCCACTTGAGGGAAATTGCTGCTGTCCTACAAACCTCTGTGCTTGGAGGCCCAACATAGTCTACAAGTGTAGAAGCGTGTGTAGACATCAAGCTATTTCTGGCGCCGTTGCCGGGGAGGTGAGTGCTTGAAGGTATATCTTTAGATCTTGCAATTAAATCTTTTTGTTTCTTGTTTTTATTTTCACTAGTTTTGCTTAATGGAAAACAACAAAAATATGAGAGAGCTTTATAAGCTCTACCTTGAACTTGGACATGATGTGTTTGAAGAGAAAATTAAAAAACCTTTGGAACTTTATTATTTGCATAACAATCATGATGGTGGTGATGTTATTAGTATGTTTTTATTTAATATCAATATTGCTAATGACATGGAAAGCTCTAAGCTTGGGGATGACACGTTTGATGAACATGATATTGTTAGTCCCCCAACTTTTGAGGAGAAAATTTACTTTGATGATACTATGCCTCCTATATATGATGATTACAATGATGAATATGATATTTTCAGTCCACCTACTATTGGTGATAAAATTTATTATGATTATGATATGCCTCCTAAATACGATGATTACCATGATGGTTATGATAGTCTTACTCTCACTATTCCTAATAAGAAAGATTTTGCTTATATGAAGAGTAATGACACTTTTATGCTTTTGGATCATGGAAATAATGCCTTATGTGATAGTTATATTGTAGAGTTCATCCATGATGCCACTGAAATTTATAATGAGAGAGGGAGACATGGTTCTAAATATCTTAATAATAAGAAGTTTCCTCTTTTTATGGTGAATATTTTGAAGTTATGCTTGTTTTGCCTTCCTATGCTTATTGCTTTGTGCTTCAATGAATTATTATATTGCAATATTCCTATGCATAGGAAGCATGTTAGGCTTAAATGTGTTTGGTATTTGCTTCTTGATGCTCTCTTTTGTTCTTCAACTCTTATTCCTACGAGAGCATCATTAAAGTCTTATGCCTAGCTTAAAGGCATAAAAGAAAGCGCTTTTGGGAGGCAGCCCACAATGAATAAAATTTTATTTTGCTTTTGTTGTGTCTTGATGTTGTTACTACAGTAGCATCATCATTGTATCTTTACTTTTCAGCTTTGTGCCAAGTGTAGCCTCTGATTGCAAGAAAGTTCAAAAGTTGTGACATGCTGTCCAGGAAACAGATTCTGTCCTTGGATAGAAAAATTCGTATAAAATCACCAGATCATCTTTTTGGTCTGAAATTTCTCGACAGCGCGCTCTATACAATTGGCTTTCGGGCATATGTTCTGAGTTTTCTGATTTGAGTTGCAGAAGTGCCCCGAAAAAATTATTTACTACCTGCTGGTCTGTTTTTCACAGATTCTGTCCTGTTTTGCCTTTCCTTCATTTTGCAAACCTTGAGCTTGCTTTTTCTTTGCAAAAACCTTTTGGCAATCTTGAGAAACAGTAGACCTTCAAGAATATCCTTATTTCCAGCAAGGAAAAATTATTTTATTATGGGTACTAACCTCGCTAATCAGATTATGATGAGTTATGTATGAAGGGAGTTTTCAAGTGTGCGAGGGAAGATGATAAAAAGATTCAGGAGTGTCAAACGCTCAAGCTTGGGGATGCCCCCGTGCACCCCCGAGAAATATTCAAGAAGACTCAAGCGTCTAAGCTTGGGGATGCCCCCATGCATCCCCTTCTCCATCAACAATTATCAGTTCGTCTTTCGTTGCACTATATTTTTATCACTTCATGTGTTATGTGCTATGCTTGGAGCGTCTTGCTTTTAGTTTCCTTTTTAGTTTTCTTTAGCTTTGCTTGCTTTCATAACGAGTTGGAACCCATCTTTCTTTGTGTGGGAGAGAAACACGCTCCACTTCAACCTGGAACACAACATAGAATTTTCATGTCTATCTTTGCTGTGTGTGTTCTTTGTCTTTCAATAGCTACTGTCATGTTCAGCTCTTAGTTTTCATGCTTTACTTTTTAAAGAGCTTTTGTTTAGTTGGTTGCTGGAACTCTCTTTAGTTATCATGCTTATCTTGTTAAGAGAGTTGGCTTCTGTTGCATTGGTTGATATGTCTATGATAAAAATGCTATGTGTATAATGGTGCTTAGTAGTTCATGTTTTCTTATGGTTAGTCTCAAATAGCTGGGGGGTTCTTAATGTGTTATTGAAGTACCAACATGATTTGTTTGCCTATGATGTGGTATGGTTTAGTGGTATCTTCCTCCAGGAATTTATTTGATTGACTTGGCGTATGCTCACGCATATTTAAGACTGTAAAGAAAGTCTATCAAGCCTTGATGATCTTTAATTTCTGAGTAGCGATATAACTTCCATGCCCGATTCAATGTTGCTTTGTCGCTCTGCATGATTATGACCGTCATTGCTCTTTTAGTTGGTCACTCCTAGTCTTTTGCTAACCTTCGCCTGTACTAAGCGGACTGACTGCTTGTGCATCCAAAATCCTTTAAACCAGTTATGCCATATGTGTCCACCATACCTTCCTATACATGGTATTTACCTGCCATTCCTAACGAAGACTTTCATGTACCATCTCGAAATTATTCAAAAAAAGCATTTCTCTTTTGTGCCTCTGTTTTAGCTCATGAGGAAGTAGTAGTTAATTCATGATCTTTTTAAGTTGGACAAGCTTCACCCCGGGATTGCATGTCTAATGTGCAAACCCATAATACGAGAAGGAACTGGCATAGAGTGCGCCCGGCTCATTAAAAAATTATACAACAAACAAACCCTCCTTCACGCTTTGTTCATGAGAAATCAGAAAACTTTGGCAGTGATCAACAAAGGAGATTAAGAGGATGTGATAGTCCTCATGCGGGAGCCGTTCCTCGAAACTTGTCCAGCTCAAGAAGTGATTGAGTTATCTGCTAGCATTCGTTGATGAAATATGCATATTCTAAAAAAATAATTATTACCTCTGTTTTTAAAACCAAGAGCTCTGGTACATGTTTAGTTTTTGTTTCCGACCACGGGTTTTCAACCTTGCCAACAAAAGCCACGGTTCGAGAGTCTCCACCTTCTTTTAAAGCACCAACTATTAAGAGCATGATTGTCATTCTGAGTGTAATGTGCATTGTCCCAAAGTACCATTGTCTTTTGCATGATTATGATATCGTTTATTCTGAAATCATTGTATCTAGTCGTCACTTAAACTTTGGAGGTGCCCCTGCATTTATGTTTTGCTTCACTAAAGGGGGCAAGCGAGATATCACTTTATCATGTTTGCACACCATGCTCATTACAAATCTATTGAGTATTTCAGTATCATATTGTAAAACTTTCAGTTCTTTGTGATTTTCTCATGAGGCAACTTAATTACTACAGACTCATTGTCTCAGTAAGCACTTGCCATGTGACTGTAAAAAGTCCTTATATGGTTAATAGCATGTCACCACAGAAATTATGCTTGTTATCATTTACCTACTCGAGGACGAGCAGGAATTAAGCTTGGGGATGTTGATACGTCCAAAACGTATCTATAATTTCTGCTTGCTCCATGCCTCTTTTTTGTGATATTGCTATGATATTTATACACTTCCATACACTTTTGATCATATTTGGACTAACCTATTAACTCAGTGCACCCCAGTGCCAGTTTCTGTTTTCTGCTATATTTGTATTTCAGGTTTTCCCATTACGTAAACTGCCAGAAAAATCCCGGAAAAATTATATAAAAAATCAGCGTTCCGGAAGCTTCCATGCGGCCAAAGTAGGGCCGGAGGGGGGCCACAGGGGCTCCAGGCGCCCTGCCCAGGCGGCCCCACCCCTGGCCGCCTGGCCAGGCCGCCTGGGCCCCCCTTAGCTCCCCTGGCGACCCCCTTTGGCATATATTTAACACCCATCGAGGAAACCCTGATTCCGGACCCCTTTTCTCCAGACGCAATTCCGATCTCCGCCGCCATCGCCATCAAGCTTCGGGGGACCAGAATTCCTGTGTCGGCACCCTGCCGGGACGGGGAAGTGCCCCAGGATTCATCTCCATCGACATTGCTTCCTCCCTCCATGATACGGGAGTAGTTCCTCCTCGGGGCTGAGGTTTCTACCAGTAGCTATGTGGTCAATTCTCTCTCCCATGATGTGATCTTCGTTGTGATCATAGGCTATGTTAATCTAGGGTGATCCCATGATATTTCCCCTTCCTCTATGTATTGGATTGAAGTACTCACTTGTCTTTATCTAGTATAATCCCCGAGACCAAGGTGACAGCGGTCTATTGGACATGGATTAGAAAAATATTTTCATGAGTGATTTCCTCTCTTGTGTGTTGATTGAAGATTGAGAGTCTCTTGGTGCTTGTCTTTGACTATCCTTTAGATATGTTGTGGTGATTGTGGGACTCTCTTTGGATGGCCGCGGTGACATTGGGAAATCCTTAGATTGAGAACTACGAACTTTGAGGTGTGCTTTTGTAGCCCTACATAATTCTCGTCCTCTCTTGACCACGAAGGAATGACCTCCGGGTGCGTCTCCATTGCATGTTTTATGGGAAATATCATGTGATTCGATTATGTTAATGTTGTTGGGAGTTGCCACTAGTGAAAGTATGAAGCCTAGGCCTTGTTTCCACCATTGCAATACCATTTGTGTTCACGTTTACCACTTGTTTGCTTGCTGCACTTTTTATTACAGATTTATATTACTTTGTTTTGCCATCCATATCACTTGCCATTTAACATCTCTTCGCCGAACTAGTGCACCTATACATCTAACAAGTGTATTAGGTGTGTTGGGGACACAAGAGACTTCTTGTATCTTAGTTGCAGGGTTGCTTGAGAGAGACCATCTTCAACCTCTACTTCCCTGAGTTCGATAAACCTTAGGTCATCCACTTGAGGGAAATTGCTGCTGTCCTACAAACCTCTGCGCTTGGAGGCCCAACATAGTCTACAAGTATAGAAGCGTGTGTAGACATCAGCCGGCACCCTGCCGGGACGGGGAAGTGCCCCCGGATTCATCTCCATCGACGTTGCTTCCTCCCTCCATGATGCGGGAGTAGTTCCTCCTCGGGGCTGAGGTTTCTACCAGTAGCTATGTGGTTATCTCTCTCTCCCATGATGTGATCTTCGTTGTGATCATAGGCTATGTTAATCTAGGGTGATCCCATGATGTTTCCCCTTCCTCTATGTATTGGATTGATGTACTCACTTGTCTTTATCTAGTATAATCCCCGAGACCAAGGTGACAGCGGTCTATTGGACATGGATTAGAAAAATATTTTCATGAGTGATTTCCTCTCTTGTGTGTTGATTGAAGATTGAGAGTCTCTTGGTGCTTGTCTTTGACTATCCTTTAGATATGTTGTGGTGATTGTGGGACTCTCTTTGGATGGCCGCGGTGACATTGGGAAATCCTTAGATTGAGAACTACGAACTTTGAGGTGTGCTTTTGTAGCCCTACATAATTCTCGTCCTCTCTTGACCACGAAGGAATGACCTACGGGTGCGTCTCCATTGCATGTTTTATGGGAAATATCATGTGATTCGATTATGATAATGTTGTTGGGAGTTGCCTCTAGTGAAAGTATGATCCCTAGGCCTTGTTTCCACCATTGCAATACCATTTGTTCTCACGTTTACCACTTGTTTGCTTGCTGCACTTTTTATTACAGATTTATATTACTTTGTTTTGCCATCCATATCACTTGCCATTTAACATCTCTTCGCCGAACTAGTGGACCTATACATCTAACAAGTGTATTAGGTGTGTTGGGGACACAAGAGACTTCTTGTATCTTAGTTGCAGGGTTGCTTGAGAGAGACCATCTTCAACCTCTACTTCCCTGAGTTCGATAAACCTTAGGTCATCCACTTGAGGGAAATTGCTGCTGTCCTACAAACCTCTGCGCTTGGAGGCCCAACATAGTCTACAAGTGTAGAAGCGTGTGTAGACATCAGCCGGCACCCTGCCGGGACGGGGAAGTGCCCCCGGATTCATCTCCATCGACGTTGCTTCCTCCCTCCATGATGCGGGAGTAGTTCCTCCTCGGGGCTGAGGTTTCTACCAGTAGCTATGTGGTTATCTCTCTCTCCCATGATGTGATCTTCGTTGTGATCATAGGCTATGTTAATCTAGGGTGATCCCATGATGTTTCCCCTTCCTCTATGTATTGGATTGATGTACTCACTTGTCTTTATCTAGTATAATCCCCGAGACTAAGGTGACAGCGGTCTATTGGACATGGATTAGAAAAATATTTTCATGAGTGATTTCCTCTCTTGTGTGTTGATTGAAGATTGAGAGTCTCTTGGTGCTTGTCTTTGACTATCCTTTAGATATGTTGTGGTGATTGTGGGACTCTCTTTGGATGGCCGCGGTGACATTGGGAAATCCTTAGATTGAGAACTACGAACTTTGAGGTGTGCTTTTGTAGCCCTACATAATTCTCTTCCTCTCTTGACCACGAAGGAATGACCTCCGGGTGCGTCTCCATTGCATGTTTTATGGGAAATATCATGTGATTCGATTATGTTAATGTTGTTGGGAGTTGCCACTAGTGAAAGTATGAAGCCTAGGCCTTGTTTCCACCATTGCAATACCATTTGTGCTCACGTTTACCACTTGTTTGCTTGCTGCACTTTTTATTACAGATTTATATTACTTTGTTTTGCCATCCATATCACTTGCCATTTAACATCTCTTCGCCGAACTAGTGCGCCTATACATCTAACAAGTGTATTAGGTGTGTTGGGGACACAAGAGACTTCTTGTATCTTAGTTGCAGGGTTGCTTGAGAGAGACCATCTTCAACCTCTACTTCCCTGAGTTCGATAAACCTTAGGTCATCCACTTGAGGGAAATTGCTGCTGTCCTACAAACCTCTGCGCTTGGAGGCCCAACATAGTCTACAAGAGTAGAAGCGTGTGTAGACATCAGTCTGCTCTCTGACACCTTCAAGACGGAGTTGTACACCCTTGTGGTCGACACCTTTTCCTTGCACATCAACCTTCTAGGGACCAGCTACTACTAGGGCTCCCAGGCAAGAAAGAAGGTGATGACCCACAAGTGTAGGGGATCTATCGTAGTCCTTTCGATAAGTAAGAGTGTCGAACCCAACGAGGAGCAGAAGGAAATGATAGGCAGTTTTCAGTAAGGTATTTTCTGCAAGCACTGAAATTATAGGTAACAGATAGTTTTGTGATAAGATAATTGGTAGCAAGTGACAAACGGTAAAAGTAAATAAGGTGCAGCAAGGTGGCCCAATCCTTTTTGTAGCAAAGGACAATCCTGGACAAACTCTTATGCAAGGTAAAGCGCTCCCGAGGACATATGGGAATTATCGTCAAGCTAGTTTTCATCACGATCGTTTGATTCGCGTTCGGTACTTTGATAATTTGGTATGTGGGTGGACCGGTGCTTGGGTGCTGCCCTTACTTGGACAAGCCTCCCACTTATGATTAACCTCTAATGCAAGCATCCGCAACTACAAAAGAAGTATTAAGGTAAACCTAACCATAGCCTCAAACATATGGATCCAAATCAGCCCCTTACGAAGCAATGCATAAACTAGGGTTTAAGCTTTTGTCACTCTAGCAACCCATCATCTACTTATTACTTCCCAATGCCTTCCTCTAGGCCCAAATAATGGTGAATTGTCATGTAGTCGACGTTCACATGACACCACTAGAGGAGAGACAACATACATCTCATCAAAATATCGAACGCAGACCAAATTCACATGACTACTAATAGCAAGACTTCTCCCATGTCCTCGGGAACAAAAGCAACTACTCACAAGACATAATATTGTTCATGATCAGAGGGGTATGAATATGCATAATGGATCTGAACATATGATCTTCCACCAAATAAACCAACTAGCATCAACTACAAGGAGTAATCAACACTACTAGCAACCCACAGGTACCAATCTGAGGTTTTGATACAAAGATTGGATACAAGAGCTGAACTAGGGTTTGAGAGGAGATGGTTCTGGTGAAGATGTTGATGAAGATAGCTCTCCCCAAGATGGGAGAGTTGTTGGTGATGACGGTGGTGACGATTTCCCCCTCCCGGAGGGAAGTATCCCCGGTAGAACAGCTCTGTCGGAGCCCTAGATTGGTTTTCGCCTCGGTTCCGCCTCGAGACGGCGGCTTCTGGTCCCGAAAGCCTTCCTTTGATTTTTTTTCCAGGTCAAAATGCTTCATATAGGAGAAGATGGTCACCTGGGGCCCACCGGCTGGCCCTCGAGGCAGGGGGCGCGCCCTGGGAAGGGGGGCGCGCCCCCACCCTCGAGGCCAGCCAGTGGCCCCCCTCGTGGGTTTCTTCCGCCAGGTATTTTTTATATTTTCCGAAAAATTGTTCTGTGGAGTTTCGGGGCTTTTGGAGTTGTGCATAATAGGTTTCCAGAGTTTGCTCTTTTTCCAGCCCAGAATTCCAGCTGTCGGCATTCTCCCTTCTTCATGTAGCCTTGCAAAATAAGAGGGAAAAGGCATAAGTATTGTGACAAAACATGTATGAACAGACCATAATGCAATAAATATCAACTTATAAGCATGATGCAAAATGGACGTATCAACTCCCCCAAGCTTAGACCTCGCTTGTCCTCAAGCGAAAGACGATATCGAAAAATATGCCCACATGTTTAGAGATAGAGGTGTCGATAAAAACAGAATACAGACATGAGGGCATCATGATCATTCTCATAACATCAACTTAAATGAATGTAGTCATATGATCATTATGCAAAAGTAACAATTCATCCACAATATCAAGTATGCATCATAAACTTCATTGGAAACTAACAAACTTTGGTCTCGATCATTGAAGCAATTGCAATTTATCGTAACATCGGAAAGAGTCAATATAAGAGCTTTTCAGCAAGCTTACTTACTCAACTATCATATAATCTTTCATAATTTCTCACACTCACGCAATACTTACGTTTATGGAGTTTTAATCGGACACAGAGAAAGATAGGGGCTTATGGTGTTGCCTCCCAACCTTTTACCTCAAGGGTAATGTCAACAGTAATAGATTATGAAAACTTACATCCAAGTGGGTATATATATAAGGATCTTTCCAACACAGTGTGCTTGCCAAAGGATAAAATGAAAAAGGAAAGGTGGATCTCACCTTGACACTTATAAGACAAGAATAAAAGATAGGCCCTTCGCAGAGGGAAGCAGAGGTTGTCATGTGTTTTTATGGTTGGATGCACAAAGTCTTAGCATAGAAGAACTTCGCTTTATATTGCCACTTATGATAAGGACCTTTATTATGCAGTCTGTCGCTTTTATTACTTCCATATCACAAGCTCGTATAAAGCTAATTTCTCCCACACTAATAAATCATACATATTTAGCGGGTTTACAACATGACAACTTACTTGGAAGGATCTTTCTCAATCCATAGGTAGGTATAGTGGACTCTCATGGCAAAACTGGGTTTAAGGATGTATGGAAACACAAGTAGTATCTCTACTTATTGCAAGGAGGTTTGGCTAGCATGAGAGGGAAAGGCAAGCTCAACATGTTGGAAGATCCATGACAATATACTTTATTTCGGATATAAAAAGACATAACCCATTATGTTGTCTTCCTTGTCCAACATCAACTCTTTAGCATGTCATACTTTAATGAGTGCTCACAATCATAAAAGATGTCCATGATAGTATATTTGTATGTGAAGCCTCTCTTCTTTTATTACTTCCTATTAATTGCAATGATGACACAGACTATGTTTGTCACCTCCCAACAACTTTTATTTATCATACTCTTATATGTGAAGTCACTACTTCCCATAAGATCGATATGATCTCTATGATTTTCTTTTTGTTTTCTTTCTTTTATCATGACCCAAGTGAGGAAATCAAGCCCTTGACTCAACACTAATCTTTATTATATAGCTCACGGACTCGATTACAAAGGATAAAGCTCACAAAGCAAAAGATCACAACTAGATCATGCTAACTTTATTCTAATAGATCAAGATACTACCAAAAGGATCGAACTAAGTAAAATGGTAAAGATAGGAGTGATGGTGATACGATACCGGGGTCACTCCCCCAAGCTTGACAGTTGCCAAGGGGAGTGCACACACCCATATGATTATGTATCCTTCTTCGGGGTTGGTGATGATGGAGTTGCAAGTAGTGACGGGGGATCCTCATATATTGAGCGCAGGAGATCTTCCAGCTTGCGGATAATACCTTTGAGAGCAGCTATGTAATACTTCAACAAAAGATTTTCACTTCTGAGATGCTTGTTGCGGATTTGAGTTAACTCAAGCATCCTGAAAGCTTCTAGCTCAATTGAGGTAAAGAGATTAGGAAGGGATTTAGAGGTGTCTTCTTCTCCCGCTGCCGGAGCCGGATCCTCCACCTCCATCTTGATCTTCTTCTCCTTGTGGATCTCCTCGGGTCCTTCTCTCTTCAGATCTATCTTCATTAGCCAAGCATCGTTGCCTTCGTTGTTGGAGGAGGGAGACGACATGATGCCTAGCTTCGCAAAACCCTAGCAGAAAACAGCTCGAAATGAAAACTAGGGAATTCTGCGTGATACATAGGTCAAAACCTTCGGGAGTATATATAATGAATTTTTCCCGAACAAAAGGAGTAACCCACAAGAAAACGGATTCCAGGGGACACACGGGGTGCCCTCGAGGCAGGGGGCGCGCCCTGGGAAGGGGGCCGCGCCCCTACCCTCGAGGCCACCTCGTGTCTCCTCTGGACTGCGGTTTATTTTTCTATTTTTTCTAAATATTCCAAAACGGAGAAAAATTGCCTATAGAACTGTTTTGGAGTCGGTTTACTTACCGTATCACGTACCTCTTCCTTTTCGGAGGCTGAATCGTTCTGGAAAGTGTCCCTTATGTGTTCCTCCGGGGTTATGGTTTCAATAATATTTGTTTCAACATGTATAGGATTACCTGAGATATAATGTTTGATCCTTTGACCATTCACCACCTTCAGATTTGTGCCTTCGAAGTTGTTGATTTTTATGGCACCGGAACGATAGACCTTCTCGATAACGTGAGGTCCTTCCCACTTGGAGAGAAGTTTTCCTGCAAAAAATCTTAAACGAGAGTTGAATAGCAAAACATAATCACCTACGTTGAACTCACGCTTTTGTATGCTTTTGTCATGCCATCTTTTAACCTTTTCTTTAAATAACTTGGCATTCTCGTAGGCCTGGGTTCTCCATTCATCGAGACAGCTAATATCAAATAGTCTCTTTTCACCGGCAAGTTTGAAATCATAATTGAGCTCTTTAATAGCCCAATATGCCTTATGTTCCAGCTCAAGAGGTAAGTGACAAGCTTTTCCATATACCATCTTATATGGAGACATTCCCATAGGATTTTTGTATGCAGTTCTATAGGCCCATAATGCATCATCTAGTTTCTTGGACCAATTCTTTCTAGACCTATTAACTGTCTTCTACTAGATTAATTTAAACTCCCTATTACTTAGTTCTACCTGACCACTAGTCTGTGGGTGATAGGGTGGTGCAATTCTTTGGTTGACATCGTACTTAGCAAGCATCTTACGGAAAGCACCATGAATAAAGTGTGAACCACCATCAGTCATTAGATATCTAGGGACTCCAAACCTCGGAAATATAACTTCTTTAAGCATCTTAATAGAGGTGTTATGATCAGCACTACTAGTTGGAATAGCTTCTACCCACTTAGTAACGTAATCAACATCAACTAGGATATGTGTGTACCCATTAGAGGCAGGAAAAGGTCCCATATAATCAAGGCCCCAAACATCAAATGGTTCAATAACAAGTGAATAATTCATAGGCATTTCTTGACGTCTACTAATATTACCGATTCTCTGACATTCATCACATGATAAGACAAACTTACGGGCATCCTTGAAGAGAGTAGGCCAATAAAAACCGGATTGCAATACCTTGTGTGCAGTTCTGTCTCCCGCATGGTGTCCTCCGTAAGCTTCGGAGTGGCACTTGCGTAAGATCTGTTCTTGTTCATGCTCAGGCACACAACGTCTAATAATACCATCTACTCATTCTTTATAGAGATGTGGGTCATCCCAAAAGTAATGTCTCAAATCATAGAAGAACTTTTTCTTCTGCTGGTATGTGAAGCTAGGAGGTATAAACTTAGCAACAATATAATTAGCATAATCAGCATACCAAGGAGCAGTACGAGAAGTGTTTATGACAACTAGTCGTTCATCAGGGAAGCTATCATCAATAGGTTGTGGGTCATCAAGTATATTCTCTAACCTAGACAAGTTATCAGCTAGGGGGTTCTCAGCTCCCTTTCTATCAATAATATGCAAGTCAAATTCTTGTAGCAAGAGAACCCATCTAATAAGTCTAGGTTTAGCATCTTTCTTTTCCATAAGGTATTTGATAGCAGCATGATCAGTATGAATAGTTACTTTAGAATCAACGATATAGGGTCTAGACTTATCACAAGCAAACACAACTGCTAGAAATTCTTTCTCAGTGGTAGCATAATTTATTTGGGCACTATCTAGAGTTTTACTAGCATACTGGATAACATTCAATTTCTTATCAACTCTTTGCCCTAAAACAGCTCCTACAGCATAATCACTAGCATCAAAAATAATCTCAAAGGGTAAGTTCCAGTCAGGAGGCTGGACAATGGGTGCAGAGATCAATGCTTTCTTAAGTATTTCAAATGCTTCTAGACAATCATCATCAAAGACAAAAGGAATATCTTTTTGTAAAAGATTAGTCAGAGGCCTGGAAATTTTGGAGAAGTCCTTAATGAGCCTCCTATAAAACCCGACATGACCAAGGAAACTTCGTATACCTTTGATATCCATAGGGCATGGCATCTTTTCAATAGCATCCACTTTAGCTTTGTCGACTTCAATACCTCTTACAGAAATTTTATGTCCCAAGACAATGCCTTCATTAACCAGAAAGTGGCACTTCTCCCAATTCAAGACAAGGTTAGTGTCTTCACATCTCTGCAAAACTTGATCAAGGTTGCTTAAGCAATCATCAAAAGAAGTTCCGTAAACAGAGAAATCATCCATGAACACTTCAACAATCTTTTCACAAAAATCAGAGAATATAGCCATCATGCATCTTTGAAAGGTAGCAGGTGTTACATAAACCAAAAGGCATACGTCTATAAGCAAAGGTACCGAAAGGACAAGTAAAGGTGGTCTTTTCTTGATCCCCCTTTGACACGGGTATTTGAGAGAAACCAGAATAACCATCTAGAAACCAGAAATGAGTGTGTTTGGATAATCTTTCTAGCATTTGATCAATGAATGGCAAGGGGTAATGATCTTTCTTAGTAGCTTTATTTAACTTACGGAAATCAATTACCATCCTATAACCTGTAACTATTCTTTACGGGATCAATTCATCTTTATCATTAGGGACAACAGTCATACCTCCTTTCTAAGGAACACAATGGACATGACTTACCCACTGGCTATCAGCAATGGGATAGATAATACATGTCTCTAGAAGCTTTAGAATTTCCTTCCTTACCACTTCTTTCATCTTAGGATTTAACCGTCGCTGATGATCAATAACTGGTTTAGCATTTTCTTCCAATTTTATCTTGTGTTGACATATAGTGGGACTAATGCCCTTAAGATCATCCAGAGTATATCCAATAGCAGCTCGGTGCTTCTTCAGAGTTTTCAATAATCTTTCTTCTTCATGCTCTGAAAGGTTAGCACTAATAATAACAGGATATATCTTCTTTTCATCAAGATAAACATACTTAAGATTATCAGGCAAGGGTTTAAGTTCAAACACGGGATCACCCTTGGGTGGAGGAGGATCCCCTAGGATTTCAACAGGCAAGTTGTTTTTCAATACGGGTCCCTGTGTAAGAAATATTTCATCTATCTCTCTTCTCTCATTCATATGCATATCATTTTCATGGTCTAGAAAGTATTGTTCTAAAGGATCATTAGGTGGCACGGCAATAGAAGCAAGACCAATAAGTTCATCCTTACTGGATGGTGCCTTTTCAAGGGGTTGTCTACGGAATTTAGCAAAGTTAAAATCATGAGACGTATCCCCTAATCCGACAGTGACAATATCTTTCACACAGTCTATCTTGGCATTAACGGTATTCAAGAAGGGTCTACCAAATATAATGGGACAGAAAGCATCTTGTGGGAAACTGATGGCTTCTCGCCCCTCGTTGGTTACCCCAAGTGGAAGGTTTGAGATGCAGTGTAGCGGTAGTTTTCCCTTGGCAAAGATACCAAGGATCGATTTCCCCTGAGACTCCTAGTTTCTACAAGAAGGTATCAACTGCTAACGGCGCCAGATATTAGCAATCAACGTGGACTTGCACACATATACAAATAACTTTGCTCCCAACGAGTACAGAGAGGTTGTCAATCCCTCCGGCCTTGTCGTTTACAAAGGGTCAAACGCAAGAGATAATAGTGATAGGTAAAACTGTAACTAGTATGTAAAAGCAGAAAGTAAATAGCGGATGTGATCAATGATGGTAATATGGACCGGGATCCCATGATGCTCACTAGTGATGTCTCTCTCCCAAAAGACGATAAAACATCTATGTGAGGTAAACGAATTACAGCTGGGCAATTGACAGAATTACGCAAACCAATGCTAACTATGTTGCAAGAAAGGTAGAGGTTCAAAGCATGGGCGGTACGCCAAGGCAAGTAGACCGAAATCCATCTGCATCTACTACTAATCATCCACCTTGAGATATCTATCCAGAACATCTCGCTGGTATTAAGGTCCCACCCATAGTGTAAACTCAAAGCAACAGACAACTGCATTAAAAGAACTTTGCGTAAAGTAAACAATCCTTGCACCCGCGGGCACAAGCACCGTTGGTTTCCCCCTTGTGGCAACATCACATCCCCTAGACTCATGTTTCTGTCACTCAAGCTAGTCATCGAGGGGCATGAACCCACAATCAAGCATAACGTTCCCTCTTGGAGTCACTACCTACTACTTGGCCAAAGCAATAAATAACAACGGAGAACATGCAAGAATTACTTACGAACATAAATATAAAAGAGGTGAATCAAATATATTACTCAAACACAATCTGAACATAATCTCACAATCCATCGGATCCCAGCAAACTCAACATAGCAACAGCATAAGGATTACATATGTGCCTCGATCATGTAGGGCAGCTCACGAGGTCTAATTAGTGAAGCACGAGAAGGGGAGGAGAACATCACATAGCTACTGGTCATGGACCCATGGTCCAAGGGAGACTACTCACAACTCATCCGGGAGGCGTCCATGGTGGTCGAGAGGCTCCCGGTGGTGATCCTCCCCTCCGGCAGGGTGCCGGGAAGAGTTCTCCTGGTGCTCCCGATCTTGGAAGCGCGGCGGCGGCGGAATAGAGATGAGATCGCGAAAAAGGGTTCCGTCCTCGAGGGTTTCGGGACGCGATATAAATATATGCCAAAGGGGGGCATCAGCGGAGGCCTGGGGGGCCCAGGCGCCCCCCCCCCCCGGCGCGGCCAGGAGGGGGGCCGCGCCACCAGGGTGCCTGGAGCCCTAGTGGCCCCCCTCCGGCCCTACTTCAGCCGTGTGGAAGCTTTCGGAACGCTGATTTTTTATATAATTTTTCCGGGATGTTTCTGACAGTTTTCGTGACGGGAAAACCTGAAATACAAAAACAGCAGAAAACAGAAACTGGCACTGGGGTGCACTGAGTTAATAGGTTAGTCCCAATATGATCAAAAGTGTATGGAAGTGTATAAATATCATAGCAATTTCACCCAAAAGAGGCATGGAGCAAGGAGAAATTATAGATACGTTTTGGACGTATCAACATCCCCAAGCTTAATTCCTGCTCGTCCTCGAGTAGGTAAATGATAACAAGAATAATTTCTGTGGTGACATGCTATTAACCATATAAGGATTTTTTATAGTCATATGACAAAAGCTTACTCAGACAATGAATCTGTAGTAATTAAGTTGCCTCATGAGAGAATCACAAAGAACTGAAAGTTTTACAATATGATACTGAAACATCGAAAAGATTTGTAATGAGCATGGTGTGTAAATATGATAAAGTGATATCTTGCTTGCCCCCTTTAGTGAAGCAAAACATAAATGCAGGGGCACCTCCAAGGTTTAAGTGATGACTAGATACAATAATTTCATAATAAACGATATCACATTCATGCAAAAGACAATGCTACTTTGGGACAATGCACATTACACTCAGAATGACAATCATGCTCTTAATAGTTGGTGCTTTAAAAGAAGGTGGAGACTCTCGAACCGTGGCTTTTGTTGGCAAGTTGAAAACCCGTAGTCGGAAACAAAGACAAAGCATGTACCAGAGCTCTTGGTTTTAAAAACAGAGGTAATACTTTTTTTTAGATTATGCATGTTCCGTCAACGAATGCTAGCAGACAACTCAATCACTTCTCGAGATGGACAAGTTTCGAGGAACGGCTCCCGAATGAGGACGATCACATCCTCTTAATCTCCTTTGTTTATCACTGCCAAAGTTTTCTGATTTCTCATGAACAAAGCGTGAAGGAGGGTTTGTTTGTTATATTAATTTTGAGCCGGGCGCACTCTTTGCCAGTTCCTTCTCGTATTATGGGTTTGCACATTAGACATGCAATCCCGGGGTGAAGCTTGTCCAACTGAAAAAGATCATGAATTAACTACTACTTCCTCATGAACTAAAACAGAGGCACAAAATAGGAATGCTTTTTTGAATAATTTCGAGATGGTACATGAAAGTCTCCGTTAGGAATGGCAGGTAAATACCATGTATGGGAAGGTATGGTGGACTCATATGGCATAACTGGTTTAAAAGAATTTGGATGCACAAGCAGTCAGTCCGCTTAGTACAGGTGGAGGTTAGCAAAAGACTGGGAGCGACCAACTAAAAGAGCAATGACGGTCATAATCATGCAGAGCGACAAAGCAACATTGAATCAGGCATGGTAGTTATATCGCTGCTCAGAAACAAAAGATCATCAAGGTTTGACAGACTTTCTTTACAGTCTTAAATATGCGTGAGCATACGCCAAGTCAATCAAAATAAATTCTTGAAGGAAGATATCACTAAACCATACCACATCATAGGCAAACAAATCATGTTGGTACTCCAATAACACATTGGGAACCCCCCAGCTATTTGAGACTAACCATATGAAAACCTGAACTACTAAGCATCATTATGCACGTAGCATTTTTATCATAGACATATCAACCAATGCAACAGAAGCAAACTCTCTTAATAAGATAAGCATGATAACTAAAGAGAGTTCAAGCAACCAACTAAACAAAAGCTCTTTAAAAAGATAAGCATGAAAACTAAGAGCTGAACATGATAGTAGCTATTGAAAGACAAAGAACACACACAGCAAAGATAGACATAAAAATTCTATGTTATGCTCTAGGTTGAAGTGGAGCGTGTTTCTCTCCCACACAAAGAAAGCTGAGTTCCGACTCGTTATGAAAAGCTAAAGAAAACTAAAAAGGAAAACTAAAAGCAAGACGCTCCAAGCATAGCACATAACACATGAAGTGATAAAAATATAGTGGAACGAAAGACGAACTGATAATGTTGATGGAGAAGGGGATGCACGGGGGCATCCCCAAGCTTAGACGCTTGAGTCTCCTTGAATATTTGTTGGGGGTGCATGGGGGCATCCCCAAGCTTGAGCGCTTGACACTCCTGAATCTTTTTATCATCTTCCCTCGCACACTTGAAAACTCCCTTCATACATAACTCATCATAATCTGATTAGCGAGGTTAGTACCCATAATAAATTAATTGTTCCTTGCTGGAAATAAGGATATTCTTGAAGGTATACTGTATCTCAAGATTGCCAAAAGGTTTTTGCAAAGAAAAAGCAAGCTCAAGGTTTGCAAAATGAAGGAAAGGCAAAACAGGACAGAATCTGTGAAAAACAGAACAGCAGGTAGTAAATGATTTTTTCGGGGCACTTCTGCAACTCTAATCAAAAAACTCAGAACAGACACACAAAAGACAATTGTATAGAGCACGCTGTCGAAAAAATGCAGACCAAAAAGATGATCTGGTGATTTTATACGAATTTTTCTATCCAAGGACAGAATCTGTTTCCTGGACAGCACGTCACAACTTTTGAACTTTCTTGCAATCAGAGGCTACACTTGGCACAAAGTTGAGAAGCAAAGATACAATGATGATGCTACTCTAGTAACAACATCAAGACACAACAAAAGCAAAATAAAATTTTATTCATGTGGGCTGCCTCCCAAAAGCGCTTTCTTTTATGCCTTTAAGCTAGGCATAATGCAAAGAGGAATCAATAACCATCATAATAATCGGAGTTATAAATTGCTTCGAATGGTTCCTCAACAAGTTCACTCTTGTTCCTTCTAGGAAAGGGGTACACACCTTTTGCCTTTCCGCGTAAGCGGATTTGTCCCTTACCTATATCGATGAAGCCTTTTACCGCTCGGAGGAAGTCCCTTCCAAGCACTATATTTCCTTGGTTTGGCTCCATGATGAAGAAATCAATCTTTGCAATCCCTTTAAGGAATTTAACTGGCACATCTTTTATTCTTCCCTGGATTTCAGAAATATCTCCATTAGTGTGTTCATGATAAGATGATAATCTATCCATGTCAAATTTTAAAGAATCATGAACAATTTTTGGCATAGTAGAAACCATAGATCCAATATCGCAATAAGCAAGGATGTCTTGATTAGAGATGCTAATCCTAACAAAAGGCTCCCAATCATTGTCTATTTCCAAAATGTCTCTCTTATTGGGTTTGGGTTTCTCTACCTTCATCAAGTCTAGAGCATCCATTCTCTTCTCAACAGTAGCAAGTCTATCTATGACAATATCAAAGTTATGATCATAAACAAAGTAACTAGATAGACCATGTATAATTTCAAGAGCTCTAGCTTCATCACACTCTAGGAAATCTCCTTCAGCTATAGTATCAAGAGAGTGTTTACACCATTTAAAAAGACCATGGTAAAAATTTCTAAGCACAATTTTTATAGGTATCCAAGGCATAATTCTCCTATGTGCATCAGAAATTCTGTCCCATGCCTTCTTCATATTTTCTCCATCCCTTTGATGGAAATCTAGGACTTCTGATTCCCTCAAAGCACCAAATCCTAACATGCTTGACTAAACAGAAAGGACTACTAGCAAATAATTAATATCTTTTTTTGTGGTTTTCGATAAAAGATACTAAAGCAAAAACTGAAAGGTAAACTAACAAGACTAAAAAGCAAAGGTAAAAGATAGCGTGCAACTCCCCTATCTTGAAGAGTGGAGTCCCCGGCAACGGCGCCAGAAAACTTTGCTTGATGGCTTCTCGCCCCTCGTTGGTTACCCCAAGTGTAAGGTTTGAGATGCAGTTTAGCGGTAGTTTTCCCTTGGCAAAGATACCAAGGATCGATTTCCCCTGAGACTCCTAGTTTCAACAAGAAGGTGTCAACTGCTAACGGCGCCAGATATTAGCAATCAATGTGGACCTGCACACAGATACAAATAACTTTGCTCCCAACGAGTACAGAGAGGTTGTCAATCCCTCCGGCCTTGTCGTTTACAAAGGGTCAAACGCAAGAGATAATAGTGATAGGTAAAACTGTAACTAGTATGTAAAAGCAGAAAGTAAATAGCGGATGTGATCAATGATGGTAATATGGACCGGGATCCCATGATGTTCAGTAGTGATGTCTCTCTCCCAAAAGACGATAAAACAGCTATGTGAGGTAAACGAATTACAGCTGGGCAATTGACAGAATTATGTGCGCAAACCAATGCTAACTATGTTGCAAGAAAGGTAGAGGTTCAAAGCATGGACGGTACGCCAAGGCAAGTAGACCCAAATCCATCTGCATCTACTACTAATCATCCACCTTGAGATATCTATCCAGAACATCTCGCTGGTATTAAGTTGCGAGTCCCACCCATAGTGTAAACTCAAAGCAACAGACAACTGCATTAAAAGAACTTTGCGTAAAGTAAACAATCCTTGCACCCGCGGGCACAAGCACCATTGTTTTCCCCCTTGTGGCAACATCACATCCCCTAGACTCATGTTTCTGTCACTCAAGCTAGTCATCGAGGGGCATGAACCCACAATCAAGCATAACATTCCCTCTTGGAGTCACTACCTACTACTTGGCCAAAGCAATAAATAACAACGAAGAACATGCAAGAATTACTTACGAACATAAATATAAAAGAGGTGAATCAAATATATTACTCAAACACAATCTGAACATAATCTCACAATCCATCGGATCCCAGCAAACTCAACATAGCAACAGCATAAGGATTACATATGTGCCTCGATCATGTAGGGCAGCTCACGAGGTCTAATTAGTGAAGCACAAGAAGGGGAGGAGAACATCACATAGCTACTGGTCATGGACCCATGGTCCAAGGGAGACTACTCACAACTCATCCGGGAGGCGTCCATGGTGGTGGAGAGGCTCCCGGTGGTGATTCTCCCCTCCGGCAGGGTGCCGGGAAGAGTTCTCCTGGTTAGGGCTGGGCATTCGGTTTAACCAAACCGTTCGGTTCGGTTATTCGGCTTTTGAAGAAATTTGGTTTTCAGAAAAGGATGACCTATCGGTCATTGAAAAAACTCCTAACCGAAGATTCGGTGGACCGAGATTTTGGTTCGGCCCTCGGTTGAGGCTTAATTGACCGACAGATTAGGGAAATGAATGAAAGGAAGCGACACTTTAGAAATTGATCTGCAAAGAAACATTGTGTAAACACGCAAAACAAGATCCTGTGAGTGCAAAATCAGATCCTAGTAGCAAGAACTTCAGGTGAACAAATCAGCAATAAGATGAGAACGCAAGACAATCAAAGAGAAAGCGGGAGATAGGAGGGAAGAGGGATGCGTCCGCCACAGTTCACCACCGCCGTTGGTCGTTGCCTGCAGGCTGCAGGGATGGAGGGGAGTAGAGGCAGCGCATGGCGGCTAGGGTTAGGCGGTGGGTGGGGGGAGGAATCGAGAGATAGAAGAGTCGAGGCTCGAGGCACAGGTCGGTCGTCTACTGGGCTACTGGAGATGGAAGGAAGCTTACGGAAGAGATACTGGGCTGTGGCCTGTGGGTTGGCCCATTACGTAGATTTGAGTGCATGTGCCTATCTATTCGGTTTAATCGGTCCATTCGGGTAACTGGCGCATGACACCGAATTACCCAAATTAATTTCGGTTTTTAAAACGTGCTGACCGAACTAAACACTAAAACTTTCGGTTTCGGTCTTTTCGGCTTCGGTCCCGGTTTTTTCTGTTCGGTAGTTCGGTCCCCGGTTAATATGCCCACCCCTACTCCTGGTGCTCCCGATCTTGGAAGCGCGGCGGCGGCGGAACAGAGATAAGATCGCGAAAAAGGGTTCCGTCCTCGAGGGTTTCGAGACGCGATATAAATATATGCCAAAGGGGGGCATCAGCGGAGGCCTGGGGGGCCCTGGCGCGCCCTCGGCGCGGCCAGGAGGGGGGCCGCGCCACCAGGGCGCCTGGATCCCTGGTGGCCCCCCTCCGGCCCTACTTCGGCCGTGTGGAAGCTTCCGGAACGCTGATTTTTTATATAATTTTTTCGGGATTTTTCTCACAGTTTTCGTGACGGGAAAACCTGAAATACAAAAACAGCAGAAAATAGAAACTGGCACTGGGGTGCACTGAGTTAATAGGTTAGTCCAAATATGATCAAAAGTGTATGGAAGTGTATAAATATCATAGCAATATCACCCAAAAGAGGCATGGAGCAAGCAGAAATTATAGATACATTTTGGACGTATCAGGAACTAAGAACAAGAAAGTCACCGGGGTATTTAACCTTCCCACATAGAACTTCAATATCTCTAACAATCCCAACTGGTGAAATAGTATCTCTATTAGCAAGCTTAATAGTAACATCAATCCCCTCTAACTCAACCGGTGCAATATCATGCATAATTTCGTTATACAAGTCAAGAGGGATAATACTTGCACTAGCACCTACGTCACATAAATCATGATAGCAATGATCTCCTATCTTGACAGAGATAACAGCCAAGCCTACAACAGGTTTATGTCTATTACTAGCATTGGGTTTAGCTATTCTAGCAGACTCTTGTTGGAGATAAATAACATGTCCATCTAAATCTTCTACCAAGAGATCTTTAACCATAGCAACACTAGGTTCAACTTTAATTTGCTCAGAGGGTGTAAGTGTTATAGTATTACTCTTACGGACTACAGTTGAAGCTTGAGCATGATCCTTTATCCTAACAGGGAAAGGTGGTTTCTCGATATACGCTGTAGGAATGACAGGATCAACATTATAAGTGATAGTTTTTTTTCAACTTTAATAGGTTCAACTACTTTTACTTCAATAGGGGGATGGTATTTAAACCACTTCTCCTTCGGGAGATCAACATGCGCAGCAAAAGATTCACAGAAAGAAGCTACTATCTCAGAGTCAAGTCCATATTTAGTGCTAAACTCACGGAAAACATCAGTACCCGTAAAAGCTTTAACACAATCAAACTTAGGGGTCATACCTGACTCCTTACCTTCGTCGAGATCCCAATCTTCGGAGTTGCGTTTAATCCTTTCCAATAAATCTCATTTAAAGTAAATAGTCTTAATCATATAAGCGCCAGAACAAGAAGTATCGAGCATGGAGTGATTATTATGAGAAAGCCGAGCATACAAATTTTGAATGATCATTTCTCTCGAGAGCTCATGATTGGGGCATGAATATAACATTGACTTAAGCCTCCCCAAGCTTGAGCGATGCTTTCTCCTTCGCGAGGCCAGAAATTATAAATATAATTACGATCACGATGAACCTGGTGCATAGGGTAGAACTTCTGATGAAATTCCAACTTCACACGATTATAGTTCCAAGAACCCATATCATCGCATAGCCTAAACCATGTCAATGCATCTCCCTTCAAAGATAAAGGGAAAACCTTCTTCTTGATAACATCCTCGGGCATACCTGCAAGATTAAACAATCCACAAACTTCATCCACGTAGATTAGATGTAAATCGGGGTGAAGTGTCCCGTCTCCTGTATAGGGATTTTCAAGCAGTTTCTCTATCATACCCGAAGGAATCTCAAAGCAAACATTTTCAATAGGTGTAGTAGGCTGAGGAGCAACTCTTTGCTCTTCTGCTCGGGGTGAAGATACCCCGAACAAGCCCCTCAAAGGATTTTGAGCCATAGTAACAAGTGACAATAAATTTCAGCACACTATATAAATTTTTCCTTACCAAATTCCACTTACCAAAGGCACTTCACTCCCCGGCAACGGCGCCAGAAAAGAGTCTTGATGACCCACAAGTGTAGGGGATCTATCGTAGTCCTTTCGATAAGTAAGAGTGTCGAACCCAACGAGGAGCTGAAGGAAATGATAGGCAGTTTTCAGTAAGGTATTTTCTGCAAGCACCGAAATTATAGGTAACATATAGTTTTGTGATAAGATAATTGGTAGCAAGTGACAAACGGTATCTGGGTCCGCGGCAAGACCGGCATTTGGGTAGGAATGACGAGCAACACGACCGTCGACCCGGTCATCATGACCGCCGTCGAGTGCCTACGCCTCCTCCTGGAAGCAGATCGTTCTCGCCCCGGCGGCACGAAGGCAGGCGCCTGCGCGACGACAAGCGGAGGGTTCCCCCAGATCCCCGGAGGCCAGGTTTCGATGCGAGGTCTATCCTTGTGCAGGCACGGGTCGACCGGAACATGGCGTTCAGAGAAGAGCAAGGCAGAGATCAACCGAGTGGGAGCCGAGCACCTGTCTCTGGACCCGAGTGTTTCTGCAGTGCCATTAGAGCCGCAGAGATCCCCCCGAACTTCAGGTTGGCGGCCGGGGTAAGTAAGTTCACCGGCGATTCAAAACCAGACACCTGGATAGTAGACTACCGAGTGGCTGTGCAGATCGGAGGCGGCAACGATGACGTGTCCATGAAGCACCTTCCCCTGATGCTGGGCGGTTCGGCTTGGGCGTGGCTCAATCAGTTGGCCCCCGGGAGTATTTCCAGCCGGGAAGAGCTAGCTCGAGTGTTCATTCGGACCTTCGAAGGCACCTGCAAGCGGCCTACTGGCCTCGCAGAGCTTCAGCACTGCGCGCAGAAGTCGAATGAAACTTTGAGAGAATACCTCCAGCGATGGACCACCTTGCACCACACGGTGGAAAATGTGTCTGAGCACCAGGCAGTTTGTGCCTTCAAGGAGGGCGTGCGTAACCGAGAGCTGAATCTGAAGTTTGGTCGAACAGGCGATATGTCCCTGTCTCGGATGATGGAGATTGCCAGTCGGTACGCCAACTGCGAAGAGGCCGATCGGCTCCGTAGCGGCAAGAAACCAGTCGGACAGGATGATCAGAATTCCAAACGAAAGAACAAGCGGAAGGCCGAGCCAGCTGCATAGGGTGAAGCTGCGGTGGTCAATCAAGGAAAGGGCAAAGGAAAGCCGAAGGGGTCCTGGGCCCCCAAGAAAGTGAAAGATCAAGCTGGGAATGATGTACTCGAGCAGCCGTGTCCCATTCACACGAAGAAAGATGAAGAGGGAAACTTGGTATATCCCAAGCACACCACTCGGCAGTGTCGGCTCCTGATCCAGAACTTCCAGGAAGATCAGTGGGCTGAGAAGGAAAAGGAATCAGAGGAGTCCGAAGACAAGGAAGCGGATGGAGGATACCCCCAGATCAACTCCACTTTGGTGATCTTCGCAGACGTCGAGAGCAAAAGTCAACTCAAAGTCATCAATAGAGAAGTCAACATGGTTGCCCCGGCAACCACCACGTTTTTGAAATGGTCCAACACCCCCATCATGTTCGACCAGTCCGATCACCCCGCGCACATTGCCACCCCCGGGCGGCAATCACTGGTGGTCGACCCAGTGGTCGCGGGCATGCATCTGACCAGAGTCCAGATGGATGGAGGCAGTGGCTTGAATATCTTGTATGCAGCAACCCTCCGGGATATGGGCGTTCCAATGTCCAAGCTGAGCGAAAGTAACATGAGGTTCCACGGGGTCATCCCCGGGAAGAAGGCCGACTCCCTTGGCCAAATCACACTCGACGTGGTCTTTGGCGAGTCGAAGAATTATCGCAAAGAGAAGCTGACGTTCGAAGTGGTGGACTTCAACAACGCTTATCACGCCATCCTGGGTAGGCCCGCCTACGCCAGGTTCATGGCTCGACCGTGTTACGTTTAACTCAAGCTGAAGATGCCGGGACCCAACGACGTTATAACCGTGACTGGGAACCGTCAGAAAGCGGAAGAGTGCTTCCAGAAAGGCTCGAAGATCGCTGACGAGAAGATGGCAGCAATAGAGATGGAGGAGTACCAGAAGAGCGTGGATTCGAGTGATCTGCTGAGGGCAAAGAAGCTGGCTTCCGAGTCAGCTTTCCAGTCGGCCGGGGAGACGAAACCCGTACACATCCACCCCACCGATCCCAACGCAGCACCGACCCACATTTCCAGTACACTCGACAGCAAATAGGAAGAAGCACTCATCCAGTTCCTCCGTGAGAACTGGGACATCTTCGCATGGAAACCATCAGACATGCCGGGTGTGCCCAGGGGACTGGCTGAGCACCATTTGCGAGTCGACCCAAGGGTGAAGCCTGTGAAGGAACATCTCCGTTGGTCCGCTGCGGAGAAGAGAAAGGCAATTGGCAAGGAAGTGGCTCGGCTCCTGGCAGCTGAGTTTATCCGCGAGATCTACCACTCCGAGTGGCTCGCCAATGTCGTCATGGTCCCCAAGAAGGACAAGTCTCTCCGCATGTGCATCGATTTCAAGCACATCAATCGGGCCTGCCCGAAGGATCGTTTTCCTCTCCCTCGCATCGATCAGATAGTTGACTCGACTGCGGGGTGCGAGCGTTTGTCCTTTCTGGACGCGTATTGATATGTCACCATGGCTTTCGGTCTCAAAAATGTCGGCGCTACCTTCATGTGCATGATCCAGAAGTGCTTAATAAAGCAAATCAGTCGGAACATCGAGGCATACATGGATGACATTGTGGTCAAGTCACGAAAATTTTCCGACCTGCTAACCGACCTCGCTGAGACATTCGCAAACTTAAGAAGCTACGATATCAAGCTCAATCCGTCGAAGTGTACATTTGGAGTTCCTGGCGGCAAGTTGCTCGGTTTTCTCGTTTCCGAACGGGGAATCGACGCCAATCCAGAGAAGGTCAGCACCATCCTCCGAATGAAATGCCCCGAGCGTATACACGACGTCCAGAAGCTTACTGGTTGCTTGGCCGCATTGATTCGATTCATTTCTCGTCTCGGTTAGAAGGCATTGCCTCTCTACCGACTCATGAAGAAATCAGACAAGTTCGAGTGGAATTCCTAAGCCGAAGCAGCGTTTGAAGAGCTCAAAGCCCTGCTGTCCACCCAGCCGGTGCTTGCTGCCCCAGTCAGCAAAGAGCCTCTCCTACTATACATTGCAGCCACCAGACAAGTTGTCGGCACTGTACTCACGATCGAGCGGGAAGAAGAGGGCAAGGCATACAAGGTCCAGCGCCCGATCTACTACATATCCGAAGTTTTGACTCCCTCCAAGCAAAGGTACCCGCATTACCAGAAGCTTGTGTACGGGATTTACTTGACTGCAAAAAAGGTTGCCCATTACTTCTCGGACCATACAATCTCAGTCGTCAGCGACGCCCAGCTGTCAGAGATCCTGAACAACCGAGACGCGACCGGTCGAGTGGCAAAATGGGCGATTGAACTTCTTCCGTTAGATATCAAGTTTGAAGCGAAGAAAGCCATCAAGTCTCAGGCTATAGCAGATTTTGTGGCCGAGTGGATAGAACAAGAGCTCCCGACTCAAGTTTAGTCGGATCACTGGACTATGTTCTTTGATGGATCCAAGATGCTGAACGGATCCGGTGCAGGCGTGGTCCTGGTATCTCCCAGGGGCGACAAGCTCAGTTACGTCCTTCAGATCCACTTTGACTCATCGAACAACGAAGCTGAGTACGAAGCACTTTTGTACGGGTTGCGCATGGCCATCTCACTCGGCGTTCGTCACCTGATGGTTTATGGCGACTCGGACTTACTGATGAACCAAGTGATGAAGGAATGGGACGTCAGGAGCCCGGCAATGACCAGTTATTGCAGTGGAGTGCGGAAGCTTGAAAATAAGTTTGAAGGTTATAGCTCCATCACGTGCCCAGAGCCAAGAATCAGCTTGCCGATGACCTCGCAAAAATTGGGTCAACTCGGAAGCCTATACCCAAGAATGTGTTTCTAGAGCATCTGCACACCCCTTCTGTCGAAGAAGACCCCTTCAGGGAAGAACCCCCGCAGCCAGTCAGTGCGTCAGATCCGACTGAAGTCGAAGTACCTACAGTGGTCGACCTGGTCATAGAAGTTTTAGTGATTACACCGGACTGGATTGTGCCATACATATCATACCTGCTCAGGCAAGTACTCCCGGAAGATGAGGAAGAAGCGCGCCAGATCGTCCGTCGATCCAAGGCGTTCACTGTCATCCAGGGTCAACTCTACAAAGAAAGCGTCACCGGAGCCGCTCAGCGCTGCATCACCCCAGAGGAAGGTCGACTGATCCTGGATGAGATTCACTCGGGAACTTGCGGCCACCACGCTTCCTCTCGGACTATAGTGGCCAAAGCGTACCGAGCCAGGTTTTATTGGCCCCGGGCCAACGAGATGGCCAAAGATATTTGGACAAGTGCGCAGGTTGCCAGTTCTACTCCAACATGTGTTGGGGAACGTTGCATGGGAAACAAAAAATTTTCCTACGCTCACCAAGATCAATCTAGGAGATGCATCTACGAGGGGAGAGTTGGATCCACATACCCTTGTAGATCGCTAAGCGGAAGCGTTCAAGAACGCGGTTGATGGAGTCGTACTCGCCGCGATTCAGATCGCTGAAGATCCAAGCACCGAAGCAACGGTGCCTCCGCGTTCTTCACACGTACAGCTCGGGGACGTCTCCTCCTTCTTGATCCAGCAAGGGGGAAGGAGAGGTTGATGGAGACACCGGCAGCACGACGGCGTGGTGGAGATGGTGGTGGAGGATTCCAGCAGGGCTTCGCCAAGCACCGCGGGAAACCGAAGATTGTTATGGGAGAGGGAGGGCAGCACCGAGGCACGAACGTGTGTGGCTGCCCTCCCTCTGCCTCTCTTTATATAGGGGGAGTAGAGGCGAGGGGCGCCCTAGGGTTTACCCCTAGGGGCGGCGGCCAAGGGGAGGAGGGAGGGGGCGGCGCCCCAGGGTTAGGGTTCCCCCCCCCAAGTGCCTTGCCCCCCAAGCCTAGGGGGGTGCGGCAGCCCTAGGGGGGGCCAGCCCCCTTGGAGCATGAGGAGAGGGCCCAGGGGGGCGCACAGCCCTATGAGGGCTGTTGTGTCCCCCTTTGTGGCCCATTAGGCCCGAAACTCTTTCCGGGACCCCGAAAACCCTTTTCGGTCATCCGTCGTCTTCCCGATACTCCCCGGAACACTTCCGGACTCCGAAACCTTTCATCCTATATATCAATCTTCGTCTCCGGACCATTCCGGAGACCCTCGTCACGTCCGGGATCTCATCCGGGACTCCGAACAACCTTCGGTAACCATGCACTGTTCTCACTAACAACCCTAGCGTCACCGAACCTTAAGTGTGTAGACCCTGCGGGTTCGGAAACTATGCAGACATGACCGAGACACTCCCAGGTCAATAACCAATAGCGGGATCTGGATACCCATATTGGTTCCCACACGTTTCTCGATGATCTCATCGGATGAACCACGATGTCAAGGATTCAGGCAATCCCGTATACAGTTCCCTTTGTCTCGTCGGTATGTTACTTGCCCGAGATTCGATCGTCGGTATCTCTATACCTAGTTCAATCTCATTACCGGCAAGTCTCTTTACTCGTTGCCGTAATACATAATCCCGTGACTAACCACTTACTCACTTTGAGCTCATTGAGATGATGTATTACCGAGTGGGCCCGGAGATACCTCTCCGTCACACGGAGTGACAAATCCCAGTCTCGATCCATGTCAACTTAACAGACACCTTCGGAGATACCTGTAGAGTACCTTTATAGTCACCCAGTTACGTTGCGACGTTTGGCACACACAAAGCACTCCTACGGTGTCAGTGAGTTACATGATCTCATGGTCATAGGAACTTATACTTGACATGCAAAAAACTATAGTGATAACTGATACGATCAAAAGCTATGTTTAACGTTTGGGTCTCGTCCATCACATCATTCTCCTAATGATGTGATCCCGTTATCAAATGACAACTCATGTCTATGACCTGGAAACCGCGGTCATCTTTGATCAACGAGCTAGTCCTGAAGAGGCTTACTAGGGACACAAAGTTTGTCTATTTATCCACACATGTATATGAGTTTCCAATCAATACAATTATAGCATGGATAATAAACGATTATCATGAACAAGGAAATATAATAATAACTCTTTTATTATTGCCTCTAGGGCATATTTCCAACAGTCTCCCACTTGCACTAGAGTCAATAATCTAGCATTACAAGGTAATGAATCTAACACCCATAGAGTCTTGGTGTTGATCATGCTTAGCCCGTGGAAGAGGCTTAGTCAACGGATCTGCAACATTCAAATCCGTGTGTACTTTGCAAATGCTTATGTCCTCCTCCTTGACTGAATCGCGGATGGAATTGAAGCATCGCTTTATGTGTCTGGTCCTCTTGTGAAACCTTGGTTCCTTGGCTAGAGCAATGGCACCAGTGTTGTCACAAAACAGAGTCATTGGGTTTAATGCACTAGGCACAACTCCAAGATCTGTCATGAACTCCTTCATCCAGACACCTTCCTTTGCCGCCTCCGAGGCAGCTATGTACTCCGCTTCGCATGTAGAATCGGCTACCACGCTTTGCTTGGAACTGCACCAGCTTACCGCTCCCCCGTTGAGAATATATACGTATCCGGTTTGAGACTTAGAGTCATCCGGATCAGTGTCAAAGCTTGCATCGACGTAACCCTTTACGACGAGCTCTTGATCACCTCCATAAACGAGAAACATTTCCTTAGTCCTTTTCAGGTACTTTAGGATATTCTTGACCGCTGTCCAGTGATCCATACCAGGATTACTTTGAAACCTTCCGGCCATACTTATGGCAAGGCTGACATCTGGTCTTGTGCACAACATTGCATACATGATAGAGCCTATGGCTGAAGCATAGGGGACGACACTCATCTTTTCTCTATCTTCCGCAGTCACCGGGCATTGAGTCTTACTCAACTTTGTACCTCGCAATACCGGCAAGAACCCCTTCTTGGATTGATCCATTTTGAACTTCTTCAAAACTTTATCAAGGTATGTACTTTGTGAAAGTCCTATCAAGCGTCTTGATCTATCTCTATAGATCTTGATGCCCAATATGAAAGCAGCTTCACCGAGATCCTTCATTGAAAAACTCTTGTTCAAATACCCCTTCACGCTATCCAAAAATTCTATATTGTTTCCAATCAGCAATATGTCATCCACATATAATATTAGAAACGCTATAGAGCTCCCACTCACTTTCTTGTAAATACAAGCTTCATTGTAAACTTGTACAAACCCAAACGCTTTGATCACCTCATCAAAGCGAAGATTCCAACTCCGAGATGCTTGCACCAGCCCATAAATGGAACGCTGGAGCTTGCATACTTTGTCAGCATTCTCTGGATCGACAAAACCTTCCGGTTGCATCATATACAACTCTTCCTTAAGAAACCCGTTAAGGAACGCTGTTTTGACATCCATCTGCCAAATTTCATAATCGAAATATGCAGCTATTGCTAACATGATTCGGACGGATTTAAGCATCGCTACGGGTGAGAAAGTCTCATCGTAGTCAATCCCTTGAACTTGTGAAAAACCCTTTGCCACAAGTCGAGCTTTATACACGGTGACATTACCGTCAGCGTCCGTCTTCCTCTTAAAAATCCATTTATTCTGAATGGCCTTCCGCCCTTCAGGTAATACTTCCAAAGTCCATACTTTGTTTTCATACATGGATCCCATCTCGGATTTCATGGCCTCTAACCATTTGTCGGAATCCGGGCCCACCATCGCTTCTCCATAGCTCGTAGGTTCACCGTTGTCTAACAACATGACCTCCAAGACAGGGTTACCATACCACTCAGGTGCAGTGCGTACCCTTGTCGACCTACGAGGTTCGGTAGTAACTTGATCAGAAGCTTCTTGATCATCATCATTGGCTTCCTCTTCAACCGCTGCAGGCTCCACAAAAACATCTTTCTGTGCTACGCAACTCTCTGGTTGAAGCAGAGGTTCAATAACCTCATCAAGTTCTACCTTTCTCCCACTCAATTATTTCGAGAGAAACTCTTTCTCGAGAAAGGACCCGTTCTTAGCGACAAACACTTTGCCTTCGGATCTGAGATAGAAGGCGTACCCAACAGTTTCTTTTGGGTATCCTATGAAGACACATTTGTCCGCTTTGGGTTCGAGCTTTTCTGGCTGAAGCCTTTTGACATAAGCATCGCAACCCCAAACCTTGAGAAAAGACAACTTAGGTTTCTTACCAAACCATAGTTCATACGGTGTTGTCTCAACGGACTTGGATGGAGCCCTATTTAAAGTGAATGCAGCTGTCTCTAACGCATATCCCCAAAACGATAGTGGCAAATCGGCAAGAGACATCATAGAACGCACCATATCTAATAGGGTTCGATTACGACGTTCGGACACACCATTACGCTGTGGTGTTCCAGGTGGCGTCAACTGTGAAACAATTCCACATTTTCTTAAGTGATTGCCAAACTCATAACTCAGATATTCTCCCCCTCGATCAGATCGTAGGAACTTGATCTTCTTGTTACGATGATTTTCAACTTCACTCTGAAATTGCTTGAACTTTTCAAAAGTTTCAGACTTATGCTTCATTAAGTAAATATACCCATATCTACTTAAGTCGTCAGTGAAGGTGAGAAAATAACGATATCCACCGCGTGCCGTGACACTCATCGGACCACACACATCAGTATGTATGATTTCCAATAAGTCACTTGCCCGTTCCATTGTACCTGAAAACGGGGTCCTCGTCATCTTGCCCATGAGGCACGGCTCGCATGTGTCAAGTGATTCAAAATCAAGAGACTCCAAAAGTCCATCAGCATGGAGCTTCCTCATGCGTTTCACGCCGATATGACCCAGACGGCAGTGCCACAAGAAAGTGGTATTATCATTATCAACTCTACATCTTTTGGCATCAATGTTATGAACATGTGTATCATCACTATCGAGATTCAATAAGAATAAACCCCTCACTTCGGGTGCATGACCATAAAAGATATTACCCATATAAATAGAACAACCTTTATTCTCTGATTTAAATGAGTAACCGTCTCGCATCAAACAAGATCCAGATATAATGTTCATGCTTAACGCAGGCACTAAATAACAATTATTCAGGTTCATAACTAATCCCGATGGTAATCGAAGAGCGAGCGTGCCGACGGCGATCACATCAACCTTGGAACCATTCCCCACGCGCATCGTCACTTCGTCCTTCGCCAGCCTCCGTTTATTCTGCAGTTCCTGTTTAGAGTTGCAAATGTGAGCAACCGAACCGGTATCAAATACCCAGGCACTACAACGAGAGTTGGTAAGGTACACATCAATAACATGTATATCACATATACCTTGCTTGTTGTTGTTGGCCCCCTTCTTGTCTGCCAGATACTTGGGGCAGTTCCGCTTCCAGTGGCCATTCCCCTTGCAATAGAAACACTCAGTCTCTGGCTTGGGCCCAGCCTTGGGTTTCTTCATTGGATGAGCAACTGCCTTGCCACCCTTCTTAGAGTTACCCTTCTTGCCCTTGCCATTCTTCTTGAAACTGGTGGTTTTATTGACCATCAACACTTGATACTCCTTCTGGATGTCTGCCTCAGCAACTTTCAGCATCGAAAACAGCTCGGCGATGGTTTTGTTCATCCCTTGCATGTTATACTGCTGCACGAAGCTCTTGTAGCTAGGCGGGAGTGACTGGAGAATTCTGTCAATGATAGCCTCGTCCGGGAACACAAGTCCCAGATCAGCTATGCGGGTATAGTACCCAGACATCTTCAGTAAGTGCTCACTGACAGACGAATTCTCCTCCATCTTGCAAGCAAAGAATTTATCGGTGGTCTCATACCTCTCGATCTTGGCATTCTTTTCAAAGATGAACTTCAACTCCTGGAACATCTCATATGCTCCATGACGTTCAAAACGCCTTTGAAGTCCTCCTTCCAAGCTATACAATATGGCACACTGCACTACTGAGTAGTCATCCGAACGCGACTGCCAGGCGTTCATAACGTCCGCAGAGGCCTGAGGAGCGGGGGGTTCACCCAGCGGTGCATTTAGGACATAAACCTTTTGGGCAGCTGTGAGGATGATCCTCAGATTGCGGAGCCAGTCCGCAAAGTTGCTCCCATCATCTTTCAGTTTAGCTTTCTCTAGGAACGCATTAAAATTCAGGGGAGCTACTGCGCGAGCCATCTACAACAAAAGATTTGCAAAGACATTTTAGACTATTGTTCATGATAAGTGAGTTATTACCTAATCAAATTATTTATAACTCCCACTCAAATTGACATCCCTCTGGTCATTCGAGCGTGACATGATCCAGATCCACCAACCCAAGTCCGATCATCACGTGAGATGAGGTGGTGTCAATGGTGAACATCTACATGTTGATCATATCTACTATATGACTCATGCTCGACCTTTCGGTCTTCCGTGTTCCGAGGCCATGTCTGTACATGCTAGGCTCGTCAAGTCTAACCCGAGTGTTCTGCATGTGCAAACCTGGCTTGCACCCGTTGTATGCGAACGTAGAGTCTATCACACCCGATCATCACGTGGTGCTTCGAAACGACGAACCTTCGCAACGGCGCACACTCGGGGGGAACACAATTTTATCTTGAAATTTTAGTGAAGGATCATCTTATAATGCTACCGTCGTCCTAAGCAAAATAAGATGCATAAAAGGATTAACATCACATGCAAATCATAAGTGACATGATATGGCCATCAACTCGTGCTTTTGATCTCCATCTCCAAAGCACCGGCATGATCTCCATCGTCACCGGCGCCACACCATGATCCCCATCATCATGATCTCCATCATCGTGTCGCCATCGGGGTTGTCGCGCGCCCACCATGCTCTTACTACTATTGCTACCGTTTAGCGATAAAGTAAAGCATTACAAAGCGCTTAATGATTGACACGCAGGTCATACAAAAATTAAAGACAACCCTATGGCTCCTGCCGGTTGCCGTATGGATCGACATGCAAGTCGATATTAACTATTACAACATGATCATCTCATACATCAAATATATCTCATCATGTCATTGGCCATATCATATCACATACATACCCTGCAAAAACAAGTTAGACGTCCTCTAATTTGTTGTTGCATGTTTTACGTGGCTGCTATGGGTATCTAGCAAGAACGCTTCTTACCTACGCAAAGCCACAACGGTGATATTTAAGTTGCTATTTAACCTTCTACAAGGACCGCCTTGTTCTGTTCCGATTCAACTAAGATAGGAGAGACAGACACCCGCCAGCCATCTTATGCAACAAAAGTCACATGTCTGTCGATGGAACCGGTCTCATGTACGTGGACATGTAAAGTTGGTCCGGGCCGCTTCATCCCATAATACCGCTGAATCAAGAAAGACTAAGGAGGGAAGCAATCTAAACATCAACGTCCACAAACCCTTTTGTGTTCTACTCGTGAAAACATCTACGCAAGATCCTAGCTCTGATGCCACTGTTGGGGAACGTTGCATGGGAAACAAAAAATTTTTCCTACGCTCACCAAGATCAATCTAGGAGATGCATCTACGAGGGGAGAGTTGGATCCACATACCCTTGTAGATCGCTAAGCGGAAGCGTTCAAGAACGCGGTTGATGGAGTCGTACTCGCCGCGATTCAGATCGCTGAAGATCCAAGCACCGAAGCAACGGTGCCTCCGCGTTCTTCACACGTACAGCTCGGGGACGTCTCCTCCTTCTTGATCCAGCAAGGGGGAAGGAGAGGTTGATGGAGACACCGGCAGCACGACGGCGTGGTGGAGATGGTGGTGGAGGATTCCAGCAGGGCTTCGCCAAGCACCGCGGGAAACCGAAGATTGTTATGGGAGAGGGAGGGCAGCACCGAGGCACGAACGTGTGTGGCTGCCCTCCCTCTGCCTCTCTTTATATAGGGGGAGTAGAGGGGAGGGGGCGCCCTAGGGTTTACCCCTAGGGGCGGCGGCCAAGGGGAGGAGGGAGGGGGCGGCGCCCCAGGGTTAGGGTTCCCCCCCCCCCAAGTGCCTTGCCCCCCAAGCCTAGGGGGGTGCGGCAGCCCTAGGGGGGGCCAGCCCCCTTGGCGCATGAGGAGAGGGCCCGGGGGGGCGCACAGCCCTATGAGGGCTGTTGTGTCCCCCTTTGTGGCCCATTAGGCCCGAAACTCTTTCCGGGACCCCGAAAACCCTTTTCGGTCATCCGTCGTCTTCCCGATACTCCCCGGAACACTTCCGAACTCCGAAACCTTTCATCCTATATATCAATCTTCGTCTCCGGACCATTCCGGAGACCCTCGTCACGTCCGGGATCTCATCCGGGACTCCGAACAACCTTCGGTAACCATGCACTGTTCTCACTAACAACCCTAGCGTCACCGAACCTTAAGTGTGTAGACCCTGCGGGTTCGGAAACTATGCAGACATGACCGAGACACTCCCAGGTCAATAACCAATAGCGGGATCTGGATACCCATATTGGTTCCCACACGTTTCTCGATGATCTCATCGGATGAACCACGATGTCAAGGATTCAGGCAATCCCGTATACAGTTCCCTTTGTCTCGTCGGTATGTTACTTGCCCGAGATTCGATCGTCGGTATCTCTATACCTAGTTCAATCTCATTACCGGCAAGTCTCTTTACTCGTTGCCGTAATACATAATCCCGTGACTAACCACTTAGTCACTTTGAGCTCATTGAGATGATGTATTACCGAGTGGGCCCGGAGATACCTCTCCGTCACACGGAGTGACAAATCCCAGTCTCGATCCATGTCAACTTAACAGACACCTTCGGAGATACCTGTAGAGTACCTTTATAGTCACCCAGTTACGTTGCGACGTTTGGCACACACAAAGCACTCCTACGGTGTCAGTGAGTTACATGATCTCATGGTCATAGGAACTTATACTTGACATGCAGAAAACTATAGCGATAACTGATACGATCAAAAGCTATGTTTAACGTTTGGGTCTCGTCCATCACATCATTCTCCTAATGATGTGATCCCGTTATCAAATGACAACTCATGTCTATGACCTGGAAACCGCGGTCATCTTTGATCAACGAGCTAGTCCTGAAGAGGCTTACTAGGGACACAAAGTTTGTCTATTTATCCACACATGTATATGAGTTTCCAATCAATACAATTATAGCATGGATAATAAACGATTATCATGAACAAGGAAATATAATAATAACTCTTTTATTATTGCCTCTAGGGCATATTTCCAACAACATGTCCCACAAGCCAGCGTATGCTTTGAAGACCATTCCGCTAGTCTGGCCATTTGCTGTTTGGGGCTTGGACATGGTCGGCCCCTTCAGAACGGGCAGAAGCGGGTTCACTCACCTACTCGTGGCGGTTGACAAGTTCACCAAATGGATTGAGGCCAAGCCCATCAAGAACCTCGAGTCGAGCACCGCCATCAGCTTCATCAGGGAATTGATATTCAGATATGGAGTTCCCCACAGCATCATCACGGACAACGGCTCCAACTTTGACGCGGATGAATTCAGAGCTTTCTGTGCTTCTCAAGGCACACGAGTCGACTACGCCTCCATGGCACATCCACAGTCGAATGGACAGGCAGAAAGAGCAAATGGTTTGATTCTCCAAGGCCTAAAGCCATGGCTCATGCGTGATCTTAAGCATGCCGTTGGGGCGTGGGTAACCGAACTACCGTCTGTCCTATGGGGTCTGAGGACAACCCCAAACCGGTCTACTGGCCGTACCCCTTTCTTCATGGTCTATGGAGCTGAAGCTGTGTTGCCAAGCGATTTGCTACATAATGCCCCCCGGGTGGAACTCTTCTTTGAAGCCGAGGCGGAGCAAGCTCGTCAGGATGTAGTCGACCTCTTGGAGGAGGAACGAGAGATGGCCTTGATCCGGTCGACCATCTATCAGCAAGACCTGCGTCGATTCCATGCTCGCAATGTCCGAAGCTGAGCATTTCAGGAAGGAGACCTGGTCCTTCGAGTGCATCAGAAACGACCACACAAGCTCGCCCCGGCCTGGGAAGGCCCATTCATCATCACCAAGGTGCTGCACAACGGAGCGTACCACCTTTACAACGTCGCCAAGAAGAAAGACGAACCTCGTTCGTGGTACGCGGACCTGCTCCCCCGCTTCTACAGTTGAAACACCCGACGGTCGAGTTGTAATAAAGATTTTCCGATTTATTTCAAAGACAAGTTTGCAGCGATCCTTTAATTATTGTTGTTTTCTAAATGCTGGTCTTCAAAATCCCCCAGTGGGTGCTTAGCCGCGAACCCGATTCGCCTAAGTTACAAAAAATACTACGAGTGAAGAGCAACCCTCTCGCTCGGGGGCTTAGCTGCGAACCCGATTCGCCTAAGTTACAAAAATTACTCCGAGTGAAGAGCAATCCTCTCACTCGGGGGCTTAGCTGCGGTCCTCCGAGCTGCGTCACAAGTATAATGTGGCTCTGTCTTCCGAGCTCCGCCACAAATACAACGTAGCTTGGAATCGCCTAAGTTACAAACACTCACTCCGAGTGAAGAGCGATCCTCTCACTCGGGGGCTTAGCGGCGGTCCTCCGAGCTGCGTCATAAGTATATTGTGGCTCTGTCTTCCGAGCTCCGCCACAAATACAATGTAGCTTGGAATCACCTAAGTTACAGACACCCACTCCGAGTGAAGAGAAATCCTCTCACTCGGGGGC